>OZ053303.1:29721698-30321698 GCA_964056655.1 Arabis hirsuta
AGATAGAGGAGCGTGTCTCTAGTGGTGGAGGATCCACCGGAGGAGAAGGTCGGAGGCGCAGAGGAGGAACTGACCGGAGAAGGTCAGAGATGAGATAAAGAAGAAGCTGAAGGAGATGGATCTGTCCTGTTCTAGAGAAAGGGGGAAACGGACGGTTAAAACAGATCGGAAACAAGCGAAACTTTATGGGTAAGTAGCCAACGCTCTCATCTAGTTATAGAAGAAATAATTTTATCATTTGGAGTTATGGATTAAAAGTTATGGATGTTTTACCGGACTGATCTGTGCAGAGCGCGTCTGCGACCAGCTGACTTCGCAGGTATTTTCCGGCTAAATCCGATAGAACCAGAGCGCGATATGGATGTCGTTGGAAAGATCTCGTTCTCTAATTTCTGGAACATTTTTCTGATCTCGAATTCGAGGTATATTATGTCCGGAAATTGATCTCAAAGTTGAGAAAATATCACTGTTCCGAAACCTGCAATTTTTCCAAGTATAGTGTGATCTGTTTCCAGTTTCAAGATGAGGTTTTTGGACGATTATTCCGGTCACCTAAGAGCACTTATGGTCATTAATATGATTGGTGTTGACAGAGGACATGTTAGTGAAGCCAAGGAAGTTTTGATCATCTTCACCAGAGTTATGATGTGGTCGTGGTGACGTTTGCTTGCTGCGCAAGAATCATCAGGACTGCCAGTTTCAGAACGGTTTCTTTTCAGCCACTTTGAAGGTCCGTTTGGAGGTTCATATCAGGTCTGATCGTACTGAAATTTTGGGGAGTTGTTCACGACAGTACTGTCTTTCGAATCAACGGTTGGATAGACAAGTGGACGGTTAGTTTGTATTTTATTCACAAGTTTCAAAGCATAGTAAGTGCAGTTTTGTTGATGATGAAGTATATTGAGTTGCATTGGTTTGGGTTGGCAAATGAGCTCGGAATGAGCTGGAAATTTGCAGGAACCTTATGGACTCATACGATGAGATGGTGTCAAAAGAATATTAAAGTTAGAGATTGGAAAGCGAGTCGAGCCATGACAATTCTGAGACTTCAGAAGCTTTGAGGCTAAGGTGAGGGTGTTGTCTAGATAACTTTAATACTAGTTAACAGTAGATGTTCTTACATGTTAGTCTAGGAATGGAATGTGATGTTTTTAGTTATATATGCTTAGTCTAGGGATGTTTGATGTTTGCTGGTTGCTATGTGGTAGTTTGTAATATTGTTTGATGTGTGGAAACTGTTTGATTAAGTTGTATGGTGCTAGGTAGAGAAATAATGTTAAAAGATTTAAAATTAATTGTTTGAGATTGTAGAGTAGATGATAGTTCTGGGAACGATCGCGTACGTAAGCCCGTTACAGAACTTTGTGTGTTGGACTACGAACGATCGCGTATGTAAGCCCGTTGTAGTCCAGTATAGGCCTTAGAGGGCCGACGGGAGGACAGACCCAAAACGGTAGAAAGGGGTTGGCTCCGCCGTAATTTATTAAGTAAATGAAGTTAAAAGTTAAGTAAAGAATGTGAAAAGTGAAATATTTAATTATGAGATAGTGTATAAGTAAAAGAGATTTATGATATAGAAATGTTAGGTATGAATGATATGTTGCTAGTAATAAGTTGGGTGATTCATGTTCTATTTCTGGTTTAATGTGTTTGATTGCTTATTGTTTTCAAGTATTAGAGTGGTTGTGGGTAGCAACCTCACTGAGTAATTTCTTCCCGGAATTGCTCACCCCTCTTTTTCCTCTTTTAGTGTATGCATGTATGTTACTTGTTGAGCAAGTTAGGGCACGAGATCTAGGGCTCAAAGTGATTGGGAAATGGGTGTTACAGGCATTATTCCCTGCAGTGCTGCATTCTCCCGTACTACCAAAAACCCCTCCCGGTTGATCAGTACTCAGCTTTTCCATACGTAATCTTTTACCCGAAAGAGATCTCTCGGTTTCGCTGCATGTCTTGCCAAAAACTAGCCCCCTTGTTGGCTTGTTGGTCCGATTATATCGTCCCCAAGACCCATTACCTCCCTTGTTACGCTCTGTTTTGAACTTCGAGACCTGCAAGGCATTCCTAATTCCCGATTGTACGCTCTCCAAGTTCACCATGGTCGTGACCCCTCCACTTTCCAGGTTCTGTTTCTTTTGATTTTTAAAATCAAAATTTTGTGTTTGACTTTGAATCACCTCTGTCCCACCAAACACTAAATTTGTCCCCTGGCTCCCCACTTGTTCTTGTCTTTGTTGACTAGTGATAGTCTGAGCAACTTTAGCCCCCTCTACAACACGTATTTCCTCACTTAAAGTAGGGTCCATACCAACTACTTCCACACTTTTGAATTTATTTAATCCCCCTTTATTTGTTCGATCCATGTTTTGCGGCCTCAACTTAGACTTTTTTCCCCCATTATTTGCACCACCGTCTGCAAACTGAACCGGCTTCGTGAGCTCTGCCGATATCCTTGTCCTCCGTGCCGGAATAAATCCCTCCGAATCCGGCTCCGACGGTGATTTGTCCTTAGTTTGATCACTCTGTTTCGTAGTGCTATTCATCTCCGGACCTCCATGCGAGCAAAGTCGAGCTATGTGTCCATACACCCCCACATTTGGTACATATTATTGACAAACCTTCATACTCCACATAATACCTCTCCCCATTAATGAGGACCGTCCCTTTCAGTGGTTTGTTCAAGTTCACCTCAACACATACCCTTGCGAACTTTCCTCTCTCAAACTGCAGTGTGGTTGAGTCAATCCTAACCGGTTTTCCCTAACAATACCCATGAGAATTGCCCTGTGGTAAAAGTTCACCGGAAGATTAGATAGTCGAACCCATACGGGTGTTGTTACAATTTCATCCTTGAGAGGATCGAAATCCGGCGACCATGTTCTTACCATTAGGTAACTCCCAAACGCCTTCCATGGTCCTCCCTTAATCGCAGCCAAGTATTCATCCTCCGCCTCAAACCGAACCATGAAGAACTGTCGAGGGAGATCAATGACATACATTGGGCTATTTGGTTTCCACATCTCACGTAGTTTCCTACTCAAGATTGGGAAAGGTATCCTACGTCCGAGAACCTTGACGATGATGCACTGCTTCCACATGGCGTTCATAGCATCAATAACCTCACTGCCTATCGTTATCACAGGCTCCCCTGCGTTACCAAGGGGGAACTCGACTCGCAACCTGGCATTGACAAACTCATCCTCTAACTGTGTCTCCGGAGCCGGAATGGCCCCATGGTTCGTACCCCTCACTTTCATCGCCCATGTCCCTGGTATATCCGGTGGCCTCGCCTTGTCCCCAACATCTGACATGGTGGCATCCTCAACTCCGGTGGTCAAGTTATCGCTTGTCATGCTTTAGCTAATAACCTAAAGAGCAACGACTAACCATTTGTTTGAAAACGCTAATATTAATATTGTATTCATATTCTCTTAAAATATTTATTCTTATGTTCTCTCCATATCTTGTGTGGAAACTTTTGTAACAACCAAAAAATTGGATTGAAGAAAAGCGAATTAAGGAAAAAATAATAAAAGTTACATGAAAGCATTTTTAGAAAAACTACACGGAGTCGAGATATGATCTCTCTACTTAATTTATAAAATCTTCCGTAATGTGATGAATTTTTGAGATTCTGAAACACAAGATAAAATTGTGTTACACTATAATCGCGATACTCAACTATAGAATGAACGAACTAAGAATTTACGATATACTCTCGAGACATTTACTTTTTTGAGAAAAAAAAGAGGAGATTGCTATAGTTTGTGTAGACTGAATGTATAAGAAAGTGTGTATTTGAGAAGTAAAAGATGTTTATAGGCTTTTACTTCTCAAATACATAAGCTTTCCGTAAGCACATAAAAGATGTTTTTATTTGGGTTTCAAATTGATTTGATCCATTGTATCAAATCATCAATGTAAAACATCCGTTGCATGCTCCTCATCAAGCCAAAATAAAGAAAAACGTAAGTGGCATAATTAGTATTGCAATGAAAGTCAATCATGCTATTATATGAGTAACTGATGTTCACGTTTTTTTATTCTTTTTGACTTTTTGAAACCAAGTAAGGAGATATTGTTTTGTGATTAAACACAATTAGCAACAACATAAATAATGAATTTGGCCCGTTAGATTTATGATAATCCACCAAATCCACTTACATATTTCAATTTCATTCACTACAAAAAAAGGTTTATTGGTAGCACATTAGAATAGCACAAATTCCTTAAGTGCTATGAAAGATAAATTTGGGATTTTGTTTACCATATAATAGCATCAGAATAACGCTAAGATAAAAAAATCAATATGCGCGAACCTAAAATCACTTATTCCGCCAACACTTAACCAAAATATTTACTTAAGCGCCAATACTCTGACTTTCCATGTTGGAAACTTTCCGAGTTTAGCACCTTCCAGTCATATGTTTGGCGACCAGATGAGTCTCTATGTCAACTAGAGGTTCTCTTAAGGATTTAATACGCCCAAGATATGATCCAAGACCCTGCCGAATCTGTTGGATCATCCAATTTCAAAAATAGGGTCCATAAGGCTCCATATAAGGAAACTTGTTCTTCTCTTGAAGATATGACCAATGCTGCAAGCTGGAGACCTTCCATAGCCCTTAGAGTGTTGAATAAATCCAGAAACACGTTTCCATTCATGAGAGACCCAAGAAAGAATAAAGCTCCACTACAAGTTACCATATTTGACTATTCTCACATCAAATGCTTCCAACGGCTAGTTTTTGATCCAATGAAGCTAGGGAATACTTTTTGAATGTCAATGATTCGTGGATTTATCACAAAGATCTCAAGATACAAGCCATCAATCCCTCCAATCATTCCAACGGCTAGTTTTGCATTTATTTCGATTATTTTTATTTCTTCTTTTCTTTGTTACCATTAAGGCTTGAGCATTATATAAGCTCGTCTCTTCTTCTTTTTTAAGACATCCTACATCGAAATTAATCAATTAAATTCAGTCTACAAAGTTATCTATGTGTTCTTGTTCATTAGAGTTCATAGGTGGATTCCTTGTTCTCTTGCGTTTGTGTCTATAGAATCTAAGTGTGGATTCACTTGTGTTCTATTGGCTTGCGATTCTAGATTGTTCTATTGTTTGTGACTTCCATCTCTATCATCACCTATCTTCCGCCACAAGCTTACACTACAAGAAAATAGACATTTAGCGTCGGTAAAATTCGATGCTATTTCAACGCTAAATGACCTTAGCGACGATTTAGCGTCGAAATCGTCGACGCTAAATTTAATTCGACGCTAATCCGACGCTCCAAATAGTTTTCGACGCTAATTCGATGCTAAATTAGCGTCGAATTAGCGTCACGTTCATACGATGCAACAATTCGACGCTAATTCGATGCTAACTTAGCAGCGAATTAGCGTCGAAAAAATTAACAATTCGATGCTAATTCGACGCTAAATTAGCATCGAATTAGCGACAATAGGCGATCCTATTCGACGCAAATTCACTGCTAATTTAGCGCCGAATTGTTAATTTAAAAAAAAAAAATTCTAAAATAAAATAAAAATAAAAAATATTCTAAAATAAAAAGAAATATAAACGCGAATTTAAATTATCTTTTACAAATGAAATAAATACACTAATCTATTGTTGTTAGATCCTTAGGTTGATGATATCTTCTCGAATCATCTCTTTGTTTTTCTGCTCGAACTGCGTTGGACTAGGAGGTGTACTAGGCGCTGGTGGACGCCGAATTTCTTGCAAGACAGTTTGTAACCCCGGATGATCCACTGCAATGATGTTAAAGAGACCGGTTAATACCGAGAGGCTAGTCTCTAGCTGCGCAATCCTAGTATTAGCTGCATATATGAAGATGGTCGATCCGCCTATAAAATAAAACAAATTTAGTAAATGAAAATATATAAAATATAAATACATAAATAAATTAAAAACTTGTAAAATAATATGGTATAATTTGGTAAAATAATTTGTTTATTAATAAATTAATAATTAGAGAGTATAAATGTAAAATTACTTATAAATTCGTTTTTATTATAAATAATTATTTATTTTAAATACATATTTATAGATTAATTCAATTCATACATTAATTTCTTAAAATACTTATTAATAAATTCGTTTATTATGTAAAAATCCATTAATTTTGTTATTATACTATTTTACATAAAAGAATCATAAATTAATAAATTCGTTTTTATGAGGTTAATAAAATTTTAAATATATATATAACTTATATATCATTACAAACACATAAATCCATTCTATCAAATCTAAATTCAATTCCATTTTCTAAAAAACTTTTCCTAAAAATTTACCTCCTAAAAATTCCATTATTATGAAGGTACAAATCCATTCTATTTCCTACTAATCAAGAAAATGATTTTTTTAATACACTAATCCAAAAAACAATAATTAATTAACAATTGAAAAAAAAAGTTTTACCATAATTAAACCAGATCAAACCGGTTTGGAGAGAGGTGGACGGGATCTCGTCGGCGGCATGGTGGCGAGCGGCGGCAGTGGTGGCGAGCGGCGGAGAGAGAGAGAGGAGGTGAGCGGCGGAGGGAGAGGAGTTGAGCGGCGGAGAGAGAGAAGAGGTGAGCGGCGGAGAGAGAAAGAGGCACGGCGGCGGCAGGCACAGCGGCAGCGGTCGCGGGGGGAAGAGAAGGGAGGAAGAAGAAGAAGGAAGAAGGAAGAAGGAGGAAGATGGGTTGCAGTGAAGAGGTGAGCGGCGGAGAGAGAGAGGTGGCGGGGAGAGAGAGGCACGGCGGCGGTCTCAGGGGGAAGAGAAGGGAGGAAGAAGGAGGAGAAGAGAGGTTATATTTGCAGAGATGAGATGGGTCGCAGGGGGAAGAGAAGAGGAAGAAGAGGAGTTATCGATTTAATTAAACTTGGTACGACGCTAAACCGATGCAAATCACGCAAATTTGCATCAGATTTGCGTCGGTTTAGCGTCGTACCACGTTTAATTCATTTAATTTTGGTTTCCCACCCGAAATAAATGTTTAGCGCGGGATGAACCAGAAATTTTTTGAGTTAGCGTCGAATTATGAAATATTTTGATTTACCGCCAAAAATTTAGCCAAAACAAATATGAAAATTTTCGGTTTACCGCCATTGATTTAATCAAATTAATTGAATATTTGCGTCAGATATTATAAAATCCCCTTTCTTTACCCTAACCCCAAACATAAAATTTGATTGATTTAGCATCGAATTAGCATCGAAACAAGTGAGTTCGACGTTAAATCTATGCTAATTCGATGCTAAATCACTCAAATTTTACGTTTAGAGTTTAGGGTAACGAAACTGCTACCGTTACAAAAACTATCTTTTCCCTTTCAATCTTTGTTATTAATGAATAATTTTAAAATTTGAAATTTCAAAATACATATTTTGTTCGTATAAGATTATGATGATATATGTAAACCTATATAGTTTTTAGAAATCAAAGTATATAACTTTTATATATGTAAACCTATATAATTTAGCATTTTGTTTTAAATTATTAAAATATACTTAGTTGTTTGCAATTAGATATTTCAATTTATATAACTTTTATGCTTCACTCTTACTCTTCGATGCTAAACCCTAAACCCTATATTAGCGTCTAATTAGCATCGAATTAGCATCGAAACAAATGAGTTTGACGCTAAATCGACGCTATTTAGCATCAATTTAGCGTCAAACTCATTTGTTTCGATGCTAAATCACTCAAATTTTACTTTTGGGTTTAGGTTTACAAAAACTATCTTTTCCCTTTCAATATTTGTTATTACTGAATAATTTTAAAATTTGAAATTTTAAAATACATATTTTGTTCGTATAAGGTTATGATGATATATGTAAACCTATATAGTTTTTAGAAATCAAAGTCCTTACATGCTTTTATTTTAAATTATAAATATATACTTAATTGTTTGCAATTAAATTTTTCAATATATATAATATTTATGCTTTACTGTTAATTGTAGACGCTAATTTTTTTTTATTTTTTACCCTAAACCCCAAACATAAAATTTATTTTATTTAGCATCGAATTAACATCAATTCGATTCTAAATCGACGCTAAATGAAACAAATTTTATGTTTGGGGTTTAGGGTAGACAAACCGCAAAAATATACAATAACATTTATGATTTGAACATACTTATTAAACCACAAAATATATAATTTGTACATATTTATTCATTCGCAATTGAATCAATTATTTATTAAATTTGATTATTTTTAATTTTTTAATAAAATATTCTACATTAGCGTCGAATTAGCATCAGAATTTATACGAATTTTATCCAAATCAATGCTAATTCGATGCTAATTTAGCATATTTTTTTTAAAAAAGTAAAAATACTCGAAAATAAATACAAACCAAATTTAATTTAAATTTTGACGCTAAATTCGACGCTAAATTCGATGTTATGTATTTGACGCTAAATCGATGCAAAGTTAGCGTCGATTTAGCGTCGAAATTACCATTCGATGGAGATTCGCCGCTATATAGCATCGAATTAGCATCGAATTGTTTTGTCCCTAATTAGCGTCGAATTAGCGTCGAATATTGACAACGACACCAATTCGACGCTAATTCGACGCTAATTTAGCATCGAATTAATTTCGACGTTAAAACTGTGTTTTCTTGCAGTGTTATAAACTTTGAAATCGTGTGATCTATAAGATTTGGTGGATTCCAATCTTATATCAAATTGTATTGTCAATGAAGCCTTAATTGATTTATAGTTTTTAATTGGTCTAACAATCCTCCACATGAATAGAAATGACTCTAAACAAATGAAGATTTAACAAAATCGAATGACTCTACTGACTAGACTAACTAGACTAAGCATACAAACTTTTTGAGAGTATAAGCAAAAAATCATTATGAGGATTTAGCATTTTTCAGCTTTGAACCACTCATTGTTAAGATCTGTCGGAATTACTTGGCCAGATGGTGAAAATGATGTCTTGAACCATCCAATTTTTTGTGTAAACCTAGACAAAAGTACTAACCCAATTTTATTTTCTCGTACAACTTAGTTCTCTGTTGGGTTCATTGTGGCGTTGAACATGTCTGGTATCGTGAGTGGATTCAGAGAATATAGCTTTTTGTTCATTCGCGTAGAAACGACATTTTTCCCATTCACTAGGTGATATGTCATTAGACTTTGTTTTATGAAGTATCTTGTAATACTTCACGTATATATCCTTGTTGAATACATGATGCACTGTATATGATCATAGGATCTGGTATTTTCTAGCGCTTGTAAGTAGAGTTAGTTTGAATTAGTTCTTCTTTTGAACCTACATCATGGGATCTCCAGTCATAGTAGGTGGGGTTTTCATCAAAACTTTCTCTTAAGTAATAGGCTTTAAACCCATTCCTTTTTGTGTGTATAATCGGTAGATAGAATGACCGTCTCACTAGGTATTTATGATAATATTCGCGCATCTCTTTTTTCCATGTGATGCAAGTAAAGACAAGGTGTGAGGTTAATTGATAATTTTGCTTGATTGGTTGATGTTGAGAATTAGTATTTATGGGAATACTAATTTGATTATTAGTTAAAAAAAATGGGTCAGGTTGTTTCAATTTGATATCAGAGCCCTTACGGTTTTAGGGAGGATGAATGGAATTGATTATGTAGATTTAGTCAATTGTTGTGTAAGTTTGGAATTCTAGATCATATTCTTTGAGACTTCACTGAGATTCCACGGTAAGTGTTATGTGATTTTGTGAAATTTCTAGTATGCTTAGTTTCTGCTGTTAGGAGCGCATAGTGAGAAGGTTAGAGGTACTAGAGGTTGTGGTTGTGGTGGTCGTGGAGGTCATGAGTGTGGTCGGAGACGAGTGAGTGAGTCTACCGAGAGTGTGGCCCAGAGTTCCACGCATGAACATGTGGCAGATTCGCAGACGATTCACGAGGGGTCCATGGGTGTGGCCAGAGTCAGCGCCAGTGTGAGTAAAGGTGGGACAGGTATTGCTCTCGGTGTAGCTGGTAGTGCGGGTGCACTGCAGTTGTAGCCCAGAGCCGAGATGATCGTTTGGCAGATCTGTTACAGTTTTTGTTGTAGCGGTTACCGAGAGCGGTATCAGCTCAGATGAGTATTTCTTATGGTTTGAGATTTATAAGATGAGAAATTCTTATGGTTTGACTTGTATTGTAATGAGTTATGTGTTTTGAGGGTTTGGAAATAAAGGTTTTATGAGGATATAAAACTTGTCTATTTCTGAGGGTCTGGGAATAGAAGTGTTATGAGGATTTAGAACTTGTCTATTTTGAGAGACCTCAGTGAGGAATCTTGGGTGATTGGGTTGGTTAGAGTTGACCTAAGGATTGGTCATGGATGAGATGATATTCATGGATAGTGGAAAGTCATGTTAGAATTGGCCTAAGGATTGGTCATGCATGAGATGATATTTGTGCAATGTCATGTTAGAGTCGACTTAAGGATTGGTCATGGATGAGATGATATTCTAGTATAGTGGAATGTCATGTTAGAGTCGACTTAAGGATTGGTCATGGATGAGATGATATTCCGGGATAGTGGAATGTCATAGTGGGACCACGGGAGGTAGTTTGGTCAAAGATGCTTATTAACGTTTAAGAATTGATTGCTCTAGGAGATGACGATTTCCCTGAACAACTCAATGGGAGATGAAGATTTCTCCTGAGGGGATGAGGATTTTCCCTGTATGTTATTGAGAGATAAGGATTTGTCTCGAGGGGATGAAGATTTTTCCTACATACCGATAGCTCGACGGACTGTGTGTCCTGAGGATGTGAGTGGTATGATGCACTGATAGCACAAAGGACGTGTTCCTCAGATTGTGAGGGATGTGGTTATGAGTTGGGAGCAATTATTGTCTAAAATGTGGCTATAAGCATATGACTAGATGTGAATCTCAGAGTTCAGAGTATTGATCTTAGGTGGTATAGGCTGGGTGGATCAGGTGGATGAGACTGTAGTGAACGGTATTGTGTGATTCAAGGACGAATCCAGGTTAGTGGGGGGGGGGGAGTTGTAACACCCGTGAACCAAAAACTTAAAGAAAGGGCATTTCAATCTTTTTTATGGGTGTAAATCCTAAACCTAGCTCACTACTCACCTATTTAAGTGGTGCTCATGGCTAGAGGTCAGAGGAAAAGAATTGTGATAGCGAAGCCCTGCCGTTTTTGCTCTAGCTATCGTTTCCTTCTGAGATCAACCAATTCCGAGTTGCTATTTTGCAAGGCAGATTCTCGATGGCTCAGAAGGATCTAGGTCATGATATTTGTATATATGGAAAGATCATGGATTCTAATTTCTCTAGCTTCTTTTAGATTTGAATTAGGAGGTATTGTCTGCTCGCAAATCGTGTTTCAATATTGAAAAAAATAACTATTTCCGAACTGGAATTTATGTTTTCTAATCCGATCATCGAACTTGCGGGGTTGCCGTTGATCTGTAAGGATCCAGGAGATGATCTATATATCATTGGAAAGCGCCGAGTCTTGGTTTCTAAGACACCGAGTTCGGTTTGATCTGTGGTTTATGTAAGAAGTTATCTATGTTTTTGTCTGAGTGGTATAGACTGGCCGAACTGGTTAAGCATTATAGAAAGTTTGATAATGGAATATTAAACTTTATTTCATGAATGCAGATTTGAGACGCTAATTTTAACTGATTCTCCTTCCGAACTCTGTTTTTGGACATGATCGCTAAGGTGAGTGCATGACCATGGCTTATCTAGGTGGATGGATTGTTAAGATATGTCATTGTTTGTGTGGAATTGGATGAATGATTGGTTTGGGGATTTTTCCCTTGTGTATACGTGTTGTGTTTATGTGTTTTATTTGATGAGTTAATTTATTGTGTATCTTGATAATTCATTATTCCTGTGTATAGTCGGTAGATGGAATGACCGTCTTACTAGGTGTTTATGATAATACTCACGCATCTCGTTTTTCCGTGTGATGCAGATAAAGACAAAGTGTGACCGTAGAATCATGGCAATGAAGAGGAGGATGATCTAGGGTCTTGATTTCGTTATGTTTTGGTTATTCTTTTAGAATTGCTGGTTAGGTTGTTGGTTATTCTGGAATTATTGAATTGGATTTTTGGTTGGTTTAGTTGGTTATGACTTCCGCTGGTTAATTGATGATTTTGCTTGATTGCTTGATGTTGAGAATTAGTATTTATGGGAATACTAATTTGATTATTAGTTGGAAAAAAAAATAGGTTGGGTTGTTTCAACATTGATCATCATCCTCACCACCATCATCACTTAAAAGTTATTGGTTCTTCACAGTCCTAAGGCATTCATCTCTTTTCACTTGTTACTTTGCTTATTTGGATTTTGGGAGAAAGATTCTCACCCTGTTTGTAACTTTTAGAGAAGTTTCTTGAACCCTCTTTCTATTGTTCATAATGAATACAAGTATTTTTGCTTTGCTATGTTTGAGTAGGTCCTTTGTTGGATTCTAGAGAAATCAATTCGAGGGGGTTTCATGGTTCGGTAGATAGAGTGGCCCTTTTGTTAGGTTTAGAGTACTCCTTCATCTTGTTCGTGCTTGATATATGTTTTAGGGCTTGATCTCCTTGAAACAGATCTTACATAAAGTATATAATTCTAACTGTTCCAATTACTTGTCTGAAAAAGATGTTAGATGAGTTTGATTCTATAATAAGACGAGACTTAGACCTTTAAGATTAAATGAACAATTGAACCTATTTGCAATTGCATTAGATCTTAGTCTTCTTTGCTGCGAGAGTAGATTGATAAGACTAGTTCAAAATAGTAGCTAAGTTCGAGAAAGCCTGACTAGTTTATTATGCGTTCATGTTTTAGGAGGAAAACCGAATCAATTTGTCTCTAGGAATTACTTGAATAATTCAAACTATGAATTCTAAGAGTCCCTGAAAGCCCAACGTTTCTTTATTATTGTTTAAAACCGAATTTAAACACCGTTTGATCTCTTTCAAAATCACTTGTTTGACTTAGCGTAGTTCTTAAATTCATATTGCTATTGAGTGTTTCTAATTCTCGATTGATTTGATCCCTAAGTACTACAATGGATTGGTTGTGCACTTGTAGCCTAGGTTGTCTTACACTGGGTAAAACTTTATTTTGTATCAAGTGTTTGGCGCCGATGCCGGAAAATTAGCAAACACCATTAGCTCCCAATTAACAATTTCGACTAAGTTTTATTTTTTCGCTAATTTAATTTTTCTTTTCAGGTGTATGGCCTGGAGTCAAGGTTCTGATAACTTGATTCTACTCGAGATGGAAATAGAGAAAATCACCAGGGAAAACCGGAGAGAAGCCAAAAGGAGACAAATGGCTAACAACGAAGCAACCGGAGACCCCCAGAACCGCGTACATCGTCTCAACAACAATGGGAACCACTTCTCGATTCTGAGAGTAACCAAATCTTTGAGATTAACCTTAAAGAGAACTTGCAAGAACCTTGAAACAATGGACAGCCACTAGCAGCTGCAAACAATCAAAGGCGACAACTCCAACCTCACCAGACAATTGTTGGGGTCGACGCACCCAACCAATACTTCCATGATCGGGCAGCCATCCGTCCTCAGCTTCCTCAGAGGAACGACTACGAAATCAAGCCGCTCATTATCACCGTGGTCAAGCTTCCATGGGCTATCCACGGAGCACCCAATGGACTATATTGTGTTCTTCGAGGAGATTTGCTCTACAACAAAGTTGAATGGAATTCCCAGCGACTACTTGAAATGTAAGCTCTTTCCAATCTCACTAGCTAACAAAGCTCATAGATGGTTAAAGTCTTTACTAGCAGGATCTATTACAACATGGGAAGGTTGTAAGTCCACTTTCTCGAATCATTTTTACACTAAATTTCGTTCTAATCTTTCTAGGAACAAGATACATGGATTCCAACAAGGACCTCTTGAAAACTTCCATGATGACTCAGAGCATTTTAAAGAATGTACAAGGGATTGTCCGCACCATGGATTTGCTAAGGCTAACCTTTTGAGTGCTTTTTACATAGGAATCGATCAAAAATACTAACTCTCACTTGATATAACTAGCAATGGTGATTTCACCACCAAAGCCATTAAAGAAGGACAAGCTCTAATTGATAATCTTGCATCTAGCGATGGCAACAATACCACCAATTTTTATCGCACAACG
This sequence comes from Arabis hirsuta, assembly GCA_964056655.1. Taxonomy (NCBI): domain Eukaryota; kingdom Viridiplantae; phylum Streptophyta; class Magnoliopsida; order Brassicales; family Brassicaceae; genus Arabis; species Arabis hirsuta. The sequence continues at coordinate 29,735,858 of OZ053303.1, forward strand.
AAAATCCATGACGACGAATCAAGGCAGATGGCGGAATTGAAGAACATGATGAATCAACTTCAAAAAAGCCAGCATCATTCGATCAATTCCTGTGAGGCTATCAATGACGGAGAAGCAGGAAGTCAACAAGGATTCGACAATGAGGATCAAGAGGAAGCAATCAATTACATTAGAAGTCAAGGCTACTTTCAAAACCATAATTTTAATAATTACATGAACAACTCTTATCTCTCTTACAGGAATCACATGTGGAAAACTCACAAGATCAATTATATCCCAACGTGGAATCCCAAGAGAAAACCCAACAACAAGGAAATTTGTATGGACGTGGAGAACAATTTCCAGCAACCTCCTTTTGGGAGAAATACCAACTTTGGCAGGAGTAACTGTAACGCCCGTGATCCAAAAATAGGATTTTTGGTACGGTGTCGATCGACGCAACAGATGTGTGTCAATCGACACGGGTGTTTGTTTGCGTGTTGGAATCGACCAGAGAGGTCTGTGTCGATCGACACAGCTTGAGTGTCGATCGACACGGTTTCGAAATTAGAATTGGGAGTTGATCTCGGTTCGGTTTGGTCGCGGTTTGGTTTTAGGGATTTAGGGCTTCATATATAAGAGAAGGAACACGTGGTCCTTAGGCTTGTTAGCCACTTTTCCGTTCAGAATTGAGTTTTAGAGAGAGTTTGAGAGAGAATTAGGGTTTCTCTTGAGTTTTGGAGGTTTTGCCGTCGGTTTTGGAGGAGGCAAACGACGGGGATGATCACGTCGGATTAGAAGGAAACTTTGAGGGTAAGTTCTCCTTTCTTTGCTCTGGACGTAGGTGAAAACCGCGTGTGTTTTGGTTGAGTATTCGCTGAGTTATGGTCGTTTGAATGTGAGAGGTTTCTGCAGTCTCAAGTCTGCAATCAGTAAAATTCGGGGAAGGATTCCCGGCGAACCAGAGAGAATCAGGAGACGAGCCATATGGCGCTGGAAAGACCTTTCTGTCTAGTTTTTAGATCAGGTTTCAGATCTTGATTCGGAGGTCATTTCCGTTCTCTGTGTTCATTTGATTTCAGGGTGTCGTTTCTGAAATCTCTGTTTTTCCAGTTTCGATTAGCGGTATTGCGGGCTGTTTTGCCGTTGAACCGCTTGGAGTTAGGAGTCGTGCGATACACCGTTGGAAAGCCCTCGCTGTCTAGTTTCCATATCAGGTCTCAGACTTTGATTTGGTGTAGGTAGTCGCGAGTTATTCGCCTCTGTTCGTGACGGGTTTTCCTTGTTCTTCCTTGTTCAATCTGTTGCAAGGTGAGTGCGCGACCATAGGCTCTCGGATTAGGATTGTGTGGAATACGATTGATTGTGGCTTGTTTCTACTGTGTTTGGTGATTGAATTGTGCAGGATCGTGATCTGAGTCCTTGAGATTGGGCCATGAGAGGATAGGGTCAATCTTAGGGTTCTGCAGGTCTGTGTCGATCGACACCTAGAGGTTGTGTCGATCGACACAGTTGATAGTCGAGTGTCGATCGACACCTAGAGGCTGTGTCGATCGACACAGAAGTTGCTGTCCTGTTCGTGTTGTTTGTTATTTGCTATGTTTGCTGTTTGATAACCCTGGTATTGTATGCATTCTTTCTCTGAGTAATTGGCCTGTAGATGGGAGGACCGTCTCACTGGGTATTTATGATAATACTCACGCATCTCGTATAACCATGTGATGCAGGTAAAAAGCAAGTGTGATCGTGGAATCAAGGCAAGGACGAGATGGATGATCTAGGGTCTCGGTTGATTGTCATTATTGATGGAATTGTTAGGTTATTAGTGAATTCTGGAATGTGGGACTTGGAATGTTAGGATGTCTGGAATATGAATTTGTTATTGTGTTTTGATGTATTATAGTTGGATGATAAATGATTTAATTGGTTAATGGAATTGATTGAGTTAAGTGATTATTTGATTTCCGCTGGTTAATTGTTGACTGTGAGAATTTAGCATGTTGAGATTTAGCATTTATGGGAATGCTAATTCGATGCTATTATTATTATTAAAAAAAAAAAAAAACGGGTCGGGTTGTTTCAATTTGGTATCAGAGCCCTTATGGTTCTAGGACGGGAGAACGTAGTTGATTGAATGTGATTGTCAATTGCGTTGTTTGTGGATTGCTTGATTGATTATGAGTAGTTAGTCAGTTGATTGTTGTGTGGGTTTGGAGTCCTAGATCATCATCTCTGAGCCTTCAAAGAGATTCCACGGTATGTGTTGTTTGACCTCTTATGCTTTTAGTATGCTTAGTTTCTGCTTCTGGTTGTGAAGAGGAATTGTTAGAGATACTAGAGTTCTGCCATTGGTAGGGCAGAGTGTGATGGGTAGAGGTACTAGAGTTGCTAGAGGTATTGGCCGGGGAGGCAAAGGTGGGTGTGGAGGGCGTAGGCGCGGGCAGGGACTTGTGAGTGAGTCTGCTGCCGCGTGTGTGGCCCAGGAGACCACGCAGAAGCAGGTGGCTGATTCGCAGACGTATCAGGAGGGATCCGTGAGTGTGGCCACTACGTGTACCAGTGTGAGGGCTGGTGGGACTAGTGAGAGTTCCGAGGTGGCCACTGCATGTACCAGTGTGAGGGCTGGTGGGACTTGTGAGGGTCCCGGTGTGGTTGGCGGTGCGGCGAGCCCAGGTGGGGGTGCTGTCGCAGGTGTCGGCCAAGATCGAGATGATAGTCTGGTGAGTCTGCTACAATTGATCTTGGAGCGGTTACCGGGAGGGGTGCCGGCTCAGAGTTAGGCTCTGGGGGTTCAGCAGTGTAGCTGGTGTGTAGCTGTGAAGGCTGGTGTGCAACAGAGTATGGCTGGTGGACAGCCGGGTATGGCTGGGGCGCAATCGAGAGTTGCGAAAAGTTTTCCATTCGTCTTGGGGTGATGGAGCTTATGCAGCAGATGCATAGTTTCTTATGAGTTGGGGACCAAGTGAGGTAGTTCCAGTCAGGGATGCTATAGGCGTTAAGAACTGATTCTCTGGGAATGAGGAGTTCCCCCGAATAACTCATTTGGAGATGAGGATTCCTCCAGGCGGGATGGGGATATCCCTTGGTAGTGCTGGGAGGAGAGTTTTAGGGGGGAGGTAATAGCTAGGTTCTGGAAAGAAGTTAGATACTCTTAGCGGATTAACAGTAATTATAGTTATATGTAGCACCTTTGGTCTGGTTTGGGTCTATGGCTGGTTGCACATGTTCTTGTTTGATTGTTGTGCGACCAATCAAGCCACGTGACCTGCGCTGGATTAGAGTCGTTACATCCAGGATGCGTAAAGTTAGAGCCGCGGAGTCAACTAGTAGCCGGTGGTGCAGTAGGAGGTCATTCTGGAAATGGACTGGTTGGAGCGGTACAGTGTTCATCTGGATGGTCGTCAGGTACAAGTTGTGTTTGAGCGAGAGGCAGGGAGGTCGATTGTCAAGGTGTGAGACCGACTTCTGGGAGGTTTTGGTTGTGTATCGGTTACCGGGGACTTAACCGAGACACTATGAAGACATCTTCAGGATGAGGTACCGGAAGCATGAATTGTGGTGACGCTGTTTGGTTGACGAATGCGCCAGCAGCATTGGTGAGATTGATGGACGGGGTGTTTCAGGAGTACCTAGATGAATTCGTAATCATCTTCGTTGACGATATTTTGGTATATTCGAGGGGTCCTGAAGAACACGAGGTCCATCTGAGATTGGTGCTGGAGAAGCTGCGGGAGTAGAAGCTGGGTGCGAAGTTGAGCAAGTGCAGTTTCTGGCAGCGGGAGATTGGTTCTGAGTTAAAGTATGTCGACAGAGGGAGTTTCAGTGGATCCGACTAAGTTTGAAACTATCAGCGGATGACCTAGACCGAGGAACGCGACGGAAAGTAGGAGTCCCTTAGGTTAGCTGAGAATTATTGGAGGTTGTCAAGGGTTTTTGCGAGGATGGCGCAAGCAATATCGAAGTGGTCGCTAGCGTGAGGAGGCAGTTCGGGAAGCTCAGGAGAAAGATCAAGGACTGATGGATGCTTCTCGAGTTACAGGTTTGGAGTACCGGGTCCCGGTGAATGGGACGATGCTGGTGAAGGGATGGGTATGTGTACCAGGGATAAGAGCCTCAGGCAGGAGATTCTGAGGGAGGCTCTTTGAGCATGTTGGCTATTCATCCAGGAGGGACTAAGATGTACCGGGATCTGAAGAGGTACTATCGCTGGGTCAGGATGGCCCCTTATGTGGCGTTGTATGGAAGGCTGTGTAGAACACCATTATGCTGGACTCAAGTGGAGGAGAGGAGCATGTTTGGTGCGGATTTTTGTTCAGGAGACGACGGAGAAGGTCCGTGTTCTGAAGCTGTTCATGAAGGAAGATCAGGATCGGCAGAGAGGTTATGCCGATAGGAGGAGGAAAGAGTTAGAGTTTGTGTTGAGTTAGGAGGTTGAGTTCCTTGTTAGGGTTGTGTCGTAGGATGTGGGTTCTGATGTGGATGTGAGTGGTGGGGCACGTAGGTGCGATGGCTGGGAAATAGAGATTGTTGGGGTCGGTTTTCACCCACTCAACATTAACGTTCAAAGATGGACAACTAAAGAAATGACCCTCCGGATTCTCGACGAACAAGGCGGAATAGCTCCTAAGTCTTCCCGCGAAGCAAAGCAAGTGATCGTGCGGAGAGTCTAGGCGAAGCAGGAAGCCTCGGGGCAAGTCACCATGGACGCGTCTCGGAGCCGAGCATGACCTCTCCTCGGATCCGAGCACGGCCTCGTTTCGCTTCGCCGAGCATGGCCTCATCTCGCTTCGCCGAGCACGGCCTCGCCTCGCTTCGCCGAGCACGGCCTCACCTCGCTTCACCGAGCACGGCCTCGCCTCGCTTCGCCGAGCACGGCCTCGCCTCGCTTCGCCGAGCACGGCCTCGCCTCGCTTCGCCGAGCACGGCCTCACCTCGCTTCGCCAAGCACGGCCTCGCCTCGCTTCACCGAGCACGGCCTCGCCTCGCTTCGCCGAGCACGACCTCGCCTTGCTTCGCCGAGCACGGCCTCACCGAGCACGGCCTCGCCGAGCACGGCCTCGCCTCGCTTTGTCTAGCCGAGCACGGCTTCGGAGCCTCGTGCATCCGACCACACTCTCGGCCCAGCAGCCTGATGACACAAGGACAGTCCAAAGCCCGGCCCAGATGCGAGGCCCACTGCGATGCAACCGACCTTAGCAGGAAAGGAATCCGCGAAGACTGAGGAATGCTTAGCCGCCTTAGAGATAGTATATATAGCTGATGTAAAAACCCTCAAGGGGTATTCGCAACTTTGTACACAAAATCTTACAGAGCAATAACAAACTACTTTTTCATACCTTTGTGACCTTAGCTAACCCTAGAAATCTCTACTTCCTCGAAACCCTAACAAATCTAATTGTGCTAGTTTCGACCCCCACAATTTGGCGCCGTCTAAGGGGAACAGAGAATTTCTGACACAGAAAAGCTAGGTTTACACGACACCACCATCAAAGAACATGTCTAAGAACAACACCATTAGCAGCGAAGGATCCTCGTCTCACAAGAGAGAGGAGGAGAAGGAGGACTCCGTCGAGAACGCTGCATCTGGCACAACTAACGTCCCGGCGGACGTGACAGAGATGAAGCACATGCTTGAGACGCTCAATAAGAAGGTGCAGGATCAGGAGAAGCACATCGAGGCAACAACGAGCGAGCTACAGGCACTCAAGAGAACGAAGCTCAAGAGGGCTCGCGCCCGTCCAACACGCCTCCGCTTTACCACGCCCCGATCCAATCGAAGGGGTCGCCACGAGGAGCTGCCGCCTCGGACAGATCGCACAGGTCAAGAGAACCTGCCTCCACCACCACCTCGTCGGGGCTCCGACAGAACCCCTGAGCATGTGGTGGAAGACTCGGACGAGGATCAACCTCCTCAGAGAAGAGCCCGAACCCATACAGCAAATGAGAATGCTAGGGCTCGGGAAGATCAACACCCTCCTCGGAGGCACGCCCGAGAGAACGCTGCTGACAGCGATAGGGTTGATGAAGAAGGAGATCCCTCCTTCGCCGAAATCTACAGAAGGGAGCAGGAGCGTAGGGCTCCGCGAGGCTCCCGTGATGAGCAAGTCACTGTGTTAGAAGCCAAGCTAGACCAGGTCGTCTCTGACCTGAGAACTACCAAGCTGCAAATGTACCGAAGCACGGGGAAGGCTCCAGGGGTTGCTTACGTGTTAGAGAAGGCACGCAACACACCCTTTGCTGAGAGCATATCGGGAGCTAAGATCTCTGATCTGGGAAGAGTAAAGCTGCCGAGCTATGAAGGGACTTCAGACCCTGCTGATCATCTGATGGAATTTGAGGTGGCCCTAGGAAGGGCAAATTTCAAAGAAGCTGAGAAAGACATTGGCTACTGCAAGCTGTTCGTTGAAAGCCTCAAGGGACCTGCCCTCCAGTGGTTCTACAAACTGGAGAAGAATTCGATTCACAACTTCCACCAACTTTCTGAGATGTTTGTTCAACATTATAATATCTTTGCTGAACGTAAAATTTATGATGCAGAACTTTGGACCAACAAGCAGGGAGAGAATGAAAGCTTGCGGTCTTTTATGACAAGGTTTAAGCACACCCTGTCGAAGGTGGATGGAATCAGCAACACATCCGCACTGGAGGCCTTGAGAGGAGCAATTCGATGCCCATTTCCCTTCTGGCAAGAACTCACCATCAATCCGCCAACAACAATCCAGGATGCTCTTCACCGCGCAGCTAACTTTGCTCGAAGTGAAGAAGAGCTTCTTGCCAAGAGGAGTGGGAAGGCTAAACAGACCAGCGAGTCTGCTCAAGTTCCGACCCCTGCTAAGGCCAGGAAAGGCAATCCCGCCTTCATCTAGTTCGAAGGAGGAGCAGGCGGAGCTCACAATTATCAAGTTGAATCGCCTGGCTACGGCCGAGGTCGAGGCCGCGGTCGCGGACGCGGTAGAGGAAGCTTCACATGGGTCAGAGACCCAAAGGAGTATGATGAGAAGTTGTACTGTGAGTTCCACAAAGCGACTGGGCACTCGACTGCGAAGTGCCATGAGCTGGGACGACAGCTTGCTGCTAAACTCGCCGAAGGTACCCTCAAGGGCAACATCAGCTTATCTGACTTCAAGCCAGAAGAAAAGCCTCAGGGTACAAATGAAAACCATACGGAAAATCCCAGGCGACAGCGTCGCAATGACAACTCAGAGAACGGTAACCCGCAAGACACTATTTACATGATCATGGGAGGTTCGCCGTACTGCGCACACAACGTTCCAGCAATTGAAGCTTACCAAAGGCGCACTGAGGTCTGCGCTAACATATCAACATCTCCAAGGACTAAGCGGACCAGCGATCCCATCACTTTTGAGGAGGAAGACGTCGAAGGTATTGATCATCCGCACAACGATCTATTGGTGATCAACTTAACCGTCTTCGACTTCAACGTTGCCCGAGTCCTCATCGACACCGGGAGCTCGGTAGATGTCATCTTCAAGAACACACTTGAGAAAATGAAGATCGACCCGTCACTCATCAGAGGGCAACCAAGGCCCATAACAGGTTTCTCTGGTGAAACTACCATGACGATGGGAACAATTCGTCTTCCAGTACAGGCTGGTGGCGTCAAGAAAATGGTGAACTTCACAGTGTCTGATCATCCCGCTATCTACAATTTGATCATGGGAACACCATGGCTCAACCAGATGCGGGCTGTACCATCAACATACCACCTGTGCTTGAAATTCCCAACCAGCGATGGCGTGAAAACAATTTTCGGAAACCAGAAGGATTCACGGATGTGCTTTCTGGCCGAGCACAAGCTACGCAACCTAGAAGAAAAGAAGGAGGATTCAGCGTCCCAAGGGCAAAAGAAGAGAGCAAGAACTAGCCCCGATCAGGTCAAGGACTTGACCAATCTCTTATAGCAATTACAGATTGCAGACGGTCGTGCAGAAGAAGAACGACCCATCTGCGAACCTGTGATCTCCGTGTGCATTGATGAGCAACACCCGGAGAGGTGTGTTGAAATGGGAGCTACCCTTGATGAAGAGCTCAAGGGAAAACTGGTTGCGTTCCTCCAGAAGAACATCAACACCTTTGCCTGGGCCGCTGAAGATATGCCTGGGATTGACATCAACATCGCCTGTCACGAGCTTAACGTTGACCCTACATTCAAGCCGGTCAAGCAAAAGAGGAGGAAGCTTGGTCCTGAACGTGCAAAAGCTGTCAATGACGAAGTCGAATGACTTCTAAGAGTTGGATCCATCACAGAGGTCAAGTACCCCGACTGGCTCGCCAACCCAGTCGTGGTGAAGAAGAAGAACGGGAAGTGGCGTGTCTGCGTCGACTTCACGGACCTCAACAAGGCCTGCCCAAAGGACAGCTTCCCACTACCTCATATTGACCGTCTGGTGGACGCAACAGCAGGAAACAAGCTTCTGAGCTTCATGGATGCCTTCTCAGGCTACAACCAGATCCTAATGCACCTTGAGGACCGAGAGAAGACAGCCTTTATCACAGACCGCGGCATCTACTGTTACAAGGTAATGCCCTTCGGCTTGAAAAACGCCGGTGCAACATATCAAAGACTGGTAAACAGCATGTTCCAGGAACAACTTGGGAAGACTATGGAGGTTTACATAGACGACATGCTCGTGAAATCTCTTGAAGAAGAAGACCATATCTCCCTCTTAGAGGAGTGCTTCAATCAGCTAAACCTCCACAACATGAAGCTGAACCCGGCAAAGTGCAGATTTGCCGTGACTTCTGTCGAGTTCCTCGGATACTTGGTCACTCGACGAGGTATTGAAGCCAACCCAAAGCAGATCGATGCACTGATCCAGATGGCTTCACCAAAAAATAAATGCGAGGTACAGATATTGACCGGGAGAGTGGCTGCACTCAACCGCTTCATCTCACGATCGACGGATAAGTGTCTTCCCTTCTACAACACCCTGCGAGGAAACAAGCAGTTTGAATGGTCAGAAAAATGCGAAGACGCCTTCAAACAACTTAAGGAGTATTTGGCAACGCCACCTATCCTTGCTAAGCCAGTCACTGGAGAGCCTCTTTTTCTCTACATTGCTGTCTCAGAAACAGCAGTCAGCGCTGTCTTGGTACGAGAGGAAAGAGGAGAACAAAAGCCCATCTTCTATGTAAGTAAGATGCTCACAGACGCCGAGACCAGATACCCCCAGCTGGAGAAGCTAGCATTGTCCGTCCTCATGGCATCAAGAAAGCTAAGGCCTTATTTCCAATCTCACTCTATTATTGTCCTTAGTACTTTCCCGCTGCGAACAGTTTTACATAGCCCAAGTCAATCTGGCAGGCTAGCTAAGTGGGCTGTCGAACTCAACGAGTATGACATAGAATACAAGGGACGGACATGCAACAAGTCCCAGGTCCTAGCAGACTTCCTCATAGAGCTTCCAGATGTCAAGGGTTCTAAGAAGGAGCAACCCGGGATTTGGCAGCTATATGTGGATGGCTCTTCCTCAAAGAACGGGTCTGGAGTTGGAATACGCCTGGTATCGCCAACTGGAGAGATCCTTGAGCAATCATTCCGACTGGGATTCAAAGCCTCCAACAACGAGGCGGAGTATGAGGCCATCATAGCTGGCATGAGGCTCGCTCAAGGACTCCACATCCCGCACATCCACGCATTCTGCGATTCTCAACTGGTTACTAGCCAATACAGCGGCGAGTATGCGGCAAAAGACGACCGCATGGAGGCTTATCTAGGGGTAGTGAAAGACCTCGCCTCTACCTTCCAGGAATTCACACTCACAAGGATTCCAAGAGGCGAGAACATGGACGCCGACGCACTGGCTAATCTGGCTTCTGCCACCGCTACACCAGAAGATCCTGCTTTGAAGCGAATCATTCCTGTTGAGTTCATTGAACTCCCCAGCATTCAACTAGACACGACACTCGCTATCTCAACACGCTCTCAAACAGCGAAACAAGCAAGGGCGCTTGCTGAAGCAACCAACGAAGATAGTGAAATGGCAGAAGCTGCTGAACCCCAAGACGTTGACATCCATGGCGATGGCATCCTTGGCAACGATATCACCACCGTTAGTAGCTCTCATCAACCCGAAGCAGTCCCAATGGATGAAGACGTTGCTGAACCTGAATACGGCTGTGACAAGCCATGGATGGGCGAAATACGAGAATACATCGCTGATGGGAAGCTACCCACTAGCAAGTGGGCAGCACGCAAGCTACAGAAACAAGCTGCCCGTTATACCCTACTTGACGGCAACATCTTCAGATGGGGACTCTCAAGCCCCCTGCTCAGTTGTGTGGAAGGTAAGGAAGCAAGGCAAGTAATGGAAGAAGTCCATAGTGGGTCTTGCGGCAATCACTCAGGAGGCAAAGCTCTAGCAATCAAGATCAAAAGACATGGCCACTTCTGGCCAACTATAGTTGGTGACTGTATGAAGTTCTCTTCTAAGTGTGAGAAGTGTCAGCGACACGCTCCAAAAATTCATCAGCCTACCGAGATGCTCTCTTCCGTCACATCTCCTTACCCGTTCATGAGATGGGCTATGGACATAGTCGGGCCGCTACACCCCTCGAAGCAGAAACGCTGGCTATTGGTCCTAACAGACTACTTTTCTAAGTGGGTAGAAGCAGAAGCTTTCGCCAGCATCAAGGACGTCCAAGTAGAAAGCTTTGTCTGGCGTAACATCATATGTCGACATGGGGTTCCGTATGAGATTATCACAGACAATGGATCGCAGTTCATATCCAACTGGTTCGAGAGCTTCTGTGCAAAATAGAACATCAGACTTAGCAAGTCCACGCCTCGCTACCCTCAGGGTAATGGTCAAGCAGAGGCAATCAATAAGACAATTCTAGATGGTCTTAAAAAACGCTTGGAAGCAAAGAAGGGCCGCTGGGCCGACGAGCTTGAAGGAGTTCTATGGTCCCACCGCACCACTCCACGCCGGGCAACGGGTGAAACTCTACGAAGCGATCAACCCGGACAACGAAGCGATTAATTGTGTCAAACGGGTGACAACGGGCAATGAAGCGATCAACCAGTCCATGCTCCTTGATGAGTTGGACTTCATCAATGAACGACGTGACCAAGCCCTTGTCAGGATTGCCAACTATCAGAACGCAGCCTCTAGGTACTACAATTCCAGAGTCAGAAAGAGACGTTTCTCCGAAGGCAACTTAGTCCTGCGAGAAGTGTTCCAGAATACTGCAGAGCCAAACGCAGGCAAGCTCGGCGCTAACTGGAAAGGCCCATATAGGATCACAACAGTCATCCGTCCTGGCGTCTATGAACTCGCCACCATCACTGGCACTCCAATCCTCCATTCTTGGAATGCCAAGCACTTGAAGAAGTACTATCACTAGTCTTCTCTCATTATGAACTACGAGACGACTTGATCCCTGACAAAGGGTACGTAGGCAGCTTGTCTTCGGATGAGTTCAGTTGTCCCTCCTCAAAACAAAAGGAGGAGTTAGTGCTCAAACGAACTACGGGGTGACTTGATCCCTTCCAAAGGGTACGTAGGCAGCTTGTCTCCAGACAAGTTCAGTTGCCCCCCTCCGTAAAAAAGGGGGGGTTATTACGCGCTTCGCAAGCTTTGTCTCCGGACGAGCTCCAACGATCTCCTCCGCCTTAAGAGGGGGGGAGTTAGCATTTTCATAAGCCTTGTCTCCGGACGAGCTCCAACGATCTCCTCCGCCTTAAGAGGGGGGGAGTAAGCGTTTTCATAAGCCTTGTCTCCGGGCAAGCATAAGCATCTTAACCAAGCCTTGTCTCCGGACGAGCCCCAACGACCTCCTCCACCTCAAGAAGAGGGGGAGTAAGCGTTTTCAACAGCCTTGTCTCCGGATGAGCCCACTTGACCTCTTCCGCCTTCATAGGGGGGGTACAAGCATTTCCATCAGCATGTCTCTACACAAATTCAGTCAACTTCATTTGTCTAATGAGGGGGGAGTGGGGTACCCGTACTCCATTCCTTGACTACATCATCTCCAAACAACTTAAAACACTTGACGAAAACCTCAGCACGAGAACAGCTATGTCCATCATGGGATACTCAAAGCTTCGATTAAGTAGAGTCGTTCCGTATTCCTTACTGCTGGCCATAGTGATGATGCGGGAATACGAACACAATGACATCCAGCATCGGATCCAAGCGCGCTATATAAGTACTAATGTTCAGAACTGGGGCGGACGAACCCAACTGATCAGTCGAAAACCCAACAAGCATCGTTGGTAAATTGCAGCTGCCGATGATTCGTTCGGCATGTATCCTGAACGATCATTCAGTAAACCCAGGAAGCACGCTGGTGAAACTTAAGGTGTACTTGTTCTTGGACAGACGTGTCTAAAGAACGACACCATTCCGTAAAGCCCAACAACAACGTTGGCAGATAAAGAGCATGAGCGCAGTTCCGTCTTCTCTACTGACAAAATAAAGCCTCATTCATGAGCAAGCAAAGCCTCATTCATGAGCAATATCCAAAGAGAACTCTAAGCATTTACCCAAGTCAAAGTCATAAAAAGACTAAAAATAAACTAAGCCATAAACAAGGGAAGACAGTCAGTCATCGGCCTTCTCATCTTCATCGGTTTCATCCTCGGCGACCCCGGTCTCGGCGAGCGCATCCTTGGCGACCCCGCTCCTCGGCGAGCGCGTCCTCGGCGACTCCTTCCTCGGTGAGACTGATGGCGACTCCGTCCTCGGCAAGACCGATGGCGACCCCGGCCTCGGCGACCCTGTCGTTGGCAAACACGTGTTCGGCTCCCTTGCCCGCGACAACCTCGCCATCGGCATTTGGGACACGGAGTCTTAAAACCTCCATAGGAAATACGAAGTCTTAAAACCTCCAAAAAAAAAAAAAAAAAAAAATCATTTTTCTGCAGAGATGCAGCAGCTTCAGCAAACAAAGCAGGAAGTCTTGAAACCTTCAAAGCGCTTACGGAGTCTTAAAACCTCCAATATAAAGTCACCCTCTCCTACTGCAAGAGAGGATAGGCAAACACCTTGACTTTGAACGGTAATACCGATATTTAATACATCTTGAACTCGGTACTATTATCTCTAACACTACCGAGCTGGGGGCTAACTGTTGGGGTCGGTTTTCACCCACTCAACATTAACGTTCAAAGATGGACAACTAAAGAAATAACCCTCCGGATTCTCGACGAACAAGGCGGAATAGCACCTAAGTCTTCCCGCGAAGCAAAGCAAGTGATCGTGCGGAGAGTCTAGGCGAAGCAGGAAGCCTCGGGGCAAGTCACCATAGACGCGTCTCGGAGCCGAGCACGACCTCTCCTCGGATCCAAGCACGGCCTCGTTTCACTTCGCCGAGCACGGCCTCATCTCGCTTCGCCGAGCACAGCCTCGCCTCACTTCGCTGAGCCGCCTTAGAGATAGTATATATAGCGGATGTAAAAACCCTCAAGGGGTATTCGCAACTTTGTACACAAAATCTTACAGAGCAATAACAAACTACTTTTTCATACCTTTGTGACCTTAGCTAACCCTAGAAATCTCTACTTCCTCGAAACCCTAACAAATCTAATTGTGCTAGTTTCGACCCCCACAGAGATCTTGCAGGATTGAGGATCGGTCTATTTCCTAGGAGGAGTCTAGGAGAGTCTTGCAGGATTGAGGACTTTTCTCCCAGGACTCTAGAGGGGGCTGGAAAATAGAGATCAGCTGAGGATTCAAGATCTGTCTATTTTGCCAGGGGGAGTCGGGAAGTTTATTCCCGGGACTCTGTGCTGGGGGATAGGGGTCTGTTGTGGACTCAGGGCTTGTCTATTTGCCTAGGGGGAGTCTGGAAAGAAGGTTCTGCAGGACTTGTCTTTTCCAGGGACTCCGAGGGACACTCTGGAGATGGGTTGTTCCATATGATTGAGGTCTGCTCATGGACGGTATTCCGCTGAGGTGATGTTATGAGAGCCATGTGAAGGAATTCGAGTCAGTAGGTACTTATAGCCACGTTACAGAAGGTGTCCGAGCATACTTGAGGGAATGAGATTTTCTCCAGGGAACTAGTACGGTTTCCTGTATATATCTCGAGAGACAGATGAGATCTCTCCAGGGGACAATGGTGTCTCCTGCCCGCAGAGCGTGGACGGACTGTGTGTCCTGAGACGTGTCGGCGGGGAGCAGACCAGCCTGACGGGTGGCCACCCGGAGGGTGATTGGATGTTATGCACCCCGATCTCAGGGTGACGACCTTGGGAATGTAGGGTGTATATATATATTGAGTACGGGCAGTGCGTGCTGTAATGTGACTATGGGTATGAGACTGATGAACTTCAGGGACCGAGAGGGACCTCAGGCGGTTTGACCGGGTAGGACCACGGGTGCAGTTGTGTTGGGTCTAGGCTAGGGTCGTTACTTGCGGTTGGGGACTCGTTTCAGGCGACTCTGGAACTTATGTATCGTCTTGGTCGTGCATGTTCTTGTTTGATTGTTGCACGATCAATTAATTCTTTTGCTGGGTCTACAGCTGGTCATGCATGTTCTTGTCTGATTATTGTACGATCAGTTGGGCAGGCCTAGTGGGGGCTATAACGATACATCCTAGGGTGTTTTGGGATCGTGCATGTTCTTGTTTGATTGTTGCACGATCAATTGGTTCTTCTCCCGGGTCTACAGAGGGTCGTACATGTTCTTGTTTGATTGTTGTGCGATCAATTGGGCAGGCCTGGCCGGACTGTAGCGAAACACTCTGGTGCGTTTTTGGGAAAACCTGGTCGGGTTTCCGGACATTGGTGGCGGTCTTAGCAGAGATCAGGGTGGATGTGTGCAGGAGCTGTGAGTATGTATTATGGGCAGTAGTGTCCGAATGGGGTTACGTGTATGAGATGTGATGGACTTCTGGGGATCGAGAGGGATCTCGGGTGGGTCATGTGTATGAGTCTGAATGAGCTTCAGGGGATCGAGAGGGATCTCAGGTGGGTCGATCGGTGGGGTCAGGTATGCGATTGGATTGTAGGGTCCAGTCTGGGCTAGTACTTGCGTCTGGAACTTCGATTCTGAAGATTTTGGGGACTTATGTAACGTTTGGTCGTGCATGTTCTTGTCTGATTGTTGCACGATCAACATGTCCTTTTTGCCGGATCTACGGTGGGTCGGACATGTTCTTGTTTGATTATTGTTCGATCAATCGGGCAGACTGGGTCGGGACTACAACGTTACATTGTGGTGTGTCTTCGGAAGAATTGGGTCGGGTTCTGGGCATTAGTGGTAACCTTAGCATGGATCCTGGTGTGCGTGTATATGGGTATAAGTATGGACTGTGAACAGTAGCGGTTGAGTAGGCCGTGATTAGGAGACTGGCTGAGTCTCGGGGATCTGGAGTGATCTCAGTGGAGTACTTGCGCTCGGGAATTCGGGTTAGGTGATCCCGGTAAACTTGTGTAGCATCGTGGTTGCGCATGTTCTTGTTTGATTGTTGCGCGGTCACTTGGTTCTATTCTGGGACTACGGTTGGTTGGGCATGTTCTTGTTTGATTGTTGTACAATCAACCGGGCAGGCTTGGATAAAACCAGGAAATGTTGCATTCTGGCGGTTTTCGGGTGAATCTGGTCGGGTTTTGGGCAAGAGTGCTAGCCTTAGCAGGGACGGGTTGGTGTAACTTGTGATTCGAAGACGAATCCTTGTTAGTGGGGGAGAATTGTAACGCCCGTGATCCAAAAATAGGATTTTTGGTAGGGTGTCGATCGACGCAACAGGTGTGTGTCGATCGACACGGGTGTTTATTTGCGTGTTGGAATCGACCAGAGAGGTCTGTGTCGATCGACACAGCTTGAGTGTCGATCGACACGGTTTCGAAATTAGAATTGGGAGTTGATCTCGGTTCATTTTGGTCGCGGTTTGGTTTTAGGGATTTAGGGCTTCATATATAAGAGAAGGAACACGTGATCCTTAGGCTTGTTAGCCACTTTTCCGTTCAGAATTGAGTTTTAGAGAGAGTTTGAGAGAGAATTAGGGTTTCTCTTGAGTTTTGGAGGTTTTGCCGTCGGTTTTGGAGGAGGCAAACGACGGGGATGATCACGTCGGATTAGAAGGAAACTTTGAGGGTAAGTTCTCCTTCCTTTGCTCTGGACGTAGGTGAAAACCGCGTGTGTTTTGGTTGAGTATTCGCTGAGTTATGGTCGTTTGAATGTGAGAGGTATCTGCAGTCTCAAGTCTGCAATCAGTCAAATTCGGGGAAGGATTCCCGGCGAACCAAAGAGAATCAGGAGACAAGCCATATGGCGCTGGAAAGACCTTTCTGTCTAATTTTTAGATCAGGTTTCAGATCTTGATTCGGAGGTAATCTCCGTTCTCTGTGTTCATTTGATTTCAGGGTGTCGTTTCTGAAATCTCTGTTTTTCCAGTTTCGATTAGCGGTATTGCGGGCTGTTTTGCCGTTGAACCGCTTGGATTTAGGAGTCTTACAATACACCGTTGGAAAGCCCTCGGTGTCTAGTTTCCATATCAAGTCTCAGACTTTGATTTGGTGTAGGTAGTCGCGAGTTATTCGCCTCTGTTCGTGACGGGTTTTCCTTGTTCTTCCTTGTTCAATCCGTTGCAAGGTGAGTGCGCGACCATAGGCTCTCGGATTAGGATTGTGTGGAATACAATTGATTGTGGCTTGTTTCTACTGTGTTTGGTGATTGAATTGTGCAGGATCGTGATCTGAGTCCTTGAGATTGAGCCATGAGAGGATAAGGTCAATCTTAGGGTTCTGAAGGTCTGTGTCGATCGACACCTAGAGGTTGTGTCGATCGACACAGTTGATAGTCGAGTGTCGATCGACACCTAGAGGCTGTGTCGATCGACACAGAAGCTGCTGTCCTGTTCGTGTTGTTTGTTATTTGCTATGCTTGCTGTTTGATAACCCTGGTATTGTATGCATTCTTTCTCTGAGTAATTGGCCTGTAGATGGGAGGACCGTCTCACTGGGTATTTATGATAATACTCACGCATCTCGTATAACCATGTGATGCATGTAAAAAGCAAGTGTGATCGTGGAATCAAGGCAAGGACGAGATGGATGATCTAGGGTCTCGGTTGATTGTCATTATTGATAGAATTGTTAGGTTGTTAGTGAATTCTGGAATGTGGGACTTGGAATGTTAGGATGTCTGGAATATGGATTTGTTATTGTGTTTTGATGTATTATAGTTGGATGATAAATGATTTAATTGGTTAATGGAATTGATTGAGTTAAGTGATTATTTGATTTCCGCTGGTTAATTGTTGACTGTGAGAATTTAGCATGTTGAGATTTAGCATTTATGGGAATGCTAATTCGATGCTATTATTATTATTAAAAAAAAAAAAAACGGGTCGGGTTGTTTCAGTAACTTCCAGCAAAAACCTGCTTTTAATAGTTATCAGGGACGGAAATCACAGGAACAAGAGGTAGGTTTATCCCATGATGGTAAATTCGAAACAATGTTAAGCCAAGTGATAGCAAATCAAGCTCAGTCAACAATGGATTTCAACACCAAAGTGGATGGGATATATACAGAGTTGGACGACAAGTTTGAATCAATGACTTCGCATATCAGAAAGGTGGAAACACAAGTTACGAAAACTATATAAGATGTTAAGAGATAAAATGGAGTGCTTCCAGGGAAAACAGAGG
The DNA here is from genome assembly GCA_964056655.1 of Arabis hirsuta. Lineage (NCBI taxonomy): Eukaryota > Viridiplantae > Streptophyta > Magnoliopsida > Brassicales > Brassicaceae > Arabis > Arabis hirsuta. The sequence goes on from OZ053303.1 coordinate 29,753,460, forward strand.
AGAACCCAATGAGCTATTGCAATGCCATTGAGCAAATCATAGTACCACACCCTTGCCTAATACTCGATGACGATTCTCTATCATCAGATTCAGAGGGAGGAATCCAAATCAATAATCTTGGACCAGGGGGAACCAAAGCTCCACTCAAGCTACTTCTCAAGGAAGTCCCCACACTTGCAAATTCGCAAGCTATAAGATTTGTAAGTTTCTTTGTGATTCAAGATCCAATGTCAATGTTATGTCAACTTTTGCCGTGAAAAGATTGGGTTTTTGCAGGTTCGCACCATCTAATACAACCTTGGTGTTTGGAGACTCATCAATGATCGAACTTTGATACTCGGGAGAAGTTTTTTGGCCACTACCGAAGCGGTTATTGATTTTCTTAATCATAAGATTTTCTTTAATAAGATTAACAAAAATACCTTTTACCCGCGGTGTCCTTGAATGGGTTTTATGCAAAAACGACGAGTATGGAGATGGATCAAAAGCAAGAAAACATCCTACGAAAGAAGGAACAAGTAGTCAAATCGAGCGAGGCTAAGGTAGAGATCAAGGGTTTAAGCCACGTCAAGCCTAAACAAAGGAGGGAGTTTGCAAATGTAAAGATACTTGTGCCGCCAGAATTAAGAAGAGTTAACCAAGATACAATCAAACAAATGATGGAGCTAACAAGGGAGGCAATTAAGAAAAGAGAGATGGAGATACACTCCTTCTAAAATATCCTTCCAAACTCTCCATCTCTCACTTAAAAGCAATCCAACCAAGTCGAGCTAAACGACTTTAAATAGAAGCGCTTAGTAGGAGATAACCCACCTGTAAGAATCTAGTCTTTTCTTTTAGCTTTCTTTTATTTTTAATCTTTTTCTTAGTGTTTCAGGAAAAAACAAAATTCAGCATGAAATACATTGATGAGGACATCGAACCATACCATAAATAAGACAAAGATAAGCAAAGCCTACCCAAGGTTAGAGATGCACCAATGACACGCTCAAGGGCAAAAAGTCTAAGAGAAGGGTTCAACACAGCAGTAGAGACTCTTATTAACACAATGATTTAGACCTCACATAAGACTTTGCACGTTTGAGCATCAAGGAAGCTAAAACTCAAACCAACCAAGGTAATTACATTTAATTGGCAGGTAATGGAGCTCAAAACATCAAGAATCTCACTAAGATCACGTCGGAGCATCAAGATATCCTCTATTCAAGCCATTTGGCCTCTAGCGAGCAAATAGAGCAAGAAGAAGATTTTGAAGCTAACCACGTCAAAACACTTGAAGATCTCATAAATTTCGACTATAATGGACCTAAAGAAGAAGAATTCATCAACCAACTTGTATGGAATGGACCAGAACAAAACATTATCATATCAGCTTCAAACTAGCTCATTCCAAGCCAAAAACAGGTATTCTCAATTTCTACAATTTGTGCAGGTAATATGGAGTGTCCCAATGGAATTTGATACAACAATAACCCCAGTTCGAGCCCCAAAGAAAGCTACAACAGATCAACTCTATTTTCGTTTAAGTATTGTTTCATTTTTCCTTCTAATTTCATTTGTTGCGTTTTGCTTTATTTTGTGACATTTTTGTATTTCCTTTTCTTTATTTTTGGCCCTAGGGCTAGCTGATGAGCTCTTATAAAGCTCCCCTACAGCTTTGTAATATTTTCACCCTTTGATTATCAATAAAATAACGTAGTTCTTCTTCTTAAACCTAGCAGCCGCCTAGTTCTAGAGTTTCCTTGTTCTTTGTATGTGGATTCACCGAGAACAAGTATTTGTAGTATCAGATATCCTTCCATCATCTTTGTGGTTCCATCGATCCATATTCATTCATTTGTTCAACAAGGGAGAGCGATAAAGTAAACTTGTTGTTTATCACATTAATTCAAGCCTTTGCACAAAGACTTGTCTAATCATTCCCATCCATTGATCAGAACGAGAGAGCGAGATAGCCAATGTTGTGATCCCATCAAACCATCCTCTTCAAATATTATAAGCCACCCAAAGAGTCTTATATCATACACGGTGATCGATCGGACACCATCACGATCGATCGATCACTGTTGTAAATCAGAGAGACAAAAAATTCAAGGGGCTTGCTGATCGATCGGACACCACACCCGATCGATCGATCAGTAGACATATTTCTAGATCATGCAATTAAGTAATGATCATTTAGACATCAACCCGTTTTATCGATCAACAAATAAAACTGAGTCCGGACAATTTTTTAAAAAATTAGTTTTTATTATCTACTAGTACACCCAATGCATAAAGTGACGTTAATGGCTTCACAACATCGTGTTGCATCTGCTTCTAAAGGTAGTAAGTTAATTTTGTTATGGCTTGGCTTCTTATGTAATAATAAATGATTTAACTATATTTTAATTTTCTGAAATTTATTAATTGCTCAACCGAGATCACACATAGGTTACTTCAATCAACGGGTGATTGGGAGAATCGAACAGAGGATAAAAGATTTATAAGTGCTCTCCAACAAGAAAACATCATTAAGAATATTAATGAATAATTTGGAGCTGATCTAAGATAGACTCAAATACTAAACCGTTTGGATTGATTAAAGAAAATTTACAATGTTTATATTTTTAATCCCGAAAATCTACGAGTTCCAATAGAATTTTTGCAGTTTGTAACATTCCTTGATGCATTTTTTTTCGGTAAACCTAATGCTTGATGTACTTAGCATGTTTAAATGAGTTTTTTCTTTAATAATTATTTATGTTTTATTAATGATTTTTAATTATTAATCATATTGAATTAGTCGTTTTCTTAATCTTTTTATCAAAATAATAATATGAATTTTGGTGTTTTAACATTTATATTGGTTGGAGTATGTTTATTTTATTTATAAACTATAAATGCTAAGATATACTTTACTATCTATGAATTTTTCTAAATACTTTTAAAAATTTGTTTGAAAAGTTTAGTCAAACACATAATCATAATCATAAGATCCTTACAAAATAGTTTGAAACTAAAAGTGTAAATGATTTTTTGCTAAATGGCATAATCTGCTGAATTTTTAGTGTTTTTAAAGGAATTTTATTGAATAATATCAAAATTAAATGATAACACCTAAATTTGTTGAATTTTTGAAAACAGATATTTAAATAAATTTATGAAAAAATAAAGAGACATTTTTAGTGAGTACTTTTATTTCTAAGAAATTGATTTTTTAATTTCCTAATTTTGAATTAAATTATAAATATGTAGATACATAAAAGTAGGAGAAATTTTAAAAAATGTCATTTTTTAAGTGACACTTTTTAGAAATGCCACATTTTCAAAAAATTTGCAAAATGTCACATTTTTAAAATTATTTTTTTCGTTATATCATTTATGTTTGGTTAACTATGTTGTATTACAGTTAAGTTTTGAAGGTTTAAGGGGTTTAGGGGTCAACACATTTTTTAGGGTTTATAATTTTAAGATTTAAACTATAAAAATTCATAACTAGTGGTATTTTGATTAATGAATATCTTTAAATGACATTTTTGCAAATGTACACACTGAAAGTTATATTTTTGCAATTACCCCTAATAAAATTTATTTGATATATTGATAAAATAAATTAACAAACATATTGTTATGTATTTTTTCGGGTTCAGAACGGTTGGAATTTTATTTATAAAATCTGAAACATTTTAAATTGTTTACCCAAAATACTCAAACATTACCCAAAAATACTCAAAACATTATCTAAAATATTTATAATTATCAGGGTTTTTTGGATTTAGTTTGATTTAATTATTTTTAATTTGAATTATTCATAAAATTCCAAAAATAAAAAAATTTGTAAAAGACTAGAAAAATTGTAAATCTATATAATTTGGTTGTTGAAGAAAAATGTGCGAAATTGTTTATCTTGTAATTTACTAAAACTTTATAGAATTCAAGATGATGATTTAGAAACTACAAAATTAAACCAAATTCACCACTAGATACTCACAAGGACCTTAATCTGACCCGTTTAATCATTTCAATATTTGCATTAATGCATGTGCAAACAAAAATTAACGAGTAATTAAAGTCACACCAATTGTAGTTAATGTGTCCAACCAAATCGAATTTTATTACTTTAATTGTGGCATAATCTACTTTTTCATTTTGGTTTGGTATTGTAAATAGGTAGGTGAAAGAAATTTGAGTTTTATTTTATTTTATGATGCAAGACGTGAAACCGGAGGAAATCTCATAGTTAAATATATTTATTTAAAAATATAATTTTCTAATTATGAAAATTAGAGTATAATAAGAGTAAGTTTGTTATAAAAGTTTAAATCACCAAATTTTAACAAACAAAGATCTTCTGCGTGTTTTGTTATGAAATATTGTTATTTATTTCTCCATATTATTTAAACAGCTAACAGTAATTGTAATTTGAAAACGAATAAAAGATCGAACAATATTTGTATCAAATTCAATAGACAATACAAGGTGATACTAACCATTTTTTATTATTTAACCGAAAAGAAATTTATTTCTGTAACAAATTCAATACAATCCAATAGAAGATCGAACAATATTTGTATCAAATTCAATAGTCAATTCAATAGTCAAGAAAAAGAAATTGACTTCTGTAACGCAATTATGACTCTTTTTTTTAGTCAAGAAAACAAATGTGCAAGTGGGATGAAAAACCAAAACCCTAAAAGAGAGGAAAAATTGAACTGGTTTACGTCTGTAGAAACTTGACGGCGAGGATGAAGCACAATTGGACGGCGTAGTGGTAGAGAGGAGGATGAGGAATCTGAGGTCGAGGAGGAGGAGGTGGAGGTGGAGGTGGAGTTGGAGTTGGAGGTGGAGGTGGAGGCGGTTGTAGTAACTGGATTTTCTGGAGGCCGGAGAGAAACACGGTGGCTAAGTAAAGACTTAGGGTTAAGGAAGTGCTGTGCTTCATCTTCGGATAGAGGAGGCTGAAAGATGCGGCAAGGAACCCATCGGAGATGCCGTAATCCTCTGTTAAATTGAAGATGCGGAGGAGCAGCAAGACGTGAAAGTAACCGGCGAGGCAAACCGCCGGCACGAATCCACTCGGATTCGATTTCAATGGCTCGTCCACGAAGAAGAAAAACGCCATGGCAGATGTATGAAGGAAAGAATTATAGAAGCATCTGGCCTCGCGAAATTGGATCGGCTGAGCCGGTGGATTTGCGGCGGCGGCGTATTCGTTGGCTGGCCGTCGGTACATGTAGCAACCAAGCAGTAGCAGGTAAATCACGAGGGAAATTGAATACATCATCTCGCTCTTGTTCTCTCCCTTCTCGTCGGCGAGGTTGCTCCGGTACAGAAAATACACGGCGGAAGTTGAAGAAAGCACAGCCAGAAGAAACAACTTAATGGCGCCCATCTGATTAACGAAATTTTTGTACCAAATGCAGATGTTGTTGAATCTCTGAAAAGCCATTGATAGAGATAAGAATGGAGATAAGATTGGAGGAAGAACCAGAGAAGAGTCGTAAGTTGAAGAAAGCAGAGCCAGAAGAAGAAGAAGAAGAAGAAGAAGTAGAAGAAGAAGTACTGACTCTCAAGTCTCAACCGTAACTCGGGTCAGTTATAACAACTTAATCTCTCGAAGTCCTGAAGAAGAGGAAGAGGAAGAGGAAGAGGAAGAGGAAGAGGAAGAAGAAGAAGAAGAAGAAGAAGAAGAAGAAGAATTGACTCTCAAGTCTCAACCGTAACTCGGGTCAGTTATAACAACTTAAAGTCTCTCGAAGTCCTGAAGAAGAAGAAGAAGAATTGACTCTCAAGTCTCAACCCTAACTCGGGTCAGTTATAACCAACTAAAAGTCTCTCGAGGTCCTGCAGCGAGCCACCTTACAGCAATTCACAAGTGCAATTTTTGTTTCTTCTTTGAAAATGGTTTAGGTTCTCTAGAGGTTTGACGAGGAAGCCAATGGCTCTGATTAAGAAGCTCCATAAAGTGGTAATCATTTCTAGACTCTCTCTTTCAAATACTGTAGTCAAATTAGTCTTTGATGTTAGATTGTTTTTAAGCTATTCCATTTTGTTCACATGATTTTGTAGCTCTAAATCTGTGTTTTGCTTACCTAATTGTGACCTTTTCGTGGAAATCTCATGGGTCATGTAAATGGTTAAAGCTCATGTTCTGATGAGGAAAATATGGGTTGTTCTTGTGATATGTGGAATTCGTCGTGTTAGTTTTAAGCATGGATAATTCTCATATCCAAGAGTCTATGTCTAGTGAAAATCATAAGATAGTCGTTGTTGTATTTAGACTCTTTCTGGTTTGTCTAATGAAAGTTTCCAGTATGCTGAGTTTGAGTATGCTTTGTGATTCAGTTTGAATATGATCCAACGAAATTGTTGTTATTAACCTTTACCCATCCTAGTTGTTTTGAAATGTTCAATAAATTTTTACTTTGTTGATTGAAGACACCCTACGTATTCACAATAAGAGTTTTCAAGAGCTAATAAAAAACTTCGGAAACTGAGAGAGTTGAGGGAGCTGATCAATGATTTGAGGGCCAAACAAAAGGTAGAGAATTTCTTCTTTGTTTGTGATTACAGTCTCTAATTCTGTCTTTATTTCCAAATGTATTTATAAGGTGTCACTCCTTTTGGCCGGAGATTGATGGGCCAAAATCTCTGGTGTCAGAGAGCTTGGATGATGAGGACATGCTTGATATGGTTTAGGTACTGGTGGAGAAGAGGCTTCTTTGTTTGCCATGGATATATTCAGAATGTAAGTTCATCTACATACCATACATAGAAGCTAGTATCCTCTTTTGTACTTGAACTTAACTCGGTTTTTATATCAGTTGGAATATTGATAGGCTTTGTAGGTTGTTTAAACATTGGTAAGAGAAGCCAGAGGAGACTTTGATGTTCTTCTAAAGACCCCCATCTTGTAATAGAATGGTATAGCAAAGAAGACAGGACAAGATGAAATTCTTGTTTGTGTTGGGTAATTTAGCTAGAATCAGGGAAAAAAACAACAATGGTCGTGATTTTGGTGGAAGAGTCGAGAGAGGACATGGGTTTCAAACCAAGTTTCAGTATGAAACTGGAGGACATCTTTGTAATGGTTTTGTTGTCGTCTTCAGAAACAGAAACAGCAAGATCAACATCAGTAATTTGAGTAATTTGTGGAAGTTGCAGGAGTTTCTGATTTGTGGAAGTTGCAGGAGTCTCTGATGGATGTTAAGAGCTTCCGTTGGCGTTGGTTCATGACCAGCTCTTGCATACAGATTATAAGTGATGAGTTACAAGAAATAAAAGAAAGAATCTTCAGCGTTTTTGTTTGCGACTTTCTTACCAGCAAAACCAAGAAAAGGAATCAAGAAGAAGAGGTCTCTTTTGTGCTTTGGCACAATTTTCTTAACTTACGTATGGACTTATCTTCTAAGTACTTGAATCTTTTAATAGATCTTCCGTTTTCATGGTTTTGATTACATATGGGCATTTTTCCTTTAAAACATTGCTATCCAAAATCAATAAAATCAATAATGTATAAGGCTTGTTGGTGATTCCTTTTTGAGTGTTACCAATGGTGATCCTTCAACACCATCTGATATTGATCTCTTATCTAAGAATCTGGAAGCACTTGTTCAGAAGCACAGAGAGAAACAACTTGTTTCTAGCAAATCCGCAAAAGCATGAGACAAACTTAGAATACTGATTCTAAACCAGTGAACCAAACTAAACCAGAGTGGTCCTTGTGCCACGTTAATAACTTGGCGGGATAATTACATATGTATAGACACTTTGTTTAGTGTTTACATATATGCACACTTTCTTATGAGAAAAGACAATACTATCATTTTTCCTTTTTTTCTTTCTTTTACTTTTTTTTTTGTTTTTCTTAAAAATGTTCAATAAATTTTTACTTTGTTGATTGAAGACACCCTACGTATTCACAATAAGAGTTTTCAAGAGCTAATAAAAAACTTCGGAAACTGAGAGAGTTGAGGGAGCTGATCAATGATTTGAGGGCCAAACAAAAGGTAGAGAATTTCTTCTTTGTTTGTGATTACAGTCTCTAATTCTGTCTTTATTTCCAAATGTATTTATAAGGTGTCACTCCTTTTGGCCGGAGATTGATGGGCCAAAATCTCTGGTGTCAGAGAGCTTGGATGATGAGGACATGCTTGATATGGTTTAGGTACTGGTGGAGAAGAGGCTTCTTTGTTTGCCATGGATATATTCAGAATGTAAGTTCATCTACATACCATACATAGAAGCTAGTATCCTCTTTTGTACTTGAACTTAACTCGGTTTTTATATCAGTTGGAATATTGATAGGCTTTGTAGGTTGTTTAAACATTGGTAAGAGAAGCCAGAGGAGACTTTGATGTCCACGGAGCATCCTCTTGACCTCATCGATACTTTCGAAGAAATATGTAGTACAACTCGTGCTAATGGAGTTCCCGCCGACTACTTTAAGTGCAAGCTCTTTTCAATTTCTCTAAACAACAAGGAACTTAGATGGATAAAGTCTCTACCTCCACGGTCCATCACTACTTGGGACGAATACAAAGGAGCCTTGTTGAACCAATTCTTCAACAAACAAAGATCGAATTCTATAAGGAACAAGATCTCAAGTTTTAAGCAAAGACTAACTGAATCCTTCTTTGAAGCCTTGGAACGTTTCAAGGAGTACACTTGGGACTGCCCTAATCATGATTTCTCGGAAGAAAACTTATGGAATATTTTCTACAATGAAATTGATTACAAGCACCAAACATCTTTGAATGCTGCAAGTAATGAGAATTTCATGACCAAGCTTGTACCAGAGGCAAAGCATGAACATGCATGAATCACTTGCAGGTATATTTTCTATGATGATATATAAATATCTAAACAAATGATGTGTGAAAAATTACATTTCTTTTTTTGGTTGATATTGGAATTTAGGTTTAGGTGTTGGAGCATTTTTTCGAGATCTTTGTGTGCGAACTCTGACTCAGGATGGAATTCAACAATTAAACAATAACATCGCAATATTGCTGTGCAATTTAGAGAATATATTCCCTCCATCTTTCTTTGATGTGATGGAGCGTCTTCCTGTCCATCTTCCTCACGAAGCCGATTTAGGAGGGCCCGTTCAATTTCATTGGGTGTATCATTTCAAGAGATTCATGAAACAATTAAAAGGAAAGGCAAAAAACCTGGCTAGGGTTGAGGGATCAATTGTTGCAGGAATTTTAACTCAAGAAACCTCTAATTTCAGCTCATATTACTTCCCTCCAACTGTCCGGACACAAAAAATAGCTACACGAAAAAGAGCTCCATGTAAGTACGATGATGGTGGCATTGCACAAACATTTCCAGTTCCTGATGTCCCAGATATACTCTGTGCAATTGGTAGGCATGCCAGAATCACAAGAGAAGAAGACTGGTTCTCGTACGAGGACTACAATTGTGTACACACATATATTCTCTTACAATGCAACGAAGTTAGCCCATTTCTTAGGTACATTTATTACCAATATGGTTATTTTCGTACTTATATATGATTTGAAAACATTTATTATAACTATTTTATATTAGGGAATTTATTCGCCAAGTTAACGAGGTTTTCCCAAATTCATCCGCCGGTGAGATTGAAAAACGTAAAGATATACACTTTGCTAAATGGTTGAGGACTCAGATAAGTTAAAAACAAAACTATATATATCTAGTGTCCATAAAAACCTATATATATAATTTGTGTATACTATATTTACAATGTGTATAAGATATTTGCCAGGCTGATTATGGAGATACGTCATACCCTATATGGTTTAGAGAGTTGATCCAAGGTCCGTTGGGGAAAGTTACATCATCTCCAATGTATTTTACATGAGGTTATGTATTTCATACGTTCGAACGTGGCAAAAATAGAGCAACTGTGAACTATGGTGTGGTAATTCGAGCCGGGGACACGGATTTTTATGGAACTATACAAGACATTGTTGAAGTGCAATACCCTGGTTTGGTTAACTTAAAGTGCACCATTTTCAAATTAGAGTGGTTTGATCCAATTGTCGGACGAGAGATTCGAGTAGGAAAGTTTGGTGTTATCGATGTTAATGGATCATGTTCTTATGAAAAGTATGATCCATTTGTCCTTGCATCACAAGAGGATCAAATTTGTTTCATTCCATATCCACGGGTCAGGAAAACAGGGATTTCATGGTTATCTGTGCTTAAAATAGTGCCCAGAGGAATGATAGTTGAATCCGATGACGCTCATATGCAATATGAAACTGTCATGGATCTAACTACTCCAGAAGAAGATATAAACAACATCATTCTTATAGATCCGCAAAATCGAGAAGCCAAAATACTTCTGGATGCTACCGATGCAGAAAACCCCGAAGACGAGTTCGCAAAAAAAATTGAAGAAAGTACCGATGAGGATGATGATAACTCAAATGACGATTTCGAGTAAAACATCTATTTGTGTTTTTATTTCATTTTAGATTAGCATTTTTATTTCATTTGTATGCCAGATAATTTAAATTTGCTTTTGTGTTTATTTTCGAATATTTCTAATTTTAAGAATATTATTGTTTTATACTATTTTTAATTTTTTAAAAAAATTAAAAATGGTCGATGCTAATTCGATGCTAAATTAGCATCGAATTAGTGTCAGTTTCTAAAACTCGATGCTATTTCGACGCTAAAGCGATGCTATTGTCTATTTTGTGTTAAATCCTAACAATCCAATGCGGTTTACATTCTTTACCCTAAACCCCAAACATAAAATTTGTTTCATTTAGCGTCCAATTAGCTAAATTATACTTATTCATAATTAGTTTTAATTATGAATAAGTATTTATTCATAATTAAAACCAATTACATGTAATATATAAAGATTTCAATACACTATATAGTTTTACATATATCACCATAACCTTATATGAACCAAATATTTAAGTACAAAAATTTCAAAATTTAAAATTATAACCTTATAACAATGATTGAAATGGCTAGGATTGTTTTCTTATAGGTGACGGTTTATTTACCCTATACCCCAAACAAAGATTGACAGTTTAGGGTTTAGGGTTTATGCTTTAGGGTCGAATTAGCGTCGAATTAGAATTGAAATCACCTGAAATCGATGCTAATTTGACGTTAAATGAAAGAAATTTTATGTTTAGGGGTTTATGGTACATAATAAAAGATTTAGCGTCGATAATTCAGAGTGAACCATAAATGTACATTGTATATTAATTGCGAACAAATAAGCATGTATTCATAATTTAAAACAAATGCATGTAATGAATTTGATTTTAAAAAATTATATAGTTTTACATATATCATCATAACCTTATATGAACTAAATATGTATGTACAAAAAATTCAAATTTTAAAATTATTCGGTTATAACAAAGATTTAAATGGCTAAGATAGTTTTCGTATCGGATGCGTTTTCTTTACCCTATACCCCAAATGGAGATTGACAGTTTAGCGTCTATCTAGCATCGAATTAGCGTCGAAATATTGTGAATTCGACGCTAATCGGACACTATTAGTGTCGAATTAGCGTCAAATTCATGTGATTTCGATGCTAATTCGACGCTAACTGAAACAAATTTTATGTTTGGGGTTTAGGGTAAAGAATGGTAAACGCATCAGATTTTTTGGCATTTGACACAAATCCGATGCTATATTGAATTAATTTGATTAAAAAATTGCGGTAAACCAAAAAATTTCATATTTGGTTTGGTTAAACCGTTGGCGATTTTTTTTTATTTAGTGTCGAATTAGCATCGAATTAGTTCTTGTTGACGCTAATTCAACGCTAAATCAAAAAATTTCTCGATCAGCCCGCGACAAACATTTATTTCGCATGGGAAACTAAAAATTATAGTTATCAAAATATCGAAATAGATGAATTTCAACGCTAATTCGACGAAAAATAGCGATGGATTAGCGTCGGATCATGGATTTTATAAGACCAAACCAAGCCTTCTTCCTCCTTTACAGTTTCTGCAACTTCTCCTCTCTCTCACGATAACCTCCGCCGCCACCCCTTTCACTCTCCCTATCTTGCACCCCCGCCGCCCCTCTCTCTCTCTTTTCTCTTCTTCCTCATTTCCGCCCCTTCTCCCTTCTCTCTCTCTCCCTCTCTCCGCCGCTCTCCATTCTCTCTCTCTCCGCCACCAATCTACATTCTCTGTCTCTCCACCGTTCCTCCATCCCGGCCATAAATCCACCAACTAAAATGGTAATTTTTTTTATGTTAATAAATTTGTTATATATATTAGTAATTTTTATATATATTAGTAATGGAATTTGATATGAAATAGATTTTAGGAAATGGATTTAGGAAATATGTAGGAAATAGATTTTAAGTTATTCGGTTATGAACAAATTTGATATAATATAGATTTTAGGAAATATGTAGGAAATAAATTTTATGAAATGGAATTGAATTTAGATTTGATATGGATTTATGTGTTTGATATGATAAGTTATATATAAATTTTATTAATTTATAAATTTGTGGAAAATAAAAACAAATTTATGAATTTATATTTTATGAAATTTAGTTATGAAAATTAAAATAAAACGAATGTATGAATTTTTTGAATTTAAAATAAATAATTATTTAAAATAAAAAACGAATTTACAACTTATTTATAGAAAATATAAATTTTTTTGAAGTTAATCCATATCAAATTTATGGATTTATGTGTTTGTATTCATATATTATATATATAATTTAATAATTTATGAATTGTTCTACCAAATTATTTTACAAGTTTTTAATTTATTTATGAATTTATATTTTACATATTTTAATTTACTAATTGTGTTTTATTTTATAGGCGGATCGACCATCATACAAACAGTTATTTGGCGAGGATGCTCCGATTCTAGGATCTAATGGTCGTCGCAGATCAGGATCAGCATGAGGGTCGGGTTCGCAGGCTGCGACCTATCGTCCACGGCTCCACCACGAGGTCCGCCATGAGCTCCGCCACGAGGTCCGCTACCGCCACCACCTCAGCCAGAGCGACAACCAGAGCCAGAAGAAGACGAACCAGATCATCCCGATGACCACACTGAGGACCCTCCACCGACAAACGCACCTCTTATGATGCGGATTACTGAGTTTCTCCGCCAACCTAGATGTGAGACACATATTAGGGTTCTCCATCCGATGAGGCCCTCTGGTACATTATGGTATGATTAAATTTTTTACAATATTACTAATTAAAATTATTTTGGGTAATTAATTTTTAATTATAAATTATAATTAAATTATTAACATTTTAATATTTTGTTTTACAGGTTTAGCGATAACAAGGTTTCGCGTTCGGTCACCAAGGCCATCATGGCCCATTTCACTATGGCGCATGCTAATTGGAGCCAGACGCCGCAGCATGTTCGTATTATGGACGGTAAGTCATTTTATATAATTTATTTTTATTTATTAAAATATTTGATTTTAAATATATGCATAACATTATTCGTATTTTTGTAGCAAGGGTGGCACTAGGAGGAATTTTGTACTTTCGAAGTGCAACCGGCGTTCGAGCAGAAGGCGCTAAAGCGTCTCAACGGTTACGTCGGTAACTTGAAGAAGGCATGGCACGCGAAAGGTTGGATCCCGATGTTTGGTCAGGTCTAGTGCAGTTTTGGGAGGATCCCCATTCAGTTGTTAAATCGGGGAATTGTACTGCATCTCGTCTTACACAGGTGGCTGAATGAGATGGACCTTCAAAGCATTGTGTGGGTCAATCATCATACGCCACAGTACGACTGAATATGGTAATATTTTAATTAAATTAATTAATTTGATTATTTTTATTTTAAAAATTAATTTATTCTATATTTCATTTTTACCTATGTTAATTTTTGTTTAACAGACTGATGGCGGTGACCTTCCTCCGATGGTTAAAGTGATGGAGAAAACTCATCGGAAGAAGGATGGGATGTTTGTTGAAACAACCCGACCCATTTTTTTTTATATACAATAGCAGCGAATTAGTATTCCCATAAATACTAATCCTCAACATGCTAAATTCTCACAATTTAACCAGCCGAAATCAATTAACCAAGATAACCCAATCACTCAAACAATTTCATAAACCACCCTAAACAATTATTCAATACAATTCAATAACCACCAAATCAACTCCAACTTAACCATTAAACCGTTCATCAATTCCAGAATTACTAACATCCTAACAAATTCTAACAACATGCATCACGCAACCGAGACACTAGATAATCTCCTCTTCCTTGCCTTGATTCCCACGAACACATTTTATCTTTACCTGCATCACATGGCAAAACGAGATGCGTGAGTATTATCATAAATACCCAGTGAGACGGTCCTCCCATCTACAGACTAATTACTCAGTAATAGAATATATGATACCAGGATGATCAATCAGCAAAGAACCAGCAAGCAATCAACACAACATGCAGAAATGTACTGTGTCGCGCGACACGGTACTGTGTGTCGTGCGACACCCCCCTGTGTCGCGCGACACGGGTTACGTGTGTCGCGCGACACATCGCGCTGAACCCAGGAACGAGTCTCATCCTCTCATGACTCAATTCTTGGCTCGATTGTACACGAATCTGCATCAAACAACTCAACAAAACACCACAATCCAACAAGGAACGATAACAATCAATCATACCACATAAACTACTTCCTGAGAGTCTATGGTCGCGCACTCACCTTAATTCTGGAAGGAAAAAGCGAAGAACACGAAGAACGAACGAAGAACGCGAAGAACGAATCCCAGGAACTCCCAAAACAGTCTGGAATCGATCCAATCTCAAGCTCCCTTACGTTCTAAACCCTCCCAAATCACTAAAGCGACAATTTGGATTGAGAAACAGGAAGAATCAACAAGAATTTCCCTGAAACAACTCGAATCCTCTCAAGAACTTCTCTTTCTCTGAAAACCCCTTTTTCTGCTCTCAAAATTGGCCAACCCAACAGCAGAACACGTTTCCTGTTTATATAGGAAACCCTAGCTACTAAACCGGCCCCAAACCGAGACAAATCAGAACCGAACCAATCGGTCTGATTTAGGCTTGTGTCGCGCGACACACACCCTTTGTGTCGCACGACACAGTGTCAGAAACGCACAAACTTGCGAATCAACGCGTGTCACACACACTCCTCAACCAAAAACGCCTTTTTCCGGTTCAAGAGCGTTACAATTCTCCCCCACTAACTAGGATTCGTCCTCGAATCCCCAATTAGCCACACACCTGATCCCTGCTAAGGCTACCACTTCCGCCTGGAAACCCGACCAGACTTCCCCGGAACCCTCTAATGTACCGTTTGTAGTCCCGACCAGGCCTGCCCAATTGATCGCACAACAATCAAACAAGAACATGCCCGACCAACTGTAGAGCCGGCAAAAGAACCAATTGATAGTGCAACAATCAAACAAGAACATGCACGACCAAAACGCTACATACTACCCGGGTCATCCGAACCGAGGTTCCGAACACAAGTAGCCACCCTAGACTAGACCCCAACACAACCGACCCCTGGCCCTACACCTGAGACCCATACTGATCCCTGAAGCTCATCCAGTCTCATACATATAGCCACATCACAGAACGCACTGTCCCAATACTCAATATATATATACACCCTGCACTCCCAGAGTCGTCACTCCAAGATCGGGCGCATAACATCCAATCACCTTCCAGGCGGCCACCCGTCAGGCTGGTCTGCTCCTCGTTGACACGTCTTCGGACACACAGTCCGTCCAACGCTCCACGAGCAGGTGATACCAAATGTCCCCTGGGGAGATCTCTATCCCCCGAGATATATACTAGAGGCCCGTACTGGTCCCCCGGAGAGAATCTCTGTTCCCTCGAGTATGCTCGGATACCTTCTGTAACATAACTACAAGTACCTATTGACCCGGATTCCTTCACGTGGCTCACATGACATTCCGTACTGGAATATCATCCATGACCGGTACGCGGTCATGTGGAACAACCCGTGTTCCTTGGAACAACCCGTGTCCCCTTAGAGCAACCCGTGCTCTCTGAGCAACCCGTGCTCTCTGAGCAACCCGTGCTCTCTGAAGTCCCGGGACAGACAAGTCCTAATACCGCATAAGACCTTCTTCCCGACTCCTCTAGAAAATAGACATATCCCAATACCGCATGAGACCTTCTATTCCCCAGCCAGCCCCCCTAGCAAACGGACGCAACCTGACTACCCAAGGCTCGCCGCTTCTAGAGGTCCCAGCCACGGGCAAGCTCTAACTCCCATAGAACTCCCATGCCGCCAGGCAGCCACACACATGACCATACTGGCCATCCTATAGGAACACACATCCTATAACCCAACCCCATGACACTCCCGTCATGACATAGGAACTCCTCATCCTATAACTCATCATAAGGAAACACATCTTATGAAACACAAGAATAAAAAGAATACCGCATCTTATTAATCATCAACAATGTGTAGTCGTTACAACAAACGAGAATACAACAAATGTAGCCACATGCTACCACAACCAAAAGACAAAACCAAAGAAAAGAAATACTCCTCAAGCCTCCGCCTGCTTCTCGAACCACTTCGAGAACTTAGTCTTCATCTTTGCCTCTGGCTCCCAAGTCTCCTCCTCAATACCGTCACAGTCCCACACGACTCTCACCAACGGTATCCTCTTCCGGCGCAGCACATTGACTGTCCTCTCGAGAATCCTCACAGGCCTCGCCGCCAATGTCATGTTGGGCTGAAGATCCTCCGGGATCCTAGCCAACACCTCCTCAGACTCATGCAGACACTTCCGCAGCATCGACACATGGAAAAACTTGTGAAAAGCCTTCATACTCTGAGGCAACTCCAATCTATAAGCAACCGGTCCGACCCGCTCCACCACTCTGAACGGTCCCATAAACCTCGGACTTAGCTTATTCTCTAAAATGGATCTGTTAGGACCCCTCAACATAGCTGCCTTGAGATACACCATATCTCCCAGCTCAAACTCCAACTCTTTCCTCCTTTTATCGGCATAACTCTTCTGCCGATCTTGAGCTTCCTTCATATTCAACTTCAAGACACGGAGCTTCTCCGTCGTCTCCTGAACAAAACTCGCACCAAACATGCTCCTCTCCCCCACTTGAGTCCAGCATAATGGTATCCTGCACGGCCTCCCATACAACGCCTCATAAGGAGCCATACCGATACTCACCTGATAGCTGTTGTTGTAAGCAAACTGTACCAGGTTCAGATGATCCGCCCAATGACCACCATAGTCCAGCATACACATCCTCAGTAAGTCCTCCAACGTTTGAATTGTCCTCTCCGACTGCCCGTCTGTCTGAGGATGATATGCTGTACTCATATGCACCTTAGTGCCCATCTCAGCCCGAAATGCTCCCCAGAACTCTGAAGCAAATCTCGGATCTCGGTTTGACACTATACTAGCTGGCACCCCATGCAGCCTCACAATCTCCCGCACATATTTTTTAGCCAACACCGCAGCTCCATCGGTCTTCCTAATGGCAAGAAAATATGCTGACTTAGTTAGACGGTCCACAATGACCCAAATCGCATCATACGTTCACGAAACCGGTAGTCCTGTCATAAAATCCATCGTAATCATGTCCCACTTCCACTCCGGAATGGGTAAGCTCTACAACAAACCGCTCGGAACCTGATGCTCAGCTTTCACCAGCTGACACACGTTGCACGCTGCAACCCAACTCGCTACATCTCTCTTTATTCCGATCCAATGGTAGTACCTCTTCAGATCCCGGTACATCTTGGTCGCTTCCGGATGAATCGATAGTATGCTCGAATGAGCCTCCCTCAGAATCTCCTTCCTGAGACTCTCATCGTTAGGTACACATACCCGACCTCTCAACAATATCGTCCCGTTCCCAGAGACCTGATACTCAGAACCTGTAACTTGAGAAGCATCGACTAAACTCAGATCCTTCTCCTGAGCCTCACGAATCCTGCTCAACAAATCTGCCTGGTTAGCTGCCTCTAACCCCAATGGCTCCTGTGAATAACACACAACCTCAATGTGCCCAACTCACTCACCAACTCCTCCATATCACGCTCCTGGTCCGAAGCAACCCTCTTCCTACTCAACGCATCTGCAACCAGGTTAGCCTTACCCGGATGGTATTCAATCTCCAGCTCGTAATCAGCTACCAACTCCATCCAGCGCCTCCATCGCAAGTTCAGCTCTGGCTGAGTGAAGAAGTATTTCAGACTCTTGTGGTATGTGAACACCTGGACCTTCCCACCGTAAAGATAAGAACGCCAAATCTTTAGGGCGAAGATCACTGCAGCTAACTACTGCATCAGAACACAACCCAGACCAGTACCAGATGCATCCGTATACACCACATATGGCTCACCCGGATCAGGCAACGCCAACACCGGTGTACTAGTCAGCATCTCTTTCAGCTTCCCGAAGCTCTCCTCACACTTTGCAGACCAAGCAAACGGAACATCCTTCACAGTCAACCTCATCATCGCCTGCGCCATACCCGCAAAACCCTTGACGAACCTCCGATAATACCCAGCTAAACCAAGGAAACTCCTGATCTCCGTCGCATTCCTCCACCTCGGCCAATCTCTGATGGCCTCGATTTTTGCTGGATCCACTGAAATTCCCTTAGCAGACACAACATGCCCCAGAAAACCCATCTCCCGTTGCCAGAAACTGCACTTGCTGAGCTTCACGTAAAACTTCTGTTCTCGCAGCTTCTCCAGAACCAGCCTCAGATGAACCTCGTGTTCCTCAGGAGTCTTCGAAAACACCAGGATATCGTTGATAAATATAATAACGAACTCATCCAGATACTCCTGAAACACCCCGTTCATCAGCCTCATGAATGCTGCTGGAGCATTCGTCTACCCAAACGGCATCACCACGAACTCATAATGTCCATACCTCGTTCTGAAAGCCGTCTTCCGCACATCGGCCTCATCTATCGGAATCTGATGGTATCCCGAAGCCAAATCGATCTTGGAGAACCAAGTAGCCCCCCGCAACTGATCCAACAACTCATCGATCCGCGGCAAAAGATACCTGTTCTTCACAGTAACTCGGTTAAGGCCCCGATAATCGATACACAGCCGAAAACTCCTATTCTTCTTCTTCACAAACAATACCGGTGCTCCCCACGGTGAACTACTCGGCCGGATGAGACCTTTACTCAACAGATCATCCAACTGCTTCTTCAGCTCTGCCATCTCTGCCGGAGCCATCCTGTATGGTGCCTTAGATATCGGCGTCGTCCCAGGCTCCAACTCAATCGTGAAGGGATCAGACCGTGACGGCGGTAACGCCTGCAACGACTGGAACACATCCCGGAAATCTTAAACAACCCGAATATCTGCCACTGTAACATCCCCAACAGACTCTGGCATCACAATCGTCAACCCAAACGACATCACCACGAACTCATAATGTCCATACCTCGTCCTGAAAGCCGTCTTCCGCACATCGGCCTCATCTATCGGAATCTGATGGTATCCCGAAGCCAAATCGATCTTGGAGAACCAAGTAACCCCCCGCAACTGGTCCAACAACTCATCAATCCGCGGCAAAGGATACCTGTTGTTCACAGTAACTCGGTTAAGGCCCCGATAATCGATACACAGCCGAAAACTCCCATCCTTCTTCTTCACAAACAATACCGGCGCTCCCCACGGTGAACTACTCGGTCGGATGAAACCCTTACTCAACAGATCATCCAACTGCTTCTTCAGCTCTGCCATCTCTGCCGGAGCCATCCTGTATGGTGCCTTAGATATCGGCGTCGTCCCAGGCTCCAACTCAATCGTGAAGGGATCAGACCGTGATGGCGGTAACCCCCGCAACGACTGGAACACATCCCGGAAATCTCGAACAACCCGAATATCTGCCACTGCAACATCCCCAACAGACTCTGGCATCACAATCGTCTGTTCGGCCTGAATCGCAGAAACCACCAAACTCTCGGAAGTCGGCTGTATACCCTGATAAACCAACCTCCCAGCCTCTCGCTCGAACACCACGCATCCCCGATGGCAATCCAGATGGACCCTGTACCGCTCCAACCACTCCATCCCCAGAATCACATCATACAGCTCCACCGGACTGATGACAAGATCTGCTGGCATCAACTCCCCAGCCACCAGAATGTCTACTCTACGCGCCCGCCTGAAAGTAGCCAAAGTCCTCCCTCCAGCCACTCGCACTACTCCCGGCTGCTCCCCGGAATCACTCTCGATCCCACTGCTCTCCGCGCACTCCGGCGTAATGAAGCTATTCGAAGCTCTGGAATCAAACAGGACATGAGTCTCATACCTGCCTACTACTAAGGTCCCTACACAATTCATGTGCCCAAGAGTCCTAAAGTATTATCACAGATACACAATTCCAAAACGATGACAACCACTACACAACATAATTCACAAAGTTAGGAATAAAAAGGTACCCGTGATCGGCCTGGCGCTAGTGCCCCCTGTCTCCACCAAAGTGTAAGCCCGCGGAGCCGTCAACTGATGCAACGACTGCACATCCCTCGCCACCTCCTGCACTGGCTGCACAACCTCTACCGCCATATGAAGCTTAGGGCACCTGGGCTTAATGTGCCCCGCCTCTCCACAATGGTAGCACACCTTAGGTGCCATAGGTGCGCTAGGCGCGCTGACCGCCACCTTCCTCGGACAGTTAGCCACACGATGATCCAAGCTCCCACACTCGAAGCACCCTGAACCACCACGGCTCCTCTGTCCTGACCCGGAAGTGCCCTCCCACTTCCTCTTCTGCCCCTGAGCCGGCCTGCCGCCTCTGCTCGCACCCGACTACTGAGGCTGCGACCTCCTCTCCTGCTGCTGCACCGGTGGACTCACCACCACTGCCTGCTCAGCTCTTAAGTCCTCCTCGATCTGAGTCGCAGTCTCCACCAGATCCGCCCTCGTGGCGTACTTACACGGCCTGCACCGTGTCCTCAGCACTGGTCGAAGTCCATGCATGAACCTCCTGATCTGAGCCTCCTCGCTCCCAAACTCCCGACCAGCGTGAACCAACAGTCTCCCAAAGACCTCATCATACTCCCGCACTGACCGCTCATCCTGCGTCAACTGCAGAAACTGAGTCTCCATCCGGGCCATCGCCTCCTGCGGAAAGTACTTGGCATTAAACTCTGCCAAGAAGTCCGCCCAGCTCATACCAGCCTGAGCCCTCCTACTCGCCACGTCTTTCCACCAGAGATGCGCGTTACCATCCAGAAAGTGAACCGAAAGGTCCACCCTGTATCCCTCTGGACACCTCAGCGACTGGAAGTTATGCTCCAGCCTACACCTCCATATATCAGCATCCTCAGGCTTGGCACCACCCGAAAAGAACCCGGTACCAATCCTCTGCATCTGCTCCAACATCCTCAGATAGAATCGGAGATCCTCCACAGCCGCCACACCTGGCTGCACACCAGCCCCTACCGGCTGAACCTGAACCGCTACCGCCTCACCACCAGCCACACCTAGCTGCACCACTGGAGCCAGACCTGGAGCCGGCGCCCCTACCGGCAACCTCTCCAAGATCATCTGCAGTAAGCCCGCCAACTGATCCTCTCGGCCCTGAGCTCCACCACCTGGGCCAGCACCCCCTCCCTGAGCCTGCACGCCACTGGCCACACTGGCACTCGCGGTATCCACACTCACTGACCACTGAGGCATCTGCGACGCTGCCGCCTGCTCCTGCGTGCCCTCAACTGACACACCCACATCAGCAGACACATCCACTGATCCCCGACCACGCCCACGGCCACGCCCTCTGCCACCCCGGGCACCACGACCTCTGCCTCTAACACCTCTAGCCATCTCACGCTGCACTACCAACAGCAGACTACTACATTAGAAACAGAAAGGTCACAAAAACACACATACCATGGAATCTCATTGAAGGCTCGGAGAAGATGATCCAGGACTCCAAACCCAAACAACAATCAATTGACTAACTCACATAATCAATTAGCTCTATTCCACGCAATCAGCCATACAAGCAATTACTAAGTTCTCCCGCCCTAGAACCGTAAGGGCTCTGATACCAAATTGAAACAACCCGACCCGTTTTTTTTTTATACAATAACATCGAATTAGTATTCCCATAAATACTAATCCTCAACATGCTAAATTCTCACAATTTAACCAGCGTAAATCAATTAACCAGTGGACTGTCTCTTTCAGTTGTATGACCATTCTTCGAGGATCGATTTCAACGTCAGACTAATGAAAAATCCTAAGGCTGAGCAGTTAACTAGAGACATGTGGACGCCAAAACCAACACAACTAGATTTGTTAGGGTTTCGAGGAAGTAGAGATTTCTAGGGTTAGCTAAGGTTGCAAGAGATGAATAAGAGCTTGGTTTATTGCTGTGTAAGATTTTGTGTACAAGATTGCGAATGCCTCTTCAAAGGCTTTTACATCAGCTATATATACTATCTCTAAGGCGGCTAAATGTTCCTAAGTCTTCGCGGATTCCTCCCCTGCTGAAGTCGGTTACATCGCAGTGGGCCTCGCGTCTGGACCGGGCTTTGGACTGTCTTTGTGTCGTTGGGCCGATCACTGTGGTGGACCGAGGTCGTGCTCGGTTAGACGAGGCGAGGCCGTGCTCGCTAGGCTCGGCGAGGACGCGGTCGGCCCGAGGATGAGGCCGTGATCGCTAGGCTCGGCGAGGACGCAGTCGGCCCAAGGCCGAGACCGTGGTCGCTAGGCTCGGCGAGGTCGTGGTCGGCCCGAGGCCGAGGCCGTGGTCGCTAGGCTCGGTAAGGTCGTGGTCGGCCCTTGGCGAGGCCGTGGTCGTCTGGCCTTGGCGAGGCCGTGGTTGGCTCCGTCGGGCCGAACACACCTCCATTCGTCTAGTCTTAGATGGTCCTCCACCTTGCTCAGACAGCTCCGATGATTACTTGCTTTGCTTCGCGTGAAGACCTAGGTGTTATTCCGCCTTGTTCGTCAAGAGTCCGTAGGGTCATTTCTTTAATTGTCCATCTTTGAACGTTAATGTTGAGCGGGTGAAAACCGACCCCAACAAGACATATGTTACTTCCGGCATAATCCGCTGGGTTAGAGTTAATTATACGGTCTCCTCGGTTATTGATGTTCATAGAGCTTGAGTCATCATTCATACCTGACAAGAGCAATTCCCGTTGAAACTAATGGTACTCATCTCCCTTGTTCGAAATAAAAAATAAAAAAAATAATGAATGGGGTGATATGATAGTTCTTGAGTATAAGATGAGGAAAGAAAATTCCAGTGAGTCAGTGCTCAAGAAATGATCACTCGGAGCTCAAAAGAAACAGACTGAGTCCCTTAAAACTGATATAGAGGACGAACAATCTCACGACCATGTCTCCCCATGAGGAACAACAGTAGTGAAAACACTGGTTTTGAGTCTTAACATTCTAAAAAAAATAGAGAATCAAATAAGTCTGGGGGAGAATGCCTCTTCAAAGGCTTTTACATTAGCTATATATACTATCTCTAAGGCGGCTAAACATTCCTAAGTCTTCGTGGATTCCTCCCCTACTGAATTCGGTTGCATCGCAGTGGGCCTCGCGTCTGGACCGGGCTTTGTACTGTCTTTGTGTCGTTGGGCCGATCACTGTGGTAGACCGAGGTCGTGCTCGGCTAGACGAGGCGAGGCCGTGCTCGCTAGTCTCGGCGAGGTCGTGGTCGGCCCGAGGCCGAGGCCGTGGTCGCTAGGCTCGGCGAGGTCGTGGTCGGCCCTTGGCGAGGCCGTGGTCGTCTGGCCTTGGCGAGGCCGTGGTTGGCTCCGTCGGGCCGAACACACCTCCATTCGTCTAGTCTTAGATGGTCCTCCACCTTGCTCAGACAGCTCCGATGATTACTTGCTTTGCTTCGCGTGAAGTCCTAGGTGCTATTCCGCCTTGTTCGTCAAGAGTCCGGAGGGTCATTTCTTTAATTGTCCGTCTTTGAACGTTAATGTTGAGCGGGTGAAAACCGACCCCAACAGTTAGCCCCCCAGCTCGGTAGTGTTAGAGATAATTGTACCGAGTTTAAGATGTGTTAAATATCGGCATTACCGTTCAAAGTTAAGGTGTTTGCCTATCCTCTCTTACAGTAGTAGAGGGTTTATGATGGAGATTTTAAGACTCCGTTCTTGGCTGAAGGTTTTAAGACTTCTTGCTTCGCTTGCTGAAGCCACTGCGCTGCTGCTGTATAGAGAATTTGTTTTATTTTGCTCATGAGTGAGGCTTTGTTTGCTCACGAATGAGGCTTCATTTTCTCACGAATGAGGCTTCGTTTTCTCACGAATGAGGCTTCGTTTGCTCATGAATGAGGCTTTGTTTGCTCATTAATGAGGCTTAGTTTGCTCACGAATGAGGCTTTATTTGCTCAGTAGAGAAGACGCAACTGCGTTCATGCTCTTTATCTGCCAACGTTGTTGTTGGGCTTTGCAGAATGGTGCCGTTCTCTAGACACGTCTGTCCGAGAACAAGTACACCTTAAGTTTCACCAGCGTGCTTCCTGGGTTTTCTGAATGACCGTTCAGGATACATCCCGAACAATCATTGGAAGCTGCTTTTTACCAACGACGCTTGTTGGGTTTTTGAATGATCAGTTGGGTTCGTCCGCCCCAATACTGAACATTAATACTTATATAGCGCGCTTTGGATCCGATGCTGGATGTCATTGTGTTCGAATTCAGGCATCGTCACTGTGGCCAGCAGCAACGGTTGAGGAATGATCTTGCTTGAAAAGGCTTTGAGCAGTCCATTAAGGACGTAGCTGTTCTCGTGATGAGAATTATGTCAAGTGTTTGACGTTTCTAGCGAAGACGCTGTCAAAGATGGGAGTATGTGTACCCCCACTCCCCCCTGTTAGACGAAGGAGGGAACTGAAATCGTCTAGAGAGACTGAGCTTGTCCGAAGACAAGGCTTTGAAAACACTTACTCTTCCCCCTGAAAACGGAAGAGGTCAAGCGAGCTTGTCTGAAGATAAGGCTGTAGAAAACACTGACTCCCCCTTAAGGCGGAAGAGATTAATGGAGCTCATCCGGAGACAAGGCTTAGAGAACAGGCTCACTCCCCCCTTAAGGCGGAGGAGATCAGTTGAGCTCGTCTAGAGACAAGGCTTAGAAAACATGCACTCCCCTCCTTAAGGCGGAGGGGATCCATGGAGCTCGTCCGGAGACAAGGCTTTGAGAAAACACTTACTCCCCTCCCCCTTAAGGCGGAGGAGATCAGTGGAGCTAGTCCAGAGACAAGCTGTTGAAGCGCATACTCCCCCCTTTTTGACGGAGGGGGGGGCAACTGAACTCGTCCGAAGACAAGCTGCCTACGTACCCTTTGCAGGGATTAAGTTGCCTCGTAGTTCATTGCAAGAGCTTCTAAAAAGGTGGTGGCATCGCGGTCTGGGTGGGCTCGCTTGCTTGCTTAGCCCTTCCGCCCCTCTTTGCACGGAATTCCTCTTCACTTCGAGCGAAGTCTGTAGCACGGTGGAGAGCGTCTTGGATGGTCGCGGGCGGATTGATAGTCAATTCCTGCCAGAACTGAGAAGGGCATCGGAGTGCTTCTCGTAAGGCCTCCAGCGCGGACGTGTTGCTAATGTCGTCCACCTTTGACAGCGTGTGTTTGAACCTTGTGATGAAAGACCGTAGACTTTCATTCTCACCTTGCCGATCTGTCCATAACTCTGCGTCATAGATCTTTCGCTCCGCGAAGATGTTGTAATGCTGCACAAACATCTCTGAGAGTTGGTGGAATGTGTAGATAGAGTTCTTCTCCAGCTTGTAGAACCACTGGAGGGCAGGCCCTTTGAGGCTTTCCACAAACAGCTTGCAGTAGCCAAAGTCCTTTTCAGCTTCTGTGAAGTTTGTCCTCCCTAAAGCCACTTCGAACCCTAGCAGATGGTCCGAAGGGTCTATGGTTCCTTCGTAGATAGGAAGCTTAATTTTTCCGGGATCGGAGATTTGAGTTCTCGCGACGCTCTCAGCAAAGGGCGTGTTCCATGCTTTCTCCAGCACGTAAGCGACCCCGGGAGCCCTGCCCGTGCTCTGATATATCTGTAACTGAGTAGTCTTCAGCTCAGAGACGACCCGGTCCAGTTGGGCTTTTAGGGCAGCGACCTCTTCGTCTCGGGAACCCTGTGGAGCCCTGCGCTCCTGCTCCCTCTGGAGGGTTCCCTTTCTCCATCAGCCCTTGCGCTGTCGCCAGCAGCGTTGGTTCGGGCTCGTCTCCGAGGAGGAGGTTGATCTTCGTCTGATACCTCCACAGCACGTTCAGGAATTCCATCAGCTTCCTGACGTGGCGGTGGTGGAGGCAAGTCCTCCGGATCCGTGCGAGCGGTCCGAGGTGGCAACACGTTGGCTCGATTTCTTCGATTGGTCTGAGGCGTGTTGAAGCTAAGGCGATGCGGGTCGATGCGGGATCTCTTACACTTTCGTGAAAGCGATCGCAGCTTAACTATCGTCACCTCGTTAAACTTTTATTGCTCCTGCGCTCGCTTGACGAGCGTCTCAAGCATCTGCTTCATCTCCGTCATATCTGCTGGGTTGTTAGCAGTGTTGGGTGCAGGATTTTCCACGGAGTTCTCCTTCTCCTCGTCATTCCTGTGAGACGAAGATCCTTCGCTGCTAACGCTGTTGTTGCCAGACATATTCCTTGGTGATGTTGCGAGACCTAGCTTTTCTGTGTCAGAAATTCTCTGTTCCCCTTAGTCGGCGCCAAATTGTGGAGGCCAAAACCAACACAACTAGATTTGTTAGGGTTTCGAGGAAGTAGAGATTTCTAGGGTTAGCTAAGGTTGCAAGAGATGAATAAGAGCTTGGTTTATTGCTGTGTAAGATTTTGTGTACAAGATTGCGAATGCCTCTTCAAAGGCTTTTACATCAGCTATATATACTATCTCTAAGGCGGCTAAATGTTCCTAAGTCTTCGCGGATTCCTCCCCTGCTGAAGTCGGTTACATCGCAGTGGGCCTCGCGTCTGGACCGGGCTTTGGACTGTCTTTGTGTCGTTGGGCTGATCACTGTGGTGGACCGAGGTCGTGCTCGGCTAGACGAGGCGAGGCCGTGCTCGCTAGGCTCGGCGAGGATGCGGTCGGCCTGAGGATGAGGCCGTGATCGCTAGGCTCGGCGAGGACGCAGTTGGCCCAAGGCCGAAACCGTGGTCGCTAGGCTCGGCGAGGTCGTGGTCGGCCCGAGGCCGAGGCCGTGGTCGCTAGGCTCGACAAGGTCGTGGTCGGCCCTTGGCGAGGCCGTGGTCGTCTGGCCTTGGCGAGGCCGTGGTTGGCTCCGTCGGGCCGAACACACCTCCATTCGTCTAGTCTTAGATGGTCCTCCACCTTGCTCAGACAGCTCCGATGATTACTTGCTTTGCTTCGCGTGAAGACCTAGGTGCTATTCCGCCTTGTTCGTCAAGAGTCCGGAGGGTCATTTCTTTAATTGTCCATCTTTGAACGTTAATGTTGAGCGGGTGAAAACCGACCCCAACAAGACATATGTTACTTCCGGCATAATCCGCTGGGTTAGAGTTAATTATACGGTCTCCTCGGTTATTGATGTTCATAGAGCTTGACTCATCATTCATACCTGACAAGAGCAATTCCCGTTGAAACTAATGGTACTCATCTCCCTTGTTCGAAATAAAAAATAAAAAAAATAATGAATGGGGTGATATGATAGTTCTTGAGTATAAGATGAGGAAAGAAAATTCCAGTGAGTCAGTGCTCAAGAAATGATCACTCGGCGCTCAAAAGAAACAGACTGAGTCACTTAGAACTGATATAGAGGACGAGCAATCTCACGACCATGTCTCCCCATGAGGAACAACAGTAGTGAAAACACTGGTTTTGAGTCTTAACATTCTAAAAAAAATAGAGAATCAAATAAGTCTGGGGAAGAAAAAGAGTACCAAAAGTTGTATGGTTCACTATCCATGGTATAGTATAAGAATGAGTCTAGAAGGCTCTTGGCATCGAGATCTGGGATGAGACCTAGCAATGATGACTAACGGGTTATGTTGAGTAGTCGTGGATGCATTTGGGAGGCTGCGAATGTCTATGGAGAAGTACATAGTGGTATGATTTTAAGTTGGTTGTGCGTTAAGTGGCTTACTAGTTAAATGGTTCGGTACTCCAAGGGAAGGTAAGTTTCTACGTTTTCAAATCTCTTTCACATTCTTAGTATATGTTTTGCTTGAGGAAAAGCAAAGACTAAGTCTGGGGGAGTTGATATATCATGGTTTTTACCCTTTTTTTACCATGATATAGGTCCATTTTTATTGAGTCTTTTTGGTGTTTTCCTGTTGTTATAGAGTCCTTGTAGGTCATTGATCGATTGGAGCTTAATGAGAGTTTTTGGGAGTTTTTGGAGCATCAAGAAAAAAAAGAGCTGAAGTGATCAAGTTGGTGTCGATATTTCTGAGCTGTGTTGATCGACACAACCCATGTGTGTCGAGACATGAGGAGATTTCAAGTTTCGAAGAAATTCCTGTTTTGCTCAAAAAAGTCCAGAAGTTTACAAAAAGGCCAATCTAATTTTTAGAAGATATATATTGTTTTTCTTTAGGCTTTCATGTTTTTATCTTGTCTTTAATTGAGACTTGGAGATTTTGAGAGCTTTGGGAGAGATTTCGAGACTTCAGGCATTCGTCGATTTCAAACCCTTTTGTATCACACTCTCTATCTCTTTTATGCAAATTATTTATCTCATGATGTTTTCTTCATCAATGTCTGTTTAATTTGCTTGTTAGGTTTAGGGTTATTCAAGGGTTTGATGAGAAATTGTTAGGATTTAAAATCTATTAGGATTTATTTTTTTGTTCTTCATCTAGATTGTTTTAACTCTGATTTTAGGATTGATCAACTGAAATTGGAAATCCTAGGTTGCTTTAATAGATGGGAAAGTATTATTAACAACCTAATATAATCTTAGATGATCAAAATTATCTATTCGCAAAGAATTTTGGCTTAATAATTTTGTGAACAATTGAACCTGAACTTAATGCTTGATTTTATTCACTAAGTTTGCAAAGAAATTTTGGATTTAGGGATTTAGTCATAGATAATCTCTGCATCGAAAGTTGATTGGTTTTATATTCGTGTTTGAGTTCTAGAACTGTGCTAAATCGAATCCTACATCTATTATCCTTGTGTGGATCGACACAGCCATCTGTGTCGATCGACACAATCATATTTCGATTCATTCCTGCGAATTACCCATAGCCTAACTCTTTTGTCCAATTGAATTCTAAGAACATTGATAATCATTCACTTGTCTACTTTGCTATTTTTATTATATTCATACATATTTACCTAGCATAATCTGAATTCATTAGTTGATTGTGTGATTTGATTCCTTGTGGATTCGACCCCTAAGTACTACTACGATCTCTTAATTTGAGAGAGTAGCTCAGGGTAAATTTGAGCATATTAATCACGACAGTGGGATGACCTTAAATCAGTGCTTTGTGTTCTAGACAGTTCATAAGTCCTAAGTCCCTAAAACCAATCAATCTTTATTGTTGCATGATTCTCTATGAAATATTTAAGTCCTAACGCTTTTCCCTTATTGATTTTCATTACAATTTATACTCATCGCTTACTTTCTTTTCAATCACAAAACGACAAAATATCTTGTTTTAGCTTAGTTTTATTCATTACAATTTGAAGTATGGTTAAGAAGTCCTTGTCGATACGATCCCTTATCTATACTAACCGTGATTGTGGTGCACTTGCAGGTAGTTAGTTGAGAGGTAAAACTTGACACACATCATTTATAAAAACATTAATTCGAGTCCAATGTTAATTGAAAAAAAAACGGGTCGGGTTGTTCAAAACTCAAGCAAAAACGTTTTGCAACATTTTGTCTACTACTGAGAGCAAGGCCGTGTTTATCTCTAAACTACTCCAAGCGGTTGTCAAGTTTAGTATAGCTCTAGGACCAGAATCCTCCTACCCACAAGAATCAAAGAGAATCAACAAAGAAGACTTTAAGACAATGCATCTCGAGAAAATCGTCAAAATTGGAAACTTTGTTGTTCCTTGTTTCACCAATGGGG
Source organism: Arabis hirsuta (assembly GCA_964056655.1). Lineage (NCBI taxonomy): Eukaryota > Viridiplantae > Streptophyta > Magnoliopsida > Brassicales > Brassicaceae > Arabis > Arabis hirsuta. The sequence goes on from OZ053303.1 coordinate 29,783,471, forward strand.
TGAGTTTAAAGACTCTCAATGTGATGGAGGAGCCGATGTTAACATCATATCCAAAGGAATTGCAAAGAAGTTGGGGGATTTATGAGTTTAAAGGCTTTATTGATATATCCATGAATTGATTGTCTTCTAGAAGTTTCTTTGAATTTTGAGCTTAATTTGCATTGAACCTTTGTTGATGAGTCATGGATGTGACTGTATTTTTGAGACTACATCATTAAATGATATAAGATTGGAATCACACCAAGCTTATGGTCACACGGTTTCAAGGCCTACGGCTTAAATGGATCGAAGTTCGCCATACAAAGGTACGGAATGACCTTGTGATAAGAACACAAATCAATGTCTTTGTGAATCACACAGAAAGACAAAGATCACACTCGCTTTCTGTAGGAATCACATACAATAGAAAAGACAACCAAACAAAGCCTAAACTTCAAAGGTGAGAAAAATCTCTCTTTATCTGTAGAAAATTCTATATGTTTACAATGAATGGAAAAATAAGCATATATAGGCTCAAGTTACAAATCATTTAGCTGGACGTAGATAAAAAGCAGCTAATTCACGAAGGTGATGAAGGTTGAAGGAGAGATTTCACGCTTCCATGGCAATTTCATAAGAATTTTGAAATTGGAGAAGAAGAGAGAAATGAAATTTTTGGCGGCAAGGCTAAACCTAATTTATGGGTCCGTTCATGTTTGTCGAACGAGTTGGACCAGTGGCTTATCCTCTGGAGTTACTTAAGAGTATGAAGGCTTTTCATAAGGTCTTCCATGTGTCGATGCTGAGGAAGTGTCTGCATGAGTCTGAGGAGGTATTGGCTAGGATTCCAGGGGATCTTCAGCCCAACATGATGTTAGAGGTAAGACCTATGAGGATTCTTGAGAGTAGAGTCAAGTGGGACTGTGACGGTGTTGAGGAGAAGACTTGGGAACCAGAGGCTAAGATGAAGGCAAAGTTTTCGAAGTGGTCGAGAAGCAAATTAAGGCTTGAGTTGTCTTTTCTGGTTTTCAGTTTCAGGATTAGCATCCTGCTATGAGTTTTGTTTGATGTATTTTTTTGTTTGGTGATGTAACGATTTATACATTTTTTTAGAGTTATAAGATGAGTATTTCTTATAAATGAGTTGATAAGATGAGTCGATTGACGCAAGGGGTGTGCGCCGATCAACGAAAGGTAGAATTGAACCAGTTGGTTCGATTTTGGTCGTCGATTTGCGGACCAGTTTATAGGAAAACCTAAGGCTTCCCTATAAAAGGTTGATGGCCACGTTTTTGGTCGTTTGAGAGTTTCCAGAAAGTTCTAGAAAGTTTCCAGAGAGTTTTTCAGAGAGGATTAAGAGAAGAGAAGAATCATTGTTGATTTTTTCGTGTTCTTGATCCTGAAAGCTTGTGAGTGTGACTTGTGTGGATTAGGGATTGTGATTGAATCTATGTTCTTCACTAAGGAAGGAGGAAATCCGGATTTGGAGGTCCGTTCTTTGTATTCTTCGCGATTTTTCATCTTTTTCCTTTCCAAAATCGAGGTGAGTGCATGACCATCTGAATAAAGGGAATGTGTTGATGCGGTTGATTGATGATTGATTGTGGTATTTGGATGGATTTCATGTCTATGTTGATGTTTTTTATGGATATTGATGTGTTGAGTTCTCGAACGATCCATGAGAGGATAAGCTTGATTCCTTGACTCTACATCATTGTGTTGATTGACGCAAGTGTTTTGCGCCGATCGACACAACAGCAATGCATGGTATAGTCTGGGAATGAGTCGAGAAGGCTTTTGGCATTGAGAACATTGAGACCAAGCTATGAAGACTAACGGATTATGCTGTGAAGTTGTGGATGAATCTGGAAGGCTGCGAATGTCTGCGGAGAAGTACATGGTGGTCTGATTTTGGATTTCGTTCTGCATCATGTGGATTACTAGTTGAAGGGGATCAGTCCGGTACTCCAAAGAAAGGTAAGTTTCTGCGTTTTTAAACCTCTTTCACATTCTTAGTGCATATTTTGCTTGAGGGCAAGCAAAAGCTAAGTCTGGGGGAGTTAATATATCATGGTTTTTACCCTTTTTCGACCATGATATAAGCCCTTTTTGTAGAGTCTTTGTGGTGTTTCTCGAGTCTTTTAGTGTCTTTGTAGGTTAAAGATCGATTGGAGCCTAATGGAAGTTTTTGGAGCTTTTTGGAGCATCAAGGAACGAAGAGCTGAAGATATCAAGTCGGAGTCGAGCAGAGGAGCTTGTGTCGATCGACATATGTCCTTAGTGTCGATCGATACGAAACGTGACAGACGAAGAAGAGTTCCAATGGATGTTGTGTCGATCGATACACTCAAACGTGTCGATCGACACGAGATTTTAATGAAGAAATCCTGTTCGGGCTTGAAGTTCCAGACGTTTTTATCAAGGCCCGGTCCGATTTTGCCTACTTGTATAAATAGTTTTTAGTTAGGTTTTCATGTATAGATCGAGTTTTCAGTCTAGACATTGAGAGAGAGAAGCTTAGGAGATTTCAGATTTCCAGACTCAATCGATTTATCCCCTCTGTATCACTTACTTTATCTCTTTTATGCAAATTATTTATTCATTGATTATGTTTACATCAATCATGTCTGAGTAATCTGTTTGTTAGGTTTAGGGTAGTTCTAGGGTTTGATGAGAATCTGAATGAATTAAAACCCTGTTAGGATTTATCTTTGTGTTCTTCATCTAGATTGGTATAACTCTAATTTTAGGATTGATCAACTAAAATTGGATATCATAGGTTGTTTAATAGATGCGAAAATATTATTGATAACCTGAAATAATCTTAGATGAGCAAAATTGCCTACTCGCAAAGAAATTTGGTTTAGGAATTTTGTGAGCAATTAAACCTGAACAATAAAGCTTGATTTAATTCTCTAGGTTCGCAAAGAAATTTGGGATTTAGGAATCTAATCATAGATAGTCTCTGCAACGACAGTTGATTGATTTTACATTAGTGTTTATGCTCAAGAACGGTTCTTAATAAAATCCTACGTTTTAATTGCATTTGTGTCGATTGACACATACCCTTGTGTCGATCGACACGAATCAGTTTCGAATCATTCCTGCGAATTACCCAAGGCCTAACCTTTGTCGAAATTGAATTCTAAAACCTTGATAACCATTCACTCTGTTTACATTAGTTGTTTATTTTACTACATTCACACTTTTGACTTAGCAAAATTCGAAATCACTGATTGATTGTGTTATTCGATTCCCTGTGGATTCGATCCCTAAGTACTACTACGATCTCTTAATTTGAGGGAGTAGCTCAGGGTAAATTTGAGCATATCACTTGTGAACCATGACTTTAATGACCTTCTTTTGTTGACTTAGCCTCCATTTACTCATTAAGGCCGTACTTTGGCACTTTCTTTGGTTATGCCCTGTAAGCTTCTTTTGGCACTAAACCCTTTGGTGTTGACTTATTCCTCAGTATCTCCTTAATTTCTCTCCATGTGATGATTGTTGGCTCTTTGTAGTACCAGCGATCATCAACTTCTTGACACCACCATTTGTAAGCATCTCCTTTGAGCTTACTAGTTGCATAAGACACCATTATGTCCTTGCTGATGCCTTTGTAGTAAAACCAATCTTCCAAGTTTCTTTCCCATTCTAGATAGTTTCTTTTTCCTGAAAACGCATAGAGTTGTAATAACAATTCATAGAGTTGACACCAGTCTATTGTAATAACAAGTAATTACATTTCAATAGTTAGAAAGAAACAATGATGATCACATATGATTTATTTTTCCGTCAGAGTGCCATATTCTCATCTTTAAACAGAAACAATATCCAATTAAACAAATAAGCAATTAAACAATCATCAGTCCAAATGTATACCACAAATTCAGAATGGCATTATATATAGTGTATATATATATATCTAATAAGTTTTTATTTACCCAAACACTCCATCATTTAGTATTCTATTATGCAAATGAATATGCCTTTGTCAAATTTGCTTGTACAAAAATTTCACATTTGTCATTATTTATTCTGCATTTCAGAATTAGGTTCAAATTGATTAATCTTTGTATAGATTTATAATTCACATGCCCTAATCGTTCATGCCAAATATTATAAAACTTAGTCAAATAAGCATTTTGTTTCTTTTTCATTTCAACTTTGGAAGTGGTTACAGTATTGTTATGGATGACTGTCTCAACACACATTTTGAAAAGTCCATCTTGTTCATAACCCTTTCTTATAAAACTACCATGCTAGCTTGTTATACTAATTTGATAGCAAATATATGCTTGTTCAAATAGGTCCCGGAGATCAGGTTCTTCATCATGTGTGGCACGAGTTTCACATTTTTCAGAGTGAACTCCTTGCCGATAATCATCATTAACACGATTTTGCCCGTGTCTTCAAACTTCGATTTTGACACATTCCCCATCTTGAGTTGAGCCCTTGCTCTTCTGGTAGGTGCGAAACATCATCTTATCGATGCATCTGTGGGTAGTGGCTTCGGTGTCGTACCACCACACCTTAGGGTTTCTGTAACACCTGTGGACCACCGCGGGATGAAATGCTCGAGTTGATCGAGCTGTATCTAAGCCAAGAGGGGCAGTTGGGTCAACGAGGGATAAAAAGTCAAGGTTAAACTAAGCTGGGCAGTTGAATCCGAGCAGGGCATATTTTTTGGAGTCGCGGTCTATTTTTAGAGAAGACGGTTATCGTGGTCGGATTCGGACAGGACAGTTATCGTGGTCGGATTCAGACACGGCATATGTGGTAGAGTGTGGATCGAGCTAGAAATATGCTAAGGTCTTGTGGCGGGAATGGTTACTGAGCAAAAGCCGCGTTGGATTAATGAAAACAAGCGGGAACGGTGATTCATGGGTTTTGACACAAAATTGTGTGGAAATGGTTACTGGGTTGTTTCTGAGGCGGTTTATCAAGGCTAACTTACCCATTTCTTTTGATTGGACGCGGAGAGAGAAAGGAAAAAGACTTAGAAAGATTTCAGAGAGAATACTCGAAAGAATTAGTGAAAAACTCGAGTGTGGGTTACTTTGATCGTGACTGGTGTGAAGGCGATCATGTCTCGGGAAAACTGGGTGATCGGTAGGACTTTGTGTTCTTGAGATCATCGCGACAAGAGGTGTTGGAACTGGAACGAGAGAAGTAATCATCGAACCAAATAGACTAAGGTGAGTGTGTGACTGTGTTCCTAAGTCTAGGGTCATTTTCTTGCTTAGATTCATCGAGTCTTGTTTGTTAGGGTGATTCCCGACTGTTTGTTTATCCGTTTCTAGTTTGATCATGACGATTGATTCCTTTCACCAAGAGTCTAGATCAGGCAACACACTTAGGGGCAGCGATGCTCTCTAAGGCTTGTCTGGTTGCGGGAAGACTGCTTTGTGACGGGATAATCGGGCCGAAAAATGACTAATGTGATGAACATGATTGAATGATGATATTGACTGTTTGATTGCGATATCTATTTTATGGCCAAGTGGGACGGGACGACCACTCCCACTAAGAAATTATGTTGCTTTTGCCTTCCTTGTGGAAGCAGGTAAAGAGATTTCCCGTGATGGGTATCCAAATATGTGATCCGTGGTGACTAAGGCTGGAAAGGGAAGTGATCCATCCCTCGAAACCCTTACTACACCGCAACCCATTCCAACCATGCGATCTCGGTCCACAACTCAATCCGGCAAGCGAACACTCCAAAATAACATCAACGACGCTGTGGAGGTTCTACTAGTTGAACACAGCCAACCCAATCAAGACCAGTCCGACCAAAACAGGACCACACTTACCGCATCGGAGGATCAACCCGATCAGATATTTCCAGCCGAACAAGCTCACACGCAACAGACACGAACATTCTCCTTATTCTGTGTGACGCGCAACAAGGACTGAACGTGTCACGAACGTGTCACGAATTATGTCACAAATGATGTCACGGATGATGTCACGAATGATGTCACCCCGCACAAATTCCCACTAAGGCACTTGTTGGCCACCCTTTTCCCATTTTTTAAGCCTTTGTTTGCCACTTGATTTCTTTAGAGTTTTTAATTTAATCTATTTTTCAATTCCCCTTGAAGGGCATAGCTGTTTGGACTATATATAAAGTCCCCTCTCATAGTCTTGTATCATTCAGAAAAATCAATAAAGAAAACTGAACTTTCTTCTAAAAGAAAATCCTTTGCAACTTAGTAATCATTCGATTCTAGTTGTGTCTGTCTTTACCGAGTTGTCTCCCATCCAACTCGTGGTGACTTCGATCCACCTATCACTCATTCAATCATCCCTTTGTCCGAATTGAAAGAGCCCTTCAGCCAGCAATTAGATCCGTTTAAACACTTTGTTTTTCATCCTTCCTTTCTATTTGACTCGCTAGCTCGTGCCGTACGGCCGAACAGAGTTATCTGCACTTCACCGCAAACCTTTCCCCATCAAGGTTGCATCAGGAAGGATGGTGGATTGAATCGGGTAGATTGGTCTTTTACGATGTAATAGCTTATGTAGCAAACTGATCATTGTGATTGAACCTCACGATTTAATCTAAGTATCGATGTTTATGCTTGAAAAGTCTTGTCTATATCGAAAATATGTTTAAATGGCTAAGTAAAGGAAAATGTTAAAAAATCCACGAGGTTAATCAAAGATGGCCAACTCTGGCCAAGACAAACCGATCCGAAACCTCACCGTGGTAAGGAAATCCGGGTTAGGGAATTTCAATTTGGTATCAGAGTGTGGTCGATTCTAGGGCAGTCTTTAGCATAAATGGGTTAGTGGGTAAATCCATCCTTCCAAACCTGAAGTCTCGCGGCAAGTCTGTGTTTCTTTGGGAAACGTTAAGTTAGTATTGGGCTAACTTACCTGGTTCTTGGCATTGTAGATGGCTAGAGGTAATCGTAGCATGAGAAGGAATGCGAGGGAAACTGGTGAGGACTCTAGTGCTAGTACGGTAAGGAATGGGGTTACCGACCATGTGGAAGCCCAGAATGTTAAGAATGCTCCTAATGTGAACACATGAGCTGCTACTGGTGCTGCGGCTGGGGTTGCTACAGCTCGTGTTGGATTAGAAGCAGTGTTGGGGATGCTGGCTCAAGTCTTGGAAAGATTGTCGGCTGCTGCTCCTGCTCAAATGGTGCCACCGCCTAATGTGAACATTGAGCAAGTAGTAGAAGATGCGGACATGGTGCATGGTCTGAGGATGCCATCTTACCTGAAGGTGATAAATCACATGTAGATGTTAGGAACTAAGTTCTTTGCTGGAGGATCGAAGCCTATTAAGGCAGATCAATGGATAAGTAGGATGACATAGAACATTGACTCAATCTGTTGTCATGATGCCTACAAGAGAGACATTGCGGCCCACTACTTGGAAGGGGATGCGTATATTGGTGGCAAGGTGTCACAAGAAGTTTTGGGATGCGGAATTGCACTTGGGGTCTGTTTTGCGAAGAGTTCAGGTCCAAGTACTTTCCACTGGAAGCTTTTAGCAAGCTTGAGGGTGCCTTCCTAGACTTGCATCAAAGAACCATAACGGTTCGGGAGTATGAGGCCGAGTTTAATAGCCTCAAGAAGTATGTTGGGCGTAAGCTGGATGAGGAGAGAGTCCAAGTCCGCAGGTTCATGCGTGGATTACGAGTTGAGCTTCGCAATCGCTGTCAGATTCGTAGCTATGCTATTGTTAGAGGGTTGGTTGAGAAAGCAGCTAAACAAGAAGCTGGAATCCTTGAGGTAGCTAAGTTGATGGGTGATGAACTACAAGTCCAGTCCAGGAAAGTTGCTGGGAAAAACAAGAAGTGGGTAAAAAACACCCCTTCGGGCAAGTCATCTGCGAATCGTAGTGTGTGTTCAACTTGCAGAAAAATGCATATTGGGGCATGCCGATCTGCTTCTGGTGCGTGTCACCATTGCGGTAGCCTAAATGACAAGGTCCGTGATTGCCCTGAGGAAGACCAAAGGGCCAAGAATCCAGGCGAGGATGTTGGAGAACGGTTGTGCTACACCTGTGGTGAACCTGGACACTTCAAGAATCAATGTCCGAAGCTAGCGCAGTATGCGGGGAAGCGGGCAAGTGATGGACCATTTCATCCTACAAAAAGGCAAGCCATTATGCCAAGAGTGTACACCATCGCTAACGAGACCCAAGTATATCTCGTTCGATCACTGGTAAGCCTTAAAACTTACCTTGTTAATTATTTTCCTTGGTGAAAAGAATTGCTTGCTGTGTGCTAGCTTAGGGTTCTTAGCATTCAGAATGAATGTTGAAGGGACCGTGATCATGGGTAGTGTGGCAACCCATGTTTTGTTTGATTCTGGTGCTTTGCATTGTTTTGTGAAACCGGAAATGATTGGAAACAGTGAGTTCCTCAGGGAACCAGGCGATAACTTTGGATTAGTCCATGTGATGATAGGTGAGCTGAACATGCCAGCTGACTTGAGGATTTGTTAAGTGATATCTTATGATGTGATAATGGGCATATTGGCTCGAGAAATACAAGGCACATCTGGACTGTCACCGGGGATGAGTCCGATTTGAGAATGATAAGGGAAAACTGGAGTATCAAGGTGTTAGACCGACGCATGGTAGCTTGATCATCTCAGCAATTCAAGCAGAACATATGTTAGAGAAGGGTTGTGAAGTGTATCTGGCCGCGATCAGTACTGTGGAAGTTGGACCAGACGCGAACCTTAAAGATATCCCAGTGGTAAAGGACTTTGAGGATGTGTTCCAAGCATTAAATGGCCTACCACCAGCTCCTTCTGATCAGTTTACGATCGAGCTCGAGCCTGGAACCGCTCCGATATCTAAGGCTCGTTACCGAATGGCTCCGGCAGAGATAGCTGAGCTAAAGAAATAGTTAAGTGAATTGATGGAAATGGTTGCCGACTATGATTTGGATATAACTTACCATCCATGTAAGGCTAACTTGGTGGCGGATGCCTGATATGCTCAAATTTACCCCGAGTTATTCTCTCAAATAAAGAGATCGTAGTAGTACTTAGGGATTGAATCCACATGGAATCTAAACACACAATCGATTAGTGAATTCAAATTTTGCTAAGTAAATAAGTATGAGTGTAATGTAAAAATAGCAAGCAATGTAAACAGTGAATGGTTATCAAGTTCTAGTAATCAATTAAACAATGAGTTCGGTTATGGGTAATTCGCAGGAATAAATCGAAATATGTTCATGTCGATCGACACAGGGATAAAAGACGTTAGGATTTTATTAAGCACGGTTCTAGAACTCAAACACGAATGTAAAACCAATCAACTTTCGTTGCAGAGATTATCTATAACTAAATCTCTAAATTCCAAATTTCTTTACAACTTAGTGAATAAAATCAAACTTTAAGTTCAGGTTCAATTGTTCAGAAAATTACTAAGCCAAATTTCTTTGCGAATAGATAATTTTTCTCATCTAAGATTATAGCAGGTTGTTAATAATACTTTCGCATCTATTAAAGCAACCTAGGACATCCAATTTCAGTTGATCAATCCTAAAATCAGAGTTAAATCAATCTAGATGAATAACATAAAGATAAATCCTAACAGGGTTTCAATCCTAACAATTTCTCATCAATCCTTTGAATAACCCTAAACCTAACAAGCAAACTACTCAGACAGAGATGATGAAATCATAATGAATGAAATAAATTGCATAATAGAGATAGAGTAAGTGATACAGAGAGTTTAGATCGATGAAGTCTGAAAGTCTGAAATCTCCTAAAAGCTCTGCAAATCTCTTCTCTCTCAAGTCTCAATTAAAAACAGGATAAAAATCTAAAAGCCTAAGGAAAAACTATATATAAAGTCTAAAATTAGGATCAGGCTTTTTGGTAAACTTCTGGGCTTTTTGGGCAAAACTGGAATTTCTTCAATCTTCTCGTCAGACCCGATCATGTCGATCAACACATAGTGTTGTGTCGATCGACACAGCCTTGAAAACTCGACTCCGACTTGATCACTTCAGCTCTTCTTTCCTCGATGCTCTAAAATGCTTCAAAAGCTTCCAATATGCTCCAATCGTCATTTAACTTACAAAGACTCAAAAAGACTCGAAAAATACCAAAAAGACTATATGAAAAGGACTTATATCATGGTAAAAAACGGGTAAAAACCATGATATATCAACTTCCCCAGACTTAGCATTTGCTTGCCCTCAAGTAAAACATACACCAAGATTGTGAAAGAGGTTTGAAAATGGAGAAACTTACCTTTCCTTGCAGTACTGGACCAAACCCTTTCAAATAGTAAGCCACATAATGCAGAACCAACTTAAAACCAAACCACCATGTACTTCTCCATAGACATTCGCAGACTCCCAAATTCATCCACGAGTTCTCAACATAACTCGCTAGTCCTCATTGCTGGGTCTCGTCCCAGATCTCGATGCCAAGAACCTTCTAGACTCATACCCATACTATACCATGACTAGTGAACCATACAACCTTTGGTACTCTTTCTCTCCCTCAGACTTATTCGATTCAGAAACTTAAAAACAGTGTTTTCACTACTATTGTTCCTTGTGAGGAGACAGGGTCGTGAGATCGCTCGTCCTCTACATCCATTCTAAGGGACTCAGACTGCTACTTTTGAGCTCCAGGTGATCATCTCTAGAGAACTGACTCACTGGAATTTTATTTCCTCATCTTATACTCAAGAACTATCATATCATCCAAATCATTCCAATTTTTTTTTTTTTTTTTTGAAGGAAAGGAGTACCATTCTTTTCAACAGAGATTTCACTTGTCAGGTATGAATGAGGAGTCAAGTTCTAGGAACACCAATCCCCGAGGAGACCGCATAATTAGCTCGAACCCTGGGCGGATTATGTTGGAAGTAACAAACGTCTCTAGTTAACTGGTCAACCTTAGGATTTCCCATTGGTCTGACTCTGAAATCGATCCTGGAAAAATGGTCACACAGCTGAAAAGAAACAATCCAATAATCCAAACGAAGGGTCATTGTTTCCAACTGACTATTTTGACTCAATGAAACCTTTTTGACTGATTCTCAAAAATGAACACAATGTTAGTAACTACCTCCCCCAGACTTAAACAACACTGTCCCCAGTATTATCAAGCCTACAGTTGTTGAAAGAACATAAAAGAAAAAGAAAAAGAAAAATTAAAATGAAAATAACGAGAACTTATCTGTTGCGGGGTATGTCGATCTACACGAGTAGGTGTGTCGATCGACACACTGTTGTTTCCTCGTCTCTTTTTTTTTGTTTTTTTAATCTGAAACACTTAAAACTAAAGCTAAAAGTTAGTAAACAAAGGGAAAATAAAACGAAAAATAAGTAAACTTACCAGTGGGTTGCCTCCCATTAAGCGCTTGTTTTCAGTCATTAGCTTGACTGTGTCAGGACTCTGGACTATGGTGGATCGATGAAAGGAACAACTTCAGGAAAAAGCTTCATGGTGTTTTGCAGAGGATAACTAAATCTCCTCTCTCCCTTAGCTCTAAAGGAAGGATGATTCTGAACTTAGAGAAAAGTTTGGAGCTCCCTTTTCTTCTCACCTTTGGTGCAACCAAGTCTCCATCAGATCTCAAAGGTGGAATCAAAGATGGGGTACATGGGATCCTCTTCATATCACCAAGGTCTGAACTCGGCTCTCCTCTATTAATAATGGTCAGACAAGAATTCTCCTTAAACCGAATTGCGGGGTAGAAGACATTCTCGTTAATCTTGGAGAAGGAGATTCTCTTATTAGGAAAATCAACAATTGCACCCACATTGGCAAGGAATGATGACCCAAGAATCAATGGTCTCTCCCTGTCATTCTTTGTCTCCATAATTTGAAAATCCACCGGAACTAGACAATCTCCTACTTGAAGCATCAAGTCAGGGATGAATCCTTTTGAAACTATTGAAGAAAAGTCGGCTAGCGCGAGAGACATCTTCGAAGGTTGCAAATCCTTAATCCCCAGCTTCCTTGCAACAGACTCAGACATGACATTCACATTAGCTCCAGTGTCACAAAGAGAGTTCTTGAATTTCATACCTTTGATCGTACAAGGAACAACGAACATCCCTGGATTCGGTATCTTCTGTAACTTTCTCAGCTGTGGTTGAGCATGTCCTCCTTTCTCCTCTGGTGTTTTGACGCTAACAGCTCGTGGATATGGGATCTTGGGCTTGTAGACCCTTTCCTCGGCTTTGACGGAAGGTTTTGAAGTGGTTGGACTCGTCTAGGACCCATGTCGATTGACACAGTCTTTGTGTCGATCGACATGAGTTTTCTGCATAGACTTCGTGTTGACCTTCGTGTTGACCTTAGAAGAAAACTCTCCGATTGAGCAGATTTCAGAATTCAGATGTTCAATCCATGTCGATCGACATGAGACCTCTGTGTCGATCGACACAGGTTCTGGAATGCAATCGTCTTCTCTTTCAACCTCCTCTTTACTCCCCAAACTGATAGTATTGACGTGAAGTCTCGAGTTTGTGTCAGTCTTGCTTGGAAAAAAACCTTATTGCATATTGATTGACTCCGCAGTTTGAGCAACTTGAATATCCATCTTTTTGACATGGGTGTTCAAAGCTTCAAACTTTCCATTCAGATCCTGGTACATGGCATCCATCTTCCCATTGAAGCTCACGGTCATCTTCTGTTGGCCCCCTAGAATATGCTCCAGCATAGACTTCACCTCACTATCTGAAGATTGAGTAGGAGGCGTCTGGTAAGAAGAAGAACCATAGTTCCTTTGGTAGTTGTTCATGAACGGCTTTTGGAAATCATTCTTCTGAAACCCTTGCTGATTACCAGACCTCTGACCCTGATAACCAGCTCCACCAACATAGTTGCAATCCTTCTCATCCTGCTCTTCCTCCGGAATGAAAGTCTCAACCTCTTGAGCAAACTGAACAGTCTTCTTTCCCACTAGAAGATTGTGTACAGAATCTAGCTTAGCCTTAACCTTAGCGATTTGGCTTCCATCCATGTTGCCACCTAGCTTCTTCATCTCGAAGTCTGCATTCTTGGTGCTATTGCTATAAGCCAAGTTGTCGATAAGAACCAGTGATATCTGGTGTTGAAGATCCCATTGCTAGCAGAATCCAGAGCCATCTGATACCTCCAATCAATACCTCTGAAGAAAATGCCCAACAGCTGAACATCACTGAACCCATAGTGAGTACAATCTCTCTGGTAGGACTTGAATCTCCCCCAGGAAGCCTTAAATGCTTCAGTCGGACCCTGCTTGAAGGTAGAAATTTTAGTCCTCAGATCCTCAGATCTAGCATCATCAAAGAAGTTGTTGAGTAAAGCATTCTTGGTGTCCTCCCAAGTAGTCAGCGATCCAGGCTCTAACTGTTTCAGCCAGTAAGCAGCTTCTCCACTAAGAGAGTAGGGGAAAAGCTTGCAGTAGAGGTAGTCTCTGGACACTCCATTAGCCTTGATGCTAGATGCTAAGTCCTCAAACCGCTCGATGTGGTCCATGGGGTGCTCAGAGGATAGACCATGGAAAGGGTGTTGAGCCACAAGTGAAAAGTAGGCCGGCTTCAGCTCAAACTCGTTCCTCAGGAAAGCTGCCCTGTTGGCATAGAACTCATCAGGCCTGTTGTATTCTCCCAGAGTACGCCCACACCTAGCTAGCTCCTCTAAAATCACAACCCCATTATCATAAATCCTTTGACCATGAGCATTGCGTCTGCGACCCTCAGCATCCTCAAAGAACCCATCTTCACCTCTAAAAAGAATTAACGGATTCATGTTGGCTGCCTTTCTTGCTGCTCGGTTGGTTCGTTCTAACTTTCCAATCTCAAGGTTGAGATCAAGTAGCTTTTCGTTCTGGTTGCTCCTGGTAATGCGATTATGCATAAACCTGAAACACACAAGACAAAGAGAAAATAGCAAGTATCAAAACAAAATAAAATAAAATAAAAACTTAGACAAAACTCTAAAAACAAAAAACAAATGGTGATTTTGATTCCCCGGCAACGGCGCCAAAATTTGATATGCTCAAATTTACCCTGATTTACTCTCTCAAATTAAGAGATCGTAGTAGTACTTAGGGATCGAATCCACAAGGAATCTAAACAAATAATCGATTAGTGAATTCAAATTTTGCTAAGTAAATAAGTATGAGTGTAATGTAAAAATAGCAAGCAATGTAAACAGTGAATGGTTATCAAGTTCTAGTAATCAATTAAACAAGGAGTTAGGATATGGGTAATTCGCAGGAATGAATCGAAATATGTTTGTGTCGATCGACACAGAAGTCCGTGTCGATCGACACAGGGATAAAAGACGTTAGGATTTTATTAAGCACGGTTCTAGAACTCAAACACGAATATAAAACCAATCAACTTTTGTTGTAGAGATTATCTATAAATAAATCCTTAAATTCCAAATTTCTTTGCAAACTTAGTGAATAAAATCAAGCTTTAAGTCCAGGTTCAATTATTCACAAAATTACTAAGCCAAATTTCTTTGCGAATAGATAATTTTGCTCATCTTAGATTATATCAGGTTGTTAATACTACTTTTGCATCTATTAAAGTAACCTAGGATATCCAATTTAGTTGATCAATCTTAAAATCAGAGTTAAATCAATCTAGATGAAGAACATAAAGATAAATCCTAACATGGTTTCAATCATAACAATTTCTCATCAATCCTTTGAATAACCCTAAACCTAACAAGCAAACTACTCAGACAGAGATGATGAAATCATAATGAATGAAATAAATTGCATAAAAGAGATAGAGTAAGTGATACCGAGAGTTTAGATCGATGAAGTCTGAAAGTCTGAAATCTCCTTAAAGATCTGCAAATCTCTTCTCTCTCAAGTCTCAATTAAAAACTGGATAAAAACCTAAAAGCCTAAGAAAAAACTATATATAAAGTCTAAAATTCGGATCAGGCTTTTTGGTAAACTTCTGGGGTTTTTGGGCAAAACTGGAATTTCTTCAATCTTCTCGTCAGACCCGATCATGTCGATCAACACATAGTGTTGTGTCGATCGACACAGCCTTGAAAACTCGACTCCGACTTGATCACTTCAGCTCTTCTTTCCTCGATGCTCCAAAATGCTCCAAAAGATTCCAATATGCTCCAATCGTCTCAATCAAAGACTCAAAAAGAATAAAAAAATACCAAAAAGACTATATGAAAAGGACTTACATCATGGTCAAAAATGGGTAAAAACCATGATATATCAATGTCTGAAGCCGTAAGAGGGTTGCGGTGGATTCAGAGAAGGACATAGAAATGCTGGTCCATATGGTTGGGACTTTGCGATTGAATGCTTTGAGCGACGGAGTGGAGCTGTTAGGTCTTGGCTGACTTGTTGACAAGGGTTCGGTTGGCTCAAGGGTCAGATGAAAATCTGAAGAAAGCGGCAAGGAATTATTTGGCCAAATATAGGATTTTGAGGAACAGAACGATCGTAGTGAATGGGCGAGTTTGCGTTCTGGAATGAAAAGGAACTGCAAGAAGTAATTCCCAGAGAAGCACATTAGTCCAAGCTCTCAATCCACTCCGGATCCACTAAGATGTACCAAGACTTGAAGCGGTACTATCATTGGGTTGGAATAAAGCGAGATGTAGTTAAGTGGGTAGCTGAGTGTCTGATCTGTCAGATTGTTACAAGAAAAAATTGAATTTGCTATCGTGTGATGGGATGAAAATCGAATCCGCTATCATGTCCTGGGAAGAGAAACTCTCGGTAATCTCTCATGTTGCAGGAAGAAAATCGAATCCACTATTGTGTCACGAAAAAATCGAATCCGCTATGGTGTCGTGGGAAGAAAACGCTGTCATGTCATGGGAAGAAAAACTCTAGGAAATCTCTCGTGTCGCGGGAAGAAAATTGAATCTGCTATCATGTTGTGGGAAGAAAATCGAATTCGCTATCGTGTCGCGGGAAGAAAATCGAATCTGCTATCGTGTCATGGGAAGAAAAACTCTCGGTAATCTCTCTTATCGCGGGAAGAAAATCGAATCCGCTATCATGTTGCGTGAAGAAAAACTCTCGGTAATCTTTTGTGTCGCGGGAAGAAAATCAAATTCGCTATCGTGTCATGGGAAGAAAATTGAATTCGCAAGTGTGTCGCGGGAAGAAAATCGAATCCGCTATTGTGTCGCAGGAAGAAAAACTCTCTGTAATCTATCATGTCACGGGAAAAAATTAAATCATCTATCAGGTGGATGTATCGTGTCGCGGGAAGAAAATGGAGTGCGCTATAGTGTCGCGGGAAAATAATTGAATCCACTATCGTGTCATAGGAAGAAAATCGGATCCGCTATCGTGTCGCGGGAAGAAATTTGAATCCGCTATCATGTTGTGGGAAGAAAAACTCTCGGTAATCTCTTATGTCACCGGAAGAAAATTGAATCCGCTATCATGTCGTAGGAAGAAAACTGAATTTGCTATAGTGTCACGTAAAGAAAATTGAATCTATTATGAATCTATTATCGTCTCATGGGAAGAAAAACTCTCAGTAATCTCTCGTGTCGTGGGAAATAAATCGAATCTACTATCGTGTCACGAGAAGAAAACTCTCAGTAATCTCATATCATGGGAAAAAATTGAATCAGCTATCGGGTGGATGTATCGTGTCGTGGAAAGAAAATCAAGTGCGCTATCGTGCCGCGGGAAAATAATTGAATCCGCTATCGTGTCATAGGAAGAAAAAATCTCGGTAATCTCTTGTGTCACGAAAAGAAAATTGAATCTGCTATTGTGCCACGGGAAGAAAATCGAATCCTCTATCATGTCGCGAGAAGAAAATTGACTCCGCTATCATGTCATGGGAAGAAAAACTCTCGGTAATCTCTGATGTCACCGGAAGAAAATTGAATCCGCTATCGTGTTGTAGGAAGAAAATTGAATTTGCTATCGTGTCGTGAGAAGAAAATCAAATTCGCTATCGTCGCGGGAAGAAAATTGAATTCGCTATCATGTCGTGGGAAGAAAAACTCTAGGTAATCTCTCGTGTCTCGGGAAGAAAATCAAATTTGCTATCGTGTCGTGAGAAGAAAATTGAATTCGCTAGTGTGTCGCCAGAAGATAATCGAATTCGCTATCATTGTTGCGGGAAGAAATACTCTTGGTAATCTTCATTGTAAAGCTGACTGAAAGATCTATCTCCAATTCCAAATCTATTTGATCCTTCGTTCACTGCTGAATTTCCGGCATATACGTTCTACTCAATTTGGTAGAATGTTGTGTCTTGTCAATTCTTGATTCTTGATGGTGTCTTTGGCTTATGAAAGTTGTTGTGGATTGGTTTACACTTATTTTGACTCTTTCTGCTCTTTTTTCCTTGATTTCCCTGTTAAGACTCTAAAACTACAAATACGAGAAAGACTACCTTTAAAGGTATAAAACCGGAGATAAATGCATAGAAAATATAGTAAAATATATAGAATATGGGATATATCAACTCCCCCATACCTAAACCTTGTTTGTCCTCAATCAAAATCCAAGTATAGAAAAGAGGTTTGAAAATAATTTGAACTTTGATACTATTACCGTATATGACATGATCCATCCAAGGGTATCTTCATCATACGCATCCATAATCTTCGCAGCCTAGTCCATGTTTTAATTACAATCCTGCAAAAATCTCAACTGCACTTCATTTGACTCTCTACATTCATTAAGGTATAGGTGAATTTCTGGTCAAGAGAATCATTCGGGGTAGACAGCGCTAGAATTTTGAAAAAGGCTAATATATATGGTGAGGTTAAAAGTGTTTATGGTTACGATAGACTCCGGGTGCCACATATTATGTAAAATCGCAAGAGAGAATGGACCTGTTGATATCCACAATTTCCCAACCACTTTCCTCGCATCTTTTTCCCCCAGACTTACTTCTTTCTCAGGAACCACTTAAATCTCTATAACTCATCTCTTCTTTTATATCATGGCATTCTTTGGGTATTCTTTTGGCCTTAAAACTCTTAGACAACCGTTTTCCTTTCTCTTCCTTTATTTTCTTTTTGTTTTTGTTTTTGTTTTTTGATTTTTTTGAAGGGGAAAATGGTATTTATTTGATATGAGTCAAGTATAGGCACGAAATATTACCATGTAGTAAACATCCAAGGAAATGGCCAAGCTCTTTGAAATTCGTTCTTTGTACTCCACCATTCTTTACCAAATCGTCGCATCTCTAGTGATTGGAAAATTGCGTCAATCCTTTTCTCTCCGACGTTTTTGCACATATATGCAAGTATGAAACTGGAAAGAGAAGGAATGAGGTCTGAAAGGAGGTAAAGACAACAAAGAGTGGTAGAAGAGGATAAGATGTCATAAATGTGTGATTCGTTTCCCGATCTAACTCCTTAATGAGAAATAATTAAAATCAGGTTAATAGTCAAATAAATAGAGTCAAAATCGGATTCATCAAAACTTATGCATGACGAATTATATGGGGCGAGTTCCAGTTATAAAGATTTATGAATCGTCTCACCTGGACAAACCCTGTGACAATGGTCATAAGATCATAAAATCTACCCATAAATTTCTGAAAATATCATAGTTCGGAACATAGGTTTTTGACTCAATAAAAGACTCAAAGAAAATAATTAAAATCACTCAACACATAAGAAAATAAAAAAATGACGTTCATACGATAAATCCCCCAGACTTATTTCACACCGTCCTGGAGTGAATAGTCACATAAGGGTGAGATGACTCAATAAAATAATAATGAAAATAAGATAATGATAGATAAAGGTCGATACACCTGGCTCAAAAGACAGGTGACCTAGACTCTGGTGAATCCAGAACTATCGCGTGAAAGTGTTCTTCATTGGACTCGTAGTTGACGATCGCCGTCTCGTCTGAAGCTTTTGCCTGGACAAGTGAGTGTTGTCTGTTCTGGGCATTGGCGTTGTCCTCATTTTCTCGTGTGTTGTGATGGCTAGAAACATCATCATCGACATCCTCATCGTGCTTAAACATAGAGATGAGCGAAAGACTACCAAAATCATTGCTAGTTGTTGTTGTGGTTGTACTTCTAGAGGAGCACCTAAAGAGATGTGGGACTGATTTCTTAAACGCTTTTACAAGCTTCGTAATCATCTTTCCTTGCCTTGAAACCTTGGCTTCAAGAGCTACTCTCTTATCATTTTCTTCTTTAAAGCTAGTGTGGAGCCATTCATCAAAATTGGCATGTGTAGCGGATGGAAAATGAGGCTCATGGAGTGGCGTATGAGATGTGGAAGGCCGGTAAATACCACCTCCTTGTGGTCCTCTAGACCTCTCCTTTCATGCCATCCTTGCTTTCGATTGATAAAAAGCAAAATTCCAACAAGAAGGCATCCTGGACAACAATAAAACCATGTTGAACGAGTGGGGTCAAAGTAAGTCTTACCCTCCTTCAAGGCTGTAATGCCTACATGTGGAAGTAGAACACACTTGTTCTCTTCTTCGTAGGGTGGAGCAAAAAGGTACTCGGAGTTTGTAGATTGCTCATACCATCCACAAAGGTATTGCTTCATTTGAAAGGCATGGAGATCAAGCTTGTTCTCAACTATGAAAGGGATCTCAAGGTGAAAATCAACACCACAGGCATGTAGTATTGCCATGATTGTTCCACCAAAATCACTCGATGCTCTCTTTGGTATCTTCTCCTTAATGGCATCATGCTTGACTTGTACCATTCGACGAGCTAAAAGTGAGGCAAGGTTCAGTTTCTCGGGGTTCTCCACAAATGGTGATATTATCATGTAAAACTCCTCTTGTTTCACCACTCCATACTCATTCTACTGAAAATGAGTTGAGAAAGTAGATAGTAGAAATAACAAATCACCGGGTGTGTAATCTTCGATGCCTTAGAACTTCCGAGTTTTAGTCTATCGCTTCCAATCTTTGACCATTCATCATAATGAGCTTTACTACCACTGAACTTGATCCTCTCATGACACTTAAGTCCCAAAATATCACAAAATTCTTCAAACTCAAAGTATTCATTTTCTCCTTAATTGTAAAAGCTAGAATTCCTTCCTTTGCTATGGTCGTCTTTGTCTTTTGGGTAAGACAATGTTACCGTGGCTAGGAATTCTCGTGCAAGTGTCCCGTAGGTAGGGTGAGAGATAGTCACAAACTTTGATAGGCCCAATGCTTCAAGATACCATTCAACATCCTTTCGAATACCGAGTAAATCGATTGTCTCGAAATCAAACCAAGAGTTGGAAGCATAGCAAACTGCTCTAGACCAGCTGTGTAGTCCACGTTACACTCATTTCGGGTCCAACATTCTTCATTATAACACTCGGTGCTTGAGTCACAACCATAGTTGACTTAGCTTGCGATTTCATCTTCTTCTTCTTAGGGGGTGATATGTGAGGTATTGTTTGTACCTCCACAAACTGCATTTGTACTTGAGTAGCTTCATCCTCCTTCTCTTAGTTTGTAACCAAGTTCTTCTTCACTCTCCACCAAAATATCATTTCCATGTTTCTTTGATGACTTTTTGATCTAGCTTTAGAACTTGTAGGGTGAAGGACTTGATCTATCATGGTTGGTCACGTGTTGCTTCTTGGGTTTATGTCCTCTCTTAGACTTCCTTGGAACAATCTCATCCTCCATTGAAGTTCTACAAAAATAAAATCTCGAAAAAGCATGTTACGGTCTTGAAAATCTCAATTTCCAAAATAATTGCTTCCAATATGAAATTGAGTCAAAATAAAGCATAACAAGACATTAGAAATATGGAAGAATGATAACCAAAGTTAAAATAATTTTTTTCTAATTAAATCATAATTGTCGAATTTAATGGTAATGGCATGTGAAATACACTAAAATTTTACAATTAAGTTTCTAATATGGCAAAATTCTTATCAATCGTATGTGTATATGATAAACTCATACTAATAGATGCATTAACTAATCATGAATCACCCAAATTCATTTATAATTATGACCTCACAAAATCATATTTGTGAAAAAATAATTAAAGGTGGTAAACATGTAATTAACCCATCAATAATGTTTATATGATGTTTAATCAAGTATTCCTATATTGATTCTCCAACAACCTAGCATAAACTTGGGATTTAGACAAAAAGAGGGTTTAGAAAGAAATTACCGTGGGTTTAGTGAAATATGAGATTAGGAATTGAATGCCTAATGAAAAACTAAACATTTTTAGTGAATTGAGACAAAACCCCAAAATTTGGTTTTCAGGGTTCTTGAGCTCAAGAACACTTTGAGAGAGAAAGAGATGAAGTTTTGTCTTGAAGAGACAAAAAGAAATGTGTAAAAACCATTTTAAAATCAGATTTTTGTGATGTTTTTGGTTAAAATCTGGTTAAAAACTGCATAGAAAACTAAAATTGAACCAAAAACTTACCCGGGTCGGAACAGTCAAATACCGGTCGGGTTAGCCGACAAAAACTGAGAATGATACTTACGGCGGTAATGGGTCGAGATGCGGGTTGAGGCGTGGGATGACGTGGCCAGGGTGTCCTCATGTTGCGGCATGAGTAGGATGTGGGACGGGTGGTAATTCGGTACGTGGGTCGAGACGGGATGCGAGATTCAAATACCGGTCACGTACGTGACTCGGTATTGCCATCTGATATGACGCGGGACGAGGCATCGTATCGCGGTAAGGACAGGATTGCGTCGCGGGTCGGGGCATCGTGTCGCGGGTCAGGAGGACATGGGAAGGGGCAATCCATCTCAAATACCAGTCGGGTATCCGGACTGATACACGTGACTGGTATTGGGTCGTGCATGTCGCAGAACAGATTGGACGCGATACCAGTCGAGGACGTTGTCCGATACTTCTGTCCGGTATGGAGCTTGTGTCGTTGAAAGGGCGACACCGGTCGGGTCGCGGTCCGGTATCGTGACCGGTAACGGCCGACAATAATCTTTTTTTTTTGAATTCTGAAAAATAAAAATAAATTAGGTTAGTATAAAATAAACTTAGAAAAAACGAAATTGAAATTTTAAAAACTATTTAGATCATAAATAAAAATTAAAATGTGGGTTGCCTCCCACCAAGCACCTGTTTAAAGTCAATTAGCTCGACTCCTTTGAAGATTTTTAGACTTCCGGTGGATCCACTAAAGGAATGGTAGTTCCTTTAGCTTCACTAGGTTTTGATCTTTCACCTTTTATGATGACTCCAAGTGAATCTCCATTGTCATATTTGACAACTAGTGCGTCTGGGATAAGCTTCAAAGTGTTTTCAAGTTTCCTCTTGATTATCTCCTTGCGATCTCGTCTTCTCTGGGGACGAGGATCTTTACCACCATATACGCAAAGATGAACTTCTCATTTGCTTTGTTCCCATTCTCAGCATCATCCATAGGTGTCAAAGTTGTATTGACATCTTTGTAAACGTTCTTATGCTTCTCCTTGGACAGTTTTGTAACTATCTTCATTTAAGTTTTAGGATCTCCTTCTTTGACTCCTTTCTAGGCATCTTCGGGGTCTATGCTAGGCTTCATAACCTTTACTCCAATCAAGCTTGGTATACGCTTAACATCCACTTCATCATAGCAAAAATTCATGTTGATATTGGCGAAAGAGATTCTTCAGTTTGGAAAATCAACCAGGGTGGTGTGTCGATCGACAATACATCGCAAAACCCGGAAAACAAGCCTATCCTCTCATGGCTCAAATTCCAGAGCGATATGTCGAATCCCTGTACAAATCCAAGAACCAAAAACACATAATCCAATCCAAACAACACAAACGATCGCATTCCATCTAATCCTTATGCCTATACGAACCTATGGTCAGGCACTCACCTCGATTCGGGAAGAAAAAGGATGAGGTTTCACGAAGAATGCGAAGAACATTGATATGATCTCCCAAAGGAACACACACTCTTTTAGGTATTGAAACGGATAGATCCTTGAATGAATAAGGCGTGAAACAGAATGGCTTCATCGAGAGTGATGATCGGCTCTCGGTAAACCTAATCCGAAGGCTAACCACCTAAGGATCGAATGACTCTTTGGCTAACCACCTTAAAGTCGACGAGATCGCAAGGCTAACCACCTAGTGATCGGTTGTGATCAAAGAGCTAACCACCTAATGATCGGTTTGATTTCGTTGGCTACCCACCAAGATTTCGAAAGTTCACAAAAGAACAAGAGAGAAACTTCTTTTAGAAAATATTGATAAAAAAGTGAATGATTATTCTAAAGGAGTTTACATGGTTTATATAGTGAGAAAATGAAGATGAAAAGTCCTAAATCGATGCATGGAAAATAAAAAACTAACTTAATTCATAAGACTAAGACCATTGAATCTTGACTAATAATAATTGTTGGGGTCGGATTTCACCCGCTCATCATTAAAGTCCAAAACTACTCTTACACACCACCTAGAAGCATGGTCTCTTCCTAACAAGAGGAAACAACAGCTCTCCTTACCTAAATCTTCTCCGTACACAAAGAGAACCTTCTGAGAAGTCTTTGGCAATGATGCGAGTAGAAATGTCTCTATGCCAACAAAGTCACAATGCCAGCAACGTTGCGCTGCCAGCAATGTCGTCTTTTTGCCCGCGAAGTCATCACTGCAATGTCTTGGGCCAGAGATGTCTCAATAACAGCGATGTCATCTCGCTGCCTACCACGATGTCATCACCGCCCGCGAAGACATCTCTGCCAGCGAAGACATCTCTGCCACCGATGTCATCGTCGCCCGCGAAGACATCTCTGCCAGCGAAGATATCTCTGCCCCTGAAGACATCTCTGCCAAGCGATGTCATCGATGTCTGCGACGACGTTGGCTACTACAGACTTACCAGGATAACGACAAAGGCCAGAAGGTTCCGTCAATAGCCCAGTCACGAAGCACCATTCGACATGGCCGACAAGAGAAAGAGGGAATCTGCAGAAATCGCGGATTAATAGCGACGTCTCTCGAAAATGACCCTGCTCTTGAAAGCGACCCTACCGACACTAGGGCTATATATATCAGGGTCATGACCCTTGTAAAATTCAGACAGAACTTGGTTCATAAAATCAAATACATCAATAACAAACACTTTGATCATCTTTCTCATAAGCGTAGCTTAACTTAGAAATCTCTGTTTTCCTCTTGAAACCCTACAAATATAATTGTGTTAATCTTAACTCCCACAATTTGGCGCCGTCAAAGGGGAAGTGGAGAATTTCTCACACAAAAGAGCTATGTCACACTCCACACTAGAGAAGATGAGCGGTAGCGGCGATGAGTCCTCGTCTCACAACAACAACCAAGAGAAGGAGAGCTCTGTCGAAACCCCCGCTACCAACATCGCTGCAAACCCCAGGGGACATGACTGAGGTCAAGCAAATGATACAAACACTCCTCAAAGAATCCAACGAGCAGAAGAAGTTCAACGAGGCGACTACGAACGAGCTGAAGGCTCTTTCACAAAAAAAAACGCAAGAGGCCCAACACCACAAGACTCAGGGGTCGTTTTGACCCTCATCGTCTCAACTTCTCGACACCTCATGCCACTCGAAGGGATTCAGAAGACCTTCCGCCGCCACCACCACAACGAGAAACGAAAGCATCTTCAAAGACTATGCCAGATGCTTCGGAGAATGAGGACAACACCGACGCCGATGACCCCATGGTGGGCGCCAAAGACAACGCCGATGCCAATGATGGAAGCGGACCCTCCGCATCAAAGATACACAAAAGAGAGCAGGACCGTGGGGCGATACAACAGCCTCTAAACCTGGAGGTTGTCAAGCTGAAAGCGCAGATGGAGCGGGTTGTCTCTGACTTAAAGACAACCCAATCGCAGATGTATCGCAGCACGGGGAAAGCTCCTAGGATCGCCTATGTGCTCGAGAAGGCGCAAAACACGCCCTTCGCCGAGCAAGTCATGAGGACTCAAATCTCCGATCCCGGAAGAATCAAGTTACCAATTTACGAAGGAACCACATACCCTGGAGACTATCTAATGGAGTTCGAAGTGGCTCTAGGGAGGGCAAAATTCAAAGAAGCCGAGAAGGATATCGGCTACTGCAAGCTGTTTGTGGAAAGCCTCAAAGGGCCTGCCCTCCAATGGTTTTACAAGCTGGAGAATAACTCGGTTCACATTTTTCACCAGCTCTCGGAGATGTTCGTACAACACTACAACATCTTAGGAAAACAAAAGATCTACGACGCGGAGCTGTGGACTAATCGGCAAGGCGAGAATGAGAGCCTATGATCTTTTATGACAAGGTTCAAAAACACGCTGTCAAAAGTTGACGGCATAAGCAACATGTCCACCCTAGAAGCTCTTCGAGGAGCGCTTCGATGTCCATCTCTATTCTGGCATGAGTTGATTATCAAGGACACCCTTCATCGCGCTACAGACTTCGCTCGGAGCGAAGAGGAAGTCCGGGCTAAAGGGGGTGGAAAAACCAAACAAGCAAACGTCTCCACTCAGGCTGCGAACTCAAGTACAGCGAAGAAAGGCAATCACAACTTCATCCAGCATGAAGGAGGAGCCATATAAGCTCATAATTTCCATGTAGAGTCATCAGGTTATGGCCAAGGTCGAGGCCGTGGCAGAGGAAACTATACTTGGATCAGAGACCAGAAGAAGGAGTACGATGAGAAGCTATACTTCGAGTTCCACAAAGTAAGCGGCCATTCGACTGCAAGATGCCATGAACTAGGAAGACAACTGATAGCTAGACTGACTAGTGGCACTCTGAAGGACGACGTCAACCTATCTGATTTCAAGCCCGAGGAGGTGAAAGCTCCTGCTAACACCAAAGTACAAGAGGAGAACCCCAGGCGCTAACGCCGCGATGACAATCTTAAAAACGGGGATCCGCATTATACCATCTACATGATAATGGGGATCACAGTACTGTGCCAATAACGTTCCTGCAATGGAAGCATACTAGCGATGCACCGAGGTATGTGCAAACATATCTGCTCCTGCGAAGCCTAAACTGTCCAACCACCCTATCACCTTCGATGAGCAAGATGCTGAGAGTCTCGACCATCCACACAACGACCCCCTGGTGATTAACCTGACTGTCTTTGACTTCAATGTTTCCCGCGTTCCCATTGACACCGAAAGCTCAGTGGATGTCATCTTCAAAGACACGCTGAAGCGAATGAAGATTGACCTGTCTAAAATCAGAGGACAGCCCAAGCCCGTGACGGGCTTCTCTGGTGAAAAACCATGACGATGGGAACAATTCGCCTACTTGTCCAGGCTGGCAACGTCAAGAAAATAGTTGACTTCATAGTGTCTGACCATCCTGCGATCTACAACATGATCATGGGGACTCCTTGGCTCAACCAGATGCGAGCTGTGCCTTCGACATATCACTTATGCCTTAAGTTTCCTACAATTCTTGGTGTAAAAACAATATGGGGGAACCAGAAGGATTCCAGCATATGCTTCATGGCCGAGCATAAGCTACGAAATACCAAAGGCACCAAAAACGACATCGCGCCCCAAGGGTCACAAAAGAGAGAAAGGACCAACCCTGAGCAGATCAATGACATAACCGACCTCTTATAGCAGTTACAGCTCGCGGACGATCGTATAGGTGAAGAACGACCTACCTACGAGCCTCTAGTCTGTGTGTGTATCGACAAGCAGCACCTAGAGAGATGTGTTGAAATCGGAGCTACACTTGACGAAGAGCTCAAGAAAGACTTGGTGTCTCTTCTCAAGAAGAACGTCAACACCTTTGCCTGGGCTGCAGAAGACATGCCTGGGATCGATATCAACATCGCCAGCCATGAACTCAACGTTGATCCAACGTTAAAACCCGTGAAGCAAAAGAGGAGGAAGCTAGGTCCGGAGCGAGCAAAGGCCGTGAATGACGAAGTTGAAAGGCTTCTACGAGTCGGGTCGATCAGCAATGTCAAATACCCCGACTGGCTCGCTAACCCAGAGGTGGTAAAGAAGAAAAATGGGAAGTGGCACGTTTGCGTGGACTTCACAGATTTGAACAAAGCCTGTCCGAAGGACAACTTCCCTCTACCCCACATCGACCGCCTTTTAGAAGCAATAGCAGGGAACAAGCTGTTGACCTTCATGGATGCCTTCTCTAGCTACAACCAGATTTTGATGCATCCCAATGACCGCGAGAAGACATCATTCATTACAATCTGTGGGATCTACTGCTACAAGGTGATGCCTTTCGGCCTTAAGAACGCTGGTGCGATCTTGTGAACAAGATCTTCCAAGATCAGCTGGGGAAAACCATGGAGGTCTATATCGATGATATGTTAGTAAAATCCATGGAAGAGAAGGACCACATTCCTCACCTTGAAGAATGCTTCAGCCGGCTCAATTTACATAACATGAAGCTGAATCCAACAAAGTGTAGATTCGCGGTGACTTCGGGAGAATTCCTCGAGTATCTAGTTACCCATCGGGGGATTGAAGATAATCCTAAACAGATCGATGCGCTCATTCAGATGGCGTCACCAAGGAAGTGTGAAGACGCTTTCCAGAAGCTCAAGGAGTACTTGGTAACACTGCCCATCCTCGCTAAGCCAGTGACCGGAAAACCTCTCTTCCTCTACATCGCTGTTTCTGAAATGGCTGTTATCGCCGTCCTCGTCCGTGAAGAACGAAGCGAGCAGAGGCCTATCTTTTATGTCAGCAAGACCCTTACTGACGCCGAGACAAGATACCCTCAGCTGGAGAAGTTAGCATTATCAGTCCTCATGGCGTCGCGAAAGCTGAGGCCTTACTTCCAGTCTCACTCCATTGTTATCCTTAGCACCTTTCCATTGCGTTCGGTTTTACACAGCCCAAGTCAATCAGGCAGATTGGCTAAGTGGGCCATAGAACTCAGGGAGTATGACATCGAGTACAGAGGGCGAACATGCAACAAATCACAAGTGCTAGCGGACTTGCTCATCGAAGTACCAGAGGACAAAGACCTGAGGGAAGCGCAATCTAGGACTTGGGAACTACACGTCGATGGCTCATCTTCCAAGAATGGTTCCGGAGTAGGAATACGCTTAGCCTCTCCAATAGGCGAGATCCTTGAACTGTTATTTCACCTGGGATTCAAAGCTTCTAACAACGAAGCGGAATATGAGGCTGTCATTGCCGGCATGAAACTCACTCAAGGACTTCACATCAAACACATCCATGCATTTTGTGACTCGTAGTTAGTAACTAGCCAGTTTAGCGGCGAGTATGCAACGAAAGATGATCGGATAGAAGCTTATCTGAAGAAGAGTCTTGCCTCAAAATTCAAGGAATTTACACTGACACAAATTCCCCGAGGGGAAAACGTTGATGCTGATGCACTAGCTAACCTCGCCTCTACGGAACCGCCGGGTGGTCCAGCGTTGCAACGAGTTGTTCCTGTCGAGTTCATTGAATCACCTAGCATTCAGCTAGAGGCAGCGTTTGCTATCTCTACGCGGTCTCAAGCCGCTAAACGGGCAAGCGCCATTGCTAGATCACCCACAGTAGCCACCGATGACATTGAGAAGGGAAAAGTTACAAAAGCCGACGCCGAGGTCCCTGCCGCCGAGGTCCCTGCCACCGATGTCTCCACCGTCGAGGTCCCTGCCACCGAGGACCCTGCCACAGAGGTCCCTACCACCGATGTCTCCACCGCCGATGTCGCCACTGTCGGCAGCTCATGCCAGCACGAAGCTTTACAGCCCGAAGGACTTTTGATTGATCCCCGAAGCCAGGACAATGCAACCCCAATGGATGAAGATGTTGGCGAGCCCGAGTATGGATGTAACAAGAAGTGGATGGCCCAGATTTGTGAATAGATTGCCGATGGGAAACTACCAAGTAACAAGTGGGCAGCTCGCAAGTTGCAGAAGCAAGCTGCTCGGTATGTCCTACTGGACGGCAATGTCCTCAGACGAAGGTTCTCTGCCCCTATGCTCACATGCGTATAAGGAAAAGAAGCAAGATATTTCATGGAAGAAGTCCACAGCGGGTCTTGCAGAAATCATTTAGGAGGCAAAGCGTTGGCAATCACGATTAAGCGACATGGTGATTTTTGGCCTACGATAGTCGCCGATTGCGTGAAATTTTCAATCAACTGCGAAAAATGTCAGCGACACGCTCCGAAGATTCATCAGCCAATAGAGATGCTCTCTTCTGTCACTTTTCCCTATCCATTCATGAGATGGGCCATGGATATCGTCGGACCACTACATCCCTCAAAACAAAAGCGTTTCTTACTTGTTCTAACGGACTACTTCTCCAAGTGGGTGGAGGCTGAAGCTTATGCTAGTATCAAGGACGCCCAAGTGGAGAATTTCGTTTGGAGAAACATCATATATCGTCATGGGGTCCCTTTCAAAATCGTTACAGACAATGGTACCCATTTCGTCTCCAGCCGGTTCGAGAGCTTTTGTGCGAAGTGGAAAATTCGACTAAGCAAGTCAATGCCTCGCGACCCTTAAGGCAATGGGCAAGCGAAAGCAATCAACAAAACAATTCTCAACAGTCTTAAAAAACGATAGGATGAAAAGAAAGGTCGCTAGGCCGACGAGTTTGAAGGCGTATTATGCTCCCACCGCACCACTCTACACCGCGTAATAGAAGAGATGCCATTCGCCCTTGTCTATGGCACCGAATGTGTCATCCCTTCGGAGGATAGCTCTCCCAGAGTGCGACGTCGTTTTCTACTAGAGAATGAGGAGCTCAATTACTCACTGCTACTAGACGAATTGGATTTTATCAACGAAAGGCGTGACCAAGCACTCATCCGGATAACCAACTATCAAAGCGCGGCTTCCAGATACTACAACTCTAAGGTCTGGGAAAGACGGTTCCGTGAAGGTGACTTAGTCTTCCGCGAAGTCCTCCAGAATACAGCAGAGCGAAATACAGGCAAGCTCGGAGCTAACTGGGAAGGACCTTATAAAATAACAGACATCGTGCACCCTGGTGTCTACGAACTCACCACCATGGTGGGCACACCAATTCTCCATTCTTGGAATGCAAAGCACTTGAAAAAGTACTATCACAAGTCTTTTTTAGAGGCTTCCTCAACGAACTACGAGGTGACTTAATCCCTGTAAAGGGTACGTAGGCAGCTTGCTTTCGGACGAGTTCATGTGCCCCCCTCTAAACGAAAAGGGGGAGTGGGGTACATATACTCCTATCTTTGACAACTCATTTGCTAGAACCGTCACGCACTTGACACAAGTCTCATTGACTTTGTCAGCTACATCCCCTACGAGCTGTTCAAAGCTGACGCCAGCAAGTTTGTTTCGCAATTATTGATGTCATTGTGAAAACTCGAACACAATGACATCCATCATCAGATCCTTAGCGCGCTATATAAGTACTAATATTCAGTATTGGGGCGGATGAACCCAACTGATCATTCGAAAACCTAACAACATAGTTGGTACAAAGCAGCTGCCAATGGTTAATCGGTTTATAGACCGAATGATCATTCTTGAAACCCAACAACATGTTGGTAATAATCAAAGATGTGTTTGCACTCGGACAGACATGTCCGTAGGGGGACACCATTCCAGGAAAGCCCAACAACAACGTTGGCAGAAGTAGAACGCAATCACATCAGCGACTTCTGAAAGATAACAATAACGATGTGAAGCACTGTAAGAAACAAAAACAAAGGCCGCATTCATTATCATCACTGCGCCAAGCTACAATGCAAGATAAAATCATAGCGTGGATACAAACCATCCAATACTATTACCAAAAGTCATGGGTAACCATTTCTGAAAATCCAAAGAAAACCATAAGCAAAATACATAAAATAAACTAACTCTAAAAAGAAGAAATCATTCATCGACCTCGTAGGCATCTTCCATCTCGCTGTCTTTGTCGACCCCTTCGTCGTCATCGGCGTCATCCGCTCTAGCATGGTCAGCAATAGCAGCAGAAGTATCAGGAGCCTCCAGCACCCTCCTTGCTTCGGTGACAAGGTCCGCATACATATCGCGAGCATCGTAAATCGGAGTCTGTCGCTATTGCGGCCCCACAAGCGCCTCCTCCCATCTACAGAAAAATTACTCAGTAATAGAATATATGATACCAGGATGATCAACCAGCAAAGAACCAGCAAGCAAACAACACAACACGCAGAAACGCTCTGTGTCGCGCGACACGCCTCGGTGTCGAATGACATACCCAATGTGTCGCGCGACACATCGCGCTGAACGTAAGAACGAGTCTCATCCTCTCATGACTCAATTCTCCGTTCGATGGAACACAAAATCTGCATCAAAATACCTCAAGAACCACCACAATCCAACAAAGAACGATAACAAGCAATCATACCACATATAAGTACTTCCTGAGAGTCTATGGTCGCGCACTCACCTTGGTTCTGGAAGGAAAATGTGAAGAACACGAAGAACGAATGAAGAACGCGAAGAACGAATCCCAGAAACTCCAAAACAGTCTGGAATCGCTCCACACACAAGCTCTCCTACGTTCTAAACCCTCCCAAAACACTAGAGCAACAATTTTGATTGAGAAACAGGAAGAATCCACAAGAATTTCCCTGAAAACTACTTAAATCCTCTCAAAAACTTCTCTTCTCTCTCAAACCCCTTTTCTGCTCTCAATTTCGGCCAAAACAGCAGAAACACGTTTTTCTCTGTTTATATAGGGAACCCTAGTTACTAAACCGGCCCCGAACCGAGACAAATCAGAACCGAACCACTCGGTCTGATTTAGGTATGTGTCGCACGACACACTCACTTGTGTCGCGCGACACAACATCAAAACGCATAAAACTTTGCGAATCGACGCGTGTCACACACACACAACCAACCAAACGCCACTTTCGGTTCACGGGCGTTACAATTCTCCCCCACTAACAAAGATTCGTCCCCGAATCACAAGTTACACATATCTGACCCCTGCTAAAACCATCACTTACGCCAGAAACCCGACCAAATTTTCCCGGAACACACCAAAATGCAACAATTTTGATTGAGAAACAGGAAGAATCCACAAGAATTTCCCTGAAAACTACTTAAATCCTCTCAAAAACTTCTCTTCTCTCTCAAACCCCTTTTCTGCTCTCAATTTCGGCCAAAACAGCAGAAACACGTTTTTTTCTGTTTATATAGGGAACCCTAGTTACTAAACCGGCCCCGAACCGAGACAAATCAGAACCGAACCACTCGGTCTGATTTAGGTATGTGTCGCACGACACACTCACTTGTGTCGCGCGACACATCATCAAAACGCATAAAACTTTGCGAATCGACGCGTGTCACACACACACAACCAACCAAACGCCACTTTCGGTTCACGGGCGTTACAATTCTCCCCCACTAACAAAGATTCGTCCCCGAATCACAAGTTATACATATCTGACCCCTGCTAAAACCATCACTTACGCCGGAAACCCGACCAAATTTTCCCGGAACACACCAAAATGCACCGCTTATAGTCCCGACCATGCTTGCCCAATTGATCGTTCAACAATCAAACAAGAACATGTCCGACCAATCGTAGACCTGGCGAAAGAACCAATTGATCGTGCAACAATCAGACAAGAACATGCACGACCAAGACGCTACATATATTACAGAGTCGTCTGAACGAGGTCCCAGACACAAACAACAGCCCTATACTAGATTCCAAACACACTCATGGCCCTACCCGGCCAATACCACCTAAGATCCTCAGCGATCTCCGAAGCTCATCAAGTCTCAACACATAGTCACATTACAGAACGCACTGCCCACACTCAAAGTATATGTATACATATATATATACACCCAAAGTATATGTATACATATATATATACACCCTGAGATCGAAGTGTATAACATCCAATCACCCTCCGGGCGGCTACCCGTCAGGCTGGTCTGCTCCCCGCTGACACATCCTAGGGACACATAGTCCGTCAAACGCTCTACGAGCAGGAGACACCAATTGTCCCCTGGAGAGATCTCATCTGTCTCTCGAGATATATATATATATATATAGGAACCCGTACTGGTTCCCTAGAGAGAAACAAGTTCCCTCAGGTATGCTCGGCATCTTCTGTAACATGGTTATAAGTGTCTATTGACCCGAATCCCTTCACGTGGCTCTCATGATATTCCCTCAGCGGAATATCTAATATGACCCCTCAGCAAGCCATCTGGAACACTCGTGTTCCTGACATTCCCTCAGCGGAACATCAAATATGACCCCTCAGCGAGCCATCTGGAACAACTCGTGTTCCCGGAGTCCCTGGGAAAGACAAGCCTCGCAGAACCCAATTCCCAGACTCCTCTAGAAAAATAGACCAGTCTCAACTCAGCCCAAGACCTCTATTTCCCCAGCCAGCCATCCTAGCGAACGGACGAACCCCAACTACCAATACGATCGCCGCCCCTAGAACCTCCAGCCACGGACTAGCTCTCACTCGCATAGAACGTCCATGCCACCGGACAACTCACATAAATGACCCTCAGCGGTCATAACTTATAGGAACTCACATCCTATAACACACGTGACCCTCACCGGTCATACCCTATAGGAACTCACATCCTATGACACAGAAAATAATAAGAACTCCTCATCTTATTAAATCATCAAAAATGTATAATCGTTACAACAAAAACGAAAATACAACTAATGTAGCCACATGCTACCACAAAACAAAAGACAGAACCAAAGAAAAGAAAGACTCCTCAAGCCTCCGCTTGCTTCTCGAACCACTTCGAGAACTTAGTCTTCATCTTCGCCTCTGTCTCCCATGTCTCCTCCTCAATATTGTCACAATCCCACACGACTCTCACTAACGGTATCCTCTTCCGGTGCAGCACCTTGATTCTCCTCTCAAGAATCCTCACAGGCCTCTCTACCAACGTCATGTTGGGCTGAAGATCCTTTGGAATCCTAGCCAACACCTCCTCAGACTGATGCAGACACTTCCGCAACATCGACACATGGAAGACATTATGAAAGGCCTTCATACTCTGAGGTAACTCCAATCGATAAGCCACCGGTCCAACCCGCTCCACAACCCTGAACAGACCCAAAAACCTCGGACTCAGCTTATTCTCAGAAATGGATCTGTTAGGACCCCTCAACATAGCTGCCTTGAGATACACCATATCTCCCAGCTCAAACTCCAGCTCTTTCCTCCTCTTATCGGCATAACTCTTCTGCCGATCCTGCACCTCCTTCAGGTTCAACCTCAAGACACGGATCTTCTCCGTCGTCTCCTGGACAAAACTCGCACCAAACATGCTCCTCTCCCCCACTTGAGTCCAGCATAGAGGTATCCTGCACGGCCTCCCATACAACGCCTCTTAAGGAGCCATACCGATACTCGCCTGATAGCTGTTGTTATAAGCAAACTAAACCAGGTTCAGATGATCCGCCCAATGACCACCATAGTCCAGCACACACATCCTCAGTAAATCCTCCAATGTCTGAATCGTCCTCTCTGACTGCCCATCTTTTTGAGGATGATACGCTGTACTTATATGCACCTTCGTGCCCATCTAAGCCTGAAATGCTCCCCAGAACTCTGAAGCAAATCTCGGATCTCGGTCTGACACTATACTAGCTGGCACCCCATGCAGCCTTACAATTTCCCGCACATATTTTCTAGCCAACACCGCAACTCCATCGGTCCGAGAAACCGGTAGTCCTGTCACAAAATCCATGGTAATCATGTCTCACTTCCACTCCGGAATGGGTAAGCTCTGCAATAAGTCGCTCAGAACCTGATGCTCAGCTTTCACCAGCTGACACACGTTGCACGCTGCAACCCAACTCGCTACATCCCTCTTCACTCCAACCCAATGGTAGTACCTCTTCAGATCCCGGTACATCTTGGTCGCTCCCGGATGAATCGATAGTATGGTCGAATGAGCCTCCCTCAGAACTTCTTGCCTGAGACTCTCATCGTTGGGTACACATACCCGACCTCTCAACAATATCGTCCCGTTCCCGGAGACCAGATACTCAGAACCTGCAACTCGAGAAGCATCGACCAAACTGAGATCCTTCTCCTGAGCCTCACGAATCCTGCTCAACAAATCTGCCTGGTTAGCCGCTAACCCCAACGGCTCCTGTGAGATAACACACAACCTCAATGTGCCCAACTCACTCACCAACTCCTCCATATCATGCTCCTAGTCCGAAGCAACCCTCTTCCTACTCAACGCATCTGCAACCAGATTAGCCTTACCCGGATGGTACTCGATCTCCAGATCGTAATCAGCTACCAACTCCATCCAGCGCCTCTGTCTCAAGTTCAGCTCTGGCTGAGTGAAGAAGTACTTCAGACTCTTGTGGTCTGTGAACACCTAGACCTTCCCACCATAAAGATAGGAACGCCAAATCTTTAGGGCGAAGATCACTGCAGTTAACTCCAAGTCATGAGTAGGGTAATTGCACTCGTACTTCCTCAGCTGCCTCGAAGCATAAGCAATAACCTTCCCCTGCTGCATCAGAACACAACCCAGACCAGTACCAGATGCATCCGTATACACCATATATGGCTCACCCAGATCAGGCAACGCCATCACCGGTGTACTAGTCAGCATCTCCTTCAGCTTTCCGAAGCTCTCCTCACACTCGGCAGACCAAGCAAACGGAATATCCTTCCCAGTCAACCTCGTCATCGCCTACGCCATACCCGTAAAACCTTTGACGAACCTCAGATAATACCCAGCTAAACCAAGGAAACTCCTGATCTCCGTCGCATTCCTCGGCCTCGGACAATCTTTAATGGCCTCGATCTTAGCGGGATCCACTGAAACTCTTTCCGCAGACATGACATGCCCCAGAAAACCCATCTCCCGCTGCCAAAAACTGCACTTACTGAGCTTCGCGTACAACTTCTGTTCTCGCAGCTTCTCTAGAACCAACCTCAGATGAACCTCGTGTTCCTCAGAAGTTCTCGAATACACCAGGATATCGTCGATAAAGATAATAACGAACTCATCCAAATACTCCTGAAACACCCCATTTATCAGCCTCATGAATGCCGCTGGCGCATTCGTCAATCCAAACGGCATCACCACGAACTCATAATGTCCATACCTCGTCCTGAAAGCCGTTTTCCGCACATCGGCGTCATCTATCGGAATCTGATGGTATCCCGAAGCCAAATCGATCTTGGAGAACCAAGTAGCCCCCCGCAACTAATCCAACAACTCATCAATCGGCGGCAGAGGATACCTGTTCTTCACAGTAACTCGGTTAAGGCCCCGATAATCGATGCATAACCGAAAAGTACCATCCTTCTTCTTCACGAATAACACCGGCGCTCCCCACGGTGAACTATTCGGTCGGATGAAACCTTTACCCAGCAAATCATCCAGCTGCTTCTTCAGCTCTGCCATCTCTGTCGAAGCCATCTTGTATGGTGCCTTAGATATCGGTGTCGTCCCAGGCTCCAACTCAATCATGAAAGGATCAGACCGTGACGGCGGTAACCCCTGCAACGATTGAAACAGATCCTGGAAATCCTGAACAACCCGAATGTCTGCCACTGCAACCCTTCAAAAGACTCTGGCATCACAATCGTCATCAAATACGCCTCGCAGCCCTTTTCAACCATCTGCTCGGCCTGAATCGCAGAAATCACCAAACTCCCTGAAGTCGGTCGAATACCCTGATAAACCAACCTTCCAGCCTCTCGCTCAAACACCACTCGTTCCCGATGGCAATCTAGATGGACCCTGTACCGCTCAAACCAGTCCATCCCCAGAATCACATCATACAGCTCCACTGGACTGATGACAAGATCTGCTGGCATCAACTCCCCAGCCACCAGAATGTCTACTCCATGAGCCCGCCCGAAAGTAGCCCAAAGTCCTCCCTCCAGCCACTCCCACTACTCCCGGCTGTTCCCCAAAATCGCTCTCGATCCCACTGCTCTCCGCGCACTCCGGTGTAATGAAGCTATTCGAAGCTCCAGAATCAAACAAGACATGAGTCTCACACCCGCCTACTACTAAGGTCCCTACACAATTCATGTACCCAAGAGCCCTAAAGTATTATCACAGATACACAATTCCAAAACGACCGACAATCACAACATAGAAGTATTCACGAAGTTAAGAATTAGAGAGTACATGTGATCGGTCTGGCGCTGGAGCCTCCTGTCTCCACCGAAGTGTAAACTCGCGGTGTAGTAACCTGACGCAACGGCTGCACATCAACTGCTGCACCCTACACTGGCTGTACAACTGCCACCGCCATCTGTAACTGCGGATACTTGGGCCTAATGTGCCCTGCCTCACCACACTGGTAGCATACCCTAGGCGTACTCGGTGCACTAGGCGCACTGCCTACCGCCCTCTTCGGACAGCTCGCCGCTCGGTGATCCACGCTACCACACACGTAACACCCTGAACCACCCTGCCCACTGCGGCCTCTCTGACCCAATCCGGAAGTTCCCTCCCACTTCCTCTTCTGTCCTTGAGCAGGCTTACTGCCCCTGCTCGATCCCATCTGGTGCTGCTGCTGCGGCCTCCTCTGCGGCTGCTGCACTGGTGGACTCACCACCACAACCTGCTCAGCTCTCAAATCCTCCTCGATCTGAGCTGCAGTCTCCACCAAAACCGCCCTCGTGGCGTACTTACATGGCCTACACCGTGTCCTCAACACTGGTCAAAGTCCATGCATGAACCTCCTGATCTGAGCCTCCTCGCTCCCAAACTCCCGATCAGCGTGAACCAGCAGCCTACCAAAAACCTCATCATACTCCCGCACTGAACGCTTTCCCTGCGTCAACTGCAGAAACTAAGTCTCCATCCGGTCCATCGCCTCCTGCGGAAAGTACTTGGCATTAAACTCTGCCAAGAAATCTGCCCAGCTCATACCAGCCTGAGCTCGCCTACTCGCCACGCCTCTCCACCAGAGATGCGCGTCACCCTCCAAAAAGTGAACCGCAAGGTCCACCCTGTATCCCTCTGGACACCTCAGCGACTGAAAGTTACGCTCCAGTATACACCTCCACATATCAGCCTCCTCAGGCTTGGCACCGCCCGAGAAAAACACAGTGCCAATCCTCTGCATCTGCTCCAACATCCTCAGATAGAATGGGAGCTCCTCCGAAGCCGCTACACCAGGCTACACACCAGCCCCTACCGGCTGAACCTGAACCACTACCGGCTCACCACCAGCCACACCTGGCTGCACCACTGGAGCCTGACCCGGAGCCAGCGCCCCTACTGGCAACCTCTCCAAGATCATCTGTAGCAAGCCAACCAATTGATCCTCCCGGCCCTGAGCTCCACCACCTGCGCCAGCACCCCCTCCCGGAGCCTGCACGCCACTAGCCACACTGGCACTCGCGGTATCCATGCTCACTGACCCTTGAGGCATCTGCGACGCTGCAGCCTGCTCCTGTGTGCCCTCAACTGACACACTCACATCCACTGATCCCAGGCCACGCCCACGGCCACGCCCTCTGCCACCACGGGCACCACGACTTCTGCCTCTAATACCTCTAGCAATCTCACGCTGCACTACCAACAGCAAACTACTACATTAGAAAACATAAGGTCACAAAACACACATACCGTGGAATCTCATTGAAGGCTCGGAGGAGATGATCCTGGACTCCAAACCCAAACAACAATCAATTGACTAACTCAAATAATCAATTAACTCTATTCCACGCAATCAACAATACATGCAATTACTAAGTTCTCCCGCCCTAGAACCGTAAGGGCTCTGATACCAAATTGAAACAACCGACCCGTTTTTTTTTTTTTTATAATAGCATCAAATTAGTATTCCCATAAAATACTAATCCTCAACATCCTAAATTCTCACAATCACAATTAACCAGGATAATCCAATAACTCAATCAATTTCACAAACCACCCTAAACAATTATTCAATACAATTCAATAACCACCAAATCAATTCCAACTTAATCATTCTAAACCGATCATCAATTTCAGAATTACTAACACCCTAGCAATTCTAACAACATGCATCACGCAACCGAGATACTATATCATCTCCTCTTCCTCGCCTTGATTCCCACGATCACACTTTATCTTTACTTGCATCACATGGCAAAACGAGAAGCGTGAGTATTATCATAAATACCCAGTGAGACCGTCCTCCCATCTACATACTAATTACTCAGTAATAGAATATATGATACCAGGATGATCAACCAGCAAAGAACCAGCAAGCAAACAACACAACACGCAGAAACGCTCTGTGTCGTGCGACACGGATGAGTTGTGTCGCGTGACACGCCTCGGTGTCGAGCGATACACATCGCGCTGAACGTGAGAACGAGTCTCATCCTCTCATGACTCAATTCTATGTTCGATGGAACACGAAATCTGCATCAAAACACCTCAAGAACCACCACAATCCAACAAAGAACGATAACAAGCAATCATACCACATATAACTACTTCCTGAGAGTCTATGGTCGCGCACTCACCTTGGTTCTGGAAGGAAAAGGTGAAGAACATGAAGAACGAACGAAGAACGCGAAGAACGAATCCCAGAAACTCCAAAACAGTCTGGAATCGCTCCAAACACAAGCTCTCCTATGTTCTAAACCCTCCCAAAACACTAGAGCAACAATTTGGATTGAGAAACAGGAAGAATCCACAAGAATTTCCCTGAAAACTACTCAAATCCTTTCAAGAACTTCTCTTCTCTCTCAAACCCCTTTTCTACTCTCAATTTCGGCCAAAACAGCAGAAACACTTTTTCTCTGTTTATATAGGGAACCCTAGTTACTAAACCGGCCCCGAACCGAGACAAATCAGAACCGAACCACTCGGTCTGATTTAGGTATGTGTCGAAAACGCTCAGAACCGAAACACTCACTTGTGTCGCGCCACACAGCGTCAAAACGCACAAAACTTTGCGAATCGACGCGTGTCACACACACACAACCAACCAAACGCCACTTTCGGTTCACGGGCGTTACAATATAAATCTAAGATCAGATCACTAGATGATCGGTAAAGCAATCATGCATTGAGTACAGGTAAAGATGAGACTCTAATGTATTCCCTAAACAATCATCAATCAATTATCAAATTATGAAACTCATTGAAAACCTAAAACCTAACAAGTGAATTACTCGAACATGATTGAATTAACAACGAAGCAACAAGGATAGGCATGAATCAGCATAGATAAACTGAATTTAAAGAGTAAGAGATAAGAAATCTTCTCTATATCCAAGTACAAAGGGAGATCTCCTACTAGAATCTAAATCTAATAAAGAACAAAGATGAAAACGTGTTTTGTGTTTAGAGAAGAGATAGGCGGCTGCCTAGGGCTCCCTAATCATGCCCTCTTGGCTGCTTATTGATGCTTATTCTCCTAAAGAGGCTAAAAACAAGTATATTTAGGTGTAGGACAAAAGGGTCTTTTACGACAAAACTGCTCCAATGTTGGTCACGGTTATCGGCCCAAATTCATGACCGGGTACTGGGAGTTAAATGACCTTTCTCATGTGCTGACATCAGCTGGAATATCAGTCCACGGTGCAGGCCGGTATTTGGCCCTAAATTGGACTCGCTTCAGCTTTGAGGCAGTTTGACATGTGCTTAGTAATTCAGGTATATCTTCCTTCTCACAGCTCCAAATGATATGATTGAAAATTCATTGTGAAGATAACTCAAAGATATATCTGAAGACCAAGTTTTATCCAATTCCAAATTGATTTGCTTCTCCGTTCAATGCTGAACTTCTGGCGTACATATTCTGTCCAACTTGGTAGATTGTGGTACCTTGTGAATTATTTGGTCTTGATGATGTCATTAGCTTATGAATGTTTCTGTAGCTTGGTTTACACCTCTTTTGGTCCTTTTTGCTTCGTTTTGCTTGATTTCTTTATTAAGACTCTAAAACTACAAATACGAGGAAAACT
Organism: Arabis hirsuta; assembly: GCA_964056655.1. Lineage (NCBI taxonomy): Eukaryota > Viridiplantae > Streptophyta > Magnoliopsida > Brassicales > Brassicaceae > Arabis > Arabis hirsuta. The sequence continues at coordinate 29,824,205 of OZ053303.1, forward strand.
ACCTCTTTTAGCTGAAAAGCTTATTAAAGTGCATAGAAAATATAGTAAAATAGATGGTAAAAATGGTAATATATGGGACATATCACCCAGTATTTTGGTCGATTCTGCACTTGCTTCGTTTCTGAGGCAGCTTGACGTGTCTTTGGTAAATCCAGTGTATCTTCCTCCTCACAGCTCCAATTGAGATGATTCAAACTTCATTGTAAAGCTGACTCAAAGATATATATTCACACCAAGTTTCATCCAATTCCAAATGGCTTTGATTCTTCGTTCGCTGCTGAACTTCCGGTGTATACATTTTGTTCAATTTGGTAGAATGTTGTTTCTTGTGAATTCTTGGTTCTTGATGGTGTCTTAGGCTTATGAAAGTTGATGTGTCTTGGTTTACACTTATTTTGGCTCTTTCTGCTCCCTTTTCCTTGAATTCCCTGTTAAGACTTTTAAAATACAAATAAGAGAAAAACTACCTTTAAAGGTATAAAACTGTAGATAAATGCATAGAAAATATAGTGAAATAGATAGTAATTTAGGTAAAATATGGGATATATCAAATGGCATAAGAAAGCTTATTTTCTTTGGGAATGTTGTTCATGCGCAGCCACTACTTCATATTGGTTTCCCATCGTAGATAGGCCTTAGGGTCATTGCTACGACCGGAAAAGACTAGAGATTTGGAATTGTAAACACTTCCCTTACTGGTCAGATTCTTTGATCGACCCGAAGTAGTGTATGTTGGCATTCGGCTTGGCAAAACAACATGGTGAGTCTCCTCTTCTCGCTGTGGAAAATCATAACAATCATATGAATCCTCTTCTGATTCTTCGTCATACTCATCCTCATTAAGGTTAAAACTTTGTTGGCGCCAAGTTGTAGTTGCTTGAGGCGTGTTGGTGTGAGGCTCATGACTGCATAGGCTGGTCGAGTATCGGTCAGGCGGTTCAGGTTCAAGCTCTCCATCGCATGGTTCATCTTCTAAATCAGGCTCAGAATAATCCTCTTCATGCCACAGTTCTTCTTCACTTTCACAGAACTCCATTGTTTCTGATTTTTGGAGATAACCTCGGAAAGACCAGTAACAGTTTTAAGTATCAATGTTTCACACAAGAAAAGGAATAGAGAAAATGAATCAAACACAAATATATACAAAAGGAAATAACAAATAATGGCAAAACACAAAAATGGTAAATTTTTATTTCTTTTCCTTTTAATTCGAATTTAATTACGAAAAGGATAATTTTTATTTTTCTATTTGATTTTAATGAAACAAAACTTTTTAATGGTTTTTCTCAATTGAAATGAAAGAAAACAAATTCAAAACAATTTTTATAGTTTTGTCCGATTTTATGGAAATTAAATAACAAAATAGAAACAAATCAATTTTTTATTTTGGTTTTTGATTTTATGGAAATTAAATAACAAAATAGAAACAAAAAAAAATTATTTTGTGATCGATTTTATGGAAATTAAATAATAAAATAGAAACAAAACAATTTTTATTTGGTTTTCAATTTTATGGAAATTAAATAACAAAATAGAAACAAAACAATTTTTATTTTGTTTTTGATTTTATGGAAATTAAATAACAAAATAGAAACAAAACAATTTGAAACAAAAGTCGAAGCAAGTAATTTTCTTTTCTTTTCTCTTTTAAAGGTGGTGATGGTGCAGAAGCAAAATATGCAAGAACAAAACGTAAGAAACAAATATTATGAGTTTTTCGATTTATAGGAAATGAAATACCAAAACAGAAAAGATAAAGATAAAGGTTGAAAAGGTACAACCTGATGATTAGGAGCTTTTGAAGCTCGGATACCAGATGATGCAACCTGGGTAGCAAAGATGAGGCAGCCACAGATCGGTAGCCGCGAGGACTGTGGCTGAACAGCCGCAGTGTGGTGGCCACAAGGTCTGAGGTGAAATAACTGCGGGAACGGAGGTTAACAATTGGTTGATGGTGGATTAGGTCCAGTCGTATGGCTCCTCACTTTAATCCGATAGGATTGATTGATTGAAGCGTTGAGGATGATGGGATCCGATTGCTGGCCGTACGGCACTTTCAATTCGCACAATGAGATGATCGAGTGAGTGAAGGATTTTGTCATTGAATCCACAACAACACATGAACAAGACTATTTGAATCTCACAAACAACCTAAGAACACAGTCATACAAGACAATGGAATCCCACCAAGGCTTGAAATGACCAGAACATAAAAGACACTTTTGTGAAAGAAAAAACTGAACAATTTTATTGAATAATTCTAGATCAAGGGTTTCTTTACAATAAGGAATGAACTAAGCTTATATATAATCATACAACAACATATCTAAGGCCTAAAACAAGAAACAAATCGCGAAAATTAAATATAAAACTAGCCGTTGGAAAATTGATGACAAAATCGCCCAAATAAGGTAAGTGGAAGGCACCTTGTATCCCGATAGCTTGAGGAGGAAGTGGTGTGTCGTTGGAACATTTTGGATGATGTAGAGAGACTCCATAATGCGGACAAGTTGATAGCAATGTGACCGTTGGGGTTTATTGCTCCAAGGTTCCAAATAAGGCAAGTTTGTGATCATCCGGTTTACCAAATTAATATCGTCCAAACCGAATGTGGTCTTGGGCTGAATCCAATTCTTTGAGCTTCTACGTTGGCCCAAGATTCCATAACAAGTGGATTCATAGTTTGACTCCTCCTAGATTTGTCAAAATAGAATAATCAATGCGCATATGTCCAATCTAGTTATGTTTGGTATCGCCTGATTTGAAAATCAATAACTCCTTCGTTTGAACTCCGATTGAGCTAATTCAACTTCGAGGTAGGCTCTAGATGAGTTGAGAATGTTGTAAAATTTGCTTCATGCTCGGATTCTTTGTGATTGATTTGGAAGACGTCGAACAGTGGTCTTAGATCTGCATAAGCTTCACTAACAAGCTGGTCTAGAATCACCATGATTGTAAATTCAATTGGAGCTTGGTCCGAGCTCCTATAGACCCAAATCCAGTTGGTAATGAACCTCTGATGAGTAACATTTTGGGGAAACATTCACTTGTGTGATCGTATTCCCTCCTCCACCGATCGATCATCACTGTCATTCCATTCCTTTTCATTTCGCATCTTTCACCGTTTTAAGACTCGGCTCCGCATCAAAGTTATGATCATCAATTGGGATCATATCATGAAAAATCAAACACTTGGTGAATTCTGCTTCACAGTGATAAGAAGAGCCAACATCGAAGGATCAAAAAGCAATGTCGCTATGAACGATTGGCTGCCTCAAGCTAATTATCCCTGTGGTAACTTTTCAGACAACTCTAGCTTCAAATTTCGAAGGTCTAAAGTATCGACATGCCACGCTTTCACGGTTCGTATTGGTACTAAAAATCAGAATCAAACGAGCTTTTATCCTTTTTTCCACACGAGATTTCTGTTGAAACAACACAACCCGTAATTTTTAAAAAATTTCCCTTCGGATTATTATTATCACAAATAATAACCCTCAAAGGGTCAACAACACCATCAATAACCAATAACAACATTCATTAAATCTCATACTTTAATGAAACCACTAATCCAAATCAATCCATAACAACAATCCAATAAAAGCACAAGTCCATGACCAATCCAACAAGTTTCAAAAGTACCAACACCTTAGCAATTCTAACAAGATGATCACTCAAATGAATCCCTAGACCATCTCTTCTTCCTCGTCTCGATCTCACGATCACATCTTATCTTTACCTGCATCACATGGTTATACGAGATACGTGAGTACTATCACAAATACTCAGTGAGACAGTCATCCCATCTACAAGGCTATACACACATGCATAAGATAGTTGATACAATACCAGGGTGAACACGCAACAAGGCAAGCAAGAATAAACAGCACATGTTTGCCAAAACTGGCCATGTGTCGATCGATACAAACTCTATGTGTCGATCGACATACCCTGTGTCGACCTGTGTTGATCGATGCATCAATCCAGATGCTAGCACACGCATCCTTTCATCCTCTTTACCCAGATAAGCCATGGTCACGCACTCACCTTGGAACTGAACAGAGAAAAAAGGAAAACAGATGAAAAACGCCAAGAACAAGACACCATCTCCGGAATCCACACTCCCCACACGAGAAATCACTCCAAGAACGATCTTCCAAGCCTCCCAAAGAATATCCTCTCACAAAACTCTCTGGAAATTCTCTGGAACTCTTTTGGAAACTTTCTGAAGCTATGAAAATCCCAAAAATGCGGCCACACCCCTATTTATTGGGAAACCCTAGGGTTTTACCCTAAACTGGGTCACAAACCAACACTTAAATTAAACTAAGCCGGTTTGATTTTAATACGTGTCGATCGACATGCTACTAGAATTCACCAATTTAGGTTTGCGGTCGTTACAACTCTCCCCCACTAACACGGATTCGACCTCGAATCATGTGACACCGTCACACTATGGTCTCAACTACCAGACCAGAACCTGGCCAACACCATTCGAGATCACACTGGAATCCTACACACCGTCTCACTAAGGTTAACACTCCCATCCGAAACCCGACCAGCTTCGCCCGGAAACTCCCAGAATGCAACATTTTATGATATGGATTAGATCTGCCTGATTTATCGCACAACAATCACACAAGAACATGCCCGACCAACCGTAGACCCAGAATTAGACCAAGGGATAGCGCAATAATCAACAAGAACATGCATGACCAGAGACGCTACATATGTTTACCAGGGTCGTCTTAACCAAGGTTCTAACACAAATGAAAACCCTAGACTCGACCTCCACATACACACTCCTGACCTAACCGGCCAAAACCACCTGAGATCACTCCCGATCCCTGAAGCTCATCCAGTCTCATACTTACAACCACGCTCAAACGCTACTGCTCATATCTCATACTCATAACTCATATACATATACACCACACCTACTCGCAGGATCGTCATCCTTTGAGTTACACATGCAGGAAACCCACTATTCCATGAAGAGGCCCACTATCCCTGAAAGTACATGTAGGGAACCAGTGATCCCTAGAGAGACCCACTATCTCTCGAGTATATGCAGGGAACCCACTATTCCCTAGAGAGACCCATTATCCCTCAAGTATGCAGGAAACCCACCGTCCCCTGGAGCAATACTCTGAAACGTGCATCATAAGCACCTGTCAACCAGAATCGCCTCCGTGCCCCCTCCCCCATGATATCCCCTAACCCGGAATATCATCACATCTGTGACCAATCACTAGGTCACTCGAAACAACCAACCTCCATGGGTGTTTCCACATAGTCGATGGAAAAGACAGCTCTAACTCACATAAAACCTCTTTTCCAGACTGTCCCTGGGAAATAGACAGGTTCCAACTCACATGAAACCTCTATTTCCTAGTGCCATCTAGGGAATAGACAATCTTAACTCGCATAGAATTGCCATCCCTAGATAATCCTCCTAGAGTATGGGCAAGCTCTAACTAACATAGAACTCCCATTTCTTGCCTCACTAGAAGATAGGCAAGTCCTAACTCACATAGAACTTTTATCTGTAGTCCCTCCCCTAGGCAATAGACAGGTCCTAACTCACATAGAACTTATATTCCAAGCCAACACATTACCTACAAGTCATAACACATCTTATGAAAACACAGTAATAAGAACTCCTCATCTTATTAACAACAATGTATAATTGTTACAACACAAACGAAAAATACATCAAAACTCATAGCCACATGCTATCACATACAAAGAAACCAGGAAAGACAACTCAAGCCTCCCCTTGCTTCTCGAACCACTTCAAGAACGTGGTCTTCATCCTCTCCTCTGGTTCCCAAGTCTCTCCCTTACTACCGTTAGAGTCCCACATGACCCTCACCAACGGTATCCTCTTCCGCCGTAGCACCTTGACTCTCCTCTCGAGAATCCTCACAGGCCTCGCCGCCAACGTCATATTGGGCTGAAGATCCTCCAGAATCATAGCCAACACCTCCTTAGACTCATGCATACACTTCCGTAGCATCGACACATGAAAGACCTTTTGAAAGGCCTTCATACTCTAAGGTAACTCCAACCGATAAGCTAATGGTCCAACCCACTCCATAACCGTGAATGGACCCATAAACCTTAGACTCAGCTTATTCTCTTAAATGGATCTGCTAGGACCCATCAATATTGCTGCCTTGAGATACACCAGATCTCCCAGCTCGAACTCTAACTCCTTCATCCTCTTATCGGTGTAACTCTCTGCCGATCATGAGCCTCTCTTATATTCAGCCTCAAGATACGGATCTTCTCCGTCATCTCTTAAACAAAATCCGCACCAAACATGCTCCTCTCCCCCACTTGGGTCCAACATAATGGTGTATGATATGGCCTCCCATACAAAGTCTCATATGGAGCCATCCTAATACTCGCTGATAGCTGTTATTGTACGAAAATTCCACCTGGTTTAGGTGATCTGCCCAATGACCACCATAATCTAGCAAGCATATCCTCAACAAATCCTTTAATGTCTGAATCATCCTCTAGGACTGCCCATCCGTCTGAGGATGATACGCTTTGCTCATATGCACCTTAGTGCCCATCTCTGCCTGAAATGCCCTTTAGAACTCTGAAGTAAACCTCGGATCCCTGTCTGACACGATACTTGCTAGCACCCCGTCCAACCTCACTATCTCATGCACGTACGTCTTAGCCAATACTGCCGCTCTGTCAGTCTTCCTAATGGCCAGAAAATGTGAGGACTTGGTCAGACGGTCCACAATCACCCAAACAGCATCATACATCCGCGAAATCGGCAACCCTTTCACAAAGTCAATGGTGATCATGTCCCACTTCCACTCTGGTATGGGCAAACTCTGCAACTACCCGTTCGAAACCTGATGCTCAGCCTTCACTAACTGGCACATGTTGCACGCTGCAACCCAGTTAGCGACATCCCTCTTCATCCTGACCCAATGAAATACCGCTTCAGTTCATGATACATCTTGGTGACTCCCGGATGAACAGACAACATGTTCGCATGAGCCTTACTCAGGATCTCCTACCTCACATCCTTATCCTTAGGTACACAAACCCGTCCACTCACAAGTATCGTCCAATTCGCAGAGACAACATACTCTGAACCTGCAACCCTAGAAGCATCAATCAAATCATGATCCCTCTCTTGAGCTACTCGAATCCTGCTCAGCAAATCTTCCTGGTTAGCTGCCTCTAACCCCAACGGCTCCTTTGAGATAACGCACAACCTCAAAGTGCCAATCTCGCACGCTACCGCCTCCATGTCCCGCTCCTGAGCCGAAGCAACCCTCTTCCTACTCAACGCATCTACAACCAGGTTATCCTTACCTAGATGGTACCCAATCTCTAGATCATAATCTGGTACTAACTCCATCCAGCTCCTCTGCCTCTGGTTCAGCTTTGGCTGAGTAAAGATGTACTTCAAACACTTGTGGTATGTGAACACCTGTACTTTCCTGCCATAAAGATATGACCTCCAAATCTTCAAAGCAGAAATCACCACAGCCAACACCAAATCATGTGTAGGGTAGTTGCACTCGTGCTTCTTCAACTGCCTCAAAGCATATGCAATAACCTTCCCTTCCTGCATCAGTACACAACCCAGACCAACTTCCGAAGCATCGGTATACACCACGTAAGGCTTACCCGGCTCGGGAAATGCCAACACTAGTGTACTCATCAACATCTCTTTCAGCTTCCCAAAACTCTCCTCCCAAGCTAAAGACCATACAAAAGGGACATCTTTCCCTGTCAGCTTCGTCATCGGCTGCGCCATACTCGTAAAACCCTTGACAAACCTCCGATAGTAACCTGCTAACGCGAGAAAACTCTGGATCATGGTGGCATTCCTTGGTCTAGGCCACCTTCTGATAGCCTCAATTTTAGCCAGATCTACAGAAAATCCCTCTGCGGACACTACATGGCCAAGAAAGCTCATCTCTCGCTGCCAGAAACTGCACTTGCTCAACTTCGCGTACAGCTTCTGTTCTCGCAGCTTCTCCGGAACCACTCTCAAATGCACCTCATGCTCCTTAGGACTCCTCGAATACACCAGAATATCATCAATGAAGATAATCATAAACACATCCAAGTACTCCTGGAACACCCCATTCATCAACCTCATGAACGTTCTTGGTGCATTCGTCAACCAGAAAGGCATCACCACGAACTCATAATGCCCATACCTCGTCCTGAAGGCAGTCTTCCTAACATCCACCTCATCAATCGGGATCTGGTGGTAACTCAATGCCAAGTCGATCTTAGAGAACTAAGTAGCCCCTCGCAACTGATCTAACAACTAATCAATCCGCGGCGGAGGATACTTGTTCTTCATAGTAACTCGGTTAAGTCCCCGATAATCGATGCACAATCAGAAACTCCCATCCTTCTTTTTCACAAACAACACAGGTGCTCCCCATGGTAAGACACTAGATCGTATGAAACCCTTGCCCAACAATTCATCCAGCTGCTTCTTCAGCTCCACCATCTCTGCTAGAGCCATACGGTAAGGCGTCTTGGATATAGGAGCTGTCCCAGGCTCCAACTCAATCGTGAAAGGGTCAGACCGAGACGGCGGTAATCCCTGCAACAACTGAAAAACATCTTAGAAGTCCTAACCAACTTGAATATCCCCAACAGCAACCTCTCCAATAGACTCCGGCATCACTATAGTCGCCAAGTAAGCCTCGCAGCCCCTCTCGATCAGCTGTTCAGCCTGAATCGTCGAAATCATCAGACTCCCGGAAGTCGGCCTCACCCCCTGGTAAACCAACCTCCCCGCCTCTCGCTCAAACACCACTCAGCCCTGACGATAATCCTGATGGACTTGGTACCGATCCAACCAATCCATCCCGAGAATGACGTCGTACAACTCCACTGGACTAATGATCAAATCTGTGAGCATCAACTATCCCGCCATCAGAACATCCACACCACGAGCACACCCAAAAGTAGCAAACGACTTACCACCAACAACCCTAACTACTCCCGGTTTCTCACCGGAATCGCTCCGAATACCGCTCGTCTCTGGCCCTCTAGAGTGATGAAGCTATTCGTAGCTCCATAATCAAACAACACATGGGACTCACATCCGCCCACAACTAAGGTTCCTGCACAAATTCTATGTGCTTAAGAACCCTAAGACTCTAGCACAGACTCACGATTTCCAAACATTCCAAAATTCAAACACAAGACAAATTAAAGAATCAAGTTCGGAATTTACCTGTGATCGGCCTGGCGCTAGAACTCCCCGCCTCCACCGAAGTGGAAACCCATGGCGTCGCTGTAACTAGAGCCAATGGATGCACTGCAGTCGGCTGTACTACTGCCACTGCCATCAGCTGCAGCTTAGGGCACCTGGGCTTGATATACCCCGGCTCCCTGCAGTGAAAGTACACATGTGTTGCCCGAGCCTCTCTCCTCGTCGGGCAATCTGCCACCTTGTGGTCCATGCCACCATACTCGTATCATCCTGGACAACCCTGACCTCTCTGACTAGATCCTAAAGTGCTCTCCCACTTCTTCTTCTACCCCTGCACAGGCTTGCCTCCCCTGCTCGAACCCGCCTGCTGCTGTGACCTCCTCTGCTGTGGCACCAGTGGACTCACCACCACAGCCAGCTCTCTGAGATCCTCTTCGATCGCAGTAGTTGTCTGAACCAACTCCGCCCTCATGGTGAACCTTCTCGCTCTACAAAGAGTTATCAAATCTAGTCGAAGTCGCCTCATGAACCTCTTCACCTGGGCCTGCTCGTCCTCCAGATCTCTACCAGCATGTACCAGAAGTCGCCCGAACTCCTCATCGTACTCTTGCACCGATCGGTCGCCTTGAGCCAACACCAAGAATTGCAACTCCAAGCGATCCACTGCCTCCGGTGGAAAGTACTTGGCGTTGAACTCCGCCACAAAGTCCTCCCACGCCATACCCGCATGAGCTCTCTTAGCTACCACACCTCGCCACCAGAGATGTGCATCACCATCAAGGTAATGAACCTCTAGGTCCACCCTGTACCCCACTGGGCACCTGAGTGACTGGAAATTTCGCTCCAATCTCCACCTCCATAAATCCGCCTCCTCAAGCTTGGTACCACAAAAGAAGAACCTGGTCTCAATCCTCTGCATCTGCTCCATCATCCTAAGGTAGGATGGTAGCTCCTCAGCAACCGCCACACCCGGCTGCACACCAGCCCTACCCAGCTACACACCAGCCACACCTAACTGAACTGTCAGAGCCTAACCCAGAGCCGGCTTCCCACCCAGTAGCCGCTCTAGAATCATCTGTAGCAGACCCGCTAGACGATCATCTCGATCCTTGGCGACACCTAACACAGCGCCCCCACTTGGGCCCACTGCACCATCGACCACAACTGGACCCACACCGGCCTCACTAGTACTCGCACTGGCACTCACAGTGGCCACACCCACGGACCCCTTCTGAAACATCTGGGAACCCGCCACCTCCCTCTAGAATGGTCTCCTAGGCAACACTCATGGCACTCTCAAGTCCACGCCCACGTCCATGTCCACGTCCACGACCACCTTGGCCTCCACGGCCCCCATGACCTTTGCCTCTTGCACCTCTCGCCATCTCACTCTGCACAACCCAGCAGCAACTAAGGATACTAGAGAAATAGAAAGTCACAAAACAGATACGGTGGGATCTTATTGAAGGCTCAAAAGATGATCTAGGACTTAAAACCCACACAACAATCAATTGACTAAATCACATAATCAATAAATTGCACCCGCCCTAGAACCATAAGGGCTCTGATACCAAACTGAAATAACCCAACCCATAATTTTTAAAAAATTTCCCTTCGGATTATTATTAACCCAAATAATAATCCTCGACAGGTCAACAAAACAATATGCGGAACAACACAATCAATAACCAATAACAAAATTCATCAAATCCCATACGTTAATCAAACCACTAATCCAAATCAATCCATAACAACAATCCAATAACAGCACAAGTCCACGACCTTACCAACACCCTAGCAATTCTAAGAAGATGATCACTCAAACGAATCCCTAGACCATCTCCTCTTCCTCGTCTCGATCCCACGTTCACACCTTGTATTTACCTCCATCACACGGTTATACGAGATGCGTGAGTATTATCACAAATACTCAGTGAGACGGTCATCCCATCTACAAGGATATACACACAGGCATAAGATAAATGATACAATACCATGGTGAACACGCAACAAGGCAAGCAAGAATAAATAGCACATGTTCGCCAAAACTGGCCATGTGTTGAGTGATACAAACTCCGTGTGTTGATAGACACACCCTGTGTCGACCTGTGTCGATCGACGCATCAATCCAGAACCTGGAAACTAATGCACCCCGTGTCGATCGACACGAGCCTGGTGTGTCAATCGACACGTCAACACATATGCTGGGAATCCAGCCTATCCTCTCATGGCTCGATCCCAAGCAAATCACCTCCACAAATCCACTCAACACAACATGAAATACACCAAATAGCAACTCGCAAACGCATCCTATCATCCCCTTTACCTAGATAAGCCATGGTCACGCATTCACTTTGGATCTCAAGGGAGAAAGAAGGAAAACAGATGAAAAATGCCAAGAACGACACCCCAACTCTCGAATCCACACTCCCCAGATGAGAAATCACTCCAAGAACGATCTCCCAAGCCTCCCAACGAATCTTCTCTCATAAAACTCTTTGAAAACTCTCTGGAACTCTTCTGGAAACTTTTTGAAACTCTGAAAATCCCAAAAATGCGGCAACACCCATATTTATTGGGAAACCCTAGGGTTTCACCCTAATCCGGGTTGTAAACCGACACTTAAATCGAACCGACCCGGTTCGATTTTAACTCCCCACCTGACAATATCTTAAGACACCTGCATTATCTTTTAATAGATGTGCCGCCCCACCCAAACTCCCCACCTGACAATGTCCTCCGCCCGGATCAGCTCGCCGAAACAAGCCTTGGTTCTAAAAAAAGGGGTTGCACCCCGTTACGATTCACGAAGTAAGTAATATAACGTTAAAAGTAGTGGTATTTCACTTGCGCCGAAGCTCCCACTTATACTACATCTCTCAAGTCATTTCACAAAGTCGGACTAGAGTCAGGCTCAACAGGGTCTTTTTGCCTCACTGATTCTGCCAAGCCCATTCCCTTGGTCGTTGTTTCGCTGGATAATAGACAGAGGCAGTGGGAATCTCGTTAATCCATTCATGCGTGTCACTAATTAGAAGACAAGGTATTTAGCTACCTTAAGAAAGTCATAGTTACTCCCGCCGTTTACCTACTATTGGTTGAATTTCTTCATTTTGACATTCAGAGCACTGGGCTGAAATCACATTGTGTTAGCATCCGCAGGGACCATCGCAATGCTTTGTTTTAATTAAACAGTCAGATTCCTCTGTACGTACCAGTTTTAAGATAACTGTTTGACGCCCAAAGAAAGCTCTTACAGGAGTCGTTCCCAATCTATCCCCCGGCCGGCACACGGCGACCCGCTCTCACCGTGAAAGAAGCTCGAATACTCCACCGATAGCTGACGGGTTTGGAACTGGGATCCTTGGACCCAGTCCTCAGAGGCAATCCTTTTCCCAAAGTTACAGATCCATTTTGCCAACTTCCATTGCCTACATTGTTCCATCGACCAGAGGCTGTTCACCTTAGAGACCTCATGAGGTTATGAGTACGATCGAGCATGAGCGACACTCGGTCCTCTAGATTTTCAAGGGCCGTCGGGGGTGCACTAGAAACCACGCGACGTGCGATGCTCTTCCAGCCGCTGGACCCTACCTCCGGTTGAGCCATTTCTAGGTGGGAAGGCTATTAAACAGAAAAAATAATTTGAATCAAGTCCCCACGAAGGACACAAGCTGTTCGGACATTATATATCTCCCTTCACAACCGTGTATATTTTCTTACCCTTGATCAATAACGCAAACAACTTTTCTTTCAAAGAAAAACCTCTTCGCGACTAAGGAATTCGGGATTTCTTTGTTGTGTTTGTGTCAGTATCAAGTCTATTCTATCCGGCTCGTGGTGATCTTCGACCCATCTTGCATCCACTCGATCATCTTTCTGTCCAAAGTGAGAGAGCCATATGGCCAGCACTTGGATCCATCAACCGAATCGTTTCCATCGCTCATCGCTACTTGACTCGAGACAGGTGTCGTATGCCAGTCCGAGCCTACCATCCTCCACCACGTAACCTCCGTCCCTGAGCCTGCATCATATGGTATCAGAGCTTCAAAAGCTCCTATCATATTCTATCCATCCATAATCATTTTTGTTCTTTTGGATTTCATTTTCAAAAAAATATATATATACAAAAATCCATTTCTCGCATCTAGTTTGTTTCGATACATTTCGTTTAAAAAAACAAAAAAGGAGCATTCACTTGTTTAAGTTTTATTCCGGGAACCAAGTAGAAAGTTGAAGCAAAAGATCGATTTTGTTCATCATTATCAATCCCAAAAACTCGGTTACCTCGTGTCCTCTTTACAATACACTCATTTGATTGTTTAAAGCATAATTGTGGGAGCCGGAACCCGCACAATCAGAATTTGTAGAGACTTTTGTAGGGAACAGAAATTCTAGGATTAAACCAACGCAAGTCAGAGCAAACTTCAATGAATGTAAAGAGAATTTTAGAACTCGTTCTATTACTGTTCAGAAAGCTTTAGAATACAAGTCCTTGTGAATTGATTTTCGGATCCCTTTCTCAAGGGATGTACATGAGTATATATAGTCCTCTAAGTCGGCCAATCTCTTTCTAGATGATAATGGAAATCCTCCTCTTTCTTTTGCAATTTCCATTCTTCTCGGGATAGTTTAAGTCGGTTGGATCCTTCGCGGGCCTTGCCACATTCCACTTCGGCCCAGCACTGTATCGGCGTACTATCGGACTGATGTTGTTGCGTGCCGAATCTGATGCATCGGCATCGGTACATGACTGGAATGACATCGTCACCAACACTGGTTGACATCGGCATCACATCGTGATATCGGAGCCACATCACGACATCGGCGCCATCGCTACCCGACATCGGCACCACGTCGCGACATCGGCGCCATCGCTACCCGACATCGGCACCACATCGGCACCACATCGCGACATCGGCACCACATCGCGACATCAGCACACACGCGACATTCGACATCGGCGTCATCACTACTCGATACCGGTTCCACCCGACATCGGCACAATATCGCGACATCGGCACACACGCGACATTCGACATCGGCGTCACCACTACTCGATACCGGTTCCACCCGACATCGGCACAATATCGCGACATCGGCACACACGCGACATTCGACATCGGCGTCACCACTACTCGATACCGGTTCCACCCGACATCGGCACAATATCCCGACATCGGCGCCATCGCTACTCGACATCGGCCCCATATGTGCCTAACTTCGGTACATCGGCACCAAAGCCGCGACATCGGTGCTACAGGTATGTGAGTGTTCTCGTGCCGCGGTGAACACGATATTGGAGCGGTTTTCACACTTAACCATTTTATGACAGTCGTTCTTCAGGGAGAGATCCGACCCCAACAGTTTGCCCCCCAGCTCGGTACTATGAGAATAGTGGCGAAGCGGTTTGTGTTAAGTAGGAGATTATCAGTCATAAAATAGATTGCTGAATTACATTGATCTTCCAATGAATGATGGCCTGGTCCCGCGAACTGTCCTTTTGTTTTTGTCCGTTGAATAACTCCAGTGTCCCTCGTGCTTTATGTACTGCTACTCTGCACGCTTCTCAATAAATAGTGTAACCTTCCTTTCCTTATAAATACCAACACTTCTCTTCACTTCTTCTTCATTCTTCACTTCGTCTCTCTCTCTCTAGAAAGGTAGCTTTTCTCTCTCTAACTTCTTTTTTTTTTTGCTTAAGTTTTTTTTTTTTTTTTTTGGTTGCGACGCCGAAGTCGTCTCGTCCGCGTGCCGAAGTGCCGAGGTCGTCTCGTCCGCGTGCCGAAGTGCCGAGGTCGTCTCACCGAGGCCGAAGCCGTTTCACCGAGGCCGAAGTCGTTTCCCTCGGGCCGAAGTTGATTTTTCTCGAGCCGAGGTTGATCCGCCGTGGCCGAGGTCGTTTTTCCTCGGGCCGAAGTCGATTACCTCGGGCCAAATTCGTTTTGCCTCGGGCCGAAGTCGTTTTTCCTCGGGCCGAAGTCGTTTCACCGAGGCCGAAGTCGTTTCCCTCGGGCCGAAGTCGATTACCTCGGGCCGAAGTCATTTTGCCTCGGGCCGAAGTCATTTTTCCTCGAGCCGAGGTTGATCCGCCGTGGCCGAGGTCGTTTTTCCTCGGGCCGCAGTCGTTTCACCGAGGCCGAAGTCGTTTCCCTCGGGCCGAAGTCGATTACCTCGAGGCCGAGGTCGATCCCATCGTGGTTGTGCCGTCTAGGATGGATAATCCTGATGTTTACACTATGAATCTTCGGCGAGCAAAACTTGAAGACGAATTCGCGGTTTCCATGGCGGAAATGGCTAGACGAGAAACAGAGAATGAGATGCTTGCCGCTGCGAAGCCCCCAAGGCGTAAAGCTCCCAGTGTAAGGATTAGACGTGATATTCCTGATCCTCCTGACTCCACACTGTGCAGTAAAGAGTCTCTGCGGAAATTAAGGCAGAAGTTCAACATTTCGGAAGAGATCGAAATGATACTCCCCACATCTTCGGACCGAGCGTGGGATCCCCCTTCGGGTTGTTTTACCATGTATGAGAGCTGCTTTAACTGGTGCTTGTATTTCTTTCCCATTCCGGAAGTCATTCTTGAGTTCCTATGGATGTATCAGCTTGCCTTAGCGCAGATAAGCCCACGCGGTCTTCGTCACTTGATGGGTATTTTCGTTGAGAAGCATTGAATGCGACGAAGAGGTTAACGTTTACCACCTTCTGAATTGGTTGGACGTCCGAGTGTCGCGTCCCAAGGAAAAGCTTGTTTATTCAGTTTTGGCCAAGGCGAACCGTTCAATCATCAGCGACTTCCCAAGTAAAGATAGACACTGGATCGACTACTTCTTCTACGTCCCTGTAACCGAAGCATCGGTCAGCCCTCGATGGGTCGATAAGATAGTTAGTAATTGGAGAAGAAAGGGTAGCTGAGCCAGAGTCGTGTCTTTGCGTCTGTAGATCGGTTGGATGTTTTCTAATGTGGCACCTCGTTCTATCTTTTTTGCAGTTATCAATCCATTTTCGAAGGTTCCGCTAAACTTTCTCACGCTAGCTGAGTTACTTGCATCCGAGCGCTGCAATTGGCAGGAAGACTTTTCTCTCCAAAGACTCAAAAACGCTCGAGCCCGCTACTTCGTCGGCTCTGCTTCATCACACAGTTCCTCGGAAGCTACCATGGAGAAGAGGCCGTCAGTTTGTGAAAGGAAGGAAGCCGACGCACGTCGTTTGGCTAGTGAGTCCGATGGTGGTATTCAGAACATGGAGGTTGATGTCGCAGCTGCTCCCTGCCTCGGGCGTCGTTCTGAGTCCTCGGCCGGGGCACGTCCTAGGCGCCGTTCCGAGTCTTCCACTGGAAATCATCCCGCGCATCGCTCTGCGTCCGCAGCCTCCTTGATTCCGGAACATACTGCCGCGGAAGCGACGGAACCAGTAATAAGGAGAAACCTGGTTCCTCGGAAACGTACCTTATCTGCTGCAGAGAAGGGAAAAGGGGTGATGCAATATACAATTAGAGCTTCACAGAGTGGTCTGATGGCATCCGATACTGCGGACCAAGAGGCTGACTCCGCGCCCCCAAGGGTAGGCTGTCGCTTGACGGAAGCAAGGTGATTTTTTCTTCCTTGTGATCTGCTTGTATTCATGCCGCTTTTCCTAACTCTCATAGTTGTCATTTTCCCAGTTCATTGACTCTGTTACGAGGCTGGCTCGTAAGTTTGATCGTCGTGCTACTCGGGAAGTGGAAAGCGCCAAGCAGGTGGCCGAAGAAGCTCGAGCTAAGTGGGAAGCAGAAGCGAAGCAGATGGAGGCTCTGGCGGCTAACGTTGAATCATTGGAGAAGGATCGGAATGACCTTCGTGATTCTGGTATCCAGAAGGATTCCGAGATCGAGTCGCTCAGGAGCCAACTAATCTCGGAGAAAAGTTCTTCAGAATCTAAAGTCAAGACTGCCACGAAGAGGGTTGTAAGTTCTCTGATGAAGAAGTTCAAGTCCAAGATGGAGAGAACCAAGGAGAAGTTTAAAGCTCTTGGAAAGTCCGTGGAAAAGATGAACGATCTTGCACAAGTTGATGCGAATCTTGAGCTTATCCGGAAACTTCAAAGTGATGACGCTCCGACCCTAACGGACGAAGCCGCCGCTATTTCTGGATGGAGGGAAGAATTCGTCGGTGGGAACGAAGAGTACAATGTGTTGTTCGCTGATATCCAAAGCGGCCTAGCTGTCTCCCCCTTCTCTTACGATGACGCTTCGATCTTTGATGCCAATCCATTCGATACTCAAGCAGTGGAGGTCGGAGTTCACCTCCCCTCTGGGTCAAACTGGGGACCTTCGGGCCTATGCTTGTTGGATCCGCGCGGCGCCTTGGATTCCGATATCGGGTTTGAAGGTAAACCCAACGGCACTGAAGGCTACGGCGCCGAGTCTGGTGGCGAAGGAACTGCAGTCGCGGAGGATGCCTGTGATGGTGAAGGCAATGATGTTTCATCCTAGTCGATCTCCCCCAACGGTCTCGTGCTACCGTGTTTGTTTCATGCTTCTATTCTCATGTATTTTACCGCCTAAATGGCTTAATTTTATGTAGACTGTGCCCTGACAGTTTTTTTTTTATCTCTTTCTGCAAGATGTTTTATGCTTAGTAAAATGTTTGAGTTTTCGACCAACGATTCGTCTGTTGGGTTTGTTTTCAATGATTGAACTCGGCTTTACAGAGTTGATATGATATCCGTTCCGATTGCAATCACATTATGACCAACGTTTCGTATGTTGGGTTTATGACGATCATTTCTGGTTTACAGGCCGGTTCCCGTGAACCGAACTTGCTCCGTCAATGGTCGTTGCGCGCTTAATATCCCATTATGGGATGTGATAGACAGATCAAACTGTTGCTGTGGCCAGCAGCAACGATCGAATTTAAGTGTCTTGTTTTGATTTGGTTGATCCGTTACGGATGTTCAAATATTGACTTGGTTGATCCGTGATGGATGTTCAAGTATTAACTTGGTTGATCCGTGATGGATGTTCAAGTATTGGCTTGGTTGATCCGTGATGGATGTTCAAGTTTTTTTTTTTTTTTTTTTTTTTTTTTTTTACGTGGGTTCGTGCCAAAGTTGACTCGAACGCGGGTCTAGATCAATCCGCCGAGGCTGAAGTTGGTTTTACATCGGGCCGAAGTTGATCCGCCGAGGCTGAAGTTGGTTTTCCATCGGGCCGAAGTCGACTCTGCCGAGGCCAAGATCGATTTTCCTCGGGCCGAAGTCGGTCCGCCGAGGCCGAGGTCGATTTCCCTCGGGCCGAAGTCGGTCCGCTAAGGCCGAGGTCGATTTCCCTCGGGCCGAAGTCGACTCTGCCGAGGCCAAGATCGATTTCCCTCGGGCCGAAGTCGGTCCGCCGAGGCCGAGGTCGATTTCCCTCGGGCCGAAGTCGGTCCGCTAAAGCCGAGGTCGATTTCCCTCGGGCCGAAGTCGACTCTGCCGAGGCCAAGATCGATTTCCCTCGGGCCGAAGTCGGTCCGCCGAGGCCGAGGTCGATTTCCCTCGGGCCGAAGTCGGTCCGCTAAGGCCGAGGTCGATTTCCCTCGGGCCGAAGTCAACTCCGCCGAGGCCAAGATCGATTTCCCTTGGGCCGAAGTCGGTCCGCCGAGGCCGAGCTCGATTTCCCTCGGGCCAAAGTCGGTCCGCTAAGGCCGAGGTCGATTTCCCTCGGGCCGAAGTCGACTCCGCCGAGGCCAGGGTCGATTTCCCTCGGGCCGAAGTCGGTCCGCAGAGGCCAAGGTCGATTTCCCTCGGGCCGAAGTCGGTCCGCCGAGGCCGAGGTCGATTTCCCTTGTGTTGAAGTCGAGCTTATGGCGGTTGGATCAGGATGCGGTGCCGAAGTGGAGGTTTAATCCAAGTATTGAAAAATGGGGAGTATACGAGTATATGTACCCCACTCCCCCCCTTTTGAGGGAGGGGGCAGCTGAACCCATCAGAAGACGGGCTGCCTACGTACCCTTTGCAGGGATCAAGCCGCCTCGTAGTTCGTTGAGAAATGACTTAGTGAAAGTATTTCTTCAAATGTCGGGCGTTCCACGAACGCGGAACCGGATCGCCAGCCATGTTGGCTAATTTGTAGACTCCGGGTTTGACTACTTCGGTGACTCGGTAAGGACCTTCCCAGTTAGCACCAAGACGCGATGGTGGTCACAATACGCTGCTTCGTCATAAGTACTCTCTTTCCTTACCCACGTATTCCATGGGTCTTGGCCCCGGCCGCGGCCACGACCACGGCCACGGTCTCTTCCCCGTGCTTGATTTTGATCCTGTCCTTGGCCTCGCCCAGCGGACTCCACTTGGAAATTGTGTGCTCCCTTGAATTCTCCTTCGTGCTGGATGAAACCGGGAGTGTGACTGCCCTTTTTGGAATTCGGATGCTGTTGAGCTTGCGGTTGCTGATTCGTTTGCTTTGCTTTTCCGTGCCTCTCGGCGCAAATCGTAGTCTCTTCCTCCTGATTAATGAATCCGGAAGCCCGGTGCAAAGCGTCTTCGATTGTAGATGGGGTGTTCACGGTCATCTCTTTTTTAAAGTCCGAAGTATACCAGAGTGCTTTTCGCAGGGCGAGCAGAGCGGCTTTGTCGCTAACGTGCTCTACTTTTGACATAATTGTTTTAAAACGACCGATAAAACTCCGGAGTGTCTCATTCTACCCCTGCGACATCGTCCACAAGTCCGCATCTGAGACTCCAGGATTGATGAATATGGAGTAGTGTTTCAGGAATGCTGCGGTGAGCTGACTGAAATTGTCAATTGAATTCCGATCTAGTCTGGAAAACCATTGAAGAGCAGGTCCCTTCAGATGCTCGATGAACAAAAGACACTTTCCTGCGTCTCTCTCGCCTTCCCGGAAGTTAGCGCGACCCATAGCAATTGCGAATGATGTTATGTGGTCTTTGGGATCACTATTCCCCTCATAAACCGGGACCTTAATCTTTCCTGGATCCGTAATTTTTACTCCTGTGATCCGCGAGGTGAACGGTGTAGTCTGAGCTTCTTCCAAGACGCGATCAATTTCCAGTGCCTTACTAATGGCCCTATGCATCTGTGACGGAACCACTTTCAAGTTGGCAGCTGTTCGATCCATCTCCGCTCGAAGTGCAGCCATCTCTTCTCGCTGAGATCGGATTGCGGCTCTTCGCTCATTCTCGAACCGGGTTTGTTGTGCCAGAAGACGACCCTCTTCTTCCTCGATCTCATCTTCAAATTGTCGTAGCTCGTCGCGGGTCGGGGCCGTGTTGTCGGCATAATGATCTGGAGCTGGATTTTCCGCATCCACATCTATCACTGGTTCTGATTCGGTTTCGTTCTGGGTACCAGCTCTTTGAACCTCAGGGTTTTGTTCACCGATCATGGTTGCAGGACGTGTCGGAGGTATCCCCGTTTGTGTTCTCTGCGGTGTTGTAAACTCGAGGGGAATTGGTCGTACCGGTCTCCTCGGTCGATCTCGTCCCGACCCCCCGGCTTGGTTCTGATTGGCAGCCGCTAGGGTTTCTAGTCGGGCGTTGGCGGTTGCGTGTTGCTTATCGTGATCCTCGATCCTCTTCACCAATGTTTCAAGCATCGCCTTGATCTGGGTCATGGCTTCGGGCATCGTGTCTATGGTTACGGGTGGTGGTTGCTGGTTCTCTCCACCCCCGGTAGCACCCGCAGAGTTTGCTTCTTCTCCAGACATCTTTCGTCGTGTTGGACTTGCGGTGATTTTTTCTGTGTCAGAAATTTCTATGTCCCCTTAGACGGCGCCAAATTGTGGGAGCCGGAACCCGCACAATCAGAATTTGTAGAGACTTTTGTAGGGAACAGAAATTCTAGGATTAAACCAACGCAAGTCAGAGCAAACTTCAATGAATGTAAAGAGAATTTTAGAACTCGTTCTATTACTGTTCAGAAAGCTTTAGAATACAAGTCCTTGTGAATTGATTTTCGGATCCCTTTCTCAAGGGATGTACATGAGTATATATAGTCCTCTAAGTCGGCCAATCTCTTTCTAGATGATAATGGAAATCCTCCTCTTTCTTTTACAATTTCCATTCTTCTCGGGATAGTTTAAGTCGGTTGGATCCTTCGCGGGCCTTGCCACATTCCACTTCGGCCCAGCACTGTATCGGTGTACTATCGGACTGATGTTGTTGCGTGCCGAATCTGATGCATCGACATCGGTACATGACTGGAATGACATCGGCACCAACACTGGTTGACATCGGCATCACATCGTGACATCGGAGCCACATCACGACATCGGCGCCATCGCTACCCGACATCGGCACCACATCGCGACATCGGCGCCATCGCTACCCGACATCGGCACCACATCGGCACCACATCGCGACATCGGCACCACATCGCGACATCGGCACACACGCGACATTCGACATCGGCGTCATCACTACTCGATACCGGTTCCACCCGACATCGGCACAATATCGCGACATCGGCACACACGCGACATTCGACATCGGCGTCACCACTACTCGATACCGGTTCCACCCGACATCGGCACAATATCGCGACATCGGCACACACGCGACATTCGACATCGGCGTCACCACTACTCGATACCGGTTCCACCCGACATCGGCACAATATCCCGACATCGGCGCCATCGCTACTCGACATTGGCCCCATATTTGCCTAACTTCGGTACATCGGCACCAAAGCCGCGACATCGGTGCTACAGGTATGTGAGTGTTCTCGTGCCGCGGTGAACACGACATTGGAGCGGTTTTCACACTTAACCATTTTATGACTGTCGTTCTTCAGGGAGAGATCCGACCCTAACAATAATGTTCTTCGTTGCATTTTTTATCATTAGCACCGCCTGTCATTCTCCTTGAACTATTGCATTTCGCCTAGTCGTATTCATCTCATTATACAAAAAAAAAATTAATCGTCATTTAATTCATATTATCGCATCGGTCCTATCATTAATCGAAAATTCCATAATCGATCATTACATTTATCGAACATTTCCCTAATCGGAACCGAATTATTTACTTGCCTTTTTCGAACACTTTCATACTTTGTTTAATTTGGCAGGTATCTACAATGAGAGACGTAGTCGAGCCCACTTTGGCCCAACTCATGGCCACAATCCAAGGCCTTACCAATGAAGTAACTCAAATGGAGACCCGACAGAACCAAGAAACCGAGACCACGTCCGGCGAGAGCAGCACCAAACCAGCCCGCGCCAATCCTAATCCGAATGGCCGCAACGACAACAATGGCCATGCCAACGGTAATGGTCATGATCAACACAACAGCAATGGACATGCCTGCGAATAACCCGGACCGCACTAAACCACAACGGCCCGCACAACGACCCAAGACAAGCCCCGAACCGAGAAGAGGACAAGTCATGGCATGGCGGGAAGGACCTGAAGTTGGTTCCACAAACCTTTCCTGGAAAAGATCAACCCGGTAGGCGTATGGAGTACATCTTTGAGTACTACAACTACTCAAAGATGCGCAAGGCATCCCTAGCCTCCGCACAGCTCATAGACAACGCCCTAGCTTGGTGGGACAGAGAAGTGTCCGACCGATGGAGACGCAGGCTCCCTTCCATCAACACGTGGGCAGACATGAGTTATCAACTCCAGAAGAGATACGTCCCGATGTACTTTCACCGCGATCTCCAGAAGCGGTTCCGGAAGCTATCCCAAGGAGCTAAGACCGTGGAGGAGTACTTTGAGGAGTTCCAGACCTTGAAGAACCGACTGGAAGTTAAAGACTCCCTCGAGACCTTGAAGGCCCAGTTCCTGGATGGTCTTCAAGACCGCATCGCTTGGAAGGTCGAGAGGCAACCATATGGTGATCTCGATGAGCTCCTACATGTGGCCATCCAGGCTGAGCCACACATCAGACGGAAGAATGCTTCCATCAGCCGATCTAAGCCTAATTAGACGCAACCGTAATGAAACTCGGATAAGGGAAAGGCTACCGACCCGGCATCCTAGTTCAAGAGACCGACCCCCGAACTTGGCAATGCGTCTTGTACCGGACCTAACCAGGCTCAAACCCAGCGAGCCTGAGACATCACTTGCTTCAAGTGCAAAGGCAAGGGCCACTACTCCTTAGAGTGTATGAACCAACGGGCAATGTTCCTCCGAGAGGATGGCGAGTACGAGTCCCAGGACGAGCACGAGCATGAGCCCGAGGAGTCCGAGGAAGAAGTTATGGACTATCTAGATGTTGGGGAAATCCTTGTGACCCGAAGGACATTTAGTGCACTCTTTGAACCCGATACCATACAATGGGAAAACATCTTCTACGAAAGATGTACCATACAATCCAAGGTATGTCATTGATTGTGGTTCGTGTACTAACGTGGCTAGTAAGTATTTGGTTTACAGACTTGGCCTCAAGACAACCAAACATCCTTGGCCATACCGACTTAGATGGCTAGACAATAAGGTGGAGTTGAAGATCGGTGAACAAGTCAAGGTATCATTCAACATCGGCAAGTATGCGGATTAGGTGCTATGTGACGTGGTCCCAATGCAAGGTTGCCACATACTTTTAGGTAGACCATGGCAATTCGACAAGGAGACACTCTACAACGGTCGTACTAACTTCTACAGCTTCGTACATAACAGCAAGAAGCACAATCTTGCCCCACTCACACCGTCTGAGTGGGGCAACGCTTTTGTGACTGATATGTATACACAATTATAATTGTATATATATATATTTATATATTGATATAAATTGTATTGCTGTTTTAGAATTGAAAACGAAAAAGTTTAAGAAGAATAACAAAATGCCTTCAAATAGTTATCAAAACACAAAAGTACAAAAGAAAGTACATGTACTTTAAACTTAAGTAGAGTTCAAAAGTACATGTACTTGAAACCGAAAATAAGTATAGTCCAAAAAAAGTAGAGTTTTGCAGAAAAGAGAGTTTGAAAAGCACTACATTAATCAGTCCACATGCTGCTCGGGTGTGGTGACTGGTCCAGCAGGTTGTGTAGTGGTTGGTGAAGTGATTGGTTCGGTGGTTGGAGTGTTGTCTGGTTGTTGACCCATGAATGCTGCGATGCGGGGATCGGATTCCGTCACTTTTACGAGTGCCCTTTCCAATTCTAGGGTCAAACCATTCACACTCGAAGACTATGATCTTTAGATTCACAAATCCGGGATATTGGAGCTCTATGATAGTTTCCATGGTCCCGTAGAAATCATCCTCTTGAGATGAATCAGAATATTTTTGGCCTTGAACATATACCCCATAATTCATAGTTTTTCTCCCAGTTCCATGCTCATGTGTGTGAAACATATATCCTCTTGTAAAATACATGGGCCACGATCTAGCTTTATTTCAGGACCTTCCACAATATCATGAACCCAATGAGGAAAACTATCTTGACTTTTCATGTGATTCACCTACAAATTAAAGTATACAAAATATGTCAATTAACATAAGCAATTGCAATTAATAGTACACGCGATGCAAAATACATACATATTGGCGGATCCATATAGGAAAGTCTGCATCTCTTTTCACCATGACCTCATTATCAGATAGTTCTGGATCTTCATATCGAATTTGTGCTTCCAACAATCTGGATTCCAAGTCAAATGCCAATAATGAATAATTTACAAAATAAATTTTAAATTACTTAGGAAAGCAGATTTACCTTTCGAGCGGCCTAAAGTAGTCACAGTTTCTCAAAACATATGAATGTGCGGCCTTATATTGTTTATCCGTTAACTAAAATTTATTGCATTTGCCACTTGGATGACCTACAACAGTAAATATATCTGGTACTGGTACCGGATATATGGGTACTTCACCTTCATCATACCGACTTATCCTGCAAAATTTATCCTTTAAGATTAAAACGAAAAACGTGATACCAATATTGACATACATATATAGTAAATTTACCTTCTTCTGGTAGCCATAGAAATTTGTGACGTAAAGTAGTGTTGTGAGAAATAAGATATCTCATCATTCATGTACGACTGAACAATTGATCCCGCTGGAAATCTTTTGTTCTTTGCTTTGCCTTTCAAATGTTTAAAAAACCTTTCAAACGGATACATCCACCTATATTACACAGGACCACCAAGCTCTGCTTCGTATGGAATGGATAGGTAGCTGCTCCATCACATCAAAGAACGAAGGTGGAAAGATTTTTTCCAAATTGCACAAAATCATCACAATATTCTCCTTTAGAATTAGGACCCGACTTTGATCCAATGATCTACTGCTAAGGTCACAAAAAAAATGCTCCAATCGCTACAAAAACAACTTCATTATATTACCAATAATATTGAATAATTACCACATAAATAAGATCGTTTATATATATATATACTTGATAATGCTTGGTGCACGTTGCGAGGAAGAAGTTCAGCAAATACAAACGGAAGCAACCGTTCCATAAAAACGTGACAGTCATGACTTTTCATTCCTGAAAATTTCTCACCATTAATGTCTGCATAACTGGCTGAATCTGCTACATAGCCATCTGGGAATTTAACGTCATTCTTCACCCATTGTAGTAAGGCAGCTTTTGCGTTTGAAGTCAATCTCCAAATAAGAAATGGGGCATTCCCGCTTGCATCGATATGCAATTCTTTCCGACCACAAAATCTTTAAATATCTAACCTTGACTTCACTGTGTCTTTTGATCTGTCTTTCATATTCATAACTGTATACATGATGTTGTCAAAAAAAAATTTCTCGATATGCATCACATCAAGATTGTGTCGTAGATTTAGATCGGTCCAATACGGTAGCTCCTAGAAAATGTTTTATTTATGCCAATTATGTCAATCCCCATTGTAATGCCCGTGAACCAAAAAGTGGATTTTTGGTGGGTGTCGATCGACACAGGGTGTGTTTGTTGATCGACACGTATGTTTTTGGACTTGTGAGAAGTCGGATTGGGTGTTGTGTCGATCGACACAGAGGGTGTGTGTCGATCGACACGAGTTAAAATCAGACCGACGGTTTCGATTTCTGATTGCCGGTTTGGTGGGCTGGTTTAGGGAACCCTAGGGTTCAGATAAAAGGCAGAAAAAAGAGGTTTAGCTGCATTATAGAGAAGAATCAGAGAAAAGAAGAGGTTTGAGAGAGAGAGGCTTTGTTCTTGAGAGGATTGTGAGTGGGAACAGCTTCTGTTCGAGAGTAGAGAGGGCAAACGGCTGGGCTATTCGAAACGGATTGGGGTGAAACTTGGTGGGTAAGTTCTCCGATCTCTTCTCTTGATATAGGCGAAAAACGGTTTGCCTTTTCGTTGATTATTCATCGAATTATGGCTGTTTGAACTCGATGGGTATGTGCAGATAGGTTGTCTGCGATCAGTCGGCTTCGGGGTTCATTTTCGATCGAACCAGAAGGAGTCTGGAGGCGATCTGCATATCGACGCGTAGCTGTGTTTGTCTAGTTTCTAGAAAAGTTGTCTGTTTCGGAATTGGACAATCCGTTTGTTGTCAGAGAGGGTTTTTGTGAACGTTGATCCCATTCTCATTTCGATTCTTCGAGGTGAGTGCGTGATCGTGGGTTTGTGTGGGCATAGGGATTGATGGAATGCGTTTGCTTGGTGATTCATGTGTTTTGTGGTTGAAATTGTGCAGGTGACTCGACGAATAGCGACAGATTCGAGCCACGAGAGGATAGACTCGTTTCTGGGTCGTCGTGTCGTTCGACACCAGGGTGGTGTGTCGATCGACACGGGCAGAGTCATGTCGATTGACACAGGACAGAGGCATGTCGATCGACACCTAGTGGTTGTGTCGATCGACACAGAGTCCCTATACTTGTTCGTGTTGGTTGTGCTTGTTGTTGCTTGTGTGCTCATCCTGGTATTTTATCGATTGTTATGTCTATACTTAAATAAGTCATAGACGGGATGACCGCGTCGCTGAGTATTTGTGATAATACTCACGCAACTCTTTTTGCCATGTGTTGTAGGTAAAGAGAAAATGTGATCGTGGAATCATGGCCAGGAAGAAGAGATGATCTAGGGTCTCGTATGGCTGTGTGCTATTGTAGAATTGCTAGGTTGCTAGTGAATTCTGAGTTGTAGTTTATTGGTTATTGGTTATTGGATTGTTAAGTTGAACCGGCTAGATTTAATAAGTATGGGATTATTGAATTGAGTGAATTATTTTAATTGTTTTATGTTTCCGCATGTTGTGTTGACCCAATTGAAGATTATTATCTGTGATGATAAAAATCTGAAGGGAAAATTTTTAAATTTTTGGGTCGGGTCGTTTCAGTTTGGTATCAGAGCTTTAGCGGTTCTAGGGCTAGAATATTAATTGATTATGTGAGTTAGTCAATTGATTGTTGTGTGGGTATGGAGTCCTAGATCATCTCTTCCGAGCCTTCAATGAGATTCCACAGTATGTGTTTTTATGACTTTTTGTTTTCTTGTACTTAGTAGTCTGCTGGTTAGGGCATAGTGATGGCTAGAGTGGCTAGAGACAGAGGTCGTGGGGCCATGGGGCCGAGGTGGTCGTGGTGGGCGTGGACGCGGGCAAGGACTTGAGAGCGAGTCTGTTGCCACGAGTGTGGCCCAGGAGACCACGCAGGAGCGGGTGGCTGATTCGCAGACGTATCAGGAGGGATCCGTGAGTGTGGCCACTGTGTGTGACAGTGTGAGGGCTGGTGGGATTAGTGAGAGTCTCGGGGGTGGCCACTGCGAGTACCAGTGTGAGGGCTGGTAGGACTAGTGAGGGTTCCGGTGTGGCTGGCGGTGTGGCGGGCCAGGTGGTAGGGATGTTAAATAGGGTTTCTCAGCCCAGCCCAGCCCTATCATTTGAAAGTCCAGCCCTAAGTAAGCCCTAACCCTATATTAGCCCTATCAGATTTCAAACAAAGGGTTTAAGCCCTGGGCCTATATAAGCCCTGTTTGATAATAAACAAAGTGTTTAAAAGTTAAATTTATTGAATTTGTTAATAAAAATTTATATTTAAATTTACAATGTGTTTTTTTTAAAACAAAACAATATATAAAATTAGAAACAAAATATAAAAATCGACAATGTATTTTATATAATGTTTTGTTTTTAAAATAAAACATTATATAAAATTTGTCCGGTTTTGGCGGGACAAAAATAATATAACAATGTTAGGGAAAAATGTAATTTTACGGTATTTGGTAGAAAACGCGATTTTGCGGTTTTTACAAAAAAAAACACAAATTTGTGGGTTTTGCGAAAAGATATGATTTTAGCGGGAAAATGCAATTGGCGGTTTTGGAAAAAAACGTGATTTTGCGTTTTTGGTTGGGAAAAACAATTTTGACGGTTTTGGCGGAACATGCGACTTTTTTGGTTTTAGCGGGAGAACATAATTTTGCGGTCTGGGCGAGAAAACGCTGTTTTGTGTTTTTGGTGGGAAAACATGATTATGCGTTTTTGGCAGGAAAACATGATTTCGGGGTTGTAAACAGAAAAAGTGAATTTGGCGGGAAAACGCGGTTTTACGTTTTTGGCGGGAAAACATGATTATGCATTTTTGGCGGAAAAACATAATTTCGGGGTTGTAAACAGAAAAAGTGAATTTGACGGAAAACGCGATTTTGCGTTTTTGGCGAGAAAACATGATTTCGGGGTTGTAAACAGAAAAAGTGAATTTGGCGGGAAAACGCGGTTTTACGTTTTTGGCGGGAAAACATGATTATGCATTTTTGGCGGGAAAACATGATTTCGAGGTAGTAAACGGAAAAAGTGAATTTGGCGGAAAAACGCGGTTTTACGTTTTTGGCGGGAAAACATGATTATGCATTTTTGGCGGGAAAACATAATTTCGGGGTTGTAAACGGAAAAAGTGAATTTGACGAAAAACGCGATTTTGCGTTTTTGGCGGGAAAACACGATTTCGCATTTTTGGTGGGAAATCATGATTTCGGGGTTGTAAACAAAAAAGGTGAATTTGGAGTTTTGGCGGAAAAACATGATTTTGCGTTTTGGATGGGAAAAAGTGAACTCGGGGTTTTGGCGAAAAACGTGATTTTGTGTTTTTGGCGGGAAAACATGATTTTGGGAGTTTAGACGAAAAAGTGAATTTTGCATTTTTGGAGGAAAAATAATTTTGCGGTTTTGGCGGAAAACGTGATTTTGTCTTTTTTATGAAAAAATATAATTGTGTTTTTGATTGAAAACTTAGCCCTTGGTAAGCCCTAAAAATCTTAGGGCTAATTAACATTGGCCCTATTTAGGCCCTGATATATTATATAGGGCTTAGGGCTCAAAAATTTTACTAGGGTCAGGGCCAGCCCTACATGGTTGAGCCCATTTTAACATCCCTACCAGGTGGGGGTGCTGTAGCAGGTGTCAGCCAGGATCGAGATGATGGTCTGGCGAGTCTGCTACAGTTGATCTTGGAGCGGTTACCGGGAGGGTTGCTGGCTCAGGGTCAGGCTCCGGGGGCACAGTCAGGTATGGCTGGGGTTTAGCCGGGTACGACTGGTGTGCAGCCGAGAGTGGCTGGTGTGCAGCCGGGTGTGGCTGGAGTGCAGCCGGGGGTAGCGGTTGTATAGGAGTTTCCATCCTAACTTAGGACGATGGAGCAGATGCAGAGGTCTAGCATGAGAGCTTTCTCGGGAGGTGCTAAGCCTGAGGGGCCGATGAGCGGCGGAGGAGATTGGAGCATACTTTTCACTCTATCAGGTGTCTAGAGGGATACTGGGTGATTCTGGCGATTCATTACCTAGAGGGTGGTGCACATCTCTGGTGGAGAGGTGTTGTGGCCAGGTGGATGCAAGCAGTGATGGCCTGGGTGGATTTCTTGGCTAGGTTTTATGCCAAGTATTTCCGCAAGAGAGGGTGGATCGGCTTGAGTTTAGTTTTGGAGTTGACTCAGGGTGACCGATCGGTGTGGGAGTTCGATGCGGATTTCAGTCGACTTCTGGTTCATGCGGGTAAGGTGTGGAGGGTGAGCAGGCCAGGTGTAGAGGTTCTTAAAAGGACTTCGAGTTGATTGGAGGACTCGCTATGGAGCGTGTAAGTTCACCAAGAGGGCGGAGTTGGTTGAGACAGCTGCTGCGATTGAGGAGTTTAAGAATTTATTGCTCTAGGCTATAAGTAGATACCCGAACAACTCATGGGGTGATGGTTAGTTCTCCTGAGGGGATGGTCGTTCCCCTGTTTTTAGTATTTCACTAGGGGATGGTTGTTCTCTTGTGTTATACTGAGAGCTGGTGGTTCTCTCTAGGGGATTATATTTCCCCTGTAGATACTGAGAGCTCAAAGGATGCGTTCCTGAGAGTTTGAGAGGTGTATTGATGAGTTGGGAGCAATGAATGTCTGAAAACGTGTGGATAAGCATAAGACTAGATGTGGACCTCAGAGATCATGCGGGTGGATCTAGTGTGGTGATACCATTTGTTTTGGCGAATGCGCCAGCAGCGTTCATGCGGTTGATGAACGGGGTATTCCAAGAGTATCTGGATGTGTTCGTGATCATCTTCATAGATGATATCCTAGTATATTCGAGGAGCATTTGAGGTTGGTTTTGGAGAAGCTGCGGGAGTAGAAGATGTATGCGAAGTTGTGTAAGTGCAGCTTCTGGCAGCGAGAGATGAGCTTTCTTGGCCACGTTGTGTCAGCAGAGGGGGTTTCTATAGATCCGGCTAAGATTGAGGCTATCAGAGGTTTGCCTAGACCGAGGAGTGCCACCGAGATCAGGAGTTTCTTGGGTTGGCGAGGTATTACCGGAGGTTCGTCAAAAGGTTTGCGAGTACGGCGCAGTCGATAACGAGACTGACAGGGAAGGATGTTCCTTTCGTTTGGTCTTCAGCTTGTGAGTAGAGTTTCGGGAAGCTGAAGGAGATGCTGATGAGTACACCTATTTTGGCGTTACCCGAGCCGGGTGAGCCATATGTGGTGTATACAGATGCTTCAGGAGTTGGTCTGGGATGTGTGCTGATGGAGCAAGGGAATGTTATTGCATATGCTTTGAGGAAGTTGAGGAAGCATGACTGCAATTACCCTACCCATGATTTGGAGTTGGCTGCAGTGATCTTTGCACTTAAGATTTGGAGGTCTTATCTGTACGGCGGGAAGGTGCATGTATTCACAGACTACAAGAGCTTGATGTATTTCTTCTCTCAGCCAGACCTGAACCAGAGACAGAGGTGCTGGATGGAGTTAGTCGCGGACTATGACCTAGAGATTGGGTACCATCCAGGTAAGGCTAATCTGGTGGCTGATGCTTTGAGTTGGAAGCGAGTTGCTTCGGCTCAGGAGCGGGATTTAGAGGAGTTAGCGACTGAGCTCAGTACATTGAGGTTGTGCGTGATCTCACAGGAGCCATTGGAATTAGAGGCAGCTAACCAGGCAGACTTACTGAGCAGGATTCGGGTTCCGCAGGAGAAGGATCAAGAGTTGATTAATGCTTCTAACGCGATGGGTTCTGAGTATGTGGTCTTAGCGAGTGGGATGATACTGGTGAATGGGCGGGTTTGTGTACCCAAGGACGAGGATCTGAGGCCGGAGATTCTGAGATATGCCTATTCGAGTATGTTGTCTATTCATCCGAGGGTGACCAAGATGTATCGTGCTCTAAAGCGGTATTATCACTGGGTCGGCATGAAGAGGGACGTAGTTAGCTGGGTTGCAGCATGCAACGTGTGTCAGCTGGTGAAGGCTGAGCATCAGGTTCTAAGTGGTATGTTGCAAAGTTTACCCATTCCAGAGTGGAAATGGGATATGATTACCATGGACTTTGTGACGGGGTTGCCTGTGTCACGGACGTGTGATGCGATTTGGGTGATTGTGGATCGTCTGACAAAGTCAGCACATTTTCTGGCCATCAAGAAGATCGACGGAGCGGTGGTGTTGGCTAGGAAGTATGTGCGTGAGATAGTGAGGCTGCACGGGGTGCCAGCAAGTATTGTGTCAGACAGGGATCTGAGGTTTACTTCAGAGTTTTGGAGAGCATTTGAGGCTGAGATGGGCACTAAGGTGCATATGAGTACCGCGTACCATCCTCAGACGGATGGGCAGTCTGAGAGAACGATTCAGACATTAGAGGATTTGTTGAGGATGTGTGTACTGGATTATGGTGGTCATTGGGCGGATCATCTGAACCTGGTAGAGTTTGCTTATAACAACAGCTATCAGGCGAGTATTGGAATGACTCCATATGAGGCTCTGTATGGGGGTCGTGTAGGACACCATTATGCTGGACCCAAGTGGGGGAGAGAAGCATGTTTGGTGCAGACTTTGTTCAGGAGACGACGGAGAAGATCCGTGTCTTGAGGTTGAACATGAAAGAGGCTCAGGATCGGCAGAAGAGTTTCGCCGATAGGAGACGGAAGGAGCTGGAGTTTGAGCTGGGAGATATGATGTATCTCAAAGCAGCGATGTTGAGGGGTCCTAACAGATACATTTCAGAGAATAAGCTGAGTCCGAGGTTTATGGGTTCGTTCAAGGTTGTGGAGCGGGTCGGACCGGTGGCTTATCGTTTGGAGTTGCCTCAGAGTATGAAGGCTTTTCACAAAATCTTCCATGTTTCGATGCTGCGGAAGTGTCTACATGAGTCTGAGGAGGTGTTGGCTAGGATTCCAGAGGATCTTCAGCCCAACATGACGTTGGCGGCGAGGCCTGTGAGGATTCTCGAGAGGAGAGTCAAGGTGCTGCGCCAGAAAAGTATACCATTGGTGAGAGTCGTGTGGGACTGTGACGCTATTGAGGAGGAGACTTGGGAACTATAAGCGTCGATGAAGAGGAAATTCTCGAAGTGGTTCGAGAAGCAAGCAGTGGCTTGAGTTCTTTTTTGATTTTCAGAGTCTGTATTAGCATGTTGCTATGATTGTGATTTTGTATTTCGTTGTGTTGTAACGAGTATACATTTTGGAGATTTAATAAGATGAGTTGCCTTATTAAATGTGTGTTTTATGAGATGACTGTTGGGGTCGAATCTCCCCCTGGAGATCAACAGTCATAAAATGGTTAAGTATAAAAACCGGATTGCGACCTCAGCATCTCGGACAGACCGCGACCTCAGCATCTCGGACAGACCGCGACCTCAGCATCTCGGACCGCAATCTCGGCATCTCAGACCGTAACCTCGGCGTCACGCGATCGGGTGCCAAAGTCGTCCTTCTCGATTGGGTGTCGATGTCGTGTCTCGATCACATCCCGATTGGGTGCCAAAGTCATCCCGATCAGGTGCGGAAGTCATCCCGATCACGTCCCGATTAGGTGCCGATGTCGCATCCCGATCACGTCCCGATTGGGTGTTGAAGTCGTCCCGATCACGTCCCGATCGGGTGCCGATGTCGCATCCCGATCACCTCCTGATCGGGTGCCGAAGTCATCATGATTAGAAAGATCTTTGAGTTAGCTTTACAATGAACTTGAAATCATGTCATTCGGAGCTGTGGTTAGCGAGATACGCCCAATTTACGAAGGACGTGTCAATCCGGATGATGCCACCCTGCCGAAGTCATCAGTTCGAAGGGGTGACGAAGTCGTTCTCCTGATGACATTGTTCCAAAGTCTCTATGAGAAGAAAGATCTTTAAGTTAGCTTTACAATGAACTTGAAATCATGTCATTCGGAGCTGTGGTTAGCAAGATACACCCAATTTACGGAGGACGTGTCAATCTGGCCGAAGTGGCCGAAGTGCCGAAGAGATGACTTCGGTACCACTCGATCTGATATCGAAACAAGCTGATATTCGGTCACGGGTTAGATAATTGAGTCAGTTATCATCCAAAAGAAGTTTGAAGTCATTTGGATCAACGATGAAGAAGTTATATCAATTATCGTAGAGACATGTCAATCTGGCCGAAGTGGCCGAAGTGCCGAAGAGATGACTTTGGTACCACTCTATCTTATATCCAAACAAGATGATATTTGATCACGGGTTAGAGAATTGAGTCAGTTATCACCCAAAAGAAGTTTGAAGTAATTTGGATCAATGGTGAAGAAGTTGTATCAATTATCTTGGAGACATGTCAGTATGGTCGAAGTGACTTTGGCTTGCCCGAACCTGCAATGCCGAA
This sequence comes from Arabis hirsuta, assembly GCA_964056655.1. Classification (NCBI taxonomy): domain Eukaryota; kingdom Viridiplantae; phylum Streptophyta; class Magnoliopsida; order Brassicales; family Brassicaceae; genus Arabis; species Arabis hirsuta. Next base: position 29,858,403 of record OZ053303.1, read on the forward strand.
GTGGACTATTCGTGATGGCCGAAGTGGACTGTTCGTGATGGCCGAAGTGGACTGTTCGTGATGGCCGAAGTGGACTGTTCGAGATGGCCGAAGTGGACTGTTCGTGATGGTCGAAGTGGACTGTTCGTGATGGCCGAAGTGGATTGTTCGTGATGGCCGAAGTGGGCTGCTCGTGTTGGCCGAAGTGGGCCGCGTATGAAGGCCTAAGTGAACCGATTCGAACAAGCCCGAGAAGATTTCCATTATCGTTTAGGAATGGATTAGCCGACTTAGGTTAATATATATACATGTACATAACCCTGGAGAAGGGGATCCAAAAAAATCAATTCACAGACTTGTACTCTAAAGCTTTCTGAACAGCAATAGAACGAGTTTTAAATTTCCTTTGCAGTTGTTCACGTTGGTTTAAACATAGAATTTCAGTTCCCTACAAAAGTCTCTACAAGTTTTTGATTGTGCTGATTTCGACTCCCACAATGACTAGTGATGTCATGGGTTGTGATGACTGGTAGGTCATGAGGAGGTCTAGCGGTAGAAGTTCTATGTGAGTTAGAGCTTGCTATCGGCTAGGAATAGAAGTTTTACGCGGCTTAGAGCTTGCTCATGTTCCAGGAGTGGCTCGAAATGAGATTTGTTCATGTTCTAGGAGTGGCTAGAAATGAGCTTGTTCATGTTCTAGGAGTGGCTAGAAATGAGATCGTTCATGTTCCAAGAGTGGCTGGAAATGAGATCGCTCATGTTCTAGGAGTGGCTGGAAATAAGATTGTACATGTTCCAGGAGTGGCTAGAAATGTAAGCTCTATGCGCGTTAGAACTTATCTATTTCCTAGGGAGAGTCTGGAAAAGAGGTTTTATGTGAGTTAGAATTATCTTTTCCAGGGACTCCGCGAAACACCCTGGAGATTGGGTTGTTTCGGATAACCACGAGAGGTGATTTCAGTCGACAGGTGCCTAAGATGGATATTACAGAGTGATTGCCCCAGTGGATAGTGGTTCTCCTGGGTATACTTGAGGGGACAATGATGTTTCTCTCCGGGGAAAAGTGGTTCCCTTGCATATACTTTGAGGGGTGAAGCCTCTCCAGGGGATTTGTGATTCCTCTGTAGCCAAGCTTGACGGACTGTGTGTCCTGAGAGTGAGAGGGGCGGGAGCATACCGAGAGCTGGATCAACGGCGGCCCTGAAGGTGGAGGGGTATGATATACTTTGAGAGCTCAAAGGGTGAAGATCCTGAGAGCGAAGTGTTGTATATAGATTTGAGTATGAGCCATAGTATCTGTAATATGGTTGTAGGCATGAGACTAGATGAACTTCTGAGATCGGGAGTGGATCTCAGGTGATGCTGACTGGGTTGGGTCAGAATTGCAGCCATGGTGAGACAGTGCAATGAGGCTAGTGTGAGCCTAGTAGAACTTGGGGATCAGGTGTGATCACAAGTGGTGCTAGCTGAGAGCTAGGGTTGTGTGGTGGACGTCGAGTCTGGAATTCGGTTCGGACAATCCTGGTAGCATATGTTACACCGATGGTCGTACATTATCTTGTTTGATTGTTGTACGATCATTTGGTCCAATGCGGGGACAACGGTTGGTCGGACATGTTCTTGTTTGATTGTTGGACGGTCAATCGGGCAGCCCTAATCCGGACCATGGGGCGTGCATCGTTGATGTTCCGGGTGAATCTGGTCAAATTTTAGGCGAGAGTGTTAGCCTTAGCAGGACGGGTTGTGGGATTCGAGTGTGATCTCGAATGATATTGGCCGGGTGCGGGTCAGGTGGTTGAGACCGTAGTGTGGCGGTGTCGCGTGATTCAAGGTCGAATCCGTGTTACTGGAGGAGAATTGTAACACCCGTGAACCAAAAAGTGGATTTTTGGTGGGTGTCGATCGACACAGGGTGTGTGTGTCGATCGATACGTGAGTTTATGGACTTGTGAGAAGTCGGATTGGGTGTTGTCTCGATCGACACAGAGGTGTGTGTCGATCGACACGAGTTAAAATTAGACCGACGGTTTCGATTTCTGATTACCGGTTGGTGGGCCGGTTTAGGGAACCCTAGGGTTCAGATAAAAGGCAGAAAACAGAGGTTTGGCCGCATTACAGAGAAGAATCAGAGAAAAGAAGAGGTTTGAGAGAGAGAGGCTTTATTCTTGAGAGGATTGTGAGTGGGAACAGCTTCTGTTCGAGAGTAGAGAGGGCAAACGGCTGGGCTATTCGAGATGGATTGGGGTGAAACTTGGTGGGTAAGTTCTCCGATCTCTGCTCTTGATATAGGCAAAAACGGTTTGCCTTTTCGTTGATTATTCATCGAATTATGGCTGTTTAAACTCGATGAGTATGTGTAGATAGGTTGTCTGCGATCAGACGGCTTCGGGGTTGATTTCCGATCAAACCAGAAGGAGTCTGGAGGCTATCCGCATATCGACGCATAGCTGTGTTTGTCTAGTTTTTAGAACAGTCACCTGTTTTGGAATTGGACAATCCATTCGTCGTGGCCAAGGGTTTTTGTGAACGTCGATCCCATTCTCATTTCGATTCTTCGAGGTGAGTGCGTGATCGTGGGTTTGTGTGGGCATAGGGATTGATGGAATGCGTTTGCTTGGTGTTTCGTGTGTTTTGTGGTTGGAATTGTGCAGGTGACTCGACGAATCGCGACAGATTCGAGCCACGAGAGGATAGGCTCGTTTCTTGGTCGTCGTGTCATTCGACACCAGGGTGGTGTGTCGATCGACACGGGCAGAGTCATGTCGATTGACACAGGACAGAGGCATGTCGATCGACACCTAGTGGTTGTGTTGATCGACACAGAGTCCCTGTACTTATTCGTGTTGGTTGTTCTTGTTGTTGCTTGTGTGCTCATCCTTGTATTTTATTGATTGTTATGTCTATACTTAAATAACTCGTAGATGGGATGACCGCGTCGCTGATTATTTGTGATAATACTCACGCAATTCTTTTTGCCATATGTTGCATGTAAAGAGAAAATGTGATCGTGGAATCATGGCCAGGAAGGAGAGATGATCTAGGGTCTCGTATGGCTGTGTGCTATTGTAGAATTGCTAGGTTGCTAGTGAATTCTGAGTTGTAGTTTATTGGTTATTGGTTATTGGATTGTTAAGTTGAACCGGCTAGATTTAATAAGTATGGGATTATTGAATTGAGTGAATTGGTTTAATTGTTTTATGTTTCCGCATGTTGTGTTTACCCAATTGAGGATTATTATCTGTGATGATAATAATCTGAAGGAAAAAATTTTAAATTTTTGGGTCGGGTCGTTTCACCCATAGCCGACCAGTTTTTTTGTATGTCCATTTCCACCACAAACAGATTACTTTGGTCTTCGACATGTTGTATACGCTGGTATACTTGTTCTCCAGTTACCGATGCTGGTGGAAAATCATTCACTGCATCCTTTCTCTTCAAGAAATTGACTTTATTCCTCCGTAACGGATGCTCATGGGGCAAAAATCTTCTATGACAGTCAAACCAGCATGTCTTCCTACCTGCCGGCAGTTGGAAAGCATTTGTATCAGCCTAACAAATTAGACATGATAATCTTCCATGTGTCATCCATCCTGACAACATACCATACGCCGGAAAATCACTTATCGTCCATAACAAAACCGCTCTAAGATTGAAGTTTTGATGTACCGACACATCATATGCCTCAACTCCATTATTACATAACTCTTTTAGCTCTTCAATCAGTGGTTGGAGGAACACATCAAGACTACCTCGTGGATGATTTGGTCCCGAATTCAAAACCGTCAAAAACAAATACTCACTCTTCATGCACATCTCGGGGGGAAGTTGTAGGGTGTCATGATCACAGGCCACAACGAATGGTTTTTAGACATACCAAAAGGATTAAACCCATCTGTACATAATCCTAGATAAACATTATGTGTTTCCTCTGCAAAACTCGGATGCATTTCATTGAAATTTTTCCACTCCACCGCATCAGATGGATGACACATTACTCATTCTTCTGACTCGTGCTCAGCATACCATCTCATCAATGAAGCAGTCTTATCTGATTGGTACATCCTCTTCAATCTGTCAGTGATAGGTAAATACCACATACGACTGAACGGTGTCTTTGTTCGTCTACGGCTATCCTGATACCTTGGTTTTCCACAAAACCTACAATGCTTCAACTCCTCATCTTCTTTCCAGAAGAGCATACAATTATCTATACATACATCAAATGTATGGTACAGCAATCCTAGCTTTCGCGTCAACGTTTCTGTCTTGTAGTATGAACCAGTGGCTTGATTAGGCTCCGGTAAATACTCTGTAAGCAATTCTGCCCATGAATCCATGCAACTTTCGGCAAGATTGTGGTCTGCCTTGATGTTCATGCACCGAGCAGCTAATGATAACCTCGAATGACCATCATGACAACCATCATACAGTGGTGTATTTACAGCATCTAACATGTCGTAAAACTTTTTTGCCTCATGGGTAGGTTCTTCATGATCATTTCCAGTTTGATCATGTTTATGATGATAATCATTAAATGCCGTAGAATCATGAAATGCATCATTTACCATCTCAGCATAAACATTCCCGCCATCATTATTTATTTCTTGATCACCACTACCCAACTCAGCATTATCATAATAACTACTAGTTCCTGCCCCAACTACATCATATTCTTCACCATGTTCAGACCATACATAATACCCGGGCAAAAAACCTCGACTATGCAAATGCTTTGAAACGGTATAAGCTGTTTTTAAACTACCGGAGTTCTGACATTTAACATAAGGGCAATAAAATTTACCTCCACTACTTAGTGTAATGTCCTCGTTACTCGCAAAATTGATGAATTGCTCGATTCCGTCCAAAAATTCTCTTGATAGATTATTCGTTCGCAGATCGATCCGGTTATACATCCATTCTCGAGTTGAATGCCACATTTTTTTCCATTTTTTCTGATTTTTTTGGTGTGTTATGAGAATGATTTGAAAAAAAATAAGTGAGTGCTCGTTCTTTATATAGATAAAAATTGTGTGACTCTTTTGCGACTACCAAAAAAAAGTCACAGATTTGTGACTGTTTTGTGACTGTTTTGTCACTCATTTGTGACTAAATTAGGAGGTTAGGTAGGAGTTAGGTGAGGTTGCCGACATAAGCTTTTACCACGTGGTTAACTACTTTCTGATTGCCGACATCACATTTATCACTGATTTGCGACTCTTTTGAGACGATCTTAAATAGTATCAAATCGGTCGTAAATGTGTGACGGATTTGTGACTAACTTACTGACCACGAGTAGCGTCACAAAGTAGTCTCAAATTTGTGATCGATTTACGACTATCGTTAAACAGTCCAATATTAGTCATTAATCAGTCGCTGTTTTAAGAAGCTTTTGTGACTATAATATGCAGTTGTAAAATTGCAACTCTTTGGCGACTATATTTTGTGTAGTCGCAAATTCATCACATAATAGTCGCAAATGAGTCACAATATTTTGTGACTGAAAAAACAGTCACAAAAACTAGTCACTCATGACCTGTTTTATTGTAGTGAGTACCGGAATACCATACCATGATTGGACGACATGTTGGATGAGCTCAGTGGTGCCACCATCTTTTCAAATATCGACCTGAAGAGTGGCTACCACCAAGTGAGAATGAAAGAGGGTGACGAGTGGAAGACCGCCTTCAAGACCAAGCAAGGTCTTTACGAGTGGCTAGTGATGCTGTTCAATCTCACTAATGCACTGAGCACCTTCATGCGGCTCATAACCCACGTTCTAAGGGCCTACATGTAAGTTTATCATTGTTTATTTCGATGAAATTATTGTTTACAGTACTTGTTTGGAAGAACACTTGACACATCTTGAGAGGGTTTTGGAAACCTTACGGTCAGAGCATTTATATGCTAACCTCAAGAAGTGTGTCTTCTGCACTGACCAGTGGTATTTTTAGGCTTTGTTATTAGTTCGCAGGGTCTAAAGGTGGACGATGAGAAGATCAAAGCCATCCAAGAATGGCCGACACCCACCACGATTGGTCAAGTTCGAAGCTTTCACGACCTGACTATTTTCTACCGGTGGTTCATAAAAGACTTCAGCACTATAGCCGCCCAATCACCTCGATGGTCAAGAAGGACGTTGCCTTCTCATGGGGACCGAGCAAAGACACGGCATTCCAAAGGCTCAAGGACAGCTTTACCAATGCAGTAGTATTGAATTTGCCTAACTTTGACCAAACATTTGTGGTTGAATGTAATGCATCAAGTACAGGCATTGGAGCAGTCCTCACGCAAGGAGGCAGACCGATTGCTTTCTTCAGTGAGAATCTGCACGGAGCCACACTCAACTATCCCACCTATGATAAGGAGCTGTACACCTTGGTGAGATCGTTGGAGACTTGTCAACACTACCTACTCAGCAAAGAGTTCATGATCCATACGGACCACGAGACCCTTAAGTATCTACGAGGCCAGACCAACCTTAAAAGGCGACATGCGAGGTGGCTTGAGTTCGTAGAGATCTTCCCTTAAGTGATCAAATACAAGAAGGGCAAGGAGAACGTAATAGCCGATGCCCTATCCAAGGGGTACACTTTATCTCCACCAAGGAGGCCAAGATAATGGGGTTCGAGCATCTCAAAGAGCTCTATACTGATGATCCGGAGTTTCTCGTATATTTCTGGAGAACCTTTTGGAGAAAGCTTGGAACCTAGCTTCTCTTCTTCACCACGGCCCATCCTCAAACCGACGGTCAGACTGAGGCAACTAACTGGACCTTAGGCACGCTCTTACGAGCAACCGTCGGTAACAATTTGAAAAATTAGCTAGATTGTCTTTCTTTTGTCGAATTTACTTATAACCGTGCGAAGCACTCTACTACTAACTTGTCTTCTTTTGAGATTATGTACGGTTTTAAGCCACAAACTCATTAGACTTGGCGCCTATCCTGCTCCCGCACAAAGATTAAATCAACAATAATGGAGTAGCCAAGGCCGAGTTACTTAAGAAGCTTTATCAACGGGCCAAGGAGAGCATGGAAAAGCGCAATAAATGGACCAAGAAACACTCGGACCGGAGTCGAAAGGAAATCCATCTCAAACTAGGAGACTACATCTATGTTCATATGCGGGAAGACCAGTTCCCGAAGATGAGAAATAACAACTTGTCACCAAGAGGGATTGGACCATACCAAATCATCATGAAGATCAACGACAACGCCTACGAGCTAGACCTCCGAGGTGAGTTTAATGTGTCCCCGACCTTTACTATGGCTGACTTATCTCCCTGTGAGGTAGATAAAATAGTTCTAAGGACAAAACATTCTCAAGGGGAAGAGGATGATGCATCCTCCAAAATCGACATCGTCGCGGCAGCCCCACCCTGGCCTATCCCCACAATGAGGTCCCGGCACATGACCCGATCCAGAGCCCAAACATTGCAAGAAAACATAAACGACGCGGTGGATGTTCTACTAGCCGAGTACGACACGGACATAACGGCCCAGCCCAATCAACATGATATGTCCTGATGCAAGGCTCAAGCTCAGTCCAACAAAGACCAACCTAGCCCGGCCCTGACCGGCCCGATTAAGACCAGCCCAGCCCTGACCGGCCCGATCAAGCTCCTAAGATCATACACAATGGACACTTACCTTTTTTAGAATATCGCGCATTGAAGACTAAGGCTCTATCCGATCTGATGCGACCAATGGCTCTATCCAACTAAGGTAAGTTTCTAATTCATTTGAATTATTATTAAAGACTAACGGCTCTATTTTGTTTAATTGCGAGTTATTTCTTTTCTTAAGTAGTGTAGGGCATTTGTTCGCCAAATCTTTTCTGTATTTCTTAGATATCGCATTAATGTTATTTGATTCAAGTCCCCACGAAGGCCAAAAGCTGTTCGGACATTATATAAGTCCCCTAATAGCCATGTATATTTTCTCACCCTTGATCCATAAAGCAAACAACTTTTCTTTCAAAGAAAAACCTCTTTGCGACTAAGGAATCTAGGATTTCTCACTATCAAGTTTATTCCATCCGGCTCCTGGTGACCTTCCACCCATCTCGCATCCACTCGATCATCTTTTTGTCTGAAGTGAGAGAGTCGTACGGCCAGCACTCGGATCCATCAACCGTATTGCTTCTATCGTTCATCGCTACCCGACTCAAGATGGGTGCCATACGGCCGGTCCGAGCCTTCCATCCTCCACCACATAACCTTCGCTTGTGAGGCTACATCATGCTGCTCAGAACATCTAAGGGCGACCTGTTATTGCCTCAAATTTCCTTGGCCTAAACGGCCATAGTCCTCTAAGAAGCCGACCATGAAGAGATGCCTCCGCGTAGCTAGTTAGTAGGCTTAGGTCTCATTCATTAACGGAATTAACTAGACAAATCACTCCACCAACTAAGAACAACCATGCACAACCACCCATAGAATCAAGAAATAACTCTCCGTTTGTCAATCCTTACTATGTCTGGACATGGTAAGTTTCCCCGTGTTGAGTCAAATTAAACTGCAGGCTCCACTTGTGGTGGTGCCTTTCCATCAATTCTTTTACGTTTTAGCCTTGCAACCATACTCCCCCCAAACCCAAAAACTTTGATTTCTTATAAGGTGCCAGCGGAGTCCTAATAGCAACATCTGATGATCCTTGGTCGGCATCGTTTATGGTTGAGACTATGACGGTATCAAATCGTCTTTGAGCCCCCACCTTTCATTCTTGATTAATGAAAACATCCTTGGAAAATGCTTTTGCAGTTGTTCGTCTTTCATAAATCCAAGAATTTTACCTCTGACTATGAAATACGAATACGAATGCCCCCGAATGTCCATGTTAATCATTAGTCCGATCCTCAAGGCCAACACAATAGGATCAAAATCCTATGATGTTGATATATTCTATATTTTACCACTTCTACTATCTATTTTACTATGGTTTTTATATATATTAATAAACCTTTTGGACCAAAAGAGGTCGTTTTCTTGTATATGTAGATTTTAAGGTTTTAGCAGATTTTATCATCAAAATGATGTAAAAAGGAGCAAAAGGAGTGTCATCTATGATGCAGCTACTCATCCAAGTCAAAAGAACCAAGACAAGTCATTTTATCTTGAAGATAATGCACATTCTCAAACTGGATAGAACGTATATGCCAGAAGTTCTCTGAAGAACGGAAGAACAAATCAGTTTGAAATTTAATGAAACTTAGTAAGGCAATAGCCCTTTTAGTTAGCTTTCCAATGGAGTTAAAATTTCATCAATTCAAGTTGTACTGTGGAAGATACACTTGAAACACTGAGGATATGTCAAACTGCCTTCGAAGTGAAGTGAATACAGAATGAAGTCAAGCACCGGGACAGTCCATGGGCCGATATCCAGACTTTGCCGACCTTCTAGAAGCATCATAGAAGCTTCCAATACCAGTCACGAAGCCCAACCGACATTGTGTCCGACATCATAGAAGCTTTCAACCAAAAAGACGTATTTACCCGAAGAAACCCTAGCCGACTTAAGCTTCCTTAAAGCCCTATATATACTTGATTTTAGCCTCTCTAGGAACTCAAGCATCCGGCCTTAACAGCCTAAATCAATACCTAAACAATGTATTTCGTTTTTCTCTTGTTTTTAATGTTTATTTGATTCTAGAAGCCTTTAAGGATAGATTAACTTTGCCGTATTGTAAAGAGATGAGATCTAAATCCTTACGCTTAGATAGATCAACAAATTATACTGTCTATGTGCTTTACTCTTGCTACTACGTGTTGCAAAACATGTTAGAGTTATAGCTTTGATTTGATTTCTATGCACTTTCTTAATTCTATGTCTTTACATACTTAATCATTTACAGTTTTATTCTAGAATTGATTCTACATCTCTATTTATACTCAAAGCACGAATTGGCATAGCTACCCAAGGAGTGATCTTAGGTTGATATACTCTCTAAAAGCTTGTTATATCTCCAGACCTAGTATTCGATGAGCTAGGCGTCTTAACAATTCGATAGGTTAGTTAAGGAGTCTAGTGAACAATCAATCTTGAGCATAAAACATGTTTTCACCTTGTAATAACCTATGATAATTGAGTCTATTAGGGTGTAAAACGTAGATGGTTAGTTACTTCACGATTGTGGGATGACCTTACCTTAGTGATATGAGTTCTAGAACAACTAGTATTAAAATCCTAAATCGATTGCTTGTGTTTGGCATATGTTTTGTGAATTGCTTGCTTTTTAATCTTTATTGATATCTATTCCTTTATTTATTTGCTTTGTTATTTGTTTCCATAAAACCCCAAAAACCAAATATATTTTCCCTTAGCTTAATAGAAATCATATAGATTTGTAGTGCATTCATCACTTAGTCCTCAGTGGTTCAACCCCTAAGTACTACAATTGTCTACTGTGCACTTGCGGTTCCCTAGGGTTATAAATTTAAAACCTAATTGCATATAAACCCTACATAGAAGTTATATTGCACATCAAGTTTATGGCGCCGTTGCCGGGGACTTTTGTTCGATTGCCTACAAATTTTTTTATAAAGATTAAGTCTAAGTTTTGTTTTTCCTTTTTTATTTTTCTATTTTTTTTTCCTTTTTGTTTTTGGTTTTATCTTTGTGTGTTTCCGAGATTCGACAATGGAGCATCACAGTCCTAAGAGAATGGCGAGCCCTTACCCTCATGAAGAATATGAAGATTACATCCCCATGCCTCATGAATTCCATCGACCACCACTTTCTCACAACAATCGATACAATCCAACCTTGTATCGTCCTTGGGAAGCTTATGGAGAAGAAAGTCGCCCTCATCCTCATCACATCCATCCGCCACCATCATCACAGACTTAAAGAGACCTCATTTACATAATAAAGGCTACCTCAAGCCTTTAGAAGACCTTCCACAATCCTAAAAATCCAAGGAGTCGAGCTATAAGACTTAAAACAAGCGCTTTATGGGAGACAACCCATATCTATGTTTTTGATTTTATTGATTTGCTTATTCTAAGTTTTTGGATTTGATTTGATTTTTTTAAACATTGTTATTCATTATTTTATCTATCTATGAATTTTTCAGGCTTTTACAAAAAAATTTAAAAATACAAAAAAATATGTTTTTTTAAGAAGAACGATGAAAAGGAGATCGAACATGACTTGTTCAGTTCATGGAATGAATGGAGCACTATATCAGCCTGGACGTTTTTTAAATTTGGTATGCACGAAGGAGACAATCTTATGAAGCTATAAGAAAAAGCAGTACACGATTTGCTATTACAGTAAGCAAGTTATGACCGATTGAACAAGACCGTCAAGGAAGGTTACGAAGCCAAAAACTTCAAGCTTTTTCACAGTTCAAGCCACGATGAACCAGGCTACAATTTTCATACCTCTGGAAAGATCTCGTTCTTAAGAGTCCGTAGAATCTTTCGGATCTCAATTCCGATGTGTATAGACGAAGAACAAGCTCGACGAAAAATTGCATGTACCGCGACACGATGACCGTACCGCGACACGAGTCCACGACATCGACCGGTATCGCGCCCTGATCGACCAGTGACACGAGTGCCCAGTATCGTTCACACGTATCGGTCGTGTTTCGCGACCGGTACACAACACGATATGCCCCGTCCCGCGACAAGATCACTTGTCCTGCACACGATCACCCATCCCGCGACACGATTACCCGGACCGGTACGCGACCCCTTCCCGCGACATGATCACCCCTCCCGCGACACGATTACCCGGACTGGTACGCGACCCTTTCCTGCGACACCACACGAGCCTTACCGCGACACAAGGAAGACTTTTCCGCGACACGACGAGGCAGTCTTACCGCGACACGACGCACTCCTTACCGCGACACGACGCCTCGACCCACGCCACGTTTTGGTCACGATTTTGGACCACGGTACCGACCGGTATTCGGACCGGCATGCAACACGCAACCCACACACTCCCCTCCCAACCCATGACACGACACGACCCCAATCCATCCCAACTCATCCCGACCCGTGACATAACACGACCCGCATCCTTCCCCGACCTGCGACACATGTGACAAGATACCCGTCGACACCGCCGACCGGTACCGCGACCAAAATTGCCCCGACCCACGACTCCACACCCATCCAACCACCGTCTCGTGCCGTGAACCGCCTTGGACCTGAGCCACACCTCGAACCATCCTTGACCGCGACTAGCACCTGACACCTTGACCGGTATTGATCACACCACGTCCCCATCAACAACCACACCAATGGAGTCATGAGCTATGGACCACCGAACCAACGCTTCGAACCATCGAGTCGACCACCTAACCATTTGGTCTAACAAGGTTAATTTTTTCTTTTTCACTCTTTTAATTATTTTACAACCATTTTTCAGATATAATTTTACGAACCAATTTATTTTTGCAAATTCATGATTATTTAGCTAAACATTATTTGATTCATGAATTTTTGCATTAAAATTATTTTGATTTCTTATTGTTTAATAACTATTTTCCCTTCCCTTGGACTTAGAATTCAATACCTTTGTTTTGAGAACTTTGATCCAGAATGAATTTAACAATTGATTTCAAGTGTTTTTGCAAGAACATGCTGCTCTTTATCAGGATTTGTAAGAAATTTCTTTGTGGACGCACGATTCAATCGTATTACGCATAATCCACATCATTCTAAGGAGATGTGAACACAAAGAGAAGCAACAAGGACCACCACACCTCATTCAACAACTCTTTGGGACAAAACATAACTGTTCTTGAAGAAGAACCCAGTTTGTCCGAGCCGATTTCGCAATTTCATCATTTACGCTCACAAACGGATCACACCGAGCATTTTTATGAGACAACTTCCAAACCACTCGAGCAAATGGACTCAAACTTCACCAATTGACTTAAAACGTCATGGTTTTTGGTGAATTTTTAATATGGCTCGAGAAAATATAAACCAAATTTCAGATGGCATGATCCACACCTTCCGGCGAGCCAAATCCAGCTCTACATGGACCGTATGCTTAACCGTTCAGCATTGGCTATGAAACTTCACCAGTAGCTTTGCAATACCCTCTACTTTAGTAGCCTTTCAATATGGGTTGAGGAAAATATCACAGATTTGGAGACACCCTGTATATATCTTCTAGTAACCAAAAATCACTATCGTGGTGCGATCTTCTTTCTATAAGAAACTAGCTGATTTGGGACCTTACGGAGTCTTGTGTATCCAGACATGGAAAACCTATTGGAGTGGTCAAATCACCTCTTGTTCGAGCCCATCACAAAACCGATCCATTTCCACCATTCAGGCATTTTATACATAATCCGGTACTATCATTCTATTCTCTATCTATTTAATTCTTCTTTCAAATAAATTATCATTACTCCCTTAATTTGATTTAATTTTACGTCGGGGACGGTGTAAGTTAAGTCTGGGGAGATTGTTGTTACTAACACGTTTGTTAGTGTTTGGTTTTTTATGTTTTTAAAAGGATTTTTCAAAATTTATTTTCAAATAAAAAAATAAAATAAAAGTTTTCATAAAAATTATAAGATAGGAATTATGACACTTTTCTAGGATTGACGTTTTGATTTCGAAGACTATGTAACCATTGTTGCAAGGTTTGATAAGGACAATTGATTCAGAAACCCTCATGATGGAGCCTCCGTCCAGAAAATTTCTACTTGCAACTGTTTTGATGGATATGATTTTGACTCTCTATTTGGACTACTAATATGATTTTTGATCCCTTCTTATTAGGAATGTTAGATCAAGGGAACGAATCACACATTCATGCATCTTATCCTCTTTTACCACTCTTTGTTGTCATGAATGGCCAGTTCATCTTTAGTTGGTACCCTACCTAAAGCCCTTTATCTTCTTCCAGACCTCATGCCTTCTCTTTTTAGTTTCATACTTGCAAATATGTGCAAAAACATCTGAGAGAAAAGGATCGACGCAATTTTCCAATCACTAGAAATGCGACGATTTGGTAAAGAATAGTGGAGTACAAATATTGATTTTCAAAGAGCTTGGCTGTTCCTTGGATGCTTAAAACATGGTAACAAATTGTGCCTATATTTGACTTATATCAAGGAGATACAGTTGTCCCCCTTTAAAAACAAAATTAAAAAAATAAAAATCTAAGGGAAAGGAAAGCGATTGTCTAAGAGTCTTATGGCCCAAAGATATACCCAAGGAATGTCATGATACAAAGAAGAGACGAGTAAAAGAGATTTCAAGTGATTCCCGGAGAAAAATCTAAGTCTGGGGGAGAAAGACGTGAAGAAGTGGTTGGGAAATTGCTGACATCAACATGTCCATTCTCTCTTGCAATTATCCATAATATATTGCACCCGGAGTCTATGGTAACCTTGAACACTTTTAACCTCAACACTAAAATCAGCCTTTTCCAATACCTAGCCCGTCTTCTTTGAATGATACTCTTGATGGGAAGTTTTCATTAAGTCTAGGAGAGTAGAAAGAGTCAATTGAGTTGAAGTTGAGATTTAGAGTATGGACATGTTGGGAATTCGTGATGGAAGAAGATGACAATGTCTATGAGCTAATCGTGTTTCATGTGGATTACATGTTTAGAATTTGATGCAACGATCCAAAGGTTTGTGAGTTCCTTCGAATTTCAAACTTCTTCTCAATTCTTGACAATTGTTTGCTTGAGGACAAACAAAAGATAAGTCTGGGGGAGTTGATATATCCTATATTTTAACACTTCTACTATATATTTTACTATGGTTTATATATATATTAATAAAGCTTTTGGATCAAAAGAGGTAGTTTTCTCATATATGTAGATTTTAAGGTCTTAACAGGTTTTATCATCAAAAAAATGTAAAAAGGAGCAAAAGGAGTGTCATCTATGATGCAGCTACTCATCCAAGTCAAAAGAACCAAGCCAAGTCATTTTATCTTGAAGATAATGTGCATTCTCAAACTGGACAGAACGTATATGCCAGAAGTTCTCTGAAGAACTGAGGATCAAATAAGTTTGGAATTTAATGAAACTTGGTATGGAGATATCCCTTTTAGTAATATTTCTAATGGATTTGAAATTTCATCAATTGGAGCTGTACTTTGGAAGATACACCCGAAACACTGAGGACATGTCAAACTGCATTCGAAGTGAACTGAGTGCAGAATGAAGTCAAAAACTGGGCCAGCCCTTGGACCGATATCCAGACTTTTTCCGACCTTCTAGAAGCATCATAGAAGCTTCCAATACCAGTCACGAAGCCCAACCGACATTGTGTCCGATATTGCCTCAGTTTCGACCAAAAAAACGTATTTTCCCGAAGGAACCCTAACCGGCTTAAGCTTCCTTAAACTCCTACATATACTTGCTTTTAGCCTCTCTAGGAACTCAATACCTCAGCCTTAACAACCTAAATCAATACCTAAACAATGTATTTCATTTTTCTCTTTTTCTTAATGTTTATTTGATTCTAGAAGCTTTTAAGGATAGATTGACTTTGCCCTACTGCAAAAAGATGAGATCTAACTCCTTAAGCTTAGATAGATCAACGAATTATACTGTCTATGTGCTTTACTATTGCTACTATGTGTTGCAAAATATTTTTAGAGTTATAGCTTTGATTTGATTTCTATACACTTTCTTAATTCTATGTCTTTACATACTTAATCGTTTAGAGTTTTATTCTACAATTGATTCTTCATTTTTATTTATACTCAAAGCACGAATTGGCTTAGATACCCAAGGAGTGATCTTAGGTTGATATACTCTTCAAAAGCTTGTTATATTTTCGGACCTAGTATTCGATGAGTTAGGCGTCTTAACAATTCGATAGGTTAGTTAAGGAGTCTAGTGAACAATCAATCTTGAGCATAAAGCATATTTTCACCTTGTAATAACCTGCGATAGTTGAGTTTATTAGGGTGTAAAACGTAGATGGTTAGTTACTTCACGATAGTAGCATGACCTTACCTTAGTGATATAAGGTTTAGAACAACTAGTATTAAAATCCTAAATCGATTGCTTGTGTTTTGCATATGTTTTGTGAATTGCTTGATTTCTAATCTTAATTGATATATATCCCTTTACTTATTTGCTTTGTTATTTGCGTCCATAAAACCCCAAAAACCAAATAGTTTTTCCTTTATCTTAATTGGAATCACTTAGTCCTCAGTGGTTCGACCCCTAAGTACTACAATTGTCCCGTCTCACCAGCTAATATTAAGAATCATCATATGAACAAACGAGAAAACCTATCACAAACCAAACTTGAACTTTCATTCATAACAAACCGTGTTGATTAGACACCAAACATGACATAATTGTGTGCACACCATCATCAAACCATATACATAAGTATACCTTTACACCAAAGTGTATTTACCAAACCAAACGAGCAAACATAGGCTTTATGAGCCAAAATATAAACAAACCTAGACAATAGCTACGGTCACGCACTCACCTTAGCAAATGAATTTGTTGAGGAAAAGGCACACAATCCACTCGAATGATTGACCACAATCCACCCGACACTTCCCACATACAATCGCCACGGAAAATCCTCTATCCAAACCAGACCGAAACAAGTCAGAACAGAAGATAAGGTAACCGATCGAGGAAAACCTAAGGGTTACTCGATCCTTACCACCATTCTCGAACAGGCATGCCGATTGCTTATCCATACGATCGCGAACCACAATTCTTACAGAAACTACATCGAATCCATACCCATCAACACGAGAACACCGAGTTACAGAAAATTTAGGGTAAACAAACAATGAAACAAACAAGTCCACGAGACTTACCTAAAGCCAAACGGATTGAGTGGATTGACAGACGTTACCCGCGTAAACTCTCGATAACCACATGCAAAACTCGGTACAACTCTCGCACACAACAAATCAAACACTCGACAGAATTACTCACATGTGGGACTCACGAACTCTCTTTGACGTGACGCTCTCTTAAAACTCTCTAGGGTTGCAAAAATGAGAAAAATGAGAGAGACTCCCTCTTTATATAGGGTCACGGATCCCAAGGCATATTCCCCGAAGACGCCCTGCAATAAACAAGCCAATTAACTCCCCTTCCATATCCAGAGATACGCGATATCTTCGTCAAACCGTACATTTACTCCACTTCCCTTAAATTGTCCCGATACATTCCTTGCGGTCCAAATCTTTTTATATCTTGCCGCATACATAATGCTCCATGTGGACCCTTACCCGCCCAAATGGCAAGTCGACTCGACCCGGCCCAGTCTCGGCCTAATCTTATGGGTCTACTCCAAATCCGTCCCGCAAGTCATTGAGCCTATTTATACTTAGTCAAATTTCGGTTGCCATTTTACTTAGCCAAATTCAACTAAATTCAATTCAGCGGAAGACTAACAACTTAAGCGCGTTCAAAACATGATACTTTAATGAGTCAACTTCCCTGTTAACTGAGTCATCAACTTGTGATGTGCATAAAACATCGATCTAGGGTTTGTATGCAACTGGTTTTAAATTTATAACCCTAGGAAACTTCAAGTGCACAGTTAAGACAATTGTAATACTTAGGGGTCGAACCTCTAAGGACTAAGTGATGAATGCACTACAAATCTATATGATTCCAATTAAGCTAAGTAAACATATTATTTAGTTTTTGGGGTTTTTAATGGAAGCAAATAACAAGCAATAAAAGTAAAGGGATAGATATCAATTAAGATTAGAATTCAAGCAATTCACAAAACATATGTAAAACACAAGCAATCGATTTAGGATTTTAATATTAGTTGTTCTATAACTCATATCACTAAGGTAAGGTCATCCCACTATTGTGACGTAACTAACCTTCTATGTTTTGCACCCTAATAAACTCAAATATCACAGATTATTACAAGGTGAAAACATATTTTCTGCTCATGATTGATTGTTCACTAGACTCCTTAACTAACCTATCGAATTGTTAAGATGCCTAGCTCATCGAATACTAGGTCCGGTTGATTACGTCAAGTTGATATACCCTATATTTTACCAGTTTTACTATCTATTTTGATTTTAATAAAGTATATGTTGATATACCCTATATCCTTTTGATGATTACAGCCAATTTTACATCCTTTTGGTAAAAAAAAACTTTATTAATATATATAAAAACAATAGTAAAATAGATAGTAAAACTGGTAAAATATAGGGTATATCAACTTGGCTGTCCTAGCAAACCCTTTCACATATCTCCGGTAATTATCAGTTAACCCGAGAAAACACCTTATCTCCGTAGCATTTCGCGGCCTTGACCTTTTCTAGATCAACAGACACTCCTTTGTCCGAGACAACATGACCCAAGAATCCAATTTCCTTATGTCAAAAGCTACACTTGCTGAATTTGGCAAAAAACTTTTTTTCCAGCAACTTACTCAACACCTTTTCCATATGGACTTGGTGTTCCTATCGGTCCTTCGAGTACACCAAAATGTCATCAATGAAAATGATAACAAATTCGTCCAAATACTACCTCAACACACTGGTCATCAACTTCATGAATGCTGCTAGTGCATTCGTCAGCCCAAATGGCACCACCACGAACTCGTAATGCCCGTACCTCGTCCGAAAGGCAGTTTTAAGGATATCCACCTCGGCTATCAGGATTTGATGGTAACCCGAAGCCAAATCAATCTTTAAAAAACAAGTAGGACCCTTGAGTTGGTCCAACAACTCATCGATCTTTGGTAAATTGTACTTGTTCTTCACTGTCACCCGGTTCAACCCTTGGTAGTCGATACATAGTCTAAAACTCACGTCTTTCTTTTTAACGAACAACACCATGGCTCCCCACGGTGAACTACTCGGCTGAACAATATCTTTCTCCATCAATTCACCCAACTACTTTTTAAGCTCGGCCATCTCAGTAGGCGTCATCCTGTATAGTGCCTTCGAGATTGAAGCCGTATTAGGCTCTAATTCAATAATGAACGGATTCGATCTTGCCGGTGGTGGTCCTGACAACGACTCGAACACATTCTCGAAATCCCTCACCACTGGAATCTCACCCAAATCGACCACCGGTCCATCGTCACCCGTGGTGATGGTAGCTAGATTTGCTTTACACCCTTTCTTGATCAACTGCCCCACTTGGATAGCTAACACGATTAAACCGCTTGGTGAAGTCTAAATCCCCTGAAACATGACCTTTGCATCACCCTTCCCAAAGCAAATATGTCTTCGGTGACAGTCAAGATGTGCCTTATACCTATCGAGCTAATCCATGCTCAATATCACCTCATAGGACTTAACCCGACAAATCCTCAAGTCTGCCGGCATGTCCCCATCGATCACCACTGAGTCATTCCTGACCATCCCGTAGGTCATCATCACCTGGCCACCTGCCGATTAGACCATTGCATCTGCCGCTTCCACCCTTTCTTACCAAAATCGGGTTAACAAAACAATATATCACTCCCGAATCGAACAACACATGGATTGCTAATCCATCCCTACAAATCGTCCCTACACCTTCGTATAAAATGCTAAGAAGACAAACTAACAAACGACAAACACAAACAACCATCCACAAACCAAACCAGATGATATACTAAGTTAGTCATGAACTAACTTACCAACACATCTACAAACAATGAGACTTACCGGGAAACAGCGCTAGAAGGATGGATTTCTACAGCCCACAAACCCATTTATGCAACATAAAACAATCATAGAATGAACCACAACATAAAACACCCCAACCCGAAAATCCTACCCGCAGTAAGGGAATTATCGAATATGCGATCCTATTTTATACTTAGTCAAATTTCGGTTTTCATTTTACTTAGCCAAATTCAACTAAATTTCGAACATGTATAAATAACGATCCTTTAACGAGTCAACTTAATAAACTTCAAACGAGGTTCAACAACAATAATGAGTTCAATAAACAAACTATCCAACAATTCCATAACCACTTAACAAACGATCAACTTAGGAAATGAATTAGATTAAATCAAACCAACGAGTCTAATGAATGCAACAACGTAACGTGAACCCAGCCTAAATTCATCCCTTCTGATGCATCCCTCGAAACCCTCACCGCTCCGACCGCCCCACAGGCGACCATTCCCACTATGCGATCACGACCCATGAACCAAATCCGGCACGCGAACGCTACAAGATAACATCAATGAAGCCGTAGAGGTTCTACTCGCCGAGCTTGACATGGAATTAGCAGGCCAGCCCAACCAAAAGGACGCGACCCAAGGCACGGCCCAAAACTGGCCTGACCAAGACCGACCCAACCCAAACCGGCCCGACTACGACCAGCCGGATCAAAATAAGACTGGACCGGACCCACCGAAGCAATGGATCAACCCGATCGGATCTTCTCGCATCATGAAAACCGTGAGTAATGGACACTTCCCCTATTCGATATCACGCGATTGAAGACCCACGCGATCCGCAATGGTCCGATCCACCTAAGATAAATTTTTAATTCATTTGTTTTGATTTAAAAACTAACGGCTCTTTTTCTTTGATTTGTGTTTGCGAGTTATTTTTGTTTCCTTTATAAGTAAGGCATTTGTTTGCCTCATTAATTACTTAGATTCTAATTAGTTGTAATATAATTCAAAGACCCCTCCCAGCCGTGTATATTTTAACAAAGTGTCAATAAAGAATTGAACTTTCTTCTTAAAGAAAACCTTTTGCAACTTAGGAATCCGGTTGATTTCTAGTTGTTTCTGTCAGTATCGAGTTGTCACTATCCGACTCGTGGTGACCATCGACCCACACTTCGACTCACTCAATCATCCCTTGTCCAAATCGAAAGTGTCGTACGGCCAGCGATTCGATCCATTGTCCACATCATTTTTGCAATCCATTTCCACCGGATTAAAGTTAGGTGCTGTACGGCCAGGCCTAACCCATCGCCTTCAACCCGTGACCCTTTGAGATCGTGGTTATATTCAACTCAGACTAGTCGGCCACTTCACTGCGTCCAACCTCTACGGTAATCCTACCTTGGCTACCGACGTTGCATCACCTTCCATTCTAGCTTGTCTCACGTACTCCTTAGCCACTTTTATCACCTGCGGCCATGAACGGGCGCATAAGCAAACGAATTGCTTGGTGAGTGCGGTCATCCCGTCTCACCAAGTAATATCAAGAATCATCGTATAGAGCAAACATATGAAAAACCAAACTTGAACCTCCGTTCATAACAAACCGTGTTTATCAGACACCAAACATGACATAATTGTGTGCACACCGTCATCAAACCGTATACATAAGTATAGCTATACACCAAAGTGTATATGCAAAACCAAACCAAACGACAAAGATGGCTTCACAAACCAACATACAAACAACCCTAAACAATAGCTACAGTCACGCACTCACCTTAGCAAACAGATTGGTAGAGGAAAAATCGCATAATTCACCCGAACAATCGATCACGATCCACCTAACATTTCACCCGTACAATCGCAACAGAAATGTCTACCCAAACCAAACCAAACCAAGTAAGAATTGAACCCAAGGGTAAACGATCCACGGAAAATACACAAGGGGTAAATGATTTTTACCCAAAACTACCGAACACGCAACCCAACAAAAAACTCACGTGATCTCCCAGAAAACTAACGCAATTTCCCGGAAAATCCCTTGCAACTCCCGCGAACTCTCAGATTCTCACGTCGACCACTCGCAACCCCTTCGCGAAACCAAACTGGTCCGAACCCAACACATGAAAACACCAAGTTACGGTTAGTTACGTGTAACCCAATCAGTGAATCAACTAAGGTTTCGAGACTTACCCAATCCTAACAAGTCGACAACCGATGACTCACAAATTCTCCTGACAACACTTGCGTTGAAACGACCCGACCCAAAATTTAAACAAATTTCCCTCCAGACACAAGCAATGCGGAAATCAAATAAACAACCAACAAATTCCAATTCAATAAATCCCACACTTTATTAAATTACTAAACCAGTTCAACCCGTAAACGATTCAACAAAACAACGAGTTCCAGAATTACTAACGACCTAGCAATTCAATAAAGCAATAATACATAAACGAGTCCCTAAATCATCTCTCCTTCCTGGCCATGATTCCGTAATCACATTTTCTCTTTACCTGCAACACATGACAAAAAGAGTTGTGTGAGTATTATCACAAATACTCAGCGATACGGTCATCCCGTCTACAGACTATTTATACACAGGCATGGTGTCGTGTCAATCGACACACCACCATGGTGTCGATTGACACAACATCGCAGAACCCAGGAACGAGCCTATCCTCTCATGGCTCAAACCCATCGCGATTCATTGAGTCTCCTGCACAATTTCACTCACAACACACACGAAATCCACTAAGCAATCGCATTCTATTAATTCCTTATACCTATATAAGCCTACGGTCATGCACTCACCTCGATTGGAAGAGAAGAAGAGGAAGAACACGAAGAACGAGCGAAGAACTCGATAAACAGCCATAACCCAGCCTCTGATTCCATCCTCCCAAACACGATATCACTCAACAATCGTTCTCCCCTTGATCCTCAAGCCTCAAGAACACTATCCCTCAAGAACAATCTCACAAATCACCCAAAAACTCTCCCAAATCTTTCTTATACATATTTCTCTTATGATTTTGGCCAAAAAGGCAGACAACACGCGTCTGATCCCTTTTATACCCGAGCCCTAGGGTTTTCCTAAACCAGTCCGCTAAATCGAACAATTGAAATCAAACCGATCCATCCGATTCTAACCCGTGTCGATCGACACACACCACCTGTGTCGATCGACACACACCACCTGTGTCGATCGACACACCCAACCAAAATCTATTTTTGGTTCACGGGCGTTACAATTCTCCCCCACTAACACAGATTCGACCTCGAATAACGTGAATCCGTCTTACTAAGGTTAGCACTTCCGCTTAAACCCGACCAGATTCACCTGGGAACATCAACGATGCAACGCCCCCTGGTCCGGATTAGGAATGCCCGATTGATCACCCAATAATCAAACAAGAACTTGCACGACCAACCGTTGTCCCCGAATTAGACCAAATGATCACACAACAATCAAACAAGAACATGTACGATCAACGGCGCTACATATGTCACCAGGGTTGTCTGAACCATGGTTCTAAACGTCAGTAAATGATACGATCTCCCAAAGGAACGCACATTCTTTTAGGTATTAAAACGGATAGATCCTTGAATGAACAAGGCGTGAAAGGGAATGTCTTCATCGAGAGTGATGATCGGCTATCGGTAAACCTAATCCGTAGGCTAACCACCTAAGGATCGAAGGACTCTTCAGCTAACCACCTTAAAGTCGACGAGATCGCAAGGCTAACCACCTAGTGATCGGTTGTGATCAAAGAGCTAACCACCCAATGATCGATTTGATTTTGTTGGCTAACCACCAAGAGATCGACAAGTTCTCAAAAGAACAAGACATAAACTTCTTTTAGAAAAGATTGATAAAAAGTAAATGATTATGCTCAAGGATTTTACATGGTTTATATAGTGAGAAAATAAAGATGAAAAGTCCTAAATCGATGCATGGAAATTAACAAAACTAATTTAATTTAAGACTAAGACCATTGAATCTTAACTAATAATAATGCATGGTGTGAACACCCTCTTGGCCTTCCACGTTCATGAATCTCCTTAGTATGCAAATTCCATGCAAATTATTCTTGATATGTTTCATGATGTTGGATCGTAAATGGTAAGTATAAGTGTTGCCTCGTTAAAACCTCTACTCGGAAAACCCATTGGGACAAAACCGAGTACAGGAAAAATAGTACAACAACTTATACTTAACGTCCAACCTCAAGAAAATATCGTAGCCGAAATTGAAGTAACGGCGTTGTGCATAAGTTGATCTTCTTCCTTGATCTGAACATCTCTAAGTAACTCCTGAACAGCTCCGGCCAGCTTCCTTGCCTTGAACCGCATCATAGGACCTTCGGGTACGATCAAAGCTTCCTTGTCCAAAGCATGCTTGTCCATGATCGCATTATCCCCCTCCTCTTGAAAAAGATTTGTCCTCAAATCGTCTTGATCTGCAACAAAAGGAATAATATCAGCAATATTGAAGCTAGAACTAACGGAGTACTTACCTTGGAGATCGATTTTGTAAGAGTTGTCATTGATCTTTTCCAAAACAGTGAATGGTCCATCAACCCTTGGCAAAAGTTTAGACTTTTTTTCTTCAGGGAACCTCTCCTTGCGTAAATATATCCAAACAAGATCACCGGGTTTGAATGTTTTCTTGTGCCCTCCTTTGTTCGCATATTTACGGTATAGCTCGGTCTTACGCTCGATGTTCTGTTTTGCCTTCTCATGCATTTGTTTCTCCAACTCAGCCTTCTTCTGTCCATCCATGTTTACACATTCACTCAAAGGTAAAGGAGTTAGATCAAGAGGTGTAAGCGGATTGAAGCCATAAACGAGTTGAAAATGAGAAAAACAAGTAGTAGAATGCACGACATGATTATATGCAAATTCTACGTGAGGTAAACAATCCTCAATGACTTCAGATTCTTTTTTATCACGGTTCTCAAGAGTGTTCCTAAAGTCCTATTAACCACTTCGGTTTGACCATCGGTTTGCGGATGATAAGTAGTAGTGAAACAATGCTCAGTTCCTAGCTTAGACCATAGGGTCTTCCAAAAATAACTGAGAAACTTTGTATCCCTATCCGAGACTATGGTCCTAGGCATTCAATGCAAATGGACAATCTCCCTAAAGAATAAGTCGGCAATGTTAGAGGCATCATCAGTTTTATGGCAAGGTATGAAATGGGCCATCTTAGAAAATCTATCAACTACAACAAAAACCGAATCGCTACCTTTCCTAGTCCGGGTAATCCTAAGACGAAGTCCATCGAGAGGTCGGTCCATGGTGCACTAGGAATCGGTAAAGGAGTGTACATACCTTGGCCTTGGCTTTTGGATTTAGCGAACTTACATGTAGTACATCGGCTACAAACCTGTTCCACGTCGCGCTTTATGTGCGGCCAAAAGAATTGGTCTTGTACGATTAAAAGGGTCTTGGCAGTGCCAAAGTGGCCCATCAAGCCTCCACCGTGTGCTTCCCTAACAAGAAGATCTCGCAAAGAAGAGTTAGGAATGCAAAGACGGTTTTTATAAAACAAAAACCCATCACTTCTAAAGTATTGTCCCAAAGCAAACTTTTCACAAGTAAGAAATACTTCCTGGAAATCGGGATCGGCTGCGTATGCTCCCTTGATCATCTCAAACCCGAGAATCTTGGCATCTAGAGTCGAGATCAATGTGTATCTTCGAGATAAGGCATCAGCTACCACATTCTCTTTACCTTGCTTGTATTGGATCACATACGGAAAAGTTTCCACGAACTCCATCCAATGGGCATGCCTCTTGTTCAACTTATGTTGGCTCTTCAAGTGCCTAAGTGATTGGTGATCGGTGTGAATCACGAACTCCTTTGGCCAAAGATAGTGTTGCCTCGTTTGGAGTGCACGGACTAAGGCATAGAGCTCCTTATCGTACGTCGGGTAGTTGATCGTAGCTCCACCGAGTTTCTCGCTAAAGAAGGCGATTGGCTTTTTCTCTTGCATTAACACGGCTCCTATACCTACACCAGAAGCATCGTATTCAATTTCGAACGTTTTCATAAAATCAGGTAAAACAAGAAGAGGGACGTTAGTAAGCTTGTGTTTTAGGAGCTGAAAAGCGTCCTCCTGAGCTTGTTCCCATTTAAAGCCTACGTCCTTCTTGATCACTTCGGTTAAAGGTGCGGCAATGGTGCTGAAATCCCGAACGAACCATCGATAGAATCCGGCTAAGCCGTGAAAGCTTCGAACCTCACCAACCGTCTTAGGACTCGGCCAATCTTGGATTGCCTTGATCTTGTTCTCATCAACCTGTATGCCCTGAGAACTTTCCACAAAACCTAGAAACACAACGTTATCCGAACAAAAAGAACATTTTTTAAAGTTTCCAAAATGAAGTTCTTGCCTAAGCACGTCTAGAACCAAACGCAAGTGTCCTACATGTTCATCAAGGGTCTTACTATAAATCAGTATATCATCGACATAGACAACAACAAAGACACCTATATACGATGTAAGAACATGATTCATAAGAAGCATGAAAGTGCTAGGTGTGTTCGTAAGACCAAATGGCATTACAAGCCACTCATATAAACCGTGTTTAGTTTTGAAAGCAGTTTTCCATTCATCACCTTCCTTCATCCGGATTTGGTGATAGCCACTTTTCAAATCAATTTTAGAAAAGATACTAGACCCATGAAGTTCATCTAGCAAATCATCTAACCTGGGAATCGGATGGCGATACTTTATCGTAATGTTGTTGATGGCTCGGCAATCAACGCACATTCGCCAAGATCTGTCTTTCTTATGAACAAGTAGTACCGGAATAGCGCACAGGCTCATACTCTCCCGGATATGACCCTTTTTCATAAGTTCACCGATTTGTCGTTGGAGCTCCTTGGTTTCGACCGGATTGGTTCTATAAGCGGATCGGTTAGGAAGTGTTGCTCCAGGAACGAAGTCTATTTTATGTTCTATCCCACGAATAGGTGGTAAACCTCCTGGGCCATCGTTCGGAAATACATCACTATATTCCTACAAAAGAGACAATATATTGCTCGGAAGATCCAGCTCAAGGTTAGTCATGCTAGTGAAAGCATCTTTAAAAATGATCAAAATGAAGTGTTGCTTAGTGATGAGAGCATGCTTAATCTCACTCGGCCTCACAAAAAAACTTTTTTGCCTCACGGGTTTACTCTCAACGGCCTTTAGCTTGGTTTTTCTCGAACTTTCCCTCTCATTTTTAGTGTAAGAAGTGTTTAGGGGGTCACTCGCAATACTTTTACCTCATTTTTAGTGTAAGAAGTGTTTAGGGGGTCACTCGCAATACTTTTACCTCATTTTTCCTCAAGCTTGAGCTGGTCTAGGTACACCTCGTGTGGAGTCAATGGTGCAAGAGTGATCTTCCGTCCTTGGTACTCACAGGAATGCTTGTTAGTGTACCCATCATGAACCGTCCTTCGGTCGTATTGCCATGGTCTTCCAAGTAGGATGTGGCCAGCTTCCATGTGTATCACATCGCAAAGGATCTAATCTTCATATCGGCCAATTGACCTCCATAACTTGATGTGTAACCGTGAGTTGTTTTTGGTTACTCAGCCACCTTAGACCGTACGGCCGTTGATGCTTCCTCATCTCCAAGTTTAGTTTCTCCACCAAAGTTGTACTAGCAACATTAGTGCAACTTCCGCCATCAATAATTAAGCTGCACACCTTGTTCTTAACCTTGCACCGGGTGTGGAACAAGTTTTCCCGTTGCTTATCTACTACGGAATGCTCTTGAGACAGAAGAACACGTCTAGCAACAAGTAGCTCTCCCTCTACTGTGTGTTCCTCATCGTCATCATAGATTGGTCTAGAATCAGATTCCTCCTTGTCATCATCGGTCACGATCTCTCCACTATCCAATATCAACATCGCACGTTGGTTCGGGCACTTATTCGCATAGTGTCCTTTGTCCCTGCACTTAAAACATTTAATGTCACGATTACGAATAGAGGTAGAAGCTTCGGCCTTACCCTTGTAGTCCGTTTTTGGCTTAGTATCAATACGGGCTGGGTAACTCGGCTTCTCGTATTTGGTGTAGCTTGGTTTAGACACGAAAGGTGTTCGTGAGATACCCTTTCTCTTAAGTTGCTGCTCCACGAGAATGGCCTTGTGCAACATCTCTTCTACGGTGTCATAAGACTGCATCTCCATCCGATCTTTTAAATCTCTATTCATTCCGCTTAGGAATCGGGCCATAGTTGCATCACCGGGCTCATCGATATCGGCTTTGAGCATGAGTTTTTCCATCTCCTGAAAGTAGTCCTCAACTCCCCTACCCCCTATGATAGTCTACGCAACTTTTGGTGTAGCTCGCGGTGGTAGTGGACTGGTACGAATCGCCTCCTCATGATTGATGACATTTCTCTCCTCGTTTCAACTGGGTTTTCTCCATTGCGTCTCCTGTTGGTCACTACTTGATCCCACCAATCAATAGCATAATTATGAAACTCAGTAGCGGCTAACCTGACCTTTTTGTACTCGGGATCGTTTGTTCCGTAGAAGGGTGGAATGCGAAGTTTTACGCCGCCAAGTTCATTGTCATTTCTCCTTCGTTCCGGGGGTTGTCTAGACTGGTTATCTGCGGATAAGCCATGAAACGGATTGTTGAACTGCTCGTTTTGTTGATTTTGTTGACTCCGCCAGTTTTGCATATGTCTAGGCGGGATTCACGGTCTTCTTTGAACAACACTATGGTCGGATCCGTGACTTTCGGCCAAGTTGCCTTCTCGAGCTATGCCTTGGTTGGTTTTTTCGTTTCTTTCTCGTCTATTCGGCGTTCTAACACTAAGAGAGGCCTTTTGACCTCTCTATTCATTTAGCATCGCGAACATAGTATCCATCTTGCGATTCATTTCGGCATCTTTTCTTCTCCTTGATCGTGACGTACCGTCATTGCTTTCATCGGACATTTTTTTCCTCGCAAAAGAAATAAACACGATAGTAAAATAATCCTCACAAGTGTTCACTCAAATGTTTCGCACAACTCTCACAATATCCTCACACACACAAGAAGTTCTCCTCGGTTCTTAAGGAACTAAATCGAAACAAATTGATGGTAGCTTTAAAAACCAAATCGTCAAACTAAAGATAGATAGTGAAGAAATACGAACCAATATATACATTTTTTATACTTGTCTTTTCGTTTTTTTTTTATAATTGGTTTTGATACTAAAGATAGAAAGAAAAGAAGGACGATTGAATATGAAAAGATAGGAAATGGTTAGAAAATACCGCTATTTCAAGAGCGTGGCTCTAATACCACCTGATACGATCTCCCAAAGGAACGCACACTCTTTTAGGTATTGAAACGGATAGATCCTTGAATGAACAAGGCGTAAAAGCGAATGGCTTCGTCGAGAGTGATGATCGGCTCTCAGTAAACCTAATCCGTAGGCTAACCACCTAGGGATCGAAGAACTCTTCGGCTAACCACCTTGAAGTCGACGAAATCGCAAGGTTAACCACCTAGTGATCGGTTGTGATCAAAGAGCTAACCACCCGATGATTGATTTGATTTCGTTGGCTAACCACCAAGAGATCGACAAGTTCTCAACAGAACAAGAGAGAAACTTCTTTAAGAAAAGATTGATAAAAATTGAATGATTATTCTCAAGGAGTTTACATGGTTTATATAGTGATAAAAGACAGTCCTAACTCACATAAGACTTCTATTCCAGACTCCCCCTAGTAAATAAGCAGGCTCTAACTCACATAAAACCCCTATTTCCGAGCGCCATCCAGGGAATAAGCAAGGTCTAACTCACATAGAACCTCCATCCCCAAACAGTCCTCCTAGAACATGGACAGCCCTAACTCACACAGAACTTCCATTTCTAGCCTCCCTAGCCGATAGACAAATTCCAACTCCCATGGAACTCCATTGCTAGACCTCCACATGACCTACCAGTCACCACAATCCATGACATCACCAATCATACCAACACATGACCCACCAGTCAACTCATAAGAACTCACATCTTATAACACATTTAATAAGAAAAAAAAAACTCATCTTATTAAATCTAAAAAATAAGATGTGAATCGTCCTCTCAGACTGCCCATCCGTCTAAGGATGATACGCTGTGCTCATATGCACCTTAGTACCCATCTCAGCCTGAAATGCCCTCCCGAACTCTGAAGTAAACCTTGGATCTCTGTGTGACACAATACTTACTGGCACCCCGTGCAACCTCACTATATCACGCACGTACTTCCTAGCCAACACCGCCGCTCCATCGGTCTTCTTGATGGCCAGAAAATGTGTTGAATTCGTCAAACGATCCACAATAACCCAAATCGCATCATATGTTCGTGACACTGGCAACCCGTCATGAAATCCATGGTAATCATATTTCACTTTCACTCTAGGATAGGCAAACTCTGTAACATACCACTCGGAACCTGATGCTCTACCTTCACCAACTGACACACGCTACACGCTACAACCTAGTTAGCTACATCCCTCTTCATTTCGACCCAATGATAATACCGCTTCAGGTCATGATACATCTTGGTCGCTCCTGGATGAATCGATAACATGCTCGAATGAGCCTCCCTCAGGATCTCCTACCTCAGATCTTCATCCTTGGGTACACAAACCCGCCCATTTACCAGTATCATCCCACTCGCTGAGACCACATACTCTGAACCGGCCACCTTAAAAGCATCAAACAAGCCCTGATCCTTCTCCTGAGTAACTCGAATCCTGCTCAATAAGTCTGCCTGGTTAGCTGCCTCTAAGCCCAACGGCTCCTGTGAAATCACGCATAACTTCAACGTACTGATCTCGCTTACCAGAGCCTCCATATCCTTCTCCTGATCTGAAGCCAACCTCTTCTGACTCAACGCATCTACAACCAGATTAGCCTTACCCGAATGGTACGCGATCTCCAGATCGTAATCCATTACTAACTCCATCCAGCGCCTCTATCTCTGGTTCAGTTCTGGCTGAGTGAAAAAATACTTCAGACTCTTGTGGTATGTGAACACTTGCACCTTCCCACCGTACAGATAAGACCTCCAAATCTTAAGAGCAAAAATCACCCCAGCCAACTCCAAACCGTGGGTAGGGTAGTTGCACTCATGCTTCCTCAGCTGTCTCGAAGCATACGCAATCACCTTTCCCAGCTCCATCAGTATGCATCCCAGACCAACTCCCGAAGTGTCTGTATACACCACGTAAGCCTCACCCAGCTCAGGTAACACCAACACCGGTGTACTCATCAACATCTCCTTCAGCTTCCAGAAACTCTCCTCGCAAGCTGAAGTCCACACAAAAAGAACATCCTTCCCTGTCAACTTCATTATCGACTGCGCCCCGGCTGACCACCAACCACTACTGGCTGCACACCAGCCACACCTGGCTAAACTCCCAAAGACCGACCCGGAACCGGCACCCCACCTGGTAACCGCTCCAGAATCATCTGCAGCAAACTCGCCAGACGATCATCTCGGTCCTTGGCCACACCTGCGGGAACACCCCTACACTGGGACCCACACTAGCCCCATCAGCCCTTACGCTGACACTCGTAGAAGCCTCACCCACGGACCCCTCCTGAAACGCCTGAGAGTCTGCCACCTGCTCCTATGCGGTCTCCTAGGCCACACTCGCGGTAACTGACTTACTCTCAAGTCTACGCCCGCGCCCACGCCCACCACGACCACCTCTGCCTCTAGCCATCACTCTGCATTCACCAGCAGACTACTTAGTACAGAAAAACAGAAAGTCATAGACACATACCGTGGAATCTCATTGAAGGCTTGGAAGAGATGATATAGGACTCCATACCCACACAACAATCAATCAATCAACTCACATAATCAATCAATTACACCCGCCCTAGAACCATAAGGGCTTTGATACCAAAATGAAACGATCCGACCCAAAATTTTAAAAAATTTCCCTCCAGATTATTATCATCACAGATAATAGTCCTCAACGGGCAAACACAAGCAATTCGGAAATCAAATAAACAACCAACAAATTCCAATTCAATAAATCCCATACTTTATTAAATTACTAAACCAGTTCAACCCGTAAACCATTCAACAAAACAACGAGTTCCAGAATTACTAACAACCTAGCAATTCCATAAAGCAATAACACATAAACGAGTCCCTAAATCATCTCTCCTTCCTGGACATGATTCCGCGATCACATTTTCTCTTTACTTGCAACACATTGCAAAAAGAGTTACGTGAGTATTATCATAAATACTCAGCGACGCGGTCATCCAGTCTACAGGCTATTTATACACAGGCATTCACGAAACAATCAAACACGAACCAGTCCAGAAGCACTGTGTCGATCGACACAACCTCTAGGTGTCGATCGACAGACTCCCTCGTGTCGATCAACACACAACCATGGTGTCGATCGACACGACATCGCAGAATCCAGGAACGAGCCTATCCTCTGATGGCTCGAATCCGTCGCGATTCATCGAGTCTCCTCCACAATTTCATTCACAACACACACGAAATCCAACAAGCAATCGCATTCTATCAATTCCTTATACCTATATAAGCCTACGGTCACGCACTCACCTAGATTGAAAGAGAAGAAGAGGAAGAACACAAAGAACGAGCGAAGAACTCGATAAACAGCCATGAACCAGCCTCTGATTCCGTCCTCCCAACTACGAAATCACTCAACAATCGTTTTCCCCTTGATCCTCAATCCTCAAGAACACTATCCCTCAAGAACAATCTCCCAAATCACCTAAAAACTCTCTCAAATCTCTCTGATACAGATTTCTCTTCTGATTTCGGCCAAAAAGGGAGACAACACACATCTGATTTCATTTATACCCGAGCCCTAGGGTTTCCCTAAACCAGTCTGCTGAACCGGATAATTGAAATCAAACTGGTCGGTCCGATTCTAACCCGTGTCGATTGACACACACCACCTGTGTCGATCGACACACCCAACCAAAATCCACTTTTTGGTTCACGGGCGTTACACGCGTGCACACGGCAGTTCACACGCGAACCTTCGGACTTGGTAGAATTCACACACAGCACGATAGAAAACTCTTGCAACTTGACAGAAACTCAAGTGACCCGACAGAAACTCTCACGACAACCACCCGAGCACTCGGCAGAAATGCACCCGTGCACTCTCAGATTCGCGACTCACAAACTCTCTCATACGACACTCAGACTCACATGCGATGCTCTTACAAAATTTCACTAGGTTTGTGAAAAATGAGAGAATAGAACGAGACTCCATCTTATATAGGCCTGTAGATCCCAATGAATATTGCTCCATATAAATGCTCCATAATAACACGCCATAAATGCTTTCCAAATCTGACTCGATATGGGATATTGCGCATTAATGCTCCCCGCGGACCCACAACTTTCCATAATTGACATGTGATATCTCAAGTCAACCGCGCAATAACCCCGACTTTCTATAAACTGATACACGATATCGCACATTAATGCTCCCTGCAGACCCTTACCAGTAGAGACTGTAATTCGGCTTGACCCGGCCCGATCTTGACCCATCTTTACTTAGAAAAATTCTTAACTTAACTCTTCCTTAGGCAATTTCTCGGCCTGCCCAAGCCTCGAACCTCATGACCCCGATCACTAATCCAGTAAGATTTCGAAGTACGGGTATTACAAATCTCCCCCCACTTAGCATTGATTCGTCCTTGAATCAGTTCACATCTTCCTGTTAGGTGCTTCCTGCACTTGCTTTTCAAACCACTTCAAAAATTCTCCTTCATTGCTACCTCTGGTTCCCAAGTGACATCTTCACCATCACAATCCCATACGACCCGAACCAACTTAACCTTTTTCTTTCAGT
This sequence comes from Arabis hirsuta, assembly GCA_964056655.1. NCBI lineage: Eukaryota > Viridiplantae > Streptophyta > Magnoliopsida > Brassicales > Brassicaceae > Arabis > Arabis hirsuta. The sequence continues at coordinate 29,891,812 of OZ053303.1, forward strand.
CTGCTCGAATCCTTCGATCAATGACCGGTCTACCTTCCATGGTCAGACTAGGCTAGAAATCTGTCGGAGGTTCAATAATCACTTTCTCGCCGTTTACGATGTACTTCCTTAGCATCAAAACGTGGAACACCTTGTGAAAAGCTCTCAAGGACGGTGGCAAATCCAACTTATAAGCCACTGGACCTATCCTTTCCACAACTCGGAACGGACCAATGTATCTAGGGCTCAACTTAGCCGTCTGCCTAGACCGCTCCTTATCCTTTTAGGTAACAGTCTTCAAATAAACCATATCACCAACCGCAAACTCTAGTTCCCTACGGCACTTATTCGAATAACTCTTTTGCTGGTCATGAGCTTCCTTAAGCTTTATCTTCAATATTCGAACCTTTTCACTTATGTCATCCACAAAGTTCCTACCAAAAATACTCCTCTCCCCCACTTGTGTCCAATAAAGGGGTGTACGACAAGGCCTATCATACAAAGCCTAATATGGCGACATGCCGATACTAGTTTGGTAGCTATTATTATAAGAACACTTGGCCAATGACAAGTGACTTTCCCAAGTTTCACCCCAATCTAGGATTACCGCCCTTAGCAAATCCTCGAGGGTCTGGATCATCCGCTCAGACTGTCGATTTGTCTGCGGATGTAAGACGAACTCCTATGAACCTGGGTTCCAAACCGTTTATCTAACACCCTCCAAAATGCCAAAGCAAACTTAGAATCCCTGTCCGAAACAATGCTACCCGATACTCCATGCAACCGCACAATCTCCCTCAGATAAGTCTCAGCAAGTTTCTCCGAATTGTCTTTCCGGTTCACCGGTACGAAATATGCCGCCTTCGTCAATCGATCCACGATGACCCAAATTGTATCCTTATTATTCAGCATAGGTAAACTCGTGACAGAAGCCATCGTCATCATATCACACTTCAACTCGGGCATAGGTAACTTCTTTAACAAGCCTTCCGGAACCTGATGTTCAGCCTTAACCATCTGATATATCAGATAACTAGCAACCCACTTAGCAACATCACGCTTCATCTCAACCTAATGGTAGTATATCTTCAGGTCACGATACATCTTCGTTGCTCCCGAATGAATGGAGAACTTAGACTAGTGTGATTCCTTAAGAATCTCTTCCCGTAACGCTTGAACACTTAGAACACACACCCTACCATTCACCAAATTTATACCATTATTCGCAATCTGATACTCAGTCTTATCGTTCTGAGCCGCCTGATTTAACTTTTCATCCTTCTCCTAGGCTAACTGAACACGAATCAACTAATCCACCTGATCTGCCGCTCCTAGATCCAACGACTCCACATCATATGTCAAAGTTGCAAGATGCAAAGTACTCACTATACTCACCAAGCAATCCAGGTCTTTCCCCGATGCTACATCCACCCACTTATGGCTTATCACTGAATTATCCTTACCCGGATGGTACTTAATAGAAAAATCATAATCCGCAACTAATTCCATCCATCTCCACTACCTAAGGTTCAACTCTGGCTGAGTTATGATATACCTCAAGCTCTTATGATCTTTGAAGACCTGAACCTTACTGCCGTAGAGATAGGATCTCTAAATCTGCAAGTAAAAAACCATAGGTAGGGTAGTTCCCTTCATGCTTCCTGAACTGTCTATATGCATAAGGGATCACCTTACCCTTCTGCATCAGAACACACCCAAGTCCAATCCTTGATGCATCTGTGTAAACCACAAATGGTTCACCTAGCTCGGGCAATGCTAACATCAGTGCACACGTTAGCATTCCCTTAAGTGTCGAGAAACTCCTTTCACACTCGGCTGTCCAAACGAACGGAACATCCTTCCCCATTAGCTGAGTCATCGACTTGGCTGTACTAGCAAACCCTTTCACAAATCTCTGGTAATATCCAGCCAACCCGAGAAAACTCCTTATCTCCGAAGCATTCTACGGTCTCGACCATTCCTCAATGGCTTTGATATTTTCTTGATCAACAGAGACTCCCTTGTCCGAGACAACATGCCCAAGAATCCAATCTCCCTTTGCCAAAAGCTAACAGTTGCTGAACTTGGCAAACAATTTATGTTCCCGTAACTTACTTAACACCTTCTCCATGTGGACTTGGTGTTCCTCTTGATCCTTCGAGTACACCAAAATGTCATCGATGAAAATGATAACAAACTCGTCCAAATACTCTCTGAACACATTGTTTATCAACTTCATGAATTCTGCTGGTACATTCGTGAGCCCAAATGGCATCACCACAAACTCGTAATGACCGTACATCGTCTTACAGACAGTCTTATGTATATCCACCTAGGCTACCGGGATCTGATGGTAACCCAAAGCCAGATCAATCTTTGAAAAATAAATAGCACCCTTGAGTTGGTCCAACAACTCATCGATCCTCGGTAAAGGGTTCTTGTTCTTCACCATCACCCGATTTAACCCTCGGTAGTCAATACACAGTTTGAGACTCCCATCTTTCTTTCTAATAAACAACACCGGTGCTCCCACAGTGAACTACTCGGTCGAACAAAAATTTTCTCCATCATATCACTTAGCTGCTTTTTTAGCTCGGCCATCTCAGCAGGCGCCATCATGTATGATGCCTTAGAAATTGAAGCCGTACTAGGCCCTAATTTAATAGTGAATGGATTTGACCTTCCCCGTGGTGGTCCTGACAACGACTCGAACACATCCTCAAAATTCCTCATCACTGGAATCTCACCCAACTTGACCACCGGTCCCTCTTAACCCATGGTGATGGTAGCCAGATACGCCTCACACCCTTTCTCGATCAACTGTTCAGCTTGGATAGCTGGCACGATCAAACTACTTGGTGAAGTCTGAATCCCCTGAAACACGACCTTCGCATCACCTTTCTCAAACCAAATACGCCTTCGGTGGCAGTCCAGATGTACCTTATACCTATCGAGCTAATCCATGCCCAATATCACCTCATAGGACTCAACCCAAAAAATCTCCAAGTCTGTCGGCATGTTGATCCCATCGATCATCACTGAGACGTTCCTGAAAATCCCATAGGTCATTATCACATGGCTTTCTGCCACTTGGACCATTCCAAAATAATCCCCTGGTTCCTTCAAGAACCCACCCTTTTCTACCAAACTTGGGTTAACAAAACAATGTGTCGCTCTCGATTCGAACAACACATGGATTTCCAATCCGCCAATACAAACCATCCCTACTCATTCGTTTAGGATGCTAAAAATACAAACTAACAAACGACAAACTAAAAACACCCATCCACAAACCATTTCTCACCTTTCTACCGTTACCTCTAGCCCTTTACAAATCAGCCATATGATATACTAAAATAGTTCACGACTTACTTAGCAACACATCTACAAACAATGAGACTTACATTGAGACGGCGCTGGAAGGATGGATACCTACAGCCCACAAACCCATTTATGCAACATAAAACAATCCTAGAATGAACCGTGCTCTGATACAAACTTGTAACGCTCCACCCCGATATCCCACCCGCGGTAAGGGAATTATCGAACCATGCGATCCTATTTATACTTAGTCAAATTTTGGTTTCCATTTTACTTAGCCAAATTCAACTAAATTTCAATTTCAAATCCAATTCAATTCAGCGGAAGAGTAACAACTTAAGCGCATTCAAAACATGCATAAATAACGATACTTTAATGAGTCAACTTAGTAAAATTCCATCAAATAATCCATTTAACAAGGGTTCCTTAAACAAACTAGCAATGATTCCATAACCACTTAACAAAAGAATTCAATCAAACCAAACCACAAGTCTAATAAATGCAACAACCGTAACATGAACCCAGCTTAAATACATCCCTTCCGTTCCAGCTTGTCTCATGGGCTTCTTAGCCACTTTTATCACCTACGACCATGAAAGGGTGCATAAGCAAACGAATTGCTTACTGAGAGCGGTCGTCCAGCCTCACCAGCTAATATCAAGAATCATCGTATAAATAAACGAGCAAACATATCACAAACCAAACTTGAACCCCCGTTCATAACAAACTGCGTTGATCAGACACCAAACATGACATAACTTTGTGCACACCATCATCAAACCGTATACATAAGTATACCTATACACCGAAGCGTATCTGCCAACCCAAACCAAACGAGCAAACATAGCTTCACGAGCCAACATACAAACAACCCTAGACAATAGCTACGATCACTCACTCACCTTAGCAAACGGATTGGTAGAGGGAAAATTACACAATTCACCCGAATGATCGATCACGATCCACCCGACATTTCCCGCGTATAACCGCTATAGAAATCTCTACCTAAACTGAACCAAACCAAGTAAGAATCGAACCCAAGTGATGCATCCACCAAAATCCTCACTGCACCAACCGCCCCACCACAAACCATTCCTACCATACGGTCTCAGCTCACAACACGATCCGGCACGCGAACATTGCGAGACAACATCAACGAAGCCATAGAGGTTCTACTAGCCGATCAAGATGCGGACTTAGCGGTCAGACTCCATCAAGATCAATCCGATCGGATCTTCCCATCCATACAAGCTCCCGCACAACAGACACTTTACTTATTTCGCGGAGCGTGCAATGAAGACTGACTGAGCCACCCGACACAAACCCACGCGCAACGGATCCCACTAAGGTAAGCCTTGTTTGAATTTCTTAAAATATTACTAATGGCTCCTTGTTTTGTGTCACCATGTTTCCTTCCTTGTTTTCTTTCTTTTATTTGAATTGTGCTTTCACTTTCTGATATATCATGGTTTTTACCCGTTTTCGACCATGATATAAGTCCTTTTTATAGAGTCTGTTTGGTATTTTCCTATTGTTTTAGAGTCCTTGTAGGTCAATGATCGATTGGAGCATATTGGGAGCTTTTGGAGTATTTTGGAACATCGAGGAAAGAAGAGCTGAAGTTATCAAGTCGGAGTCGAGTTTTCAAGCATGTGTCGATCGACATGGACATGTGTGTCGATCGACACGAGTATATCTGACGAGAAGAGAAGAATTTCCTCTTGGGCCCATGAAGCCCAGAAGTTTCCAGAAAGGCCCAGTCCGATTTTGCCTACTTGTATATATAGTTTTACTTAGGTTTTTATGTTTGACATCTTGGATTTTATTGAGACTTGAGAGAGGAGAGCTTTTGGGGAGATTTCAGAGTTTCTCAGATCTTCAGCATAAAACCCTCTGTATCTCTAACTCTATCTTTTTAATGCAATTTTATTCATTCATGATGTTTACTGCATCCATGTTAGGGTTTATCTTGTTAGGTTGTGGGTAATTCTAGGGTTTTGATGAGAAATTGTTAGGACTGAAAATCTGTTAGGGTTTATCTTTTGGTTCTTCATCTAGATTGTTTCCAATGCTAGATCTACCCTGTACACCTAGAATCTAGATCTTAGGTTGTTTAATAGACACGAAAGTGTTATTAATAACTTGAACTAGTCTTAGATGAGCAGAATTGCCTCTTCGCAAAGAAATTTGGTTTAGGAATTCTGTGAGCAATTAAACTTGAACTATAAAGCTTGATTTAATTCTCTAGGTTCGCAAAAAAATTTGGGATTTAGGAATCTAATCATAGATAGTCTCTGCAACGACAGTTGATTGATTTTACATTAGTGTTTATGTTCGAGAACGGTGTTTAACAAACCCTAGCATTTTTTATCTCTGTGTCGATCGACAGGGATACCTATGTCGATCGACACAACTCAATTTCGATTCATACCTGAAGAATTACCCATCACCTAGCTTTTGTCTCTTTGATTTCCTAGATCATTTATCTCCATTTACTTGTTTTGATATTTTATTTCATTCATATATATTTGCTTAGCCTAATTCGAACTCTTTAGTTGATTGTGTGATTCTTTTCCCTGTGGATTCGATCCCTAAGTACTACATCGATCTCTTAATTTGAGAGAGTAGCTCAGGGTAAATTTGAGCATATCAAATTTTGGCGCCATTGCCGGGGAACTAGATTTCACCATTCGATTATTGTTTGTAGAATTTTGTCTAAGTTTTTTTATTTTTGTTTATTTTACTTACTTTTTCTTTTCTTTGTTTTGTTTTGTGTGTTTCAGGATAGTTCATCCGCTAGTGCTTATCAGAGGTGAAGATGGGTTCCTGCAGGATACTGAGGGTCGCAGGCATAACGCTCAGGGTCAGAGACTGGATGAGAATGGGGCTGTGATAGAGGAACAGCAAGTTGTACAGCGCCAAGAGCCAGCAGCAGCTGCTGCTCGTGGGCGTACTCTGGGAGAGTACAACAGGCCTGATGAGTTCTATGCCAACAGGGCTGCGATTCGCCCTCCTGCGTTCCAGAAGAGCGATTTTGAGCTAAAGCCAGCCTACTTCTCACTAGTTGCTCAGCACCCATTCCATGGCCTATCTTCTGAGCACCCCATGGATCACATTGAGAGGTTCGAGGACCTAGCATCTAGCATCAAGGCTAATGGAGTTTCAAGCGACTATCTCTACTGCAAGCTGTTCCCATACTCCCTTAGTGGAGAAGCAGCCTACTGGCTGAAGCAGTTGGAGCCTGGATCGCTAACCACTTGGGAGGACACCAAGAACGCTTTCCTCAACAACTTCTTCGATGAGGCGAGATCAGAGGATCTGAGGACCAAGATCTCTACTTTCAAGCAGGGTCCTACTGAGGCATTCAAGAATTCTTGGGTGCGATTCAAGGCTTACCAGAGAGATTGTCCTCATCACGGGTTTAGTAATGTTCAGCTGCTGGGTATATTCTTCAGAGAGATTGACTGGAGGTATCAGGTGGCCCTCGATTCAGCTAGCAATGGGAATTTCAACACCCGATATCCGGAAGATGCTCTGATTTTTATCGACAACTTGGCTTCCAGCAATAGTACCAAGAACGCAGATTTCGAAAGGAAGAAGCTAGGAGGTAACATGGATGGATGCCAAATCGCAGAAGTTAAAGCTAAGCTGGATACTGTGCACAATCTGCTAGTGGGAAAGAAGACGGTTCAGTTTGCTCAGGAGGTAGAGACCTTCATTCCGGACTCTGTGTCGATCGACAGGGAAGGCTTGTGTCGATCGACACAGAAAGAAAAGGGTGTCAACTACGTTAGTGGGACTGGTTTCCAAAGTCAGAGGTTTGGGAATCAGCAAGGGTTTCAGAAGCCGTTTCAGAGCAACTACGCTAGGAACTACGGTTCTTCCTCTTATCAGACACCCCCTCCTCAGTCATCAGACACTGAAATGAAATCCATGCTAGAACAAATCCTGGAAGGTCAACAGAAGATGACCGTGAGCTTCAATGGGAAGATGGATGCTATGTACCAGGATCTGAATGGGAAGTTCGAAGCTTTGAACGCCCATGTCAAGAAGCTAGACACCCAAGTTGCTCAAGCTGCGGAGAATGTTAGAAGGCAGGAAGGATTCCTCCCGGCTAAGACTGAGGTAAACCCAAGACCGCACGTCCATGCCATCACCTTGGGAAGCAAAGAGGAGGTTGAAGAAGACGAGATTTTCGTACCACACCCCGTGTCGATCGACATAGGTGGCTTATGTCGATGGACACGGATCGGTGACACAACGGACAGGAAGTCTCCTGTCGATTGACACAATGCTTGTGTCGATCGACATGCTGCCCAGAACAGCCCACCTTCTTCAAAATCATCGAATAGCTCAGAAGAGAGGGTGTACAAGCCTAAGCTTCCATACACATGAGTTGTTAGCATCAGATCACCAGAGGAAAAAGGGAGACATGCTCAACCACAGCTGAGGAAGTTGCAAAAGATAACAAATCCAGGGATGTTCATGGTTCCTTGCTCAATCAAAGGTATGGAATTTAAAAATTCTCTTTGTGACACTGGAGCTAATGTGAATGTCATGTCTGAGTCTGTAGCAAGGAAACTAGGGATTAAGGATCTGCAACCTTCGAAGATATCTATCACACTGCCCGATTCTTCCTCAAGATTTTCGAAAGGATTCATTCCTGACTTGATGCTTCAAGTAGGAGATTGTCTGATTCCGGTGGATTTTCACCTTATGGAGACAAAGGATGACAGGGAAAGACCATTGGTCCTTGGGTCATCATTCCTTGCCACAGTGGGTGCAATTGTAGATTTTCCCAATAAGAGAATCTCTTTCTCCAAGATCAACAAGGACGTCTTCTACCCCTCCGCTCGGTTTGAGAAGAACTCTTGTCTGACCGTCACCATTGAAGGAGGAAATCAAGGTCTAGACCCTAGGAATGACGTGAAGAAGGTGCAAAACGTTCTTAAGATGGCCCCTTCCGATGCACATCATAAAGCTGCCAAACCAGCTAGATCCAAGTGCAAGAAGATCCCTAGTGTTCCGCCCTCTATTCCACCTCCTTTGAGACCTTATGGAGGACCCAAACCAACCAAGGTCAAACGCAAGAAAACTATCAAGCCTTTCTCCAAGTTCCGAATCATCATCCCTTTTGAGTTAAGGGAGAAAGGAGAGGTAATTGTTCAAGAGATGTTGAACACCACCATGAAGCTTTTTCCTGGTATTGTTCCTTGGATGTCTGGAACTGGAGAGGGATCAAATGCAAGGCTATCAAAGGATGAGGGAGACAAAAGGCCCCTCAAAGATCCACCTGTTACCTGCATCCTAACACAGTCAAGCTAATGACTGAAAACAAGCGCTTCGTGGGAGGCAACCTACTGGTAAGTGTAGATTAGTTTGATTTTTTTTGTTTTGTTTTACTAACTTTTTATTTTAAGTGTTTCAGAAAAAAAAAAAAAAAAAAAAAAAGAAAAAAAAAAGAGACGAGACGAGCAAATTCCAGTGTGTCGATCGACACATCTACTTGTGTCAATCGACAGACCATGCAACAGGTAAGTTCTCGTTCTTTTCAATTGGTGTTTCCTTTTTTCTTTTATGTTCTTTCACCAACTTCAGGCTTGACAACACTGGGGACAGTGTTGGTTAAGTCTGGGGGAGGAAACTACTAACGTGTTTCTTTTTGTTTTGTTTATTTTGGGTCAAATTTGAAAATTTTTGTTTTATTGAGTCAAAATTTGTTAGGAACAACCCTTCTTTTGGTTTAGTGAATTTTCTTAGCCAGCATGTGACCATTCTTCCAGGAACGATTTCAGAGTCAGACTAATGGGAAATCCTAAGGCTGATCAGTTGACTGGAGACGTCCGTTACTTCCGGTATAATCTGCCAAGTCAGAGCTACTGCACGATTTTCTTTGGGATCGATGTCCATAGAGCTTGACTCCTCATTCATACCTGACAAGTGCAACTTTTTTTTGAAAGTGATGGTACCCCTCTCCCTCTATTCCCTTAGAGAGAAAATTTATATTAGTTATGTTAGGATTGGGGTGAAATGATAGCTCCTGAGTTTAAGACAAGGAATAAAATCCAGTGAGTCTATACTCAAGAGGTGATCACCCAGCTCAAAAGCAGCAGTCTGAGTCCCGTAAAACGGATGAAGAAGACGAGCAATCTCACGAGCCTGTCTCCTAACAAGGAACAATAGTAGTGAGTCACGACCCTGTCTCCTAACAAGGAACAACATTAGTGAAATATGCACTGCTTTGAGTTCAACAATCATGAAACAATAGGAATGGAGAACAAAATAAGTCTGGGGGAGAGGAGGAATACCAAGTGTTGTAGAGGTTGATTTGTTATCGTATAGTCTGGGAATGAGTCTAGAAGGTTCTTGGCATAGAGAACATTGACACCAAGCTATGAAGACTAACAGATTATGCTGTGAAGTGGTGGATGAATTTGGAAGGCTGCAAATGTCTGCAGAGAAGTACATGGTGGTCTGATTCTGGTTGGTTCTGGATTATGTGGTTCACTAGTTGGAAGGGTCAATTCAATGCATCAAGGGAAGGTAAGTTCTGTGTTTTCAAACCTCTTTCACATTCTTGGTTTATGTTTTGCTTGAGGGCAAGCAAAAGCTAAGTCTGGGGGAGTTGATATATCATGGTTTTTACCCGTTTTCGACCATGATATAAGTCCTTTTTATAGAGTCTGTTTGGTATTTTCCTATTGTTTTAGAGTCCTTGTAGGTCAATGATCGATTGGAACATATTGGGAGCTTTTGGAGTATTTTGGAACATCGAGGAAAGAAGAGCTGAAGTTATCAAGTCGGAGTCGAGTTTTCAAGCATGTGTCGATCGACATGGACATGTGTGTCGATCGACACGAGTATATCTGACGAGAAGAGAAGAATTTCCTCTTGGGCCCATGAAGCCCAGAAGTTTCCAGAAAGGCCCAGTCCGATTTTACTTAGGTTTTTATGTTTGACATCTTGGATTTTATTGAGACTTGAGAGAGGAGAGCTTTTGGGGAGATTTCAGAGTTTCTCAGATCTTCAGCATAAAACCCTCTGTATCTCTAACTCTATCTTTTTAATGCAATTTTATTCATTCATGATGTTTACTGCATCTATGTTAGGGTTTATCTTGTTAGGTTGTGGATAATTCTAGGGTTTTGATGAGAAATTGTTAGGACTGAAAATCTGTTAGGGTTTATCTTTTGGTTCTTCATCTAGATTGTTTCCAATGCTAGATCTACCCTGTACACCTAGAATCTAGATCTTAGGTTGTTTAATAGACACGAAAGTGTTATTAATAACTTGAACTAGTCTTAGATGAGCAGAATTGCCTCTTCGCAAAGAAATTTGGTTTAGGAATTCTGTGAGCAATTAAACTTGAACTATAAAGCTTGATTTAATTCTCTAGGTTCGCAAAGAAATTTGGGATTTAGGAATCTAATCATAGATAGTCTCTGCAACGACAGTTGATTGATTTTACATTAGTGTTTATGTTCGAGAACGGTGTTTAACAAACCCTAGCGTTTTTATCTCTGTGTCGATCGACAGGGATACCTGTGTCGATTGACACGACTCAATTTCGACTCATACCTGAAGAATTACCCATCACCTAGCTTTTGTCTCTTTGATTTCCTAGATCATTTATCTCCATTTACTTGTTTTGATATTTTATTTCATTCATATATATTTGCTTAGCCTAATTCGAACTCTTTAGTTGATTGTGTGATTCTTTTCCCTGTGGATTCGATCCCTAAGTACTACATCGATCTCTTAATTTGAGAGAGTAGCTCAGGGTAAATTTGAGCATATCACTTTCCCTAGATTAAGGCATATGTTTTGCCATCCTTTTCCCAATTTTAAGGCCCTTGTTTGCCTCATAATTTCTTTAGAATTTTAAATTGTAATTTGTTTCAAGTCCCCCTTGAAGGGCATAGCTGTTTGGACATCTGTATAAGTTCCCTCTCACAGCCTTGTATCATTTACCCAATATCAATAAAGAACTGAACTTTCTTCTCAAAGAAAACCCTTTGTAGTTCCGATTTGTTTCTAGTTGTGTTTGTCTTTATCAAGTTGTTTCCATCCGACTCGTGCTGACTTCGACCCACTCTTCACTCATTCAAATCATCTCTTTGTCTGAATTAAAAGTGACATATGGCCAGCAATCAGATTCACTTAAACACTTTGCTTTCATCCTTCATCGCTACCCGATTCTCGACAGGTGTTTTACGGCCGGTCCGAGTCATCCATACTCCCCACGTAACTTCCATTCGTGAGGTTGCATCACCAAGGGTAAAAGATCCAAGGAAAATACACAAGGGGTAAATGATTCTTACCCAAAACTACCAAACACGCAACCCGACATAAAACTCATGTAATTTCCCGCATAATCCCTTACAACTCAAGTAACGCATTTGTTCACCACATTCATTACTTAGATTTGAATTAATTGTAATCTGATTCAAAGACCCCTCGAAGGGCAAAGCTGTTCGGACACTATATAAGTCCCTTCCCAGCCGTGTATATTTTAACCAAGTATCAATAAAGAATTGAATATTCTTCTTAAAGAAAATCATTTGCAACTTAGGAATCCGGTTGATTTCTAGTTGTTTTGTCAGTATTGAGTTGTCTCCATCCGACTCATGGTGACCAACGACCCACCCTTTGACTCACTCAATCATCCTTTGTCCGAATCAAAAATGTCGTATGGCCAGCAATCGGATCCATCGTCCACATCGATTTCACAATCCTTTTCTACCGGATTAAAGTCAGGTGCCGTACGGCCGGGCCTAATCCATCGCCTTTCACCTGCGACTCTTCGAGACCGCGGTTGTATTCACCTCAGACCAGTCGGCCACTTCACCGCGGCCATCCTCTGCGGTAATCCTACCTTGGCTACCGAGGTTGCATCACCTTCCGTTCTAACATGTCTCACGTACTCCTTAGCCACTTTTATCACATGCGACCTTGAAAAGGTGCATAAGCAAATGAATTCCTTAGTGAGAGCGGTCGTCCCGTCTCACCAGCTAATATCAAGAATCATCATATGAACAAACGAGCAAACATATCACAAACCAAACTTGAACTTTCATTCATAACAAATCGTATTGATCAGACACCAAACATGACTTAATTGTGTGCACACCGTCATCAAACCGAATATATAAGTATACCTATACACCGAAGTGTATCTACCAAAGCAAACCAAATGAGCAAACATAGGCTTTACGAGCAACCATACAAACAAGCCTAGACAATAGCTACGGTCACGCACTCACCTTAGCAAATGAATTGGTTAAGGAAAAAATCTCACAATCCACCAAACGATAGATCACAATCCACCCGACACTTCCCGCGTACAATCGCTACGAAAAATCTTCTACCCAAACCGGACCAAAACAAGTCAGAACCTAACACAAGGTAATCGATCGAAGAAAACACAAGGGTTACTCGATCCTTACCGCAATTCTCGAACACGCACGCCAATCGCTCGTCCCTTACGATCGCAAACCACAACCCTTACAAAAACTACACCGAATCCATTCCCATCAACACAAGAACACTGAGTTACGGACAATTTAGGGTAAACAAACAATGAAACAAATAAGTCCACGAGACTTACCCGAAGCCAAACAAATTGAATGTATCGGCAGACGTTACCCATGCAAACTCTCGGTAACCACATGCGACACTCAGCAGAACTCTCGCACACAACAACTCAAACACTCGGCAAAATTACTCACACATGAACACTCGGACTCACGAACTCGGACTAAATATTCCCCCGCGGCCCGAATCTTTCCATATCTTGCCGCACACTGAATGTTCCATGCGGACCCTTACTCGCCCAAACAGCAAGTCGACTCGCCCAACCTTACGGGTCTAATCCAAATTCGACCCACGAGTCATTGATCCATATCTCCTCGACAAAATTCGGCCCATCTTCCCTTAGAAAATTATTGACTTATCATATTGCCCAAGCCTCGAATCTCTCGACCCCGATCACTAATCTGATAGGATTACGGAGTATTGGTATTACCTAGAGCTCGCGTCGACCTTTTATCTAATAAATGCATCCCTTCCAGAAGTCAAGGTTTTTTACATGTATTAGCTCTAGAATTACTATGGTTATCCGAGTAGTAGTTACCATCAAACAAACTATAACTGATTTAATGAGCCATTCGCAGTTTCACAGTCTGAATTTGTTTATACTTACACATGCATGGCTTAATCTTTGAGACAAGCATAAGACTACTGGCAGTATCAACAAGGTAGTATTCATCAATCACGGCAAGGCCCCAACAAGTTCCCTCAAATGCTAAGTAAGAAACAATATATAAGGACTTAACCGTCATCATTTGCCCGATGGAATGTGCTATTGGCGGGACTGAAAATTGCTTCTGATCACCATCCATAACTTTTTCGCATCCAAGAATTCAGCCGACAACTTATTCACCTAGACAAACAAGGCATTTTATGCCAAGCTGTAAGGATGACAAGTGCTGAATTTTGTGTTCACGGCTTCCTAGCAAAGGAGCCGTCGCAAACAATATCGAAAGACAAACTCAACAATTCCTCCTTGTTAGGTACGCAACACAAGCCCTTAAGCTATTCAACAAGCACTCACTGCCTATGAAGTTAGTGAGAAGGATAGGTGGTAAGTAGTTCGATGCGCGAGCTATCCAATTACCACTCATATGCCGTACAATCAATGAAATCCCGATTACATCAATCATTCCAACGGCTCTTCTAATACAATCAAAGATTAGATAGAAGACGGACGAAACCAAGCCAAAGCCGGACAAGCATGAAAACCTTAGGGTCATTGACGGACACGAAAGTAGCAAGGCGGATTAAATCTGACATTATTGAACTATCTGCACTTTCTCGGTCGGTGAAGACATGTTGTGTGCCTTTTCGGAATCAGATTATATTCAAAACATAGTTCGTAAAGCAAAGCACCAGAAAAAATATATCACCATCGGATGGACATATGTTTGGGACCAATCCTATGTTCGGGACTAATTCTGATCAACTCAATGAAGGAGATTTTATAGAAAACCTTTTTAATTCCACTTGCACATAGCCATTGGATTCATAGAACCTGCTAACCATGCAATGCCTTTAGAATGTTTTAGTCCGTTGACGACTCCCGCACAAAGTCTACAGAATTGTTTGCCTCCGATAGTGATTTCTTTGCCCGGTCATACACTTGTATGGCCAACTTTCATCTAACCCTATTCCTTCCAAGCGGATCCCCGATTTTAAAATTTTATCAGATTACCTCTAATGGATAAGTACCAGTGGGGGACACAATCCATCATATACGCAACATTGTTCCGTAGGCAACCTTTCTGTCGGCAGATCCTCACATCTCATCAAAGCGCGACCATCTACCTAGGAGTTAAAATGTTTTAGGGTGACATCATCCGATTGATGCTCCAAAATCGTTCACTATATTGGTAACTAGGCAGGATCCACACTTCCCCAACAAAGCGCGACCATCCTACCTAGGCACGAGTGAAAATGTATATGGGTGATATTGTCAGATCAATATGTATGCATCGTTCACTCTATCGGATACTTGAGCTCCCGGTTGAAGTGTCAGGGCTAAGCCATCTTGATTCATCCGTGAACCCCCTAGCCAGGATCTACACTTCCCCAACAAAGTGCGACCATCCTACGTAGGCACGAGTGAAAATGTCTATGGGTCCAATCAATGCGCATGCATCATTCACTCTATCGGACACTTGAGCTCACGATTGAAGTGTCAGGCCTAAGCCATCTTGATTCTTTCATGAGTCCCCTAGGCGCGACAATCCTAATTAGGCATGAGTGAAAATGTTTATGGGTGACATCGTCCGATCAATGAGCAGGCATCGTTCACTTTATCAGACTAAATGGGCTCGACGGATCCACACCTTCCCATCAAAGGCAGACCATCCCCGAGCCTTGGGATCCATGTCCCCTGTGAGCCAAGACCATCCTAATGATTTTATTATCACCATCTCTTGCTAAAAAGAATTAGAAAGACTCGCCGGAAAATTAGCCAGAAAAGTCATCGGAATAAAATTCTGGTGATAGTCTGGAAACCACCTCCGGCAGACAACATCATCCATCGGGTCAAGCATGCACCACCATTCCCTCGATCATAACCCAACCAACTATAACATCCCGCAGTCCCATCCAGTCTAAGGGGACACCACCCCCTTTACATAGCTCTTATGCCATTTTCCAATCTGGGATCAGTATACATTATGTGTGTTTGAGGAGTCAGTGCCCCTATAAAAAAAAATACTTGGAATTTTGATCTGAGTTTTTGCATGCTTCATTATGATAATAAATATTATTTTCTGGTAAACTTTCAGATTTTTTAAAGAACTTTCGCTATTTCTTTCTTATTTTACAAGAAACAATTGATCGTGGCCAAACCAGAGCTCCATGGAAACTTTTGTTCGTAATTTGGCATCCTAAACTCTTTATTGATATATTTCTATGGATTCCATCGAGAAAAATCACATCCGTAAAGGAATTTTTCAAAATTTGGGTCAACACAAAAAATTTTGATCGACAAATTGTTACCCGTGACAAGAACTTCCCGCGACATGAGAGATTACCGAGAGTTTTTTTTCCCGCGACACGATAGCAAATTCAATTTTCTACATGCGACACAAGAGATAACTAAGATTTTTTTTCTTGCGACATGATAGCGGATTCGATTTGCTTCCCACGACATGAGAGATTACCGAGAGTTTTTCTTCCTCAACACGATAGCGGATTCGATTTTCTTCCTACAACATGAGAGATTACCGAGGGTTTTCTTCCCGCGACACGATAGCGGATTCGATTTTCTTCCCACGACGCAAGAGATTTCCAAGAGTTTTTTTCTCACGACATAATAGCGGATTTGATTTTCTTCCCACGACACGAGAGATTACCGAGAGTTTTTATTCCCGAGACACGATAGCGGATTCAATTTTCTTTCCCCGACTTGGTAGCAGATTCGATTTTCTTCCCGCGACATGATAGTGAATTCGATTTTCTTTCCGCGACACAAGAGATTACCGAGAGTTTTTCTTCCTGCGACAAAAGAGATTATCGAGTGTTTTTCTTCCCGCGACATGGTTCGATTTTCTTCCTGTGACAAGATAGAGGATTTGATTTTATTCTCATGACACGAGATATTACCAAGCGTTTTTCTTCTCGCGACACGATAACGGATTCAATTTTCTTCCTGTGACACGATAGCGGATTCGATTTTCTTCCCACGACACGATAGCATATTCGATTTTCTTCCTGCGACATGAGAAATTACCTAGAGTTTTTCTTCCCGTGACATGATAGCGGATTCGATTTTCATGCCGAGACATGATAGCAGATTCGATTTTCTTCTCGCAACACAAGAGATTACCGAGTATTTTTCTTCCGGTGACACGATAGCGAATTCAATTATTTTTCCGCGCCACGATAGCGGATTCAATTATTTTCCCATGACACGTAGCGGATTCAATTATTTTCCCGCGATACGATAGCGGATACATCCACCCGATAGCTGATTCGATTTTATTCGTGTGACACAATAGCTTATTTGATTTTCTTTTGCAACACGATAGCGGATTTGATTTTCTTCCCTTGACACAATAGCTCGATAACGGATTGGATTTTCATCTCGTGACACGATACATCATCCCGATAATGGATTCAATTTTCTTCCCGCGACACGATAGCCCGATAACGGATTGGATTTTCTTCCCGCGACACGATACGTCAACCCGATAGTGGATTCAATTTTCTTCCCGCGACACAATACATCCACCCGATAGTGGATTAGATATTTTGATAGATGGGATAGGTTTTTCTTCCCACGGTTTGATTCTTTGAGTTTTTTATTGGTACTTAGAGTATTACTCCAAGTTTTATTTCACTCGACTTATTTCTATTTTTTTGCTCGATGGGATAGGTTTATCCGACAACTTTGCTATTTTCACCAAGTATAAAACATATACCTCATCCAAGATTTTTGTAAATACTTGTGATAGAGACTTGTTTTAAATTGGGGAAGGTCGAATCTTAGCGACAAAGGACTGAGTCTCACTGGATCGTGGTAGCAAGGCCACTCTGCCACTTACAATACCCCGTCATATATTTAAGTCGTCTACCCACCGTTCGGTGGTAATTATAATTCAAGGCGATCCGAATGGTGCTTCTGCTGAATGAACTTAGGCAATGACACGTGCCTTTGGAAGCTGAAGCTCCTACTGAAGGTTCGGTAATCGGGCGGTGGGTGTATGCATCATTTGTAGCTCAAATTCTGACTTAGAGGCGTTCAGTCATAATCCAGCGCACAATAGCTTTGCGCCACTGGCTTTTTACCCAAGCGCGATGACCAATTGTGCGAATCAACGGTTCCTCTCGTACTAGGTTGAATTACTATCACAACGGGGGCATCCGTAGGGTAAAACTAACCTGTCTCATGACGGTCTAAGCCCAGCTCACGTTCCCTATTGGTGGATGAACAATCCAACACTTAGTGAATTATGCTTCATAATGATAGGAAAAGCTGACATCGAAGGATAAAAAAGCAACGTTGCTATGAACGTTTGGCTGCCAGAAGCCAGTTATCCCTTTGGTAACTTTTCTGTCACCTCTAACTTCAAATTCCAAAGGTCTAAAGGATCGATAGGCCACGCTTTCACGGTTTGTATTCGTACTGAAAATTGGAATCAAACGAGATTTTACCTTTTTGTTCCACACAAGATTTTTGTTCTCGTTGAGGTCATCTTAGGACACCGGCGTTATCTTTTAACAGATGTGACCCCGCCAAACTCCCCACCTGATAATGCCCTCCGCCTGGATCAGCTCACCGAAACAAGCCTTTCTAAAAAGAGGGGTTGCACCCCATTTCTGATTCAAGGAGTAAGTAAAATAACGCCAAAAGTAGTGGTATTTCACTTGCGCCGAAGCTCCCACTTATACTACACCTCTCAAGTTATTTCACAAAGTTAGACTAAAGTCAAGCTCAACAGGGTCTTTTTCCCCGCTGGTTCTGCCAAGCACGTTCCCTTGGCTGTGATTTCGCTAGATAGTAGATAAGGACAGTGGGAATCTCGTTAATTCATTAATGTGCATCACTAATTAGATGATGAGGCATTTGGCTACCTTAAGAGAGTCATAGTTACTCCCGCTGTTTACTCGTGCTTGGTTGAATTTATTCACCTTGACATTCAGAGTACTAGGCAGAAATCACATTGCATTAGCATCCGCAAGGACCATCACAATGCTTTTTTAATTAAACAGTCGGATTCTCCTCGTCCGTACTAGTTCTGAGTTGACTGTTCGATGCCCAAAGAAAGCACCCAGAGGAGCCGTTCCCTGTCAGTCCCCCGGCCGGCACGCGGTGACCCGCTCTTGCCATGGAAGTAGCTCGAGCAATCTGCTGATAGCTGACAGGTTTGGAACTGGGATCCTTGGACCTAGTACTCAGAGCCGATCCTTTTCCCAAAGTTACGGATCCATTTTGCCGACTTCCCTTGACTACATTATTCCATTGCCTAGAGGTTGTTCACCTTGCAGACCTGATGCGGCTATGAGCACGATCAGGCATGAGCAACACTCGGTCCTCTGGATTTTCAGGGGCCGTCGGGGGCGCACTGGACACTTGATTTTCAAGGGCCGCCAGGGGCGCATCGGATTTACAGAAAATTTCAATACATAAAAACTCTCCATACAAGTCTGAATCCTGAAAATATTAATATAAGTCTCAAGTCAATTCTCAATTAAAGTCTTAACTAAAAAGTAAAACAATAAGATCCACAAGTTCACATGCAACTGTTATAAAAAAAAGTAGAGAACGTTATGCAACTGTTTCTTACATCGATCATTTTAAACCATTCAAGCACACGAACAAAAAAATATGAAGACCTCTTGGATAGCTACTGCACGAACCACACGAAGCTGCAACCACAAAGTACAATAATTGACTCAAAAGTTTCAAGAGTTGGAACAAAGAAACCATACACATAGAAGGGAGTGGAAGCTTACCTGAAATCTAGTGAGGTGAAAACAAGCTGATCAGTTATCCAAGATAGATTATAGAATATGTGAATCTCGGCAAATCCTATTCAACATTTATGTTTACATGATCAAATAAGAAACACACTTTATGTTGTTAATTACCTCAAGGTGTAGCTGTCTGTTGGGTCAATACATTCCTTCCTTGAACATCTTCAGCTCTGAGACGGATCATGTATGCATGACTCTCACCATTCTGCATATAATCAAGAGACAGAATCTTCAACATTGAATCATAAAGGGGAAAAGAGAATAGTTAATTTCTTTTTGATTTTCTAAATTTGGGTTTTGAATTTTCTTGAAGGTTACTTGAGCAAGCATCAACGTTTGGCTGAATCTCTCTTGACCCGAAGCTAGTCTAACCCCTTTGTAACCCCTAATTTCCTAGAGAAAGTTAAATAATCAAGTAAGAATCAGTTGTTGAAAGCATACCACTTAAACATATCTTTGGTTACAACAATCAGCTCACTTGGTTACAACAATGCAGTAATAGGCATTTGTAGAACATGTTAAAACATTGAAAGACCAGATAAGTCAAAAGTATAACAGCAACACAGTAGACAATGCAGCAAAGTGTTGTAAACGGAAATAGGTGTATCCTTTGACAGTGGCTTGGCGACAAAAGGCTTGTGGAAGTTCTCCTTGTCCATAAATTGGATATATCAACGTGCCCAGTGAGTTTGAAAATCTGAATTAGAGAATAAAGGGGTTAAAAACTAAATTACAGTTGAGTATAACGAACGAGAATGACAGAATGTATAAGAGATAAGTTTCTATAAAATCTTCTTCATCGAGTTTATCAGAATTGGTCCCGAACATATGTCCATCCGATGGTGATATATATGTCCTAGTGCTTTACTTTATGAACTACATTTTGAATCTGATCCGATTCTGGAAAGGCACACAACTTGTCTTCACTGACCGAGAAAGTGGGGATAGTTCAATAATGCTGGATTTAACCCGCCTTGCTGCTTTCGTATCCGTCAATGACCCTAAGGTTTTAAACATGCGTCGATCAATGTACCCCACAAAATTTATAATTTTGGTTCACGGGCGTTGCATTTATAAATTATTACAAATTATAAGAACAATTACACAGACGATTATACAACGGATAATTTTAGCCATGATATGCAGAACTACTCTGGACGACTTTTCTTGTACTATGCTGAAAATCTCCTGTAAATATTGTCTCCACTATAATTTTATTCTCCGGGTCTCGAACTCCATATCTGTAGGTGTAGAAACATTAATGAACCCTCTGTCAAACCATTGGACTGAGGGCTTCCACAAAAACCGTTTAAGCTTTGATTTGTGATTTGGGTTGTGCTAAATAAAACCCTGAAAATCTTTTACTCTTCCAGCTGCTTTCAATTCTTAAAATGATTCATCTACACCAAAAGCATTCTCAATATAAAACTCCCCATCAAATCAATGATTTTCCTTATCTATACCCTACGTAATTTCAAGCTCAGAAGAGGACCGTTCTTTGGGTTTGATAAAAGAAAAGGGTAGCGATAGAGGAGGTTGGGGAGAGGGCAATTGGCGGTAGATCTCTGAAATTAATTACTTTTATGAATGTTGCTTTTATGGGTTTATGGTTTTAGTTACATTTTGTATTGATCGCTTTTTTGTTCTTCATGTGCATCAACTGACTAATGATGATGTTGAAGTAATTTTGGTTGCTCTTTTTGGTTTTGGGTTTCTTGCTTTCAAGCAGAAGAATAGGCAATGATGTTTCTATTGCTGCACAATATAGTAGTGAATTCGAGCGGATAATGAGCCTCGTAATTTCAAAAGAAAAGGTAAAACACTCATGGTGATAGTTTGATAGACTAGATTAGGTTCTTTGGATCTTTTCTACAAGAATCTTGGACAGGTGTACTGATATTGTGATGGCAATTTTTGTTTAGTATAAAGATCTCCAATTAGTCAAGAAGCTACTCCAAAGACTGTTCCTCAAAACGAGCTCGAAGAGAAAGCTTTGGTTTCTATAGCTAAGGTTTGAGCTTTATATTCAACCATGAATAGAACTATAAGTTTTCATAAAAATACCGAAATATAGGTTTTAGGTAGAGGTTTAGTTGACCTTTCGATTTTTATGAGATTTTTAACTGATCCAAGCTTCTAATGAACACTTAGGAGGGGAATTATGAGCCATGAAAAGAGGAAAAAGACTACGCTCTCTTGCTTCAGCATCTTTTATGGTTCAAAAGATTTTTCAGGTGTTGCGTAAACTTTTTTTTTTTTGTCTTTTAGGTCTCATTATATAATGTACGCAATATAAAAGAGTCAAATTGAAACTCTCATAAATTTTGTTAAATATTTGAAATCAACTATAAGTTACAATATTCAAATCCTTTATGGGATTTAGATTTGAAGGTAAAAGAGTTCATATCATATTTCAATTGATTTGTACTATTATTTGTTCTTTCTATGTAGCATATTTAGTTTTACAAGAACCTCATATTTTGGAGCATCTAGCTTTTATGGTGGGTTAGAGTACCTTTGATTCCAGGTAATATATGCCCCCACGTTTATCTTATGTTGTAGACTAACAAACGTTTATGTCTCTAATAAATCCATATGACACGATCATTCCGTCACTTTCAGTAGTTGCGTGTGTGGCATCTCTTCAACTTCTTGACTTAAGGAGGTACATGTCTTCCCTTCTTCTATCTTAAAATTGGAAGACATAAATATGTGTAGTAATAGTTGGAGATTTTATTTTGCACTCAGAACATGGGATGATGTAAAATAGCTAACCCACATGTTGCTTACTGAAATACAAATATTATGTTCATTCAATGACCAACCAAATCATTAACATTAGAAGAGTATCATCACATCCTCAACGAATCGTTCATTAATTTATGGGAGCATACTTGCATCTTCTTAACCCATTGGAGTTGTGGTGTGAGTGTTGAAATCAATGTTGTTTCTTAACAATTTGAAGGGAAGAGGCACCTTATGGTGGATACTACACTTGATGATGAAATGAAGGATATCCTGAAGTTTACCGAGAAAAAGTCCGCAAACCTAAAAAATTGATGAGAGTCATGAAGAAGAAAAAAAGCACACAAGCAAGAAGAAGAAATCATCCCTACCAAAATTGTTCCAAGAGAATCAATCACTAAACCCTAAACTCCAGTTTCTCAATAAGACGAGCAAGTGAAAGAATGTAAATCGGCAGGTGACACATAAGAAGCAAACAAGATGCTAGCTCTTTGGTAGTTCAACTCTTCCACTTGTTGGAATCTTGACACAAATTCAGACTACATAGGAGAATGAGAGAGCAATCAATGATTCTGCATCATCGAAGAAAAGTTTTATGAAAGAGCCTGCAGAACAAGTACAAAAGATAGGTGATGCTTAATAAAGTGGGAATGATTTTTATTCAATCAAGGTATAATTAAAAACCCTGGAAATGCAGCTTGCTATACTTATATAAGAGAGTTAGTAAGTAACGAAAAACAGGATGCAAAAGTTGTAGAGTTAGCCCCTGCTTCTGAGATCATAGAAGAAAACAAGTTGCAACATGATGAAAGTGGAGAAACTGAATAAATCCATGAAGAAAACGGTCTTGCGGGGAAATCTCTTCCAATAGAAGAACTCAAACATGAGTATATAAAGAAAAGGTAAATGTACGAGAGGGCATAGGAAGAGACTTTGAAATTAGTGTTGAATAGAAACTACAAGAAGAAGAATCTAGAGAGACTGCAGAGCGAGCGAATGTGATGTCTATTGAAAAGCAAGAAGAACGCAACACTCTACTAGATTCAAATGCTTCAACATCGGAGAAGATAAGTCCACAAGAAGAACACCCCAGAGATTTTGAAATTTCAAAGAATGTTGGAGATAATGCTTATAAGGTCATCGAGTCCGGCTTACAAGCAGAATCACCTCCAACCGAGCAAAAGGCATAAAGTCATGAAACTGTTAAAGAAGATGATTAAATAGTTGAAAACAAAGATGAAAAGAAACAAAAAATAAAGGAAAAGAAAAATGGGAGGGAAAGAGAAGAAACTTATTCATTAGAAGTGAAAATGATAAGGAAGATGTGAGTGAGCTTGGAGTTCACCATGAATTTGTTCTGCAAGATGTAGAAAAGGGGAAAGCACCTCACATTGTGTTGGGGAATGAAGAAGAGATAAATGAGGTAGCCACATAAGAGAAGAAAATTACAGAGCCACCGAGTGAAAGTGAGAAAGGATCATATGAAGATCATGTTGAAAATCAAGCGATAACAAATGATACAAATGATAACGAATTTTCTAACAGAAGAAGCACCAACGGATCAAATAGAAGAAATTAGTATATTTATCATCTTTTGGTAAATGTTAGTTTTAAAATGTTGGAAAAAATGAAAAATGTAAAAAATTATAAAATCAATATATATTTTAAAATGTTGGAAAAAAATGAAAAATGTAAAAAATTCAAGTATTTCTTTATAAGAATTTACTTTCAGACAAAATAGAAAAAGTGAAAATAATATATATTGAAAACATATAAATATCAAAACAACCAGCGCGTAGCTTTGGGACATCCCCTAATGGTTGTAAGATTAACCCGCGCATACGCGCGGTACCAACCTAGTCTAGTTGAATCTTGTTGAATTGCTTTTAAATGTTACCATTGACAGGCTAAAAGTTCAAATAAAAAAACTACACATTAAAAACAAAAACAAAATGATTACGGCAAAGATATCTCTCGTCTTTATATAAAAAAAAAAAGATATCTCTCGTAACATACAACTAGATTTGAGGAGATATATTTTTTTTTTGGTCACGAGATTTGAGGAGATATATGTTTAACAAACTCACCTTTGACGTGATCTCTTAGTTTTGGAGTCATCAATGAGCTATATATATTAGTAAAGATTAGAAGAACCCTAATCTGAATACGAATACACTAAGAAAAATGAAAACGACAATCCAATTGTCTTGTACGTTGTGGAAGGTGTGGGAAAATTTGGAGAAGGAGAGACTGATGGGTATTCGTGTATTCACCCGTGGGATTTGGTATGCATTGCTAATCTACTCGTGCTTTGGTTTGCTAACATCTGGAAAACAAATTTTGTTTCCTCCGATCAAATATGGTGTCATGATGTTTTACGTTGTGATGCTACTAAGATATTTATTTTTCGCCGACTACCCGGACTCGACTACTGAAGATTTAAAAAATCTCAGATTTGTAACTTCTTTCATAATATTATCCATCATGTTTTATGTTCCTTTCAATTACCCTACCACGGATGTTTTGGTTACAACCTTTTCGTTCGTTGCCGGAGGAATCTCAATATATCAACTCTCCCACACGATCGAGATTGGACATGCTCTTCTCATTGTGTTTCTTGCCATTCTCAATGGTAAAATGGCCATTGAAATTGCTTCTCAAGACTGTCCCTCATCTTATGGTTGTTTTGCAACTATTTTCTTCCAATACATTGTCTACGTTTATAATTTCGAGTTTCTTGGTCTAATCTAGTGATTATTACCCCGTTTTTCTTGAATAAGCTGTTTATCTTATATTTAGTTGAATAATAATAAAAGCCAGTTGATTTATTCTTATCGAATGTTTCTTAATTATTTTTTTCTACCTTGTCATTGAGTTGGTTCACATGCAATGTTGTACAAACAATTCATAATGCTTAAGCATAACTGTTACAACATCCCTGCTGTTATATATATATTTTGTTTTTTTCTCTCTGAGGGAGAGTTAGTGGGATGCGTGTCTAGAGTCACCTGCGTACTCAGATTTCTTTTACAAGGAACAATCAAGAAGACACAACACTCCTAGTGGCAAACATATACATCAAACAAAATAAGCATCAAGTCAAACATAGATAAAATGGTAATCAGAAGAAATAATCTTGGACCTGCAATCAACAAGTTACTTAAGTGAAGCGTATATACATGTTACTGAATTCCTCTGTCTCTAAGTATAGAAGCGTTAAATCATCCTATTACACACTAACATTTGTGGGATCATCATAACATCCAAAAAATTAATTATAGACTGAAGCAGGCATCTAGGAGATCATGTGTAAAGTCCTAACTGGCTCAAGTGTCACCAGTAAAGTCTTATATGATGAGACTTTTTCTTTCTTATTGTACGTAAGGCAATGCTCAAAAGTGGAGCTAACCCGTAAGTATCAGTAGTCTCCGGGAACAAATTTCTAAGTTTTTTTTTTCTGAGGCCAGCTAGCTATAATCATGGTTGTTCCATACTGGATCGACCATACAATCTCCCATAGACTTTAGACAGAATGTAACTAAAGAATAAAATTAATCACATATGCTATCTTTTACCGTGGTCATCCAGAGAGTATCTCCATCAAGCTTCCAAGTTTCTGGAGAAGACAAAGCACAGAAAATTACGCCACACTTGTAGAGATTTCACACTACAAAAGAACTTTGTTTCTGAAGTTAAAGCTCCTAACAGCAAGCATAGACCATGATCCCAATCCCCAAACATAACAGCAAACAAAAAGGGACATGTGACAACTTAATAAATTGCAGGGTTTACCTCTTGATATCTTGCAACACTGCCAAGCAAGCATCAAGTCAAACATACATGAAATGGTGGAACGGTTTGTAGTGAAAATTTATGTTGTGGGAATATTTTCGTAGACGATAGATTTGTATGTATAAAATAACGTTAATGCTATGCTTAGTTATTGTAACAAAAAGTAGCCACTTAATATAACTGGAAGATAACTTGAAGATATGGAATAAGCCACTTAATGGGTCGATCGTGAAAAGGTAACGGCACTTTACTTAAACCAGTCTTTTGGGGCTTAAGTCTTGGTTTGTAGCAAAATCGATATTCATGTAGATTTTCATCATCTTTCCAAAATATCATGCAATTGTCAATGCAAACATCTATCATCTGTGAGAGCACACCTAAACTAGAGACTAGTTTATGTATGTCATAATATGACTCAGCAACTTGATTACCCTCTGGCAAATACTCTTTTATAAGAGCTGCCCAATCATGCAAGCAACTCTCAGAATGATTATGATCAGACTGTTGGGAATGTCCTGAAATCATTTGTACTTTACTCTAATTAAGTTGTAATGTCGAGGTTTGACATTCATATAATGTTAGGTGGTTGTAATGTTTTGCTAGAGACCGCTTACAATCCATAGACTTGAGGAGTCTATTGCTAATATTATACGAACCTATGGGGTCACACACCTAAGCAAACTGGATAAAGATAAAATTTAGTTTAATATTGATTAAACTAATTACTAAATTAGAATGCTGATTTATTTTGTATATATGTGATATGTAAAATAAATGGTCATATATATATTATGAATATATCTATACGTACACATATAAGAAGATTAAGCCCAAAATCCAATTTGGAATTGGATTCATTAAGCCCTCGTTAGACATTGGACTTGACGTGGAGAATACCTAATTGGACTTGCACTTCATGTATATATATATAAGATATAAGAGGTTAATTTGATTAGCCGACAAAAGAAACATTCTTTTGAGAAAGAATAAATTTGTGTGAAACGATTCTAATAAAATCTCTAAGAGAAAGACAAACAGTTCGTCAAGCTTTGAGATCCGATCTCAACGGTACTAGCATTCCGTCTAAATCCAGTTTGTGTGCGTGTGGATACTAGTAGAAACACAACACTTGGAGTGCTAGGCAACCTCGAATCGTTTTGGTTCATCTTTCCGCTGCGGAATATCCAGGTATATTCAAACTCTACAGTTTAGATCTAATTTAATATTTGCACGAATCCTGGTGAATTGAATTCTTATTGATAATTTATAAATACTTATAAATCGTCTATGAATTTCAACAGTGGTATCAGAGACTACGTGCATAATATTGAAATTGATCTAGTATAATATATGATAGTACTGATTCGCTTGAGCATGTTTAAATTTATGAAATTTATATTAATTATGTTAAGCAAGTTCGATGACTTGTTATTGATGTATCGTATATTAAGAACATAGATATGTTAGTTTGATATCGATATCGATGCCTGCTAAGTGTTCGTATCATCCTAATTTGATTGGGAGTTACTTCGAATTATTGAATTCTAGTTTATTTAAATCACGTTGTTTATTTAGTATTAGCACTAGTTAAAAGATATATATATATATATATATATATATATATATATATATATATATATATATATATATATATATATATATATATATATATGTGTGATTTATATTAGAATTCAGATTTATTTGAATATGCATAAATTTATGAAATTAAAGCATGTTCACGTTAATATTTTCAATTCGCTTAAATCTGTATAGGGTTTATGATTTTACAATGCATGTTTGTTGAAACTGGGCATAAATTATTGAGTACTTAACTATGTAATGTGGTCATAGATGCTTTGTTAAAATTTTCAAGCACATTATGTTACGTCTTGGTAATATCAGTATGTTCGTTTAAATACTATAATTTGATTATAGTTGTTTAACGTATCTCATAGAATTGACTAAGAGAAATATTAGTGGTATGATTTGATCGACATCTAATAAAACATAAATCCAGTGCTTTGATCTTTTGTTAGGCATAATAGTATATTTATCTATGTTTGTTTAATTGTCATGATTTGATTGTGATGATTGCATGATAATATAAGAACGACAGCGTGACTTTGTCCTTACAGAAGGAAAAGTCAAATCTTTTAATTATTTTATGATTATTGGCAAAAAAAACCTAAAACGATTAGGATATTTCAATTGTTGAAATTTGTTACAGTTTCAATTGTTGAAATTCGATACATATTTGTCTTACGATAATTAAAACTGATTTGATCATAATTTGATTAGGATTGGTTCAATTAGGATAAGTTCAATTATTTAGTAATATTTTCTAAATTAGTTATTTATCGTTAAATCATCTTAATTTGATTAAAGATAATTCAATTTATTAAATAAATTATTATTTAATTAAAACATATAGTTGATATGTTAATGTTTTATTATTTTATATTAGGTATAAGATTTTATTAAAACATAAATTAAATAATCCTCAAATAATATCAAGTATTTTTGATGTCTTTCCAATTTCATCAACTGTTAAAACTTGAATGATTGTGTGGCGGGTCTGCCCAAGCAGCGGTCCACAATTATTTGAGATTTCGACAGATGGTAACGGTTACCATATGATTTGAGAATGGTTTACTTGACTAAGCTATCAAAATGGTTTTGGGCTTAGAGACATAGGGTTGGATAAGACATAAGATATCATCCACGACCAAGAATTATATTGGATATAATTAGTAAGGGTATTGCTTACCTAAATAGCTGGATATTCGGGGGTTGAGCCAAAGCTCACTTGAATTCTAGTGAAATATGGATCTTGGACACTATATTCATATTGATGAAATTTTGTTTTGAGTATAGTATGAGTTTCTTAATTGTTGAGGATACTCGAAATTCATGAACATCATATTAACTTCTGATTTTCTTTCCTGACAGTTATGTCAAACCCTCAAAGTTCCTATTCATCACGATTTGTTCTTGAAAAGGACAAATCAAACCTCTTTAATCACTTGGAAGATCTAGAAAAGAAGAAAACATTTGAGGTTTCTTCTAGGGGTATTTATGTTATAGAAGTAAATGTTACTACTTCTGGTTCTACTCCTTGGGTATTGGATACTGGCTGTGGAGCTCACATTTGTGTTAATGTGCACGGTCTGAAAAACAGTAGAATGTTGGAGGAAGGACAAGTGGACCTACGCGTGGCTAATGGAGCAAAAGTTGCTGCATTAGCTGTGGGAACATATCCATTGTCTTTACCTTCAGACATGGTTTTAGAACTAAAGAATTGCTACTATGTCCTTGCTATAAACAAGAATATCATCTTCATTCCGTGTTTGGACATTGAAGGGTTTCAATTTTCGATCAAGAACAAGTGTTGTTCATTTGATCGTGATGATATGTTTTATGGTAGCGCTCCATTAGAGAATGGACTTTATGTTTTAGACCAAGGTGTGCCTGTCTATGACATTCGTACCAAGAGATTTAAGTCTAAAGACTTGAAGTTTAATGACTGAAATCAAACTTTTCTCTGGGATTGTCGTTTGGGCCATATAAATGAGAAACGCATTCAAAAGCTTCATAAAGATGGACTTTTGAGCTCGTTTGATTATGAATCATATGAGACATGTGAATCTTGTTTGTTGGAACAAATGACTAAAGCTCCATTTACTGGACACAGTGAAAGGGCTAGCGACTTGTTGGGCCTTATACATACGGATGTATGTGGGCCAATGAGCTTAAATGCTAGAGGAAACTACCAGTACTTCATTACGTTTACTGATGACTACAGTAGATATGGTTATGTTTACCTGCTGAAACATAAATCTGAATCCTTTGAAAAGTTCAAAGAATTCCAGAATGAAGTACAAAACCAGCTTGGCAAAACAATTAAAGCTCTTCGATCAGATCGTGGAAGAGACTATTTGAGCCAAGTTTTTAGTGATCATCTCAGAGAATGTGGAATTGTTTCACAACTCACTCCTCCAGGAACACCACAATGGAATGGTGTGTCTGAAAGGAGAAATCGAACTTTATTAGATATGGTTCGATCAATGATGAGTCACACAGATCTTCCATTATCCTTTTGGGGATATGCTTTAGAAACTGCTGCATTTATGCTCAACCGGATCCCATCAAAGTCAGTAGAGAAGACACCATATGAGATATGGACTGGAAAATTTCTGAATTTGTCTTTTCTGAAAATTTGGGGATGTAATGCTTATGTTAAACGTATGTTTACAGATAAGCTTGGACCCAAATCTGATAAATGCTACTTCGTAGGTTATTCTAAAGAAATCAAAGGTTACTACTTTTACTACCCCACCGAAAACAAAGTGTTTGTTGCTCGGAATGGTGCGTTACTAGAAAGAGAATTTCTTTCAAAAGGTACTAGTGGGAGTAAAGTACAACTCGAAGAAGTTCAAGAGACACAGGAGATTACTCCAACTTCTCAGGAAGAGCATCAGCTAGATTTACGACGAGTCGTAGAATCTACACCTGTGGAACCTGAGATATGTAGGTCCGAAAGGACTCGTCACGAAGCTGATAGATATGGGGTTTGGATGACAGATCATCATGATATATTGATTATAGAAAATGATGAACCTATGTCTCATGAAGAAGCAATGATGGACCTGACTCCGATAAATGGTTAAAGGCCGAAGAATCCGAAATGGAATCCATGTCAGAAAACCAAGTATGGACTTTGGTAGATTTACCTGATGATGTTAAAGCCATTGAGTGTAAATGGATTTTCAAGAAGAAAATTGACATGGATGGTAATATTCAGATATACAAAGCTAGATTGGTGGCTAAAGGTTACAAACAAATTCATGGTGTAGACTATAATGAAACCTATTCTCCAGTCGCAATGCTTAAGTCCATTCGGATTCTCTTAGCAACTGCCGCTTATTATGATTATGAGATATGGCAGATGGATGTGAAAACAGCTTTCCTTAATGGAAATCTCGAAGAGGGTGTGTACATGAGACAACCTGAAGGTTTCACAGATCCTAAAAATGCTGGGAAAGTATGCAAGCTTCATCGTTCCATTTATGGCTTGAAGCAAGCATCTCGGAGTTGGAATCTTCATTTCAATGAACCAATCAAAGAGTTTGATTTTGTCAGAAATGAAGAAGAACCATGCGTTTACAAGAAGAGTAGTGGGAGCGCGACTGCATTTCTGGTAATGTATGTAGATGACATACGGCTCATTGGAAATGATATTCCTTTGCTTCAGTCTGTTAAGACTTGGCTGAGTAGTTATTTTTCAATGAAAGACATGGGAGAAGCTGCTTACATTCTTGGAATAAGAATCTATAGGGATAGATTAAATAAGCTTATTGGACTATGTCAAGACACTTATATAGATAAGGTTTTGCATAGGTTCAATATGCATGATTCTAAGAAAGGCTTTCTACCAATGTCTCATGGCATAACTCTTAGCAAGACTCAGTGTCCTTCGACACCTAATGAGCGGGAGCGCATGATTAAGATTCCATATGCTTCTACTATAGGATCTATCATGTATGCTATGCTGTGCACTCGCCCAGATTTTGCGTGTGTTTTGAGCATGACGAGCAGATACCAGTCTGATCCAGGTGAAAGTCACTGGATGGTAGTCAAAAATATCCTTAAGTACTTGAGAAGAACAAAGGATAAATTCTTGGTTTATGGAGGAAGTGAGGAACTTGTTGTGAGTGGTTACACAGATGCCAGCTTTCAGACAGACAAAGATGATTTTCGATCACAATCTGGATTTGTCTTTTGCCTTAATGGAGGAGCAGTGAGCTGGAAGAGCTCCAAGCAGAGCACTGTGGCAGACTCAACAACAGAGGCTGAGTATATAGCTGCTTCTGAAGCAGCTAAGGAAGCTGTTTGGATCAGGAAGTTCATTACCGAGCTTGGTGTGATTCCTAGTATTTCTGGCCCTCTGGATCTTTATTGTGATAACAATGGTGCCATTGCACAGGCAAAGGAACCTAGATTCTACCAGAAATCCAAACACATACAAAGGCGATATCACCTCATTCGAGAGATTATTGAGAGAGGAGATGTGAAGATTAGTAGAGTTCCTACAGATGCAAATGTTGCTGATCCTTTTACTAAACCTCTTCCGCAGTCTAAGCATGAGAGTCATACTGCTGCAATTGGCATTAGATTTATTAAGATGTGATCTTAATTCTAGTGGGAGGTTTTCTTTTATGATATGATGTTCATGTAAACATACATTTGATTTTATTTTCAAATTAATGAAATTTGTTTCAGTATTATTTTATTATTGGATAATTAAATAATACTCCCAAAGTAATTTATATCATTCTTATAGGTCATCAAGTACGTGACTTGATCATGAAACCCTATGAGTGAAATAAATGACATAAGTTATTGAGGTCCCTAGTCAAGATTATTAAAATGGGACATTAATAACCATAAATGGCTAGCATGTGATGTGACTGATGACTAAGTTTCGGGAAGTCATTAATATGTGGTATTAAAGTCAATCACATAGATATGTGTTGGAGAACACAATATCAGACTGACCCGCTATGAGAATTCTACAAGATTGTTATATGAATGTCATAAGAGTTTCTCATAACAACTACAGAGTATAGTCCTTTGACCTGAGTTCATCATGATTTCTTACACATGGATGAATTCATTTTGACTTTGTCAAACGTCAGCCGTAAAAGGTGATTATAAAGACATTGATTGGGTGGGTTATGAATTGTGTAAGGAACATGGTTGGAACAAGATGGGATTTGTCCCTCCTATATAACGGGAGATAGATATCTCTAGGCCTATCGAAGATTTGATACTGAGAAATGTGTGGCCGCGCTCAAACGAGGTGAATGTCAGTCGTTTGTTTGATCAGTATAAATCAGAGTTCGATAAAAGTGATCTAGCATGATAAGGATGACAGTTTCTTGCCTTATGCTGAGATCGAGATATAGAGACAAAGGGATTAACGGAATAGATGATTCCAGTACAAGTGGGAGATTGTTGGGAATGTCTTAAAATCATTTGTACTTTACTCTAATTATGTTGTAATGTCGAGGTTTGACATTCATATAATGTTAGGTGGTTGTAATGTTTTGCTAGAGACCGCTTACAATCTATAGACTTGAGGAGTCTATTGCTAATATTATACGAACCTATGGGGTCAAACACCTAAGCAAACTGGATAAAGATAAAATTGAGTTTAATATTGATTAAACTAATTACTAAATTAGAATGCTGATTTATTTTGTATATATGTGATATGTAAAATAAATGGTCATATATATCTATACATACACATATAAGAAGATTAAGCCCAAAATCCAATTTGGAATTGGATTCATTAAGCCCTCGTTAGACATTGGACTTGACGTGGAGAATACCTAATTGGACTTGCACTTCATGTATATATATATATAAGATATAAGAGGTTAATTTGATTAGCCGACAAAAGAAACATTCTTTTGAGAAAGAATAAATTTGTGTGAAACGATTCTAATAAAATCTCTAAGAGAAAGACAAACAGTTCGTCAAGCTTTGAGATCCGATCTCAACGGTACTACCATTCCGTCTAAATCCAGTTTGTGTGTGTGTGGATACCAGTAGAGGCACAACACTTGGAGTGCTAGGCAACCTCGAATCGTTTTGGTTCATCTTTCCGCTGCGGAATATCCAGGTATATCCAAACTCTATAGTTTAGATCTAATTTAATATTTGCACGAATCCTGGTGAATTGAATTCTTATTGATAATTTATAAATAGTTATAAATCGTCTATGAATTTCAACACAAACTTTATTGTCATCATCTTAGATGCCAATGATAATTTAGAGAGACATTCCCTACAACCTTCATAGATTGGTTGTTTTGCAAAATCAAGCATATCATAGAAAATTTTAGCATCTACATTGGGTTTCTCAGCAACATAACTCCAGGAAATGCATCGGTTACCATTTCTTCGAACCTATTATGTTCTAATCTGACATCAAGATCATAAATATTAACAAATTGATGTTGATCATATTGCTCATTCAAATAACCCTGATCCATAGGTTGGTAATTAGTACTACCCGAAGTTTCATCTCCATATCCTTCTCCATGATAAAACCAAACATAATACTCAGGTGTGAACCCTCTATTAAATAAATGCGTACCAGCTACATCAATTTTCTGCGGCTTCGAAATTTTGCACTTCTGACACGGGCACACCATCACTCCGGTCCGTTGAATTGTAGGCACACTACTCGCGTGAGCCATAAAAATTTCAAGCCCGTTGAGGAACTCTTATGAAATCCCTCCATTTTCATCTCTACATCGATACATCCAATTTCTTAGTTCATATATATCGCCCATCTTATTCAGAAAATATAACTAGGAAAATTTAGTAGAAAGATATTTTTTTTTTAAGATTTTTTTTATCCGATTTTTGATTAGGTTGCGTTGGCTGGTGAGGTATATATAAGAGGTTTTAGCAGCGATTTTGCATCGAATTTTTGAATCGCATTAGCATCGCATTAACATCAAACATGTTTGCGTCGATTTTGTTTCGAATTAGCGTCGCTTTGGCATCAGTTTTAGGCACTGCTATAAAAGTAGGTGAACCCATTAAAAACGTGTCACCTACCTACCAACTACGACGCAATATTCGACGTTATTGAGGAGATGCTAAATCGACGCAATTTTAGCATCGATTTAGCATCGAATTGAGATTTCCGATGGAGTATCGATAATAAATCAATACTATATAGCGTCAACTGGATGGAATTGTTGAGTTGGTTATTGGTTATTGAAACAATCAAAAACAAAGTAACAAGAAAAATAAATTAGCAAAGTAAAAGAAAACATTTTAGATTAGATTCTAGTCCAAAACTTGTAGACAAAATATCAAAGGTCCCCGACAACGCTGCCAAAAACTTGATACGGTGAGTTTTATACTCAATTAAACTAGCTGCAAGTTCACAGCAATCACAATAGTGTATAAGGGATCGAATCCACAAG
Organism: Arabis hirsuta; assembly: GCA_964056655.1. Taxonomy (NCBI): domain Eukaryota; kingdom Viridiplantae; phylum Streptophyta; class Magnoliopsida; order Brassicales; family Brassicaceae; genus Arabis; species Arabis hirsuta. The sequence goes on from OZ053303.1 coordinate 29,926,704, forward strand.
GACCTTGTATTGTACTACAAGTTCATAGGAATCAAATCAAGTTAAAACAAATATATATGGTTTTTGATTTTTGAATTGAAAGAGATTAGTATTCAATGTAAACAAACGGTAGGCAAATAGGTTAATCAGAGAGATTCATAAATCATCAAACAGCATATCAAATTTCAAGGACATTTTAGAGAGATTAGTTCCAGACCTCAAGTCACAAATATACCCCACTATTTTTGCCTCTGATCACCATGTTTTAACTGCCTAATAGACTCAACTATTGCGATTCAATTGTTCACTAAACTCATTAACTGACCTTTCGAATTGTTAAGTTGACTAGCTCATCAAATACTAGTTCAGACAATATAAAAAGTGTTTGGAGAGTATATTAACCCAAGATCTGATGCTAGTTGATCAGAAAAGCATGCAGCATTAAGAGCAAGTAATGATAAAGAACTAATAGATTATCCTTAATTCATTCGATAGAAGTTAACAATTCATGAACTCTTTGATTTCCTACAACTTAACAAATAAATCTACTCAAACATGGTGCACGAAAAACAAGAGATAGATGATGAACTCATCATAGTTGAAACAACCCAACCTGTGAAATTTAAAATTTTTTCCTTTTGGATTATTATTATCACAAATAATAATCCTCAACGGGTCAACACAAACGATGCGGAACAAATAAACCATTAAACAATTAAACCAATTCAATAAAACTCATACTTTACTGAATTCTAACCAATTCAATTCAATAACCAATAACCAACTCAACAATTCCAAGTACAAATCCAATAACAATAACAGTGGTTCCAGAATCATTAACATCCTAGCAATTCTACACAACGGCGATGAAAACGAGACACTAGATCATCTTCTTTTCCCGGCCATGATTCCACGATCACACTTTATCTTTACCTACATCACATGGCAAAAAGAGATGCGTGAGTATTATCAAAAAATACTCAGTGAGACGGTCATCCTATCTACAGGTTATACACACAGGCATAAGAATCAATACAATACCAGGGTGAACACACAACACGCAAGCAACAAACATTCACACAATTTTGCCTCGAAACAGACATGCGTTGATCGATACAACCACTAGGTGTCGATCGATGCATCAACCAGTGTGTCGATCGACACGCAACCTCGGTGTCGATCGATGCACTGTCTTGTGTATCAATCGACGCAGTTGCTCTGCATCGATCAACGCAACATCATATAATCCAGGATCGAACCTATCTTCATACGGATCGATCTTGGATCGAACCACATCGATCCTGCACTCAATCAACACGAATCCACACACAAAAACAATACAACAATCGCATTCTATCAACCCTTTACCCAGATAAACGTACGGTCACGCACTCACCTCGATTCTAGAAGGAAGAAAATGAAGATTCACGAAGAACACTAAGAACACGGTCTCCAAATCCGAATTTCACACACCAAATCGTGCAGCCACAGACCCCAACACACTCCTGGATCCTCACAAACATGAACACGAGCCTCCAAGGATCAAGAACGAATCAGAAATCTCACAACCTCTCAAAATATCCCAAAACTCTCTGATTCTCTTTGTTTTTCTGCCAAAAATCGGCCAACACTAGCATCCTCTTCCTTTATATACCAACCCTAGGGTTCCCTAAACCGACCCACCGAACCGGCAATTGAAATCGAACCGGTCTGGTTCAATCCGACTTGCGTCGATCGACACATACCACTTGCGTCGATCAACGCACGACCAAAATCCACAGAAATTAGTTTGCGGTCGTTACAATTCTTCCCCACTAACACGGATTCGACCTCGAATCACGCAACACCATCACCTTACGGTCACAACCTGATATCACCCCTCTGGCCCAACCCAGTCAGCTCCACTGATATCATTTCCCCTTCCCCACCCAGCCAGCACTAATTGAGACCAACACCCGATCCCAGAGTTTAACTAGTCTCACACTAGTCAGATTGCACCATCTCACCACAGCTGCAATCCTGACCAACCCGGTCAGCACCACCTTAGATCCACTCCCGATCCCTGAAGCTCATTCAATCTCATACTTACAATCACACTACTTACACTATTGCTCATACTCATATCTATATACACCACTCACACTCTCAGGATCGACATCCTTTGAGCTCTCGATATATATCATACCCCTCCCACCTTCAGGACCGCCGTCCATCCAGCTCTCGGTATGTTCCAGCCCCTCCCACTCTCGGGACACACAGTCCGTCAAGCTATCAGCTGCAGAGGAATCACACATCTTCTGGAGAGATCCCTGTCCCTCAAAGTATATGCAGGGAACCCACTATCCCCTGCAGAGAACCTCAATGTCCCCTCAAGTATATCCAATAAACCCACTATCCCCTGGAGCAATCACTCTATAACGTGCATCATAAGCACATGTCGCCCGAAATCACTTCTTGTGATTCCATCCTGACATTTCCTATCCCAGAATATCACCTCATGGCCAATCACTAGTCCATCCAAAATAACCCAATAACCAGGGTGTTTCTATCAGAGTCCTTGGAAAAGACAGTCCTAACTCACATAAGACTTATGTTTCCAGACTCCCCTAGGAAATAAACAGTAATTAACTCTCATAAAACCTCTATTTCTCAGCGCCATTTAGGGAATATACAAGCTCTAACTTCTTGAATGAGCCTCTAGATGAATCGATAACATGCTTGAATGAGCCTCCCTCAGGATTTTCTGCCTCAGATCCTCATTTTTGGGTACACAAACCCGCCCGTTCACCAGTATCGTCCCATTCGCCGTGGCCACATAATCTGAACCTACCACCTTAGAAGCATCAATCAACCCCTAATCCTTCTTCTAAGGTACTCGAATCCTGCTCAGCAAATCCGCCTGGTTAGCTGCCTCTAACCCGAATGGCTCCTGTGAGATAATACACAATCTCAACGTACTAATCTCGCTCACCAGAGCCTCCATATCCCGTTCTTGAGCCGAAGCAACATTCTTACGACTCAACGCATCTACAACCAGATTAGCCTTACCCGGATGGTACCGAATCTCCAGATCATAATCTGCTACCAACTCCATCCAGCGCCTCTGTCTCTGGTTCAGCTCTGGCTGAGTTAAGAAATACTTTAGACTCTTGTTGTCTGTGAACACCTGCAACTTTCCTCCATAAAGATAAGACCTCCAAATCTTTAAAGCAAAAATCACCGCAGCCAACTCCAAATCATGGGTAGGGTAGTTGCACTCGTGCTTCCTCAGCTGCCTCGAATGCAATAACCTTTCCCTGCTGCATCAGCACACAACCCAGACCAACTCCCGAAGCATCTGTATACACCACATAAGGCTCACCCGGTTCGGGTAACGCCAACACCGGTGTACTCATCAACATTTTCTTCTGCTTCCCGAAACTCTCTTCGCAAGCTGAGGACCACACGAAAGAGACATCCTTCCCTGTCAACTTCGTCATCGAGTGCGCCATACTCAAAAATCCCTTAACGAACCTCCGATAATAACCCACCAACTCGAAAAAACTCTGGATTTCAGTGGCATTCCTCTGTCTAGGCCACCCTCTGATAGCTTCAATATTAGCTAGATCCACAAAAACTCCCTCTGCAGACACCACATGGCCAAGGAAACTCATCTCACGCTGCCAGAAACTGCACTTAGTCAACTTTGCATACAGCTTCTGCTCCCGCAGCTTCTCCAGAACCACTCTCAAATGCACCTCGTGCTCCTCAGGACTCCTCGAATACACCAGAATATCATCGATGAAGATGATCACAAACACATCCAGATACTCCTAGAACACCCCATTCATCAACCTCATAAACATTGCTGGCGCATTCGTTGACTCGAAAGGCATCACCACAAACTCATAATACCCATACCTCGTCCTGAAAGTAGTATTCCTGACATCCGCCTCATCGATAGGAATCTGATGGTAACCCGAAGCCAAATCGATTTTGGAGAACTAAGTAGCCCTTCCCAACTGATCCAAAACTCAGCAATCCGCAGTAGAGGATACATGTTCTTCATAGTGACTAGGTTAAGTCTCCGGTAATCAATGCCCAACCTGAAACTTCCTTCCTTCTTCTTCATGAACAACACCGGCGCTCCCCACGGTGAAACACTAGGCCGGATGAATCTTTTCCCCAACAAGTCATACAGCTGCTTCTTCAGCTCTGCCATTGCTGCTGGAGCCATACGGTTAGGCGCCTTGGATGTAGAAGTCGTCCCAGGCTCCAACTCAATCGTAAACAGATCTGACCTCGACTGCGGCAATCCCAGCAACGACTGGAAAACATCATGGAAGTCCTCAACAACCCGAATATCCCTAACTGCAACCTCTACAACAGTCCCTGGCATCATTACCGTCGCCAGATATGCCTTGCAGCCCTTCTTAATTAGCTGTTCGGCCTGAAAGGCCGAAATCACAAGACTCCCAGAAGTTGGTCTCACACCCTGATAAACCAACCTCCCCGCCTCTCGCTCGAACACCACCATTCCTCGATGACAATCCAGATGGACCCTGTACCGATCCAGCCAATCCATCCTGAGGATAACATCATATAACTCCACCGGATTAATGATCAGATCTGCAGGCATCAATTCTCCCGCCACTAGAACATCCACACCACGAGCCCGCCCAAAAGTAGCTAATGACTTGCCTCCAGCAACCCTAACTACTCCCGGCTGCTCACCGGAATCACTCCGGATACCGCTACTCTCCGTACGCTCTGGAGTAATGAAGCTATTCGTAGCTTCCGAATCAAACAAAACATGGGACTCACATCCACCCACAACTAAGGTCCCTACACAAATCTCATGTGCTTAAGAACCCTAACACTCTAGCACTGACTCACAAATTCCAACAAGGACTAAAATTCAAACACCACAAGAATTTAAAAAGTCAAGTCCAGAAAATACTTGTGATCGGTCTAGCACTAGAACCACCCGCCTCCAACAAAGTGAATATCCGCGGTGCCGCTGCAATATGAACCACCGGCTACACTACCGCCACTGCCATCTGCTACAGCTTCGCACACTTGGACTTGATATTCTCCGGCTCTCTGCACTGAAAGCACAACCGCGTATCCCAAGTCTTGACCCGCGTATCCCGAGCCCTAGTCCTCTTCGGACAGCTCACCACCCGATGATCCGTGCTCCCATACCCCAAGCAACTCGAACCACCCTGACTAGCCCGGGAAGTGCTTTCCCACTTCCTCTTCTGTCCCTGCACAGGCTTGCCGCCCCTGCTCAGACCCACCTGCTGCTTCGACCTCCTCTATTGCTGAACCGATGGACTCACCACCACAGCCTACTCCCTGAAGTCCTCCTCTATCGCAGCAGCCGTCTCAACAAGCTTCGCCCTTGTGGTGAACCTACTCGCTCTACAGCGAGTCTTTAAATCAGATCGAAGTCCCCTCAGGAACCTCTTTACCTAGGCCTGCTCGTCCTCCATGCCTCTACGAGCATGCACCAGGAGTCGACTGAACTCCGCGTTGAACTCTCTCACCGACCGGTCTCCCTGAGCCAACTCCAGAAACCTCATCTCCAATAGATCCACCGCCTCCTGCGGGAAATACTTGGCGTTAAACTCTGCCAAGAAATCCTCCCAGGTCATCTCGGCCTGCACCCTCCTGGCCTCAACACCTCTCCACCAGATAGGCGCGTCACCATCGAGATAGTGAACCACCAAATCCACCCGGTATCCTTCCGGACACCTGATAGAGCAAAAGTTACACTCATCGGCCTCCTCAGGCTTGGCACCTCCCGAGAAAAAACCCGATGCCAATCCTCTGCATCTGCTCCATCATCCTAAGGTAGGATAAAAGCTCCTCCGCAAAGGCCACACCCGGTTGACCACCAGCCACACCCGGCTGATCACCAGCCACACCCGGCTGACCACCAGCCACACCTAGCTGACCACTAGCCACACCTAGATGCACTGTCGGAGCCTGACCCGGAGCTGGTACCCCACCTGGTAACCGCTCCAGAATCATATGCAGCAAACCCGCCAAGCGATCATCTCAATCCAGGAAAACACCAACGGCAACACCCCCACTTGGGCCCGCCGCAACACCGGCCACACTGGGACCCACACTAGCCCCTCCAGCCCTCGCGGTGGTACTCGTAGCGGCCACACCCACGAACCCCTCCTGAAACACCTGCGAGTCAGCCACCTGCTCCTGCGTGGTCTCATGGGCCACACTCGCGGCATCATACTCACTCTCGAGTCCACGCCCGCGTCCACGCCTATCTCGACCACCTCGGCCCCCACAACATCTGCCTCTAGCCACTCTAGCCATCACTCTACACTAATCAGCAGACTACTAAGTACTAGAAAAAAACAGAAAGTCAAACAACACATACCGTTGAATCTCACTGAATGCTCGGAAGAGATGATCTAGGACTCCAAACCCACACAATAATCAATTGACTAAATCACATAAACACTCTATTACACCCGCCCTAGAACCATAAGGGTTTTAATACCAAAATAAAACAACCCAACCAGTGAAATTTAAAAATTTTCTCTTTTGAAATATTATTATCACAAATAATAATTTTCAACGGGTCAACACAAACGATGCGCAACAAATAAACCATTAAACAATTAAACAGATTCAATAAATCCATATCTTTACTGAATTCTAACAAGTTCAATTCAATAACCAATAACCAACTCAACAATTCCAAGTACAAATCCAATAACAATAACAGTGGTTCCAGAATCACTAACATCCTAGTAATTCTACACAACGGCCACGAAAACAAGACACTAGCTCATCTCCTCTTCCCGACAATGATCCCACGATCACACTTTGTCTTTACTTGCATCACATGACAAAAAGAGATGCGTGAGTATTATCACAAATACTCAATGAAACGGTCATGCCGTCTACAGGTTATACACACAAGCATAAGAATCAATACAATACCAGGATGAACACACAATATGCAAGCAACAAACAATCACACAAGTTCACCTCGAAACAGATATGCGTCGATCGACACAACCACCATGTGTGGATCGATGCATAGACGTGCGTCGATCGACACAACCACTAGGTGTCGATCGATGCATCAACCAGTATGTTGATCGACACGCAACCCCGGTGTCGATCGATGCACTGTCTTGTGTGTCGATTGACGCAGAGCAACTGCGTCGATCGACGAAACATCACAGAATCCAGGATCGAACCTATCCTCTTATGGATCGATCTTGGATCAAAGTACATCAATCCCTGCACGTAAATCAACACGAAAACACACCAACACAACAAAGCAATCACATTCTATCAACCCTTTATCTAGATAAACCTATGGTCAAGCACTCACCTCGATTCTGGAAGGAAAAGAATGAGGATTCACGAAGAACATGAAGAACGCAAAGAACACGGTCTCCAAATCCAAATTTTACACACCAAATCGTGTAGCCACAGACCCCAACACACTTCTGAATCCTCACAAACACGAACACAAGCCTCCGAGGATCAAGAACGAATCAGAAATCACACAACCTCTCAAAATCTCCCAAAACACTCTATGTTTTTGCCAAAAATTGGCCAACATCAGACTGTTCTTTCTTTATATACTAACCCTAGGGTTCCTTAAACCGACCCGCCGAACCGTCAATTAAAATTGAACCTGCAATTGAAATAGAACCGGTCTGGTTCAATCCAATTTGCGTCGATCGACGCACACCACTTGCGTCCATCGACGCACGACCAAAATCCACAAAAATTGGTTCGCAGTCGTTACAATAGATAAACATGAATTAGAGATTAAAGTTCAGAGGATTCTTCTCTATATGGAGGTAGAAAACGAGATCATCTACCATATTGCTCTAAAATCCAAATCTAACGAAGAACACTAAGATAACTCGTGGTGGCTGCTCCTTAGGATAAAAATAACCTAAAATCTCGGTACACCCCTAAAAAGAGGCTGAAAACAAGTTTTTATAGGTCTAGGGTCTTCTAGAGGTTAGTTTAAGGCAAAAGAGTCAATTTGGTCACGAGCATCGGCCATACGTCGTGATCGGCGTTGGGAGTAAAATGACCTCTCTTGTGTGCTGACATTGGGCTGGAGCAACGGTCCACGACGCTGGTCGATGTTTGGCTCGATTCTGGACTTGCTTCCGTTCTGAGATAGTTTGACGTATCTTCAGTAATTCTGGTGCATTTTCCTGCTCACAGCTCCAAATGATATGATTCAAAATTCATCGTGAATTTAAGTCAAATATCTATTTTCGAACTAAGTTTAATCCAATTACAAGCTGATCTGTTCCTCTATGTATTGTTAAACTTTTGGCGTATATGTTATGTCCAACTTGTTAGAATGTGATATCTTGTGGAATCCTTGGTCTTGATGATGTCTTTGGCTTGTGAAAGTTTTTGTAGCTTGATTTAGACCTATTTTAGTTCTTTTTGCTCTTTTTGCTTGATTTATTTGTTAAAACTCTAAAACTACAAATACGAGGAAAACTACCTCTAAAAGTGTAATACCATAGATAAATGTATAGAAAATATAGTAACATAGATAAAATATGGAACATATCAATTACTAAGGCAAGACTCTGAATCCCCAACTACCCAAGGAACTTTACTTCCATAACGCGAAATCTTCTTTTCCATCAAATTTCTCAATTTCAAATATTCCTAGAGTTGGATCCATCTTATATTGATCTTGTCTTTGTTCCAATCATGTAGGTAACAGAAACAAGGCACCAAATTAGTACCAAAGAAAAAAACACACAAAAACTCAAGTCAAAGATATGAGATAAAGAAGATCTCACCAGGAATATGTCGATCAACATGGATCACAGACGAGTTCAAACACTTCGAAATCTTCAGCCATAGCAGAGGAAATGGTCTACAAGCCCAAGATTCCATACCCACGGGCTATTAGTGTCAAAACACCAGGGGAGAAAGGGAGAAATGTTCAACTACCGTTGAGAAAGTTGCAAAAGATACCGAATCCAGGGATGTTCATTGTTCCTTGCTCAATAAAAGGTATGAAATTCAAGGATTCTCTTTGTGACACTGGAGCTAATGTGAATGTCATATCTCAGTCTGTTGCAAGGAAGATGGGGATTAAGGATCTCCAACCTTCAAAGATATCTCTTGAGCTTGCTGACTTTTCTTCAACATTTTTGAAAGGGTTCTTTGCAGATTTGATGCGTCAAGTAAGAGATTGTCTGGTTCCGATGGATTTTCACGTCATGGAGACAAAGAAGGACAGCGAGAAACCATTGATTTTTGGGTCATCATTCCTTGCTACTGTGGGTGCGATTGTGGATTTTCCCAATCAGAGAATCTCCTTCTCTAAGATCAACAAGGATGTCTTCTACCCCGCAGTTCATGCCAAGGAGAATTTTTGTATAACATTACAAATGGAGGAAAGTGGAGTTCAGACCTTGGAGATGACACGAAGAAGATGCCATATGTCCCACCTTCGACTCTACCCTCTTTGAAATATGATGGAGACTTGACTGCCTGCAAGGTGAAGCGCAAAAAGAATTTCAAACCTTTCTCCACGTTCAAAATCATCATCCCCTTAGAGTTAAGGAAGAGAGGAGAGGTAAGCTATCCACGAGATGGTGGGAAACACTATGAAACTCTTTCCCGGTGTTGTTCCCTTCACCGACCCACCCGTTACTTGAGCTTTGACATAGTCAAGCTAATGAATGAAACCAAGCGCTTAGTGGGAGGTAACCCACTGGTAAGTGTTCATTAATTAGATTTTTTGTTTTTTGTTTTACTAACTCTAATTTTGATTTTGTGTCAAACTTTGTTATGTGCTTCTTTAGGATTTCTGAACTTGCGAACTAATTAGATATAACTATTTTTTTCCTCTTAATCATGTCTACTGAGTTGTGTTTTGCAGAATGATTTAGCTTTGACACTTAAATTCAACGATGAGACACATGATGCATCGGTCCAGAGAACCTATGTCGATCAACACGGTTCTCTGTGTCGATCAACATGGTTACATTTGGTCTACACCTCAGCACAACTCATGATCCGGTTAAGAAAACCCGTGTCGATCGATTCTTTGTGTCGATCGACATGAGGCCAACATTGGTAAAATTTCATTTTCCCTTCACATGTTCGTTTTCCTATTGATTCTTTCACTAATCTCAGGCTTGATAACACTGGGGACAGTGTTGTTTAAGTCTGGGGGAGGTAGTTGCTAACTTTGTGTTTGTTTTTAGAGTCAGTCCAAAACGTTTTATTGAGTCAAATAAGTCAGTTGGAAACAATGATCCTTCGTTTGGTTTAGTGGATTGTCTCTTTCAGCTGTGTGACCATTTCTCCACGATCAATTTCAAATGCAGACTAATGGAAAATCCTAAGGCTGACTAGTTAACTGGAGACATCTATTACTTCCAGCATAATCCGCCGGGTTTGAGCTAATTATGCGGTCTCCTCGGTGATTGATGTTCATAGAGCTTGACTCCTCATTCATACCTGACAAGTGCAACATTTAGTAAAAGTAATGGTACTCATCTCCCTTGTTCTAAAAATTTTTTTATATGATTGGGGTGATATGATAGTTTTTGAGTATAAGATGAGGAAATAAATTTCTAGTGAGTCAGTACTCAAGAGATGATCACCCAGAGCTCAAAAACAGTAATATGAGTCCCTTAGAATGGATGTAAAGGATGAGCAATCTCACGACCCTATCTCCTCACAAGGAACAACAGTAGTGAAAGCACTGCTTTTTGGTCTCAACAGTCTAAAAAAAAAGTAGAGAATCAAATAAATCTGGGGAAGAGAAAGAGTACCAAGTGTTGTATGGTTCACTTGACATGATATAGTTTGGGAATGATTATAGAAGGTTCTTGACATTGAGATCTGGGACGAGACCCATCAATGAGGCCTAGCGGGTTGTGTTGAAAACTCGTGGATGAATTTGGGAGGCTGCGTATGTCTATGGAGAAGTACATGGTGGTCTGGTTTTGAGTTAGTTCTGCATTATGTGGATTGCTATTTGAAAAGGTTGGTCCGGTGCTCCAAGTGAAGGTAAGTTTCTGCGTTTTCAAACCTCTTTCACATTCTTAGTGTATGATTTGCTTGAGGGCAAGCAAAGGTAAGTCTGGGGGAGTTGATATAACATGGTTTTTACCCGTTTTCGACCATGATATAAGTCTTTTTCAGAGAGTCTTTTTGGTATTTTTCGAGTCTTTTAAAGTCTTTGTAGGTTAATGGACGATTGGAGCTTAATGGAAGTTTTTGGAGCATTTTGGAGCATCAAAAAAAGAAGAGCCGAAGTGATCAAGTCGGAGTTGAGTTTTCATGACCGTGTCGATCAACAGAGCATGTCTGACACAAGAAGATTACGAAGATTGAAGAAATTCTGGTTTTACCCAAATAGCCCAGAAGTTTACAACAAAAGCCCAATCCGATTTTTAGACAATATATATAGTTTTTCCTGAGGCTTTTTCTAGTTTTTAATTGAGACTTGAGAGAAGAGATTTTGGAGAGCTTATAGGAGAATTTAGACATTCAGACTTCATCTATTTCAACTCTCTGTATCTCTTTCTCTATCTCTTTTATGCAATTTTATTCATTTATAATATTTACATCATCTATGTCTGAGTAGTTTGCTTGTTAGATTTTGGGGAATTCAAGGGTTTGATGAGAAATTGATAGGATTGAAAACCAGTTAGGATTTATTTTTATGTTTTTCATCTAGATTGATTTAACTCTGATTTTAGGAATGATCAACTGAAACTGGATATCCTAGGTTGCTTTAATAGATGCGAAAGTATTATTAACAACCTGATATAATCTTAGATGAACAAAATTATGTATTCGCAAAGAAATTTGGCTTAGTAATTTTGTGAACAATTGAACCTGAACTTAAAGCTTGATTTTATTCACTAAGTTTGCAAAGAAATTTAGAATTTAGAGATTTAGTCATAGATAATCTCTGCAATGAAAGTTGATTGGTTTTATATTCGTGTTTGAGTTCTAGAACTGTGCTTAACAAATCCTAATGCCTTTTATCCCTATGTCGATCAACACGGCTATCTGTGTCGATCGACACGATCGTATTTCGATTCAGTCTTGCGAATTACCCACAGCCTAACTTTTTTTGTCCAATTGATTTCTAGAACCTTGATAATCATTCACTGTTTACTTTGCTATTTTTATTACATTTATACATTCTTACTTAGCAAATTTGAATTCACTAATTGATTGTGTGATTTGATTCCCTGTGGATTGGATCCCTAAGTACTACTATGATCTCTTAATTTAAGAGAGTAGCTCAGAGCAAATTTGAGCATATCAAATTTTGGCGACGTTGTCGGGGAGTCAAAATCACCATTCGATTTTCGATTTTAAAGTTTTGTCTAAGTTTTTAATTTTTTTTCTTTGTCTTGGGTATTTCAGGTTTATGCCTAATTGCGTTACCAGAAGCAACCGGAATGAAGAGCTAGTTGATCTCAACCTTGAGATTGGAAAATTGGAGCGAGCTAACCAAGCAGATAGAAAGGCAACCAACATGAATCCGTTAAATCTAATTAGATGTGAAGATGGGTTTCTTCAGGATACTGAGGGTCGTAGACGCAATGCTCAAGGTCAGAGGTTAGATGAGAATGGGGTTGTGATTACTGAGGAGCAGCATGTTATGCATCGCCAAGAGCCAGCTGAGCGTGGGCGTACTCTGGGTGAGTACAACAGACCAGATGAGTTCGACGCTAATAGGGCTGCAATTCGCCCTCCTGCGTTCTTGAGGAGCGATTTTGAGTTAAAGCCTACTTTCTTCTTACTTGTGGCTTAGCATCCATTCCATGGTCTTTCCTCTGAGCACCCCATGGACCACATCGAGAGGTTTGAGTACTTACCATCTAGCATCAAGGCTAATGGAGTCTCTAGCGACTACCTCTACTGCAAGCTTTTCCCCTACTCTCTTATTGGAGAAGCAACCTACTGGCTGAAGCAGTTGGACCCTGGATCGCTGACTACTTGGGAGGACACCAATAATTCTTTCCTCAACAACTTCTTTGATGACGCGAGATCCGAGGATCTAAAGACTAAGATCTCTGACAGAGGCATTCAAGGCTTCCTGGGGGAGATTCTAGTCCTACCACAGAGATTGTCCTTATCATGGGTTCAGTGATGTTGAGTTGTTGGGTATCTTCTTCAGAGGTATTGATTGGAGGTATCAGATGGCTCTAGATTCTGTTAGCAATGGGAACTTCAACACCCGATATCCAGAGAATGCACTAATTCTTATTGATAACTTAGCTTCTAACAATAGTACCAAGAATGCAGACTTCGAGAGGAAGAAGCTTGGGGGGAACGTCGATGGAAGCAAAGTTGCTGAGGTTAAGGCTAAGCTAAATTCTATACACAACCTTCTCGTGGGGAAGAAGACGGTTCAGTTTGCTCACGAGGTGGAGACTTTCATTCCAGAAGAAGAGCAGAATGAAAAAAATTGCAACTACGTTGGTGGAACCGGTTTTCGGGGTCAGAGGTTTGGTAATCAACAAGGGTATCATAAAAGTGACTTTCAGAAGCCATTTCAGAGCAACAACTACCAATGAAACTATGGGTTTCTTCTTACCAGACGCCTCCTGCTCAATCTTCGGATAGGGAGCTGAAGTCTATGCTACTGCAAATTATAGAGGGTCAACAGAAGATTAAAGTAAGCTTCAATGGGAAGATGGATGCAATGTACTCTGATCTGAATGGTAAAATCGAGGCCCTAAATCTCCATGTGAAGAAGCTATACATCCAAGTTGCTCAAACCGCGAAGAATGTTTGAAGGCAAGAGGAATTTCTCCCAGCCAAGACAGAAACAAACCCGAGATTACACGTCAACGCTATCAGTTTGGGGAGTGAAGAGGAGGTTGAAGGAGATTGGATTTGCGTTCTAGACACTGTGTCGATCGACAAGGAAGGCTTGTGTCGATCGATACATGTAAAAAATTGCAAAACTGGAGTTTATGCAATCGGTGATTTTTCTTCCAAGGTCGACACGAGGTCGACAGAGAAATCTCATGTCGATCGACACAAGGACTATGTCGATCAACACGGGTCCCAGACGAGTTTAAACACTTCGAAACCTTCAGCCATAGCAGAGGAAATGGTCTACAAGCCCAAGATTCCATACCCACGGGCTATTAGTGTCAAAACACCAGGGGAGAAAGGGAGACATGCTCAACCATCGTTGAGGAAGTTGCAAAAGATACCGAATCCAGGGATGCTCATTGTTCCTTGCTTAGTAAAAGGTATGAAATTCAAGGATTCTCTTTGTGACACTGGATCTAATCTGAATGTCATATCTCAGTCTGTTGCAACGAAGATGGGGATTAAGGATCTGCAACCTTCAAAGATATCTCTCGAGCTTGCAAACTTTTCTTCAACATTTTCGAAAGGGTTCGTTCCAGATTTGATGCTTCAAGTAGGAGATTGTCTGGTTCCGATGGATTTTCACATCATGGAGACAAAGAAGGACAGCGAGAAACCATTGATTTTTGGGTCATCATTCCTTGCTACTGTGGGTGCGATTGTGGATTTTCCCAATCAGAGAATCTCCTTCTCTAAGATCAACAAGGATGTCTTCTACCCCGCAGTTCATGTCAAGGAGAATTTTTGTATGACATTACAAATGGAGGAAAGTGGAGTTCAGACCTTGGAGATGACACGAAGAAGATGCCATATGTCCCACCTTCGACTCTACCCTCTTTGAAATATGTGGAGACTTGACTGCCTGCAAGGTGAAGCGCAAAAAGAATTTCAAACCTTTCTCCACGTTCAAAATCATCATCCCCTTAGAGTTAAGGAAGAGAGGAGAGGTAAGCTATCCACGAAATGGTGGGAAACACTATGAAACTCTTTCCCGGTGTTGTTCCCTTCACCGACCCACCCGTTGCTTGAGCTTTGACATAGTCAAGCTAATGAATGAAAACAAGCGCTTAGTGGGAGGCAACCCACTGGTAAGTGTTCATTAATTATATTTTTCGTTTTTTGTTTTACTAACTCTGATTTTGATTTTGTGTCAAAGTTTGTTATGTGCTTCTTTAGGGTTTTTGAACTTGCGAACTAATGAGATATGATTATTTTTTTTTCTCTTAATCATGTCTACTGAGTTGTGTTTTACAGAATGATTTAGCTTTGACACTTAAATTCAACGATGAGACACATACTGTATTGGTCCAGAGAACCTATGTTGATAGACACGGTTCTCTGTGTCGATCAACATGGTTACATTTGGTCTACACCTCTGCACAACTTATGATCCGGTTAAGAAAACCCGTGTCGATCAATTCTCTGTGTCGATCGACATGGGGTCAACATTGGTAAAATTTCATTTTCCCTTCACAAGTTCGTTTTCCTATTGATTCTTTCACTAATCTCAGGTTTGATAACACTGGGGACAGTGTTGTTTAAGTCTAGGGGAGGTAGTTGCTAACTTTGTGTTTGTTTTGAGAGTCAGTCCAAAACGTTTTATTGAGTCAAATAAGTCAGTTGGAAACAATGATCCTTCGTTTGGTTTAGTGGATTGTCTCTTTCAGCTGTGTGACCATTACTCCAGGATCAATTTCAAAGGCAGTAAGTTCTCAGGAGATGATCACCCAGAGATCAAAAGCAGTAATCTGAGTCCCTTAGAACGGATGTAAAGGATGAGCAATCTCACGACCCTATCTCCTCACAGGAACAACAGTAGTGAAAACACTACTTTCTGGTCTCAACACTCTAAAAAAAAAAGAGTAGAGAATCAAATAAGTCTGGCGAAGAGAAAGAGTACCAAGAGTTGTAAGGTTCACTTGACATGATATAGTTTGGGAATGATTATAGAAGGTTCTTGACATTGAGATCTGGGACGAGACCCATCAATGAGGCCTAGCGGGTTGTGTTGAAAACTCGTGGATGAATTTGGGAGGCTGCGAATGTCTATGGAGAAGTACATGGTGGTCTGGTTTTGAGTTAGTTCTGCATTATGTGGATTGCTATTTGAAAAGGTTGGTTAGGTGCTCCAAGGGAAGGTATGTTTCTGCATTTTCAAACATCTTTCACATTCTTAGTGTGTGTTTTGCTTGAGGGCAAGCAAAGGCTTAGTTTGGGGGAGTTGATATAGCATGGTTTTCACCCGTTTTCGACCATGATATAAGTCTTTTTCAGAGAGTTGTTTTGGTATTTTTCGAGTCTTTTAAAGTCTTTGTAGGTTAATGGACGATTGGAGCTTAATGGAAAATTTTGGAGCATTTTGGAGCATCGAAAAAAGAAGAGCCGAAGTGATCAAGTCGGAGTCGAGTTTTCACGACCGTGTCGATCAACAAGAGCAGGTCTGACACGAGAAGATTTGGAAGATTGAAGAAATTCTGGTTTTAACCCAAATAGCCCAGAAGTTTACAGCAAAAGCCCAATCCGATTTTTAGACAATTTATATAGTTTTTCCTGAGGCTTTTATGTTTTTTTCTAGTTTTTAATTGATACTTGAGAGAGGAGATTTTGGAGAGCTTATAGGAGATTTTAGACTTTCAGACTTCATCGATTTCAACTCTTTGTATCTCTTACTCTATCTCTTCTATGCAATTTTATTCATTCATAATGTTTACACCATCTATGTCTGAGTAGTTTGCTTGTTAGGTTTTGGGGAATTCAAGGGTTTGATGAGAAATTGATAGGATTGAAAATATGTTAGGATTTATCTTTATGTTCTTCATCTAGATTGATTTAACTTTGATTTTAGGATTGATAAACTGAAATTGGATATCCTAGGTTGGTTTCATAGAAGCGAAAGTATTATTAGCAACCTGATATAATCTTAGATGAGCAAAATTATGTATTCGCAAAGAAATTTGGCTTAGTAAGTTTGTGAACAATTGAACCTGAACTTAAACCTTGATTTTATTCACTAAATTTGCAAAAAAATTTGGAATTTAGGGATTTAGTTCTAGATAATCTCTGCAATGAAAGTTGATTGGTTTTATATTCGTGTTTGAGTTCTAGAACTGTGCTTAACAAATCCTAATGTCTTTTATCCCTGTGTCGATCGACACGGCTATCTGGGTCGATCGACACAATCGTATTTCGATTCATTCCTGCGAATTACCCACAACCTAACTCTTTTGTCCAATTGATTTCTAGAACCTTGATAATCATTCACTGGTTACTTTGCTATTTTTATTATATTTATACATTCTTACTTAGCAAATTTGAATTAACTAATTGATTGTGTGATTTAATTCCCTGTGGATTCGATCCCTAAGTACTACCGATCTCTTAATTTGAGAGAGTAGCTCAGGGAAAATTTGGGCATATCACTTGTTGTGTGCTCATCCTAGTATTGTATCTTTTGCTTATGCTTGTGTGTATAACCTGTAGACGGGATGACCGCCTCACTGAGAATTTGTGATAATACACGCAACTCTTTTTGCCATGTGTTGCAGGTAAAGAGAAATTGTGAACATGGAATCATGACTGGGAAGAGGAGATGATCTAGTGTCTCATATTTCATGTCTGTTGAGTTAGAACTACTAGGATGTAGTGATTTT
This sequence comes from Arabis hirsuta, assembly GCA_964056655.1. Lineage (NCBI taxonomy): Eukaryota > Viridiplantae > Streptophyta > Magnoliopsida > Brassicales > Brassicaceae > Arabis > Arabis hirsuta. Next base: position 29,944,211 of record OZ053303.1, read on the forward strand.
GGAACAGTTGTTGAGTTGCATTTGGTTGTTATTCGAATGGAATATTGATTTATTTGTGGATCTGTTTAGCTATTCAATAAGTATAAGATTATTGAATGTTGATTTCTTTAGTTGTTTAATCGTTTATTGTTCCGCATTGCTTGTGTTGACCTTACGAGGATTAGTATTTGTGATAATAATAATCTGAAGGGAAAAATTTTAAAATTTTTATGGGTTGGGTTGTTTCATTTTGTTATCAGAGCCCTAACAGTTCTTGGGCAGTCCTTATGGTTCTAGGGTGGGTGCAATTGATTGGTTGTATGATTTAGTCAATTGATTGTTGTGTGGGTTTAAAATCCTGGATCATTTCTTCTGAGCCTTCAATGAGATTTCACGATATGTGTTTTATGACTTTCTGTTTTTCTAGTACTTGGTAGTCACTGGTAAGTGCAGAATGATGGCTAGAGTGGCTAGAGGCAGAGGTCGTTGGGGCCGTGGAGGCCGAAGTGGTTGTGGTGGGCGCGGGCGAGGACTGCAAAGTGAGTCTGATGCCGCTAGTATGGCCCAGGAGACCACGCAGGAGCAGGTGGATGACGAGTAACAGCGTGACGGCTAGAGGAGCTAGTATGGGTCCCAATGTAGCTGGCGGTGCGACGGGCCCAGGTGGGGGTGCTACCGCTGGTTTTGTCCATGATCAAGATGATTGCTTGGCGGGTCTGCTGTAGATGATTCTGGAGTGGTAACCAGGTGGGATATCGTCTCCGGGTCTAGCCCAAGGAGTTCAGCCCGATGGGGCTGGTGTGCAGCCAGTAGTGGCTGGGGTTCAACCAAGAGTGGATGGTGTGTAGCCAAGTGTCGCGGTTGCGGAGGAGCTCCCATCCTACTTGAGGATGATGGAGCAGATGTAGAGGATTGGTACCGGGTTTTTCCCGGGTGGTGTGAAGCCTGAGGAGGCCGATGAGTGGCGGCTGAGGTTGGAGCTTAATTTTTGCTCTATCAGGTGTCTAGAGGGATACCGGGTTGATTTGGGGACAATTTGGATCAGGGAGGTATGCTGCCTCTGTTTCCTCACATACGGATGTTAGGTATCCAGTGCTTACGTATCTACTTCGCATCTTCTCTACCACGATTATGTGCAAGGTGGAGCCAGGAAAGATGAGCCTGTAGGAGCTGGTTTTGCTGTCATATGCTCTCCGGTTTGATGTGGCAAACCCAATTTGGGACGAGATTTAACCCAACATGGGGGTTGTTTTTGCACAACAACTTCTCTCTTTGAAGCACATGCCACTCATGCTGACCAAGAGCAGCAAGTTTTTCACTGCTGGTAGTCTTCTCACTCCCATTTTTACGTTTTGTGAGATTGACACTTCTATCTGCAGTGTGGATAGCATAGCTTATGGGGTGGATTTAGACTATCTCACGAGGGCTACTTGGCTTTAGCAACTAGATCACTGGGTCTTTCGCATTTCTCCTGGACAGCAGCGCATGGTGAAGTTACCCCTTCCTGTACTGATGAACATCGCAGCTGACCCCCTTGTGCTGATTTTCAGCCTGACGAGAGACTTATGCATGCGCTTGGAGCTGTGCGAAAGTAGATTACTCGGGTTGCAGCTCCAGCTGGTACTTCAGGTGCATGCACTTCTAGTGCTCCATTTCAGCCACCTTAGCTTCCTCCGCTACCACCCTTACCTAACCACCCTCTAGACGAGTTTCAGAGTTAGATGGCTCAGAGTATCCAGATCCTCTGGACTGCCGTGTCTACGTGGCCTTGCTGTGGATGCATCCATCCTCGCCCACCTACTCCATGACAATCATCATCATCATCAGACGAGGAGGATTAGATCCTCCACACTTATCATTTTTTCTGTTTCCCTTTATTTTCTTTTTATTTACTAATTTTCAGTCATTTTCTGTTTTCTTGCGAGTCAGTTTGTCAGTTGTTTCTTTAGGATTTCTGAACTTGAAGACTAATGTGATTTGCCAGTCTTCTCCTCTTAATTTGTTTATTGAGTGTGTTTTGCAGAATGATTTAGCTTTGGCACTTGATTTCAACGATGAGACACATATTGCATCAGTCCAGAGAACCTATGTCGATCGACATGGTTAGTCATGTCGATCGACATGGTCTCATTTTGTCTACATTTTGCACAACTCATGATCCGATTCAGAAACTCCTTGTCGATCGACACGGTCCTCTGTGTCGATCGACATGGACCCAACATTGGTACCAATTCATTTTCCCTTCACGAGTTCATTTTCTTTTTGATTCTTTCTCCAATCTAAGGCTTGGTAAGTGTTGTTTAAGTCTGGGGGAGGTAGTTGCTAACTTTGTGTTCATTTTTGAGAGTCAGTCCAAAACGTTTTACTGAGTCAAAATAGTCAGTTGAAAACAATGACCTTTCCTTTGGTTTAGTGGACTATCTTTTTTAGTTGTGTGACCATTCTTCCAGGATCGATTTCAGAGTCAGACTACTGAAAAATCCAAAGGTTGACCAGTTAACTAGAGATGTCTGTTACTTCCAGCATACTCCACCCAGGGTTCGAGCTAATTATGCGGTCTCCTCGGTGATTGGTGATCATAGAGCTTGACTCCTCATTCATACCTGACAAGTGTATCTTTTAGTAATGGTACTCCTCTCCCTTGTTCAAAAAAAATATATATATATATATATGTATATATATGATGATGATTGGGGTGAAATGATAGTTTTTGAGTATATGACAAAGTAATAAAATTCCAGTGAGTGAGTACTCAAGAAATGATCACCTGGAGCTCAAGAGCAGCAGTCTGAGTCCCTTAGAATAGATGTAGAGGATGAGCGATCTCACGACCTTGTGTCCTCACAAAGAATAACAGTAGTGAAAGCACTGCTTTTGGGTCTCAGCAGCCTTATTTACAAAAAGAAAAAATCAAATAATCAAATAAGTCTGGGTAGAGAAAGAGTACCAAAGGTTGTATGGTTCACTTGACATGGTATAGTATGTGAATGAGTCTAGAAGGTTTTTGGCATCGAGATCTGGGACGAGACCCAGCAATGAGGACTAGCGGATTATGTTGATAAGTCGTGGATGAATTTGGGAGGCTGCAAATGTCTATGGAGAAGTACATGTTGATCTGGTTTTAAATTGGTTCTGCATTTTGTGGCTTACTAGTTGAAAGGGTATGGTCCGGTACTCCAAGGGAAGGTAAATTCATGTGTTTTCAAACATCTTTCACATTCTTGGTGTATGTTTTGCTTGAGGGCAAGCAAATGCTAAGTCTGTGGGAGTTGATATATCATGGTTTTTACCCGTTCTCGACCATGATATAAGTCCTTTTTATAGTCTTTTTGGTATTTTTCGAGTCTTTTTGAGTCTTTGCTGGTTAAAGGACGATTGGACTTAATGGAAGCTTTTGGAACATTTTGGAGCATCGAGGAAAGAAGAGACGAAGTGATCAAGTCAAAGTCGATTTTACATGTCTCGTGTCGATCAACACACAGGAGTCGATCGACACAGTCCTGTGTGTTGATCGACACGAGCATGACTGATGCGAAGAATGAAGAATTTCCTTTTTGGCCCATGAAGCCCAGAAGTTTACAGAAAAGCCCAGTCCAAATTTTACATAGTATATATAGTTATTCCTTAAGTTTTTATTGAGATATCTAGTTTTTAATTGAGATATTGAGAGAGAAGAGATTTGAAAAGCTTTAGGAGATTTCAGACTTCCAGACTTCATTAATTTCAACTCTCTGTATCTTTTACTCTATCACTTTTATGCAAATTATTTATTCATTGATTATGTTTACATCATCCATGTTTGAGTAGTTTGCTTGTTAGGTTTAGGGTGATTCAATGGTTTGATGAGAAATCGTTAGGATTGAAACTCTGTTAGGATTTATCTTTATGTTCTTCATCTAGATTGATTTAACTCTGATTTTAGGACTGATCAACTGAAATTGGATATCCTAGGTTGCTTTAATAGATGCGAAAGTATTATTAACAACCGGACATAATCTTAGATGAGCAAAATTATCTATTCGTAAAGAAATTTGGCTTAGTAATTTTGTGAACAACTGAACCTGAATTTAATTCTTGATTTTATTCACTAAGTTTGCAAAGAAATTTGGAATTTAGGAATTTAGTCATAGATAGTCTCTGCAACGAAAGTTGATTGATTTTACATTCGTGTTTGAGTTCTATAACTGTTCTTAATAAAATCCTAACTGTTTAATATCCTTTGTCAATCGACACGGACCTTTGTGTCAATCGACACGGACCTTTGTGTCAATCGCCACAATCGTATTTCAAATCATTCCTGCAAATTACCCAACACCTAACTCTTTGTCCAATTGATTACTAGAACCTGGATTTAAATTTGTTTGCTTTACTTATGCATATTTTATCACATTCACATATTTATACTTAGCAAAATTTGAATTCACCAATTGATTGTGTTATTTGATTCCCTGTGGATTCGATCCCTAAGTACTACTACGATTTCTTAGTTTGAGAGAGTGGCTCAGGGCAAATTTTAGCATATCATACGTTCATCACCTTCCTTCATCCAGATTTGGTGATAGCCATTTTTCAAATCTATTTTAGAAAAGATACATAACCCATGAAGTTCATCTAGCATATCATCTAACCTGGGAATCGGATGGCGATACTTTACCGTAATGTTGTTGATGGCTTGGCAATCAAGGCACATTCGCCAAGATCCATCTTTCTTAGGAACAAGTAGTATCGGAACAGCGCACGGACTCATACTCTCCTGGATATGACCCTTTTCCATCAGTTCACCGACTTATCGTTGGAGTTCCTTGGTTTCGACCGGGTTGGTTCTATAAGCGGGTCAGTTAGGAAGTGTTGCTCCTCGAACAAAGTCTATTTGATGTTCTATCCCACGAATGGGAGGTAAGCCTCTAGGGATATCATTTGGAAATACATCACTATATTCCTGCAAAAGAGACAACACATTGCTCGGGAGATCCGGCTCGGGGTTAGTCATGCTAGTGAAAGCATCTTTAAAAATGAGTAAAAAAAAGTGTTTCTTAGTGATGAGAGCATGCTTAATCTCACTCGGCCTTACAAAAAGACTTTCTTGCCTCACGGGTTTACTCTCATCGTCCTTTAGCTTGGTTTTTCTCGAACTCTCATTCTCATTTTTATTATAAGAAGTGTTTAGGGGATCACTCACAATGTTTTACCTCCGTATTTGCTCAAGCTTGAGCTGGTCTAGGTATACCTCATGTGGAGTCAATGGTGTAACAATGATCTTCCGTCCTTGGTACTCAAAGGAATGCTTGTTAGTGTACCCATCATGAACCGTCCTTCGGTCGTATTGCCATGGCCTTCCAAGTAGGATGTGGCCAGCTTCCATGGGTATCACATCACAAAGGATCTCATCTGTATATCGGCTAATTGACAAAGGTACCGTAACTTGATGTGTAACCGTGAGTTGTTTTTGGTTACTCAGCCACCTTAGACCATATGGCTGTGGATGCTTCCTCATCTGCAAGTTTAGTTTCTCCATCAAAGTTGTACTAGCAACATTATTGCAACATCCGCCATCGATAATTAAATTGCACACCTTGTTCTTAACCTTGCACTGGGTGTGGAACAAGTTTTCCCGTTTCTCAACTACTACAGATTGTTCTTGAGACAGAAGAACACGTCTAGCCACAAGTAACTCTACCTCTACCGCGTTGATGTGCCATAAAGCTACTATGTAGGGTTTATGCAATTGGGTTTTTAAATTTATAACCCTAGGGACTGCAAATGCATAGTTAAGACAATTGCAGTACTTAGGGATCGTTCCGCTGAGGACTTAGTGATGAATGCACTACAAACTTTTATGATTTGGATTAAGGTAAGGGAAAATATAATTTGGTTTTTGGGATTTTATGGAAGAAAATAACAAATCAATAAAAGTAAAGGGATAAATATCAATTAAGATTAGAATTCAAGCAATTCACAAAACATATGCAAAACACAAGCACTCGATTTAGGATTTTGATACTAGTTGTTCTAGAACTCATATCACTAAGGTAAGGTCATCCCACTATCGTGATGTAACTAACCATCTATGTTTTGTACCCTAATAGACTCAACTATCGCAGGTTATTACAAGATGAAAACATGCTTTATGCTCAAGATTGATTGTTCACTAAACTCCTTAACTAACCTATCGAATTGTTAAGATGCCTAGCTCATCGACTACTAGGTCCAGAGATATAACAAGCTTTTGGAGAGTATATCAACCTAAAATCACTCCCTGGGTAGCTAGGCCAGTTCGTATTTTGAGTATAAATAAATATGAAGAATCAATTATAGAATAAATCTCTAAACGATTAAATACGTAAAAGCATAGAATAAAGAAAGTGCATAGAAATCAAATCAAAGCTAATACTCTAACATGTTTTGCAACACGTAGCAGCAAGAGTAAAGCACATAGACATTATAATTCGTTGATCTATCTAAGCGTAAGGAATTAGATCTCATCTTTTTGCAATAGAGCAAAGTCAATATATCCTTAAAGGCTTCTAGAATCAAATAAACATGAAGAACAAGAGAAAAACAAAATACATTGTTTAGGTATTGATTTAGGCTGTTAAGGCCAGCTGATTGAGTTCCTAGAGAGACTAAAAGCAACTATATATAGGGGTTTAAGGAGGCTTAAGTCGACTAGGGTTTCTTCGGATAAATACGTCTTTTTGGTCGAAATTGAGGAAATATCGGTCCAAATAACGGACGGGTTGCGTGACCAGTATTGGAGGCTTCCATGACTCTTCTAGAAGGTTGTAAAAAGTCTGGATATTGGACCATGGGCTGGCCCGGTGCTTAGCTCCATTTTGCACTAACTTCACTTCGAAGGCAGTTTCACATGTCCTCAGTGTTTCGGGTGTATCTTCCAAAGTACAGCTCCAATTGATGAAATTCCAACACCATTTGAAATATAACTCAAAGGGCTATCGTCATACGAAGTTTCATTAAATTCCAAACTGATTTGATCCTCCGTTCTTCAGCGAACTTCTGGCGTATACGTTCTGTCCAGTTTGAGAATGTGCATTATCTTCAAGATAAAAGGACTTGGCTTGGTTCATTTGACTTGGATGAGTAGCTGCGTCATAGATGATACTCCTTTTGCTCCTTTTTACATCTTTTTGATTATAAAACGTGTTAAGTCCTTAAAATCTACATATACGAGAAAACTACTTTTTTTGGTTCAAAAGCTTTATTAATATATATAAAAACCATACTAAAATAGATTGAAAAAGTGGTAAAACATAGGGTATATCAACTCCCCTAGACTTATCTTTTGCTTGTCCTCAAGCAAACAATAGTCAAGAATTGAGAAGAGGTTTGAAATTCGGAGGAACTTACATATCCTTTGGATCGTTGCATCAAATTCTAAACCTGTAATCCACATGAAACAAGATTAGCTCATAGACGTTGTCATCTTCTTCCATCACGAATTCACAACATAGTCATACTCAAAAAATCTGTCCCTGTAAAAATCTCAACTTCAACTCAATTGACTCTTTCTACTCTTTTAGAATTAATGAAAACTTCCCATCAATATCATCATTCAAGGAAAACAGGCTACGTATTGGGAAAAGCTGATTTTAGTGTTACCATAGACTCTGGATGCGAGATATTATGCAAAATCGCAATAGAGAATGGACCTGTTGATGTCCACAATTTTCCAACCACTTCTTCACGTCTTTCTCCCTCAGACTTAGATTTTTCTCCAGGAATCATTTCAAATCTCTTTTACTCGTCTCTTCTTTTGTATCATGACATTCCTTGGGTATTCTTTGGCCATAAGACTCTAAGAATTATCGTTTTCCTTTCTCTTAGATTTTTTTTTTTTTTTTTTTTTTTTCTTTTTCTTTTCTAAAGGGAGAAAACGGTATCTCTTTGATATAAGTCAAGTATAGGCACGAATTGTTACCATGTTTTACGCATCCAAGGAACAGCCAAGCTATTTGAAAATCGATCTTTGTACTCCACCATTCTTTACCAAATCGTCGCATCTCTTAGTGATTGAAAAATTGCGTCGATCCTTTTCTCTCCGATGTTTTTGCACATATCTGCAAGTATGAAACTTAAAAGAGAATGCATGAGGTCTGAAAGAAGGTAAAGGTTTTTTAGGTAGGGTACCAACTAAACATGAGCTGGCCATTCATGACAACAAAGAGTGGTAAAAGAGGATAAGATGTCATGAATGTGTGATTCGTTTCTTTGATCTAACATCCTTCATAAGAAATTATCAAAAACCATATTAGTAATCCAAATGGAGACTCAAAATCATATCCATCAAAACAGTTGCAAGTATAAATTTTCTGGACGGAAGCTCCATCATGAGGATTCTAAATCGATTGTCATGATCAAACCTTACAACAATGGTTACATAGTCTTTGAAATCAAAACGTCAATCCTAGAAAAGTGTCATAATTCCTATCTTATTATTCTTATGAAAACTTTTTTTTAATATTTTTTTAATATTTTTTTGTGAAAATAAATTTTTAAAAATCGTTTTGAAAACATAAAAAAAAAAAAACAAACACTAAAAAACGTGTTAGTAACAACAACCCCCCCCAGACTTAACTTACACCGTCCCCGGTGTAAAATTAAATCAAATGAAGGGAGTAATGATGAAAATTTATTTGAAAGAAGAATAAAAAAAATAGAGAATATAATGATGGTACCAGTGAACTGTAGATAATTCCGGCAAAAATCTTAGGTTGTCGCGATCAATCTTAGATCTTCGTTGTTTTTGAGCATCGGGTATCCCGTATGAATCGAAACCATGCTTTGAATTTCCAATGTCTTCTCATTTTGTCACATCGCATTCGAATGGTGGATAATTCTGAAGACGATTGAATTGTGCATCCACAATGAAATCACTTGAAATCCTATATAAGAGCAACATATCATTGCAAAAACACTTGAAATCACTTGTTAAATTCATCCTGGATCGAAGTCCTCAATACAATTGTATTGAATTCCAAGTCCAAAGGAAGGAATAATAGATATTAAACAAAAAGAAATCAAAATAATGAATCCAAATTGTTAAAAACTATTAATCTAGGTGAAATCAATGAATGAATATGTCAAGATGTGAAAATTATATTTAAAACCATTTAAAGCTAACCAATGTTTTATTTTCTAATGCAAAAAGCCATGAATTAAATAATTTTTGAGTAAAAAAATCATGAAATATGCAAAAATAAATTGGTTCTTAAAAATTATGTGTGAAAAATGGTTTAAAATAATTAAAAGAGTGAAAAAGAAAAAATTAACCTCTTCTGACCAAACGGTTAGGTGATCGGTTCGGTGGTTCGAAGCGGTGGTTCGAAGCGGTGGTTCGGTGGTCCATGGCTCGTGACTCCGGTGGTGTGGTGGTTGATGGGGACGCAGTTCGGTCAAAACCGGTCTAGGTGTCGGGTGGCTAGTCGCGGTCAAGAATGGTTTGAGACGTGGCTCGGGTCCAAGGCGGTTCACGGCATGAGACGGTGGTCGGTCGAGTTGGAGTCGCGGGTCAAGGCAGTACTGGTCGTGGTACCGGTCACCGGTGTCGATCGTTATCGGGTGGGATGGTCGCATTATGCCCGACGGCGGTCACATTTGGCCGAGTACCGTCGGTGGGGTGGTCCGAAACTCATGACCGAAATGTCATTGCAGGTCGTGTGCCGCGAGACGAGGCGGGATGGGTCGTGGGTTAAGGCGTGGGAAGGAAGTGATCAGGGTGAGGTGGTGCGGGAACGCGTACCGGACCGAATATCGGTCGGTACCGTGGGTCGGTATTGTGTCACGGATGGTCGGGATACGGGTTGGTGGCGCGGGAAGAGGATGATCGGGACGGGTGAGGTTGGGATTTCCTCGATACCGGTCGGGCTTGGTGACCGACATGCGTGACCGGTATTGGGCTCGCGGGTCGTGGTAAGGATTAGTCGCATCATGGGAAGGATGCGTGGGCGTGGTGCGGGACGTGGGAATGTGTCGCGGGAAGGGTCGCGTACCGGTCCGGGTACTGGTCGGTACCGCGGGTCGGTATTCCGAGGCGTGTGTCGCGGGTCGAGGCAAAACGTGCCGAGTACTAGTCGCGATTTACAACCGGCATGCGTGACTGGTACTGGGTCACTCGTGTCGCGGGGTGATCGGGACGCGATACCGGTCGCCGATGCGGGTTGATATCGTGTCCGATATGGCCTCGTGTCGCGGTAAGGGTATCGTGTCGCGATCCACGCGATATTTCATCGAGCTTTTTCTTCGTCTATACACATCGGAATTGAGATCCGAAAAATGCTACGGATTCATGAGAAATTGATCTTTCCAATGGTATGAATATTGTTGCCTGGTTCGTGGTGGCTTGAACTGTGAAAAAGCTTGAAGTTGCGGCTTTGTAACCTTCCTAGACGGTCTTGCTCAATCGGTCATAACTTGCTAACCGTAATAGCAAATCATGATCTGCTTTTTCCAATATCTTCATAAGACTGTCTCTTTCGTGTATACCAAATTTCAAAAACGTCCAGGCTGATATTGAGCGCCAGTCATTCCATGAACAGAACAAGTTGTGTTCGATCTCTTCTTCATTGTTCTTCTCAAAAACACATTTGTTTGCATTTTTTAAAAAACTTTTTGTAAAATTCTGAAAAATTCATAGATAGATAAAATAATGAATGACAATGTTGAGAAAAATAAAAAAAAATCCAAAAAACTTAGAATAAGCAAATCAATAAAATCAAAAACATAAATATGGGTTGCCTCCCATAAAGCGCTTGTTTTAAGTCGGATAGCTCGACTCCTTGGGTTTTTATGGTGGTGGAAGGTCTTCTAAAGGCTTGAGGTTGCATTTAGCATGTAAATAAGGTCTGAAACAACCCGACCCTTTTTTTTTTTTTTTTTTTTATACATTGGACCAGATTATCATTCCCAAAAATGATAATCCTCAATATCCAGTCATGCCACAATTACACAACCAGCGGAATTCAACACAAGAACTATTACCCAATCAATTCCATTAAACCAATATTCAAATTATCCAATACTGAATCCAACAATAACCAGAGTCTAGCAAATTCCAATCCAGAATCACTAACACCCTAGCAATTCCACACAATCGAGACCCTAGGATCATCCTCTCTTCCCGGCCTTGATTCCATGATCACATCTTTTCTTTACCTGCAACACATGGTTATAAGAGTTGCGTGAGTATTATCATAAATACCCAGTGAGACGGTCATCCCATCTACAGGCCAATTACTTAGATAAAGAAACGCATGAAATACCAGGGTTATCAAACAACGATGCAAGAACAAGCAAACAACAAACTCAGAACAGCAGAGTCAGTGTCGATCGACACGACCTCTAGGTGTCGATCGACAGACTGCATGTGTCCCTCGACACGCCACCAGCAGAGTCCGTGTCGATCGACACAACCTCTAGGTGTCGATCGACAGACTGTATGTGTCGCTCGACACGCCACCATGGTGTCGCGCGACACAGTGCAACACATGTCGATCGACAGAACCATTCATGTCGATCGACAGAGCACCTGCTGCTCGAAGGGTTCGAGCCACTCATGGCCGCAACTCCACAATCAATCCATTCTCTGCACAATCAATCAACCAACACACCAACAAACAACCAACAAACAACGCATCTCATCCATTCCTCAACCTAAGGACCTATGGTCACGCACTCACCTTAGAATCGAAGGGAAAAGAGAATGAACGACGAAGAACACTCCACCCAAGAAGCACAGCCTCAGATCACGGTTTCAAGCCACGAAAACTGACACTCCCAGTGCTCCTCACGCGTTCCAAAACCTCCCCAACGAATCACACACGGTTTAGGATTGAGAAAACAAGAGAATTCCACAGGAAAATCTCGAAACTTCTCAAATCCCCTCAAATCTCTCTCAACACGTTTTCTTATGCAACATACGGCCAAAAGGACTGAGAAACACGTCCCAACTCCTTTTATACGGAACCCTAGGTTCCCGTAAACCGGCCACTCAAACCGAACCAGAAAATCAAAACCTTAAATTCTGAGTTTTGACCCATGTCGATCGACACATCCACTCTTGTCGATCGACACAGTCACCACTGTTCGATTCCTCGAGGAGATAACAACCCTTGTCGATCGACACACACACATGCTGTCGATCGACACCCACCAAAACTCATATTTTGGTTCACAGGTGTTATAACTCTCCCCCACTAACAGGGATTCGACCTCGAATCACAAGTTAGCCCACACCTGATCCCTGCTAAGGTTACCACTTCCGCCCGGAAACCCGACTAGATTTCCCCGAACCACCCAACAATGTATCATTTAGAATCTCGACCAGGCCTGCCCAATTGATCGCACAACAATCAAACAAGAACATGCCTGACCAACCGTAGACCCGGCAAAAGGACCAATTGATCGTGCAATAATCAAACAAGAACATGCACGACCAAGACGCTACATAACTCTAGAGTCGTCCGAACCGAGGTTCCGAACACAAGTAGCCGCCCTAGACTAGACCCCAACACAACCAACCCCTGACCCTACCCGACCAGCACCACCTGAGATCCATACTGATCCCTGAAGCTCATCCAGTCTCATACATATAGCCACATCACAGAACGGCTGTCCCTATACTCAATATATATATACACCCTGCACTCCCAGAGTCGTTACTCCAAGATCGGGGTGTATAACATCCAATCACCTTCCGGGCGACCACCCGTCAGGCTGGTCTGCTCCTCGCTGACACGTCTTCGGAACACACAGTTCGTCCAATGCTCCACGAGCAGGTGACACCAAATGTCCCCTGGGGAGATCTCTGTCCCCCGAGATATATTCAAGAGGCCCGTACTGGTCCCCCGGAGAGAATCTCTGTTCCCTCGAGTATGCTCGGACACCTTCTGTAACGTGACTACCAGTACCTATTGACTCGGATTTCCTTCACGTGGCTCATATGACATTCCATACTGGAATATCATCCATTACCTATACGCGGTCATGTGGAACAACCCGTGTTCCTGGAACAACCCGTGTTCCTTGGGACAACCCGTGTCCCCTTAGAGCAACCCGTGCTCTCTGAGCAACCCGTGCTCCCTAAGCAACCCGTGCACTCTGAGCAACCCGTGCTCTCTGGAGTCCCTGGAACGGACAAGTCCCGCAGAACCTTCCTTCCAGACCCCCCTAGGAAATAGACCGATCCTAATACCGCATAAGATCTCTATTCCCCAGCCAACTGGAGTCCCGGGACAGATAAGTCCTAATACCGCATAATACCTTCTTCCCGACTCTCCTAGAAAATAGACAGATCCCAATACCGCATGAGACCTTCTATTCCCCAGCCAGCCCCCCTAGCAAACGGACGCAACCTAACTACCCAAGGTTTGCCGCTCCTAGAGGCCCCAGCCACGGGCAAGCTCTAACTCCCATAGAACTCCCATGCTGCCAGGCAACACAACACACACGACCATACTGGTCATCCAATATAGGAACTCACATCCTATAACCCAACCCCATGACACTCCCGTCATGACATAGGAACTCCTCATCCTATAACTCATCATAAGGAACCACATCTTATGAAACACAAGAATAATAAGAATACCGCATCTTATTAATCATCAAAAATGTATAGTCGTTACAACAAAACGAAAATACAACAAATGTAGCCACACGCTACCACAACAAAAGACAAAACCAAAGTAAAGAAAGACTCCTCAAGCCTCTGCTTGCTTCTCGAACCACTTCGAAAACTTAGTCTTCATCTTTGCCTATGGCTCCCAAGTCTCCTCCTCAATACCGTCACAGTCCCACACGACTCTCACCAACGGTATCCTCTTCCGGCGCAGCACCTTGACTCTCCTCTCGAGAATCCTCACAGGCCTCGCCGCCAACGTCATGTTGGGCTGAAGATCCTCCGGAATCCTCAGACTCATGCAGACACTTCCGCAGCATCGACACATGGAAGACTTTGTGAAAAGCCTTCATACTCTGAGGTAATTCCAGTCTATAAGCTACCGGCCCGATCCGCTCCACAACTCTGAACGGTCCCATAAACCTCGGACTTAGCTTATTCTCAAAAATGGATCTGTTAGGACCCCTCGACATAGCTGCCTTGAGATACACCCTATCTCCCAGCTCAAACTCCAACTCCTTCCTCCTTTTATCGGCATAACTCTTCTGCCGATCCTGACCTTCCCTCATGTTCAGCTTCAAGACACGGAGCTTCTCCGTCGTCTCCTGAACGAAACTCGCACCAAGCATGCTCTTCTCCCCCACTTGAGTCCAGCATAATGGTGTCCTACACGGCCTCCCATACAACGCCTCATAAGGAGCCATACCGATACTCGCCTGATAGCTGTTGTTATACGCAAACTCTACCAGATTCAAATGATCTGCCCAATGACCACCATAATCTAGCACACACATCCTCAGGAGATCCTCCAGTGTCTGAATCGTCCTCTCAGACTGCCCATCCGTCTGAGGATGATACGCTGTGCTCATATGCACCTTAGTGCCCATCTCTGCCTGAAACTTCCCCCAGAACTCAGATGTAAACCTCGGATCCCTGTCTGACACAATACTCGCTGGCACCCCGTGCAGCCTCATAATCTCCCGCACATATCTCTTAGCCAACACCGCAGCTCCATCGGTCTTCTTGATGGCAAGAAAATGTGCTGACTTAGTCAGACAATCCACAATGACCCAAACCGCATCATACATCCGCGGCACTGGCAGTCCTGTTACAAAGTCCATGGTAATCATGTCCCACTTCCACTCCAGAATGGGTAAGCTCTGCAACAAACCGCTCGGAACCTGATGCTCAGCCTTCACCAGCTGATACACGTTGTATGCTGCAACCCAACTCGCTACATCCTTCTTCATCCCGACCCAATAGTAGTACCTCTTCAGATCCCGGTACATCTTAGTCGCTCCTGGATGAATCGATAGTATGCTCAAATGAGCCTCCCTCAGAATCTCCTTCCTGAGACCCTCATCCTTGGGTACACATACCCTTCCGTTCACCAGTATTGTCCCATCCGCCGAGACCCGATACTCTGAACCTACAACCTGAGAAGCATCAATCAACCCCTGATCCTTCTCCTGAGCCTCACGAATCCTGCTCAACAAATCTGCTTGGTTAGCTGCCTCTAACCCCAACGGCTCCTGTGAGATAACACACAACCTCAATGTGCTCAACTCACTCACCAACTCCTCCATATCATGCTCCTGGTCTAAAGCAACCCTCTTCTGACTCAACGTATCTGCAACTAGATTAGCCTTACCCGGATGGTACTCGATCTCCAGATCATAATCAGCTACCAACTCCATCCAGCGCCTCTGTCTCAAGTTTAGCTCTGGCTGAGTGAAGAAGTACTTCAGACTCTTGTGGTCTGTGAACATCTGGACCTTCCCGCCATAAAGATAAGAACGCCAAATCTTTAGGGCGAAGATCACTGCAGCTAACTCCAAGTCATGAGTAGGGTAATTGCATTCGTGCTTCCTCAACTGCCTCGAAGCATAAGTAATAACCTTCCCCTGCTGCATCAGAACACAACCCAGACCAACACCAGATGCATCCGTATACACCACATATGGCTCACCCGGATCAGGTAACGCCAACACCGGTGTACTAGTCAGCATCTCCTTCAGCTTCTCGAAACTCTCCTCACAACCTGCAGACCAAACAAACGGAATATCTTTCCCAGTCAACTTCGTCATCGCCTGCGCCATACTCGCAAAACCCTTGACGAACCTCCGATAATATCCAGCTAAACCCAGGAAACTCCTGATCTCCGTCGCATTCCGCGGCCTCGGCCAATCTCTGATGGCCTCGATCTTAGCTGGATCCACAGAAACTCCCTCAGCAGACACAACATGCCCCAGAAAACCCATCTCTCGCTGCCAAAAACTGCACTTACTCAGCTTCGCGTATAATTTCTGTTCCCGCAGCTTCTCCAAAACCAACCTCAGGTGAACCTCATGTTCCTCAGGAGTCCTCGAATACACCAGAATGTCGTCAATGAAGATGATAACAAACTGATCCAAGTACTCCTGAAACACCCCGTTCATCAATCTCATGAATGCTGCTGGCGCATTCGTCAATCCAAACGGCATTACCACGAACTCATAATGACCGTACCTCGTCCTGAAAGCCGTCTTCCTCACATCGGACTCCTGTATCGGTATCTGATGGTATCCCGAAGCCAAATCAACCTTGGAGAACCAAGTAGCCCCTCGCAACTGATCCAACAGCTCATCAATCCGTGGCAGAGGATACCTGTTCTTCACAGTGACTAGGTTAAGTCCCCGGTAATCGATACACAACCGAAAACTCCCATCTTTCTTCTTCACAAACAATACCGGCGCTCCCCACGGTGAACTACTCGGCCGGATGAAACCCTTACTCAACAGATCATCCAGCTGCTTCATCAGCTCTGCCATCTCTGCCGGAGCCATCCGGTATGGTGCCTTAGATATCGGCGTAGTCCCAGGCTCCAACTCAATCGTGAAGGGATCAGACCGTGACGACGGTAACCCCTGAAACGACTGAAAAACATCCTGGAAATCCCGAACAACCCGAATATCTGCCACTGCAACCCCTCCAACCGACTCTGGCATCACAATCGTCAACAAATACACCTCGCAGCCCTTCTCAATCATCTGCTCGGCCTGAATCGCAGAAACCACCAAACTCCCGGAAGTCGGCCGTATCCCCTGATAAACCAACCTCCCAGCCTCTCGCTCAAACACCACTCGCCCTCGATGGCAATCCAGATGGACCCTGTACCGCTCCAACCAGTCCATCCCCAGAATTACATCATACAGCTCCACTGGACTGATGACAAGGTCTGCTGGAATTAACTCCCCAGCCACCAGAATGTCTACTCCACGAGCCCGCCCGAAAGTAGCCAAAGTCCTCCCTCCAGCCACTCGCACTATGATATATCATGGTTTTTACCGGTTTTCGACCATGATATAGGTCCATTTTTATCGAGTCTTTTGGTGTTTTTCTATTGTTTTAGTGTCTTTGCAGGTTAAGGATCGATTGGAGCTTAATCGAAGTTTTTAGAGCATTTTAGAGCATCGAGAAAGAAAATGCGGAAATGATCAAGTCGAAGTCGAACAGAAGGCTCACTGTCGATCGACACTCCTATCCCTGTCGATCGACAGGAATTTTGGCGAGACAAGAAGATTTCCAGTTAATGGCCTGTCGATCGACAAGAATTTTGGCGAGACAAGAAGATTTCCAGTTGATGGCCTGTCGATCGACAGAGCTTGTTACTGTCGATCGACACGGGCCTTTTATGAAGAAAATCAGCCTTTTCCTTCTCGGGCCTGAAGTTTCCAGAAGTTTTCCAGAAAACCCAGTCCGATTTTTGCCTACTTGTATATATAGTTTTACTTAGGTTTTTAGTTGGACATCAAGTTTTTCATTAAGACTTTGAGAGAGATTGTTAGGGAGAGTTTTTTAAAGAGATTTCAGAGTTTCTCAGATCTTCAGTATAAAACCCTCTGTATCTCTAACTCTATCTTTTTAATGCAATTTATTTCATACATGATGTTTGTTTCAATCACCATGCTTGAGTAGTTTGCTTGTTAGGTTATGGGGAATTATAGGGTTTTGATGAGAAATTGTTAGGATTCTAAATCTATTAGGATTTATCTTCTGGTTCTTCATCTAGATTGTTTCCAATGCTAGATCTAGCCTGTACACCTAGAATCTAGATCTTAGGTTGTTTAATAGACACGGAAGTGTTATTAATAACTTGAACTAGTCTTAGATGAGCAGAATTACCTCTTCGCAAAGGAATTTGGTTTAGGGATTCTGTGAACAATTGAACCTAAACGTTAATGCTTGCTTGGATTCAATAGATTTGCAAAGGAATTTGGAATCTAGGGATCTAGGGATAGATAGTCTCTGCAACGGAAGTTTATTGGCTTTACATTCGTGTTTGAGTTCTAGAACGGTGCTTAACATATCCTGACAATAGTTTTATCCTCAATTTCGATTCATACCTGAAGAATTACCCATCACCTAGCTTTTGTCTCATTGACTTACTTGAATTTGAACCATCTCTTGCTTGTTTTATTATTTGCATTACATTACATCATTCTTGCTTAGCATAATCTGAATACTTGAATTGATTGTGTAAATCGATTCCCTGTGGATTCGATCCCTAAGTACTACTACGATCTCTTAATTTGAGAGAGTAGCTCAGGGGTAAATTTGAGCATATCAAATTTTGGCGCCGTTGCCGGGGAATCGAATTTACCATTCTATTTTAGTTACTAGGATTTTGTCTAAGTTTTTATTTTACTTTATTTATTTATTCATTTACTTCTATTTTCTTTTGTTTTTGCTGTTTCAGGTGCATGCTTAGTCGCAAAACCAGAAGCAACAGGAATCAAGAGTTAGTAGATTTTATTTCTGAGTTAGGAGCTTTAGAGCGAGCTAACCGAGCAGCAACGAAAGCAGCCAGAACGGTCAACAACAGGCTGATTTTGATCCAAGGTGTGGATGGAACCATCACGGACCGCCAGGGTAACAAGTACAACGCTAATGGTCAGCGTCTATATGAGCATGGAGCTGTGATTGCAGAGGAGATGGAGCAGCATGGTCAGTTGGTACAGCAGCACGAGCCAGCTGGGCATGTGCGTACTTTGGGAGAGCACTACAGACCAGAACAGTTTTATGCCAATCGGGCAGCTATCAGGCCTCCCGCATTCCCTAGGAATGATTTCGAGCTGAAGTCGGCTTACTTCTCCTTGGTGGCTTAGCACCCCTTCCATGGTCTTCCTTCAGAGCATCCCATGGACCACATTGAGATGTTCGAGGACCTAGCTTCTAGCATTAAGGCCAATGGAGTTCCAGAAGACTACCTCTTCTGTAAGCTTTTCCCCTATTCTCTGAGTGGAGATGCAGCTTACTGGCTGAAGCAGCTAGCACCGGGGTCTCTTACTACTTGGGAGGAGACCAAGAATGCCTTCCTCATCAACTTCTTTGATGAGGCGAGGTCTGAGGACCTTAGGATGAAGATATCTACATTCAAGCAGGGACCAACAGAGGCATTCAAGGCTGCTTGGGCCAGATTCAAGTCCTATCAGAGGGACTGTCCCCACCATGGTTATAGTGACGTACAGCTACTAGGTATCTTCTTCAGAGGGATTGACTGGAGGCACCAGAGTGCGCTGGATTTCGCTAGTAAAGGGAATTTCAACACCAATGTTCCAAGTGATGCGCTGGCACTCATTGAGAACATGGCCTCCAGCAGTAGCACCAAGAACATAGACTTCGAGAGGAAGCAACTTGGTGGAAGCATGGATGCAGGACAGATGGCTAAGATGGAAGCCAAGCTAGACACAGTGCACAACTTGCTAGTGGGTAAGAAGACAGTGCAGTTTGCTCAAGAGGTAGAGACCTTTATTCCAGATGAAGGGGAGGATGAAGAGGACTGCAACTACATCAATGGTACTGGATTTCAGGGACAGAGATTTGGTAATCAGCAGGGTAACAGGAGCTTCAGTGGTAACAACCAGAGTTCTTCGTTCACTGGGAATTTAGGTTCACCCAGCTACTCTAAACCACAATTCCAGAAGACTGACTATCAGAAACCTTTTCAGAATGGGTTCTCTAGGAACTATGGTTCCTCTTCTTACCAGACTCCTCCTCCTACGTCGGCAGATAATAAGATGGAGTCTATGTTAGAGCAGCTTTTGGAAGGTCAGCAGAAGATGACGGTGAGCTTCAATGGCAAGATCGATGCTTTGTACACCGACTTGAATGGAAAGATTGAGGCTATCAATCTACATGTGAAAAAGCTGGACACTCAGGTAGCCCAAACAGCGGAGTCGGTGAAAAGGCAGGAAGGATTCCTACCGGCTAAGACTGAGGTAAACCCAAGGCTCCATGTGAATGCCATCACTGTGGGGAATAGGAAATAGGTGTTTGAAGCTTATGGAAAGGATGCAGAGGAGGTAGAAGTCGTGGAGCTTGATGAAAACACGATTTTGGGGACAGAAGAGATCCTGTCGATCGACAAGATTGGTAAGTGTCGATCGACAAAGTGTTACGCAATCGGTGATACATCGGACAGGAAGTCTCCTGTCGATCGACATGCTACCCAGAACAGCCCACTCTCTTCAAGATCATCGAGTAGCATAGAGGAAAGGGTCTACAGGCCTAAGCTACCCTTTCCAAGGAGGAAGTCTAAGCAAGAGATAGAGGATGCCCAATGCAAGGCAATCATGGAGAAGCTTGTTGTGGAGTTTCCATTGATAGGAGCTGAGAAGCTCTCTCCGGTGGTCAGAAAGTGTTTGCAGAGGATGGCTATCAAGAACTTGAGTTCAGAGCAGTTCAGTGCTATACTTTCCGTAGAAGTACGCTCATTGATTGAGGACATGACCCCAGAGGAACCTACTACACCACCGATGAGGGAGCTGACTAAACTAGCAACTCCCGGGAGGTTTGTTGTTGCATGTGTAGTCAATGGTATAGAACTAAAGGATTCTCTCTGTGATACAGGTGCAAATGCAAATGTCATGTCCATGGCTGTGGCAAAGAGGCTGGGGATTTCGGATTTTGAACCTACAAAGGCATCTCTCAAGTTTGCAAACGCTTCCTCTGCAAGTTCAAAGGGTTTCATTCGGGATCTAAAGCTTCAAGTAGGAAATTGTCTTGTTCTTACAGACTTTTATGTCATGGAGAGAAAGGAGGACAACGATGACCCATTGATTCTTGGGCAAGCCTTCCTTGCCACAGTGGGTGCGTTGGTGGACTTTACCAATAAGCGAATCTCTTTCTCGAGGATCAACAAAGATGTCTTCTATCCCGCTGTCAATGTCAAAGAGATCTCTTGTTTGACCGTCACTACCGGAGAGGAGCCATTGCAAGAAAAGAAGACGATACCCTGTGCTCAAACTTCAACTCCTATCCTTTCCACTGCGCATCATGGAGACACCAAGCCAGTAGAGCCCAAGTGCAAGAAGGTACCGCCCTCTATTCCACCACCCTTGCGTTCTGATGGAAGACCTAAACCAGCTAAGGCCAAACGCATGAAGACTTCCAAACCATTCTCCAAGTTCAGAATTATCATCCCTATGGAGTTAAGGGAGAAAGGAGAGGAAGTGATCCAGGAGATGCTGCAGAACACTGCAAAGCTCTTTCCAGGTGTTGTTCCCTGCACCATTCCACGAAAGACCTGAGCCTGACACAGTCGAGCTAATGACTGAAAACAAGCGCTTAGTGGGAGGCAACCCACTGGTAAGTCTAACTATTTTTCGTTTTTGATTTTGTTTACTAACTTTTAGTTTTGTTTTTATGTTTTCAAAAAAAAGAAAAAAACAGAGGAGACGAGCAGAGACCTGTGTGTCAATCGACACACCCTATAGAGGTAAGTTCTCGTTCTCTTTTTCATTGGTGTTTTGTTTTCTTTTCTTTTCTTTCTAAGCTCATGATTTAACAACACTGGGGACAGTGTTGGTTAAGTCTGGGGGAGGAAACTACTAACGTGTTTCTTTTTGTTTTGGTTTATTTTGAGTCAAATTTTTTTGTTTTTATTGACTCAAAACTAGTTAGGAACAAACTTTTCCTTGGTTTAGTGGAGTGTCTTTTCAGCATGTGACCATTCTTCCAGAATCAGTTTCAGAGTTAGACTAATGGAAAATCCTAGGATTGACCAGTTGACTGGAGACGTCTGCTACTTCCAGTATAATCCGCCAAGTCAGAGCTACAGCACGGTTCTCTTTGGGATCGATGTCCATTGATCTTGACTCTTCATTCGTACCTGACAAGTACAATATCCTGTTGAAAGTAATGGTACTCCTCTCCCTCGAAAAAAAAAAAAATCATCAATTGTGTTAGGATTGGGGTGAAATGATAGCTCCTGAGTATAAGATCCGGTGAGTCTGTACTCAAGAGGTGATCACCCAGCTCAAAAGCAGCAGTCTGAGTCCCGTAAAACGGATGAAGAAGACGAGCAATCTCACGAGCTTGTCTCCTAACAGGGAACAATAGTAGTGAGTCATGACCCTGTCTCATAACAAGGAACAACATTAGTGAAATATGCACTGCTTTGAGTTCAGCAATCATGAAAAAAATAGGAATATAGAAAAAAAAATAAGTCTGGGGGAGAGGAGGAATACCAAGTGTTGTATAGGTACATTTGTCATGGTATAGTCTGGTAATGAGTCTAGAAGGTTCTTGGCTTTGAGAACATTGAGACCAAGTGATGAAGACTAACGGATTATGCTGTGAAGTGGCGGATGGATTTGGAAGGCTGCGATGTCTGCAGAGAAGTACATGGTGGTCTGATTCTGGTTGGTTCCGGATTATGTGGTTCACTAGTTGGAAGAGTCAATTCGTTAAATCAGAGGAAGGTAAGTGTTGTGTTTTCAAACTCTTTCACATTCTTGGTTTATGTTTTGCTTGAGGGCAAGCAAAGGCTAAGTCTGGGGGAGTTGATATATCATGGTTTTTACTGGTTTTCGACCATGATATAGGTCCATTTTTATCGAGTCTTTTGGTGTTTTTCTATTGTTTTAGTGTCTTTGCAGGTTAAGGATCGATTGGAGCTTAATCGAAGTTTTTAAAGCATTTTAGAGCATCGAGAAAGAAAGTGCGGAAATGATCAAGTCGAAGTTGAACAGAAGGCTCACTATCGATCGACACTCCTATCCCTGTCGATCGACAGGAATTTTGGCGAGACAAGAAGATTTCCAGTTGATGGCATGTCGAGCGACAGAGCTTGTTACTGTCGATCGACACGGGCCTTTTATGAAGAAAATCAGCCTTTTCCTTCTCGGGCCTGAAGTTTCCAGAAGTTTTCCAGAAAGCCCAGTCCGATTTTTGCCTACTTGTATATATAGTTTTACTTAGGTTTTTAGTTGGACATCAAGTTTTTCATTAAGACTTTGAGAGAGATTGTTAGGGAGAGTTGTTTAAAGAGATTTCAGAATTTCTCAGATCTTCAGTATAAAACCCTCTGTATCTCTAACTCTATCTTTTTAATGCAATTGATTTCATACATGATGTTTGTTTCAATCACCATGCTTGAGTAGTTTGCTTGTTAGGTTATGGGGAATTATAGGGTTTTGATGAGAAATTGTTAGGATTCTAAATCTATTAGGGTTTATCTTCTGGTTCTTCATCTAGATTGTTTCCAATGCTAGATCTAGCCTGTACACCTAGAATCTAGATCTTAGGTTGTTTAATAGACACGGAAGTGTTATTAATAACTTGAACTAGTCTTAGATGAGCAGAATTACCTCTTCGCAAAGGAATTTGGTTTAGGGATTCTGTGAACAATTGAACCTGAACGTTAATGCTTGCTTGGATTCAATAGATTTGAAAAGGAATTTGGAATCTAGCGATCTAGGGATCCGGTTTCTGATTTCTGATTTCTGGAAGAAAATGTCGGCCAAACCTCACTGTTCCTCCCTTAAATATCGAACCCTAGGGTTCTCTAAACCGGCCCACCAAACCGGCCAATAGGAACCAAACCCGACGGTCTGATTTCAACACGTGTCGATCGACATACACCACCTGTGTCGATCGACATAACGCCCAAAACCCGACTTCTCCTAAGTCCAAAACACATATGTCGATCGACACAGCCATCTGTATCGATCGACACCACCAAAAATCCATTTTTTGGTTCACGGGCGTTACAGATTCGATCCCTAAGTACTACTACGATCTCTTAATTTGAGAGAGTAGCTCAGGGGTAAATTTGAGCATATCACACTACTCTCGGCTGTTCCCCGGAATCACTCTCGATCCCACTGCTCTCCGCGCATTCCGGTGTAATGAAGCTATTCGCAGCTCCAGAATCGAACATGACATGAGTCTCACACCCGCCTACTACTAAGGTCCCTACACAATTCATATGCCCAAGAGCCCCAAAGTATTATCACATATACACAATTCCAAAACGGAAGACAACCACCATACAACAGAATTCACAAGTTAGGAATTGAAAGATACCTGTGATCGGCTTGGCGCTAGTGTCTCCTGCCTCCACCAAAGTGTAAGCCCGCGGAGTCGTCAACTGACGCAACGGCTGCGCATCCCTCGCCACCTCCTTCACTGGCTGCACAACCGCTACCGCCATCTGAAGCTTAGGGCATCTGGGCTTAATGTGCCCCGCCTCTCCATAATGGTAGCACACCTTAGGTGCAATAGGTGCGCTAGGCGCGCTGACCGCCGCCTTCCTCGGACAGCTAGCCACACGATGATCCAAGCTTCCACACTCGTAGCACCCTGAACCACCAATACTCCTCTGCCCTGACCCGGAAGTGCCCTCCCACTTTCTCTTCTGCCCCTGAGCCGGCCTGCCGCCCTTGCTCGCACCTGACTGTTGAGGCTGCGGCCTCCTCTGCTGCTGCTGCACCGGTGGGCTCACCACCACCGCCTGCTCAGCTCTCAAATCCTCCTCGATCTGAGCCGCAGTCTCCACCAAATCCGCCCTCGTGGCGTACTTACACGGCCTGCACCGTGTCCTCAGCACCGGTCAAAGTCCATGCATGAACCTCCTGATCTGAGCCTCCTCGCTCCCAAACTCCCGACCAGCGTGAACCAACAGCCTACCAAAAACCTCATCATACTCCCGCACTGACCGCTTATCCTGCGTCAACTGCAGAAACTGAGTCTCCAACCGGTCCATCGCCTCCTGCGGGAAATACTTGGCGCTAAACTCTGCCAAGAAATCTGCCCAGCTCATACCAGTCTGAGCCCTCCTACTCGCCACGCCTCTCCACCAGAGATGCGCGTCACCATCCAAAAAGTGAACCGCAAGGTCCACCCTGTATCCCTCTGGACACCTCAGCGACTGGAAGTTACGCTCCAGCCTACACCTCCACATATCAGCATCCTCAGGCTTGGCACCGCCCGAGAAGAACCCGGTACCAATCCTCTGCATCTGCTCTAACATCCTGAGATAGAATGGGAGATCCTCCGCAGCCGCCACACCTGGCTGCACACCAGCCCCTACCAGCTGAACCTGAACCGCTACCGGCTCACCACCAGCCACACCTGGCTGCACCACTGGAGCCAGACCCGGATCCGGCGCCCCTACTGGCAACCTCTCCAAGATCATCTACAGCAAGCCCGCCAACTGATCCTCCCGGCCCTGAGCTCCACCAACTGCGCCAGCACCCCCTCCCGGAGCCTGCACGCCACTGGCCACACTCACTGACCCCTGAGGCATCTGGGACGCTGCCGCATGCTCCTGCATGCCCTCAACTGACACAATCACATCAGCAGACACATCCACTGATCCTCGACCACGCCCACGGCCACGCCCTCTGCCACCACGGGCACCACGACCTCTGCCTCTAATACCTCTAGCCATCACACGCTGGACTACCAACAGCAGACTACTACATTAGAAAAACAAAAGATCACAAAAACACACATACCGTGGAATCTCATTGAAGGCTCGGAGAAGATGATCCAGGACTCCAAACCCAAACAACAATCAATTGACTAACTCACATAATCAATTAGCTTTATTCCACGCAATCACCCATACATGCAATTACTAAGTTCTCCCACCCTAGAACCGTAAGGGCTCTGATACCAAAATGAAACAACCCGACCCGTTTTTTTTTTTTATATACATTGGACCAGATTATCATTCCCAAAAATGATAATCCTCAATATCCAATCATGCCACAATTTCACAACCAGCGGAATTCAACACAAGAACTATTACCCAATCAATTCCATTAAACCAATATTCAAATTATCCAATACTGAATTCAACAATAACCAGAGTCTAACAAATTCCAATCCAGAATCAATAACACCCTAGCAATTCCACACAATCGAGACCCTAGGATCATCCTCTCTTCCCGGCCTTGATTCCACGATCACATCTTTTCTTTACCTGCAACACATGGTTATAAGAGTTGCGTGAGTATTATCATAAATACCCAGTGAGACGGTCATCCTATCTACAGGCCAATTACTTAGATAAAGAAATGCATGAAATACAAGGGTTATCAAACAACGATGCAAGAACAAGCAAACAACAAACTCAGAACAGCAGAGTCAGTGTCGATCGACACAACCTCTAGGTGTCGATCGACAGACTGCATGTGTCCCTCGACACGCCACCAGCAAAGTCCGTGTCGAACGACACAACCTCTAGGTGTCGATCGACAGACTGTATGTGTCGCTCGACACGCCACCATGGTGTCATGCGACACAGTGCAACACATGTTGATCGACAGAACCATTCATGTCGATCGACAGAGCACCTGCTACTCGAAGGGTTCGAGCCACTCATGGCCGAACCTCCACAATCAATCCATTCTCTGCACAATCAATCAACCAACACACCAACAAACAACCAACAAACAACGTATCTCATCCATTCCTCAACCTAAGGACCTATGGTCACGCACTCACCTTAGAATCGAAGGGAAAAGAGAATGTACGACGAAGAACACTCCACCCAAGAAGCACAGCCTCAGATCACGGTTTCAAGCCATGAAAACTGACACTCCCAGTGCTCCTTACGCGTTCCAAAACCTCCCCAACGAATCACACACGGTTTAGGATTGAGAAAACAAGAGAATTCCACAGGAAAACCTCGAAACTTCTCAAATCCTCTCGAATCTCTCTCAACACGTTTTCTTATGCAACATACGGCCAAAAGGATTGATAAACGCGTCCCAACTCCTTTTATATGGAACCCTAGGTTCCCGTAAACCGGCCACTCAAACCGAACCAGAAAATCAAAACCTTAAATTCTTATTTTTTACACATGTCGATCGACACATCCACTCTTGTCGTTCGACACAGTCACCACTGTTCGATTCCTCGAGGAGATAACAACCCGTGTCGATCGACACACACACATGCTGTCGATCGACACACACCAAAACTCATATTTTGGTTCACGGGTGTTACAAGGTCTCCTTAGGTTGTGTTCTCCATAAGCTTCCCAAGGTCGATACATGTGATTATACCGATTGTTGTGAAAAAGTGGCGGTTGATGGAATTCATGAGGCGTGGGGATGTAATCTCCAACTTCTTCAAGAGGGTAAGGGCTCGCCATTCTCCTAGGATTGTGATGCTCCATTGACGAATCTCTAAAACACACAAAGATTAAAAACCAAAACCAAAAAACAAAAAATTAGAAAAATCAAAAAGCAAAAAAAAACTTAGACTTAATCATTATCAAAAAATTTGCAGGATTCAAACAAAAGTAACCGGCAACGGCGCCAAAAAACTTGATGTGCCATAAAGCTACTATGTCGGGTTTATGCAATTAGGTCTTTAAATTTATAACCCTAGGGAACTGCAAGTGTACAGTTAAAACAATTGTATTACTTAGGGATCGTTTCGCTGAGGAATTAGTGAATGAATGCACTACAAACCTATATGATTCAGATTAAGGTAAGGGAAAATATTATTTGGTTTTTGGGATTTTATGGAAGAAAATAACAAAGTAACAAAAGTAAAGGGATAGATATCAATTAAGATTAGAATTCAAGCAATTCACAAAACATATGCAAAACACAAGCAATCGATTTAGGATTTTAATACTAGTTGTTCTAGAACTCATATAACTAAGGTAAGGTCATCCCACTATCGTGATGTAACTAACCATCTACGTTTTGCACCCTAATAGACTCAACTATCGTAGGTTATTACAAGGTGAAAACATGCTTTATGCTCAAGATTGATTGTTCACTAAACTACTTAACTAACCTATCGAATTGTTAAGATGCCTAGCTCATCGACTACTAGGTCCGAAGATATAACAAGCTTTTGGAGAGTATATCAACCTAAAATCACTCCCTGGGTAGCTAGGCCAGTTGGTGTTTTGAGTATAAATAAAGATGAAGAATCAATTATAGAATAAATCTCTAAACGATTAAATACGTAAAAGCATAGAATAAAGAAAGTGCATAGAAATCAAATCAAAGCTAATACTCTAACATGTTTTGCAACACGTAGCAGCAAGAGTAAATCACATAGACATTATAATTCGTTGATCTATCTAAGCGTAAGGAATTAGATCTCATCTCTTTGCAATATGGCAAAGTCAATATATCCTTAAAGGCTTCTAGAATCAAATAAACATGAAGAACAAGAGAAAAACGAAATACATTGTTTAGATATTGATTTAGGCTGTTAATGCTGGCTGCTTGAGTTCCTATACAGGCTAAAAGCAAGTATATATAGGCGTTTAAGGAGGCTTAAGTCCGCTAGGGTTTTTTCGGACAAATACGTCTTTTTGGTCGAAATTGAGGCAATATCGGTCCAAATAACGGACGGGTTGCGTGACCGGTATTGGAGGCTTCCATGACTCTTCTAGAAGGTCGGAAAAAGTCTGGATATCAGCCCATGGGCTGGCCCGGTGCTTAGCTCCATTTTGCACTAACTTCACTTCAAAGCCAGTTTGACATGTCCTCAGTGTTTTGGGTTTATCTTCCAAAGTATAGCTCCAATTGATGAAATTCTAACTCCATTGGAAATATAACTCAAAGCGCTATCTCCATACCAAGTTTCATTAAATTCAAAACTGATTTGATCCTCCGTACTTCAGCGAACTTTTGGCATATACGTTCTGTCCAGTTTGAGAATATGCATTATCTTCAAGATAAAATGACTTGGCTTGGTTCTTTTCACTTGGATGAGTGGTTGCATCATAGATAATACTCCTTTTGCTCTTTTTTACATCCTTTTGATGATAAAACCTGTTAAGTCCTTAAAATCTACATATACGAGAAAACTACCTCTTTTGGTCCAAAAGCTTTATTAATATATATAAAAACCATACTAAAATAGATAGAAAAAGTGGTAAAATATAGGGTATATCTCGCGTGTTCCTCATCATCATCATAGATTGGTCTCGAATCAGATTCCTCCTTGTCATCCTCGGTCACGATCACGCCACTATCCAATATCAACATCGCACGTTGGTTCGGGCACTTATTCGCATAGTGTCCTTTACCCCTGCACTTAAAATATTCGATGTCATGATTAGTATGCCTTACCCTTGTAGTCCGTCTTTGGCTTAGTATGAACTCGGCTTCTAGCTTTTGGTGTAGCTTGGTTTAAACACGAAAGGTGTTTGTGTGATGCCCTTCCTCTTAAGTTGTTTCTCCACGAGAATGGCCTTGTGCGACATTTCTTCTATGGTGTCATAAGACTGCATCTCCATCCGATCTTCTAATTCTCGGTTCATTCCGCTTAGGAATCTGGCCATAGTTGCATCACTGGGCTCATCAATATCGGCTTTGAGCATGAGTTTTTCCATCTCCTGGAAGTAGTCCTCAACTCTCTTACTTCCCTGTGACAGCCTACGCAACTTTTGCTGTAGCTCGCGGTGTTAGTGGACTGGTACAAATCGCTTCCTCATGATTGATGACATTTCTCCCCACGTTTCAATGGCATTCTCTCCATTGTGTCTCCTATTTGTCACCACTTGATCCCACCAATCAATAGCATAATTATGAAACTCAGTAGTGGCTAACCTGATCTTTTTGTATTCTGTAAAGTTTTGGTAATCAAAGACCAAGTCGATCTTCTTTTCCCACTCTAGGAAAGCATCGGGATCGTTTGTTCTGTAGAAGGGTGGAATGCGAAGTTTTAAGCCGCCAAGATCATTGTCATTTCTCCTTCGGACCGGGGGTGGTCTAGACTGGTTATCTTCGGATAAGTCATGAAACGGGTTGTTGAACTGCTCATTTTGTTGATTTTGTTGATTTCGCCAGTTTTGCCTATGTGTAGGCGGGACTCGTGGACTTCTTTGAGCAACACTATGGTCAGATCCGTGACTTTCGACCAAGTTACCTTCTCGAGCTATGCCGTGGTTGGTTCTTTCGTTTCTTTCTCTTATATTGGGTGTCCGAACACTAAGAGCAGCTATTTGACCTCTCATTTCGTTTAGCATCGCTGACATAGTATCCATCTTGCGATTTATTTTGGCATTTGTTCTTCTCCTTGATCGTGAAGTACCATCATTGCTTTCATCGAACATTTTTCCCTCGCAAAAGAAACAAACACGTTAGTAAAATAATCCTCACAAGTGTTCTCTCAAGTGTTTAGCACTACTCTCTCAATATCCTCTCACACACAAGAAGTTCTCCTCGGTTCTTAAGGAACTAACTCAATACAAATCGATGGTAGCTTCAAAAACCAAATCGTCAAACTAAAGATAGATAGTGAAGAAGTACGAACCAATATGTATTCTTTTTTTTTTTTTTAACTTTTTTTTTTTAAAAAAAAAATTGGTTTTGATACAAAAGAAAGAAAGAAATGAGAGAAGATTAAATATGAAGAGATAGAAAATGGCTAGAAAATACCGCTAGTTCAAGAGCATGGCTCTGATACCACTTGATACGATCACCCAAAGTAATGCACACTCTTGTAGGTATGGAAACAGAGAGATCCTTGAATGAACAAGGCATGAGAAGGAATGGCTACATCGAAAGTTATGATCGGCTCTTGGTAAACCTAATACGAAGGCTAACCACCTAAGGAACGAATGACTCTTCGGTTAACCACCTTGAAGTCGACGAGATCGCAAGGCTAACCACCTAGTGTTCGGTTGTGATGAAAGAGCTAACCACCTTATGATCGGTTTGATTTTGTTGGCTACCCACCAAGAGATCGAAAGTTCACAAAAGAACATGAGAGAAACTTCTTTTAGAAAAGATTGATTAAAAGTGAATGATTGTTCTCAAAGAGTTTACATGGTTTATATAGTGAGAGAATGAAGATAAAAAGCTATAAATCGATGCAGGGAGAATAACAAATCTAATTAATTCAGAAGACTAAGTCCATTGAATCTTGACTAATAATAATGCATGGTGTGAACACACTCTTGGCCTTCCACGTTCATGAATCTTCTCTTGGCCTTCCACGTTCATGAATCTCTTTAGCATGCAAATTCCATGCAAATTATCCTTGATATGTTTCTTGATGTTGGATCATAAAAGGGCAAGCATAAGTGTTGCCTCGTTAAAACCTCTACTCGGAAAACCCATTGGGACAAAACCGAGTACATGAAAAAGAGTACAACAACTTATACTTAACGTCCAACCTCAAGAAAATATCGTAGCCAAAAATGAGGTAATGGCGTTGTGCATAAGTTGATCTTCTTCCTTGATCTGAACGTCTCTAAGTAACTCCTGAACAGCTTTGGCAAGCATCCTTGTCTTGGACCGCGTCACGGGACCTTTGGGTATAATCAAAGCTTCCTCGTCCAAAGCATGCTCGTCCATGATCACATCAGGTTAAAAGTGTTTAGACAGACTCCGGGTGCGAGATATTATGCAAAATCGCAAGAGAGAATGGATCTATTGATGTCCACAATTTCTCAACCACTTCTTCACGTCTTTCTCCCCCAAACTTAGAATTTTCTCCGGGAATGACTTGAAATCTTCTCTACTCGTCTCTTCTTTTATATCATTACATTCCTTGGGCATTTTTGGCCATAAGACTCTTAGATAACCGTTTTTCTTTCCCTTAGATTTTCTTTCTTGTTTCTACTTTTTTCTTTTTCTTTTATTTATTTATTTATTTATTAATTTATTTTTTTTCTTATTGTTTTTTTCTTTTGAATGGGGGAAAACAGTATTTCTTTGATATAAGTCAAATATATGCACAAAATGTTACCATGTTTTAAGCATCCAAAGAACGGTCAAGCTTTTTGTAATTCGTTCTTTGTACTCCTCCATTCTTTACCAAATCGTCGCATTCAAGTGATTGGAAAATTGTGTCGATCCTTTTCTCTCCGATGTTTTTGCATATATCTGCAAGTATGAAACTAAAAGAAAATGCATGAGGTCTGAAAGAAGGTAAAGAGTTTTAGGTTGGGTACTAACTAAAGCTGAGCTGGCCATTCATGACAACAAAGAGTGGTAAAAGAGGATAAGATGTCATGAATGCGTGATTCGTTTCCTTCATCTAACATTCCTAATAAGTAGGGATCAAAAATCATATTAGTAGTCCAAATAGAGAGTCAAAATCATATCCATCAAAATAGATACAAGTAGAAATTTTTTGGACGGAAGCTCCATCATGATGTTTCTGAATCAATTGTCATGATCAAACCCTGCAACAATGGTTACATAGTCTTCGGAATCAAAACATCAATCCTAGGAAAGTATCATAATTCCTATCTTATTATTTTTATGAAAACTTTTTATTATTATTTTTTTTTTCAAAATAAATTTTGAAAAATCCTTTTAAAAACATTAAAAAACACTAACAAACTAGTTAGTAACAACAATCCCCCTAGACTTAACTTACACCGTCACCGGTGTAAAATTAAATCAAATTAAGGGAGTAGTGATGAAAATTTATTTGAAAGAAGAATTAAAAAGATAGAGAATAGAATGATAGTACAGGTGAGCTGAAGATATTTTTGGCAAAAATCTTAGGTTGTCGCGATCAATCTTAGATCTTTGTTGTTTTTGAGCATTTGGTATCCCGTATGAATCGAAACCATTCTTTGTATCTCCAATGTCTTCTCTTTTCTGTTACATCTCATTTGAATGGTGGAAAATGCTTAAGACGATTGAATTGTGCGTCCACAATGAAATCTCTTGAAGATCCGGTTTAAGGGCAATATGTCCTTGCAAAAACACTTGAAATCACTCGTTAAATTCATCATGAATCTTAGTCTTCAATACAATTGTATTGAATTCCAAGTACAAGGGAAGGAAAAATAGATATGAAACAAAAAGAAATCAAAATAATGAATCCAAATTTTGAAAAACTATCAATCTAAGTGAAATCAATGAATGAATATGTCAAGATATGAAAATCATGTTTAAAACCATTTAAATCTAACCAATATTTTAATTTTTAATGCAAAAATACATGAATCAAATAGTATTCTTAATATTTTAATTAAGAATAGATAATTTATGGAAAAATAATTCATGTTTATGCAAAAATAAATTGGTTCATAAAAATTATGTGTGAAAAATGATGTAAAAATAATTAAAAGAGTGAAAAAGGAAAAATTAACCTCTTTTGACCAAACGGTTAGGTGGACGGCTCGGTGGTTTAAGCGGTGATTCGGTGGTCCATGGCTCGTGACTCCGGTTAGTGGTGGTGGTTGATGGGGATTTGATGTGATCAATACCGGTCTAGGTGTCGAGTGCTAGTCACGGCAAGGATGGTCGAGTTGTGGCTCGGGTCCTAGGCGGTTCACGGCACGTGACAATGGTCGGTGGATGTGGAGTCGTAGGTCGGGGCAATTTTGGTCATGGTACCAGTCGGCGGGGTGGCCCAAAATTGGGATCAAAATAGTCGTGGTGCGGTCACAACCGGTCGAGTATCGGTCGGGTAAGTTGACTGATATCCGGACCAAAATTTGACTTCGGGTCGTGTGTCACGACACGAGGTAGGATAACGCGGGATGGGTCAAGGTGCGAGATGGATCGGGACGGTACAGGTGGTATACGGTCACGCATACCAGACCGAATATTGATCGGTACCATGGTCCTATATTGTGGCATGCGGGAAGGATGCGGGACGGTGTGGGCCTTATCGGGACTATGCGCGAGTCGTGGTTGGGGCACGGGAAAGCGGATCGTAGTTGGGGTATAACGTATTGAATACCAGTCGGGTGAAGGGACTGATATTTGTGTCCGATATTGGGCAGCTGGGACGGGACATCGTGTCGCGGTACGGATTTTCTGTGTCGTGGGAAGGTGTCGCGTACGAGTCCGGGTACCGGTTGGTACCGCGGTCCAAAATCGGGACCAAAACTTACCGTGGGTCGAGGCAGAAAATGCTGTAGGATTTGCGGTGGAGGTGTGGCAGGATTGCGATGGGGGTGCGGTGGAAGTACCTCGCGGTAGGATGCGGTGAGATTACGGCAGGGTCACGACATTTTTGTTCCAGTACCGGTCACGATTTTCGACCAGTACACGTGACCAGTATTTGGTCACTCGTGTCGCGGGACGGATTGAACGCGGTGCTGGTCAAGGACGTGGCCCAATATTCAGTCCGATATGGACTCGTGTCGCGGTTCATGCGATTCTTAATAAGAAGGGATCAAAAATCATATTATTAGTCAAAATAGAGAGTCAAAATCAAATCCATCAAAAAGTTGCAAGTAGAAATTTTCTGGACGGAAGCTCCATCATGAGGTTTCTGAATCGATAGTCATGATCAAACCCTACAACAATGGTTACGTAGTCTTCGAAATCAAAATGTCAATCATAGAAAAGTGTCATAATTCCTATCTTATTCTTTTTATGAAAACATTTTTTTATTTTTTTTTTGAAAATAAATTTTGAAAAATCCTTTTAAAAACATAAATTGTGGTAGTAACCAAACACTAGCAAACGTGTTAGTAACAACAATCCCTCCAGACTTAATTTACATCGTCCCCAGTGTAAAATTAAATCAAATTAAGGGAGTAATGATGAAAATTTATTGGAAAGAAGAATCAAAAAGATGGAGATTAGAATGATAGTACCAGTGAGCTTAGATATTTCCGGAAAATATCTTAGGTTGTCGCGATCAATCTTAGATCTTTGTTGTTTTTGAGCATTGGGTATCCCGTATGAATTGAAACCATGCTTTGCATCTCCAATGTCTCCTCTTTTCTGTCACATCTCATTCGAATGGTGGATAATGCTTAAGACGATTGAATTGTGCGTCCACAACGAAATCTCTTGGAAATTCTGTTTAAGAGCAACATATCCTTGCAAAAACACTTGAAATCACTCATTAAATTCATCCTGGATCAAAGTTCTCAATACATTTGTATTGAATTCCAAGTCTAAGGGAAGGAAAAATAGATATTAAACAAAAAGAAATTAAAATAATGAATTCAAATTGTTGAAAACTATCAATATAAGTGAAATCAATGAATATGTCAAGATGTGAAAATCATATTTAAAACCATTGAAAATCTAACCAATATTTCAATGCAAAAATTCATGAATCAAATAATTATTAGTTAAATAATTATGAATATGCAAAAATAATATGGTTTTTAAAAATTATGTGTGAAAAAAATGGTTGTACAATAATTAAAAGAGTGAAAAAGGAAAAATTAACCTCTTTTGACCAAACGGTTAGGTGGTCGGCTCGTTGGTTCGAAGCGGTGTTTCGGTGGTCCATGGCTCTTGACTCCAATGGCTTGGTGGTTGCTGGGGACGTGGTGTGATCAATACCGGTCTAGGTGTTGGGTGCTAGTCACAGTACTAGGATGGTTCGAGGTGTGGCTCGGGTCCTAGGCGGTTCACGTCCCGAGACGGTGGTTGGTGGAAGTGGAGTTGCGGGACGAGGTAATACTGGTCGGCGGTGTGGCCCGGTATCGGGTCGCGTGTGTTGCGACACGAGGTGGAGCGAGATGCAGTAAGGTCGAGTCGCGGGTCGTACTGGACCGAATACCGATCAGTACTACGGTCTGATATTTGTGGCATGTAGTAAGGATGCGGGATGGTGTGGGCTGGGCTGAGACAAAGAGCGGGTCGTGATGCGGGTTGGTCGTATCGTGTTGCGGAGCGAGGGTATAGAGGCTTTGGTGAGTGAAATTAACACCTTGAGGTTAGCTGATCAGGCAGACTTGTTGAAAAGGATTCGAATAGCTCAAGAGAAGAATCAGGGGTTACGGGTTCTGAGTATCAGGTCTCTGCGAACGGGATGTTACTTGTGAACAGACGTGTTTGTGTGCCTAAGAACGAGGACTTGAGGTAGGAGATCTTGAGAGAGGTGCATGAGAGCATGTTTTCTATTCATCCGGATGAAGAAAGATGTTGCTAACTGGGTTCCAGCTTGCAACGTATGCAAGTTAGTGAAGATAGAGCATCAGGGTATGATTAGTTTGTTGCATAATTACCCATTCCAAAGTGGAAGTGGGATATAATTACCGTGGATTTCATGGTTGGATTACCAGTTTTGCAGACTTTTGATGCTATATGGGTGATTGTGGATCGTCTGACTAAGTCAGCACATTTTCTGGCCATTAAGAAGACTGATGGAGCAGTGGTTTTGGCTAGGAAATATGTGCGAGAGATAGAGAAGTTGCATGGGGTGCCAGTGAGTATCATATTACACAGAGATCCAAATTCGCTTCAGATTTTTGGAGATCTTTTTAGGCTGAGATGGGCACTAAGGTGTATATGAGTACTGCTTATCATCCTCAGACGGATGGGCAATCTGAGAGGACGATTCAGACACTCGAGGATTTGTTGAGGATCTGTGTGCTGGACTATGTTGGTCATTGGGTAGATCACTTGAACGTGGTAGAGTTTGTGTATAATAATAACTACAAGCCGAGTTTGGTATTTCTCCGTATCAGGCGTTGGATGGGAGGCCATGTTGTACACCTTTATGTTGGACAAAAGTAGAGGAGATCAACATGTTTGATGTAAACTTTGTTCAGAAGACGACGAAGAAGATCCTTGTTTGAAGCTAAACATGAAGGAGGCTCAAGATTGGCATAGGAATTATGCTGATAAGAGGAGGAAAGAGTTAGAGTTTAAGATTGGAGATCAGGTGTATCTCTAAGTGGCAATGTTGAGGGGTTCTAACAGATGCATTTTGGACAATAAGCTAAGCCCGAGGTTATAGGTCCGTTCAGGGTTGTGGAATAGGTTGGACCAGTTGCTTATTGTTTGGAGTTACCTCAGAGTATGAAGGTATTTCATAAGGTCTTCCATGTGTTGATGCTGAGGAAATGTCTGAATAAGTCTAAGAAGGTGTTGGCTGGGATTCCAGAGGATCTTTTGCCCAATATGACGTTGGAGGTGAGACCTGTGAGGACTCTTGAGAGGAGAAAATACCGTTATTGAAATTCTTGTGGGACTGTGACGGTGTTAAGGAGGAGACTTAGGAACTAGAGGTTAAGATGAAGGCAAAGTTTTTGAAGTGGTTCGAGAAGCAAAGTGAGGCTTGAGTTTGTCTTTCTGGTTTTTAGTTTTAGAGTTAGCATGTTGCTATGAGTTTTTGGTTTATGTATTTTCACTTGAGCTTGTAGCGATTATTACAGTTTGAGATTTATAAGATAATTATTTTTTACAGATGAGTTGATAAGATGAGTAGTTCTTATGTTTGGCTATCTATGTCATGGTTTGTGATATTTGGAGCGTGTGGGTATATCAAGTTTTATGATGAGTTAGAACTTGTTATGTCCGAGATAAAGTTTTAGTAAACACCTTGTGTGACTGGGCTGTTTAGAGTTGACCTGAGGATTGGTGATGGATGAGATGATATTTCAGGAGAGTGAAATATCCGGATGAGACCACGAGAGGTACTTCTAGTCAGAGATGCATATTGATGTTTAGGATATGATTACTTTAAGGGATGAGGATTTCGCCGGACGACATATTGGGAGATGAGGATTTCTCTCGAGAATATGAGGATTCCCCTGCATACCGAGAGCTCGACGGAATGTGTGTCCTGAAAATGTGAGGGGTATGCTACATACCGAGAGCTTGACGGACTGTATGTCCTGAGAGTGTGAGTGGTATTGTTCACCAAGAGCTCAAAAGACGTGTTCCTGAGAGTGTAAGAGATTTGGATATGGGCACCGATAGCTCAAAGAACGTGTTCCTGAGAGTGTGAGGGATGTGGATATGAGTTGAGAGCAATTAATTTATGAAACGTGGCTATAAGCATATGACTAGATGTAGACCTAAGAGATAGGGAGTGTTGCTCTTGGGTGGTGCTGGACGGGTTGGTCAGGAATGTTGACCGTAGTGTGACAGTGCTGCGAGATTCGGGGACGAATCTATGTTAGTAGAGGAGAATTGTAACGCATGTGAACCAAAATTGGAAATTTTGGGAGGTGCGTCGCTCAACGCAAGGGGAGGTGTCGATCGATGCAAGCTTTAATTGAACCAATGGGTTCGGTTTTGAGCGTCAGATTTTGGTTCGGTTTGAGGTGAAACCCTAGGGCTTCACTATATAAACTGAGGAGGCCGCGAGTTTGTGGATTTCAGAGTTTCTAGAATGTTCTAGTAAAGATTAAGAGAAGAAAAGTATCATTGTTGATTTTATCGGGTTCTTGATCCTAAAAGCTTGTGAGTGTGATTGTGAGGCTCTGGGATTGAGTTGATTTGTGTTCTTCGTGAAAGAAGAAGCAAATACGGATTTAGGGAGATAGATCTCTGATTTTCGTGTGTTCTTCATTGTTTCTCATCCTTTCTTATTCTGAAATTAAGGTGAGTGTGTGACCATGGCTTATCTAGGTAATTCGAATGCCATAATATATTTTTTGAGGTTTGGATTGATGTGATGATGATTGAAAGAGGTTTGCATGGTTTTTGTGTTGTTGGATGCCATTTTCTTTGCAGGAGATCGATACGTTACATCCTGGAAACGAGCCATGAGATGATAGGCTTGTGTTCCTCAACTCTGCGACGTGCATCGATCGATGAAAGTGTTGTGCACCGATTGATGCAAGTGCTTCGTGTTGATGGACACTAGGGTGGTGTGTCGATCAACGCAGGTGCAGTGCATCGATCGACAATAGTGTGGCATGTCGATCAACGCATGCTCTGTTGTATTGATTCTCGTTTGATTATTCGTGTTATGCATTGTTGATTGATCGCTTGGTATTGTGTTATTTTTTTATACTTGTGTGTATAGCTAAGTTGATGAAATGACCGTCTCACTAAGTATTTGTGATAATACTCACGCATCTCTTTTATCCATGTGATGCAAGTAAAGAAAATATATGATCGTGGAATCGT
Organism: Arabis hirsuta; assembly: GCA_964056655.1. Classification (NCBI taxonomy): domain Eukaryota; kingdom Viridiplantae; phylum Streptophyta; class Magnoliopsida; order Brassicales; family Brassicaceae; genus Arabis; species Arabis hirsuta. The sequence goes on from OZ053303.1 coordinate 29,982,875, forward strand.
GGCTGTGAAGAGGAGATGATCTAGAGTCTCAGATTTATTGCTTTGTGTTATTGTTAGATTTGCTGGCTATGTTACTGGAATTGTGGAACTAGTTCTTGTTGGTTATTGAATTGATTTGTGGCTCAATGAATTCTTGGATTGAATGGATTATTCGGTGTTTAAATAGAGTTGTTTTCCACTGGTTGTTTGATGTGAGAATTGTTGATTGGTTTGCTAAGTGTTGAGAATCAGTATTTATTGGAATACTAATTCGATGTAAAAAAATAATAAAAAATATGAATCGGGTTGTTTTAGGAGCTCCCATCCTATCTTAAGATTATTGAGCATATGCAAAAGAATGACACGAAATTTCTCTCGGGAGGTGCCGAGTCTGAGGAGGCCAATTAGTGGCTGTTGAGGCTGGAGCGTAACTTTTTCTCTATCAGGTGTCTAGAGGGATACTGAGTGCACCTGGTTGTGCATTATCTAGATGGTTATGTGCATCTCTAGTGGAATGGTGTTGTGGCCAGGAGAGTGTAGGCAGAGATGGTCTGGGAGGACTTTTTGGCTGAGTTTAATGCCAAGTTATTCTCGCAAGAGGTGGTGGATCGTTTGGAGTTGAGGTTTTTGGAGTAGGCTCAGGGTGACCGGTCGGTTAGAGAGTACGATGCGGAGTTTAACATACTTCTAGTTTGTGCTGGTCATGGGATGGAGGGCGAGCAAGCTCAAGTGAAGAGGTTCTTGAGAGGACTTCGACCTGATTTGAGGACTCGGTGTAGAGTGAGTTGGTTTGCAATAAAGACAAAGTTTGTTGAGATTGTTGCAGTGATCAAGGAGGAACTGAGGGAGGACTCTTTGAAGGTGAGTCATGGTGGTTGGGGATGCTTTGGGTGCGAAAGCATGGATCGCGGAGTGTTGAGCTGTCCAAGTAGGGACGGAGCTCGAGATACTAAGGTTTGCTACCACTTCAAGAAGATGGGGAATATCAAGCCAAAATGTCCCAAGTTGCAGCTGATGGCAGTGGCGGCAATGTAGCCGGTGGCTCAGATTGCAGCAGAACCAATGGTAAACACACTCCATGGGAGATGGGCGAGTTTAGCGTCAGACCAATCACAGGTAAATCCCAAAACTTCACTTGGTAATTTCTAGTGGTTGATGAATTTTTGTCTGTTTTGGAATTTGCTCATTTTGTGATAGAATGTTAGGGTTCTTAGGCACATAGGATTGATGCAGAGACCTTATTAGTGGGCGGTTGTGAGTCCAATGTTTTGTTTGATTTTGGAGCTACGAATTGCTTCATTACTCCGCAGTGTACGAAGAGCAGTGGTATCCAAAGCGATTCCGGTGAGGAGCCAAGAGGAGTTAAGGTTGGTGGTGGCAGGAGTTTAGTTAATCTTGGGCGGGCTTGAGGCATGGATATTCATGTGGCTAGGGAGTCTATGCCAGCAGAGCTAATTATTAGTTTGGTTGAGCTGTACGATGTCAATCTAGGTATAGATTGGCTGGATCGGTACAAAGTTCATCTGGATTATCATCGGGGATGAGTTGTGTTTGAGAGAGAGGTAGGGAGGTTGGTTTACGAGGGAGTTAGGCCGACTTCTAGAAGTCTTGTGATCTCAGCAATTTAGGCTGAGCAGCTGATTGAGAAGGGCTGCGAGGCGTATTTGGCGACAATTGATATGCCAGAGCCTGTTGGAGAAGTTGTTGTTGGAGAATGTCTTTCAGTCATTGCAGGGATTATAGTCGTCTTGGTCTGATCTTTTCACGATTGAGCTGGATCCTAGGACGACTCTGATATCTAAGGTGCCTTATAGAATGGCTCCAGCAGAGTTGGCGGAGCTGAAGAAGCAGCTGCATGATCTATTGGATAAAAGATTTATCCGTCCTAGCAGTTCACCGTGGGGAGTGCCAGTGTTGTTTGTGAAGAAGAAGGATGGGATTTTCTGGTTATGCATCGATTACCAGGGACTTAACCGAGTCACTATGAAGAAAAAATATCCTTTGCCGTGGACTGATGAGTTGTTGGATCAGTTGCGAGGGGCTACATGGTTTTCCAATATTGACTTGGCGTTGGGTTACCATCAGATTTCTATCTATGAGGCAGATTTTAGGAAGACTGCTTTTAGGATTAGATATGGGCATTTTGATTTTTTGGTGATTTCTTTAAGGTTGACTAATGCACCAGTGACATTAATGAGGCTGATGAACAGGGTCTTTCAGAGTTTTTGGATGAGTTTATGATCATATTTATTGATGTTATTCTAGTGTATTCAAAAAGCCTGAGGAGCACGGGTTCATCTGAGAGTGGTTTTGGAGAAGTTGTGAGAGCAGAAGCTGTATGCTAAGTTTAGTAAGTACAGCTTTTGGTAGCGGGATATGGGTTATCCCAGTCATGTGGTTTCTGTAGATGAAGTTTTTGTGGATCCAACGAAGATAGAGGCAATCACAGCGTGGCTTAGACCGAGGAACGCCATTGATATCAAGAATTTTCTTGGGTTGGCAGGTTACTACCAAAGATTTGTCAAGGGTTTCACGAGTATGGTTCAATCGATGACGAAGCTGACGGGGAAGAATTTCCTTTTTTGTGGTATTCGGCTTGCGATGAGAGTTTATGGAAGCTAAAGGAGAAGTTGACTAGTACACTAGTGTTGGCATTACTCGAGCTGGGTGAGCCTTAATTGGTGTATACAGAAGCTTTGGGAGTTGGTCTGGTTTGTGTGTTGATGCAACAGAGGAAGGTAATTTTATGCTTTGAGGTAGTTAAGGAATAACGAGAGCAACTACTCTACTAATGATCCGGAGTTGGTTGCAGTGATTTTTGCTTTAAGGATTTCGAGATCTTATCTTTTTGGCAAAAAGGTTCAGGTGTTTACAGACCACAAGTGCCTGAAGTATTTATTTACTCATCCAGAGCTGAACCAGAGATAAAGGCGATGGTAGGAGTTGGTGGCAGATTATAATCTGGAGATTGGTTACCATCCTGTTAAGGCTAATCTGGTTGCAGATGTTTTGAGTCGAAAGATAATTACTTCAGCTTAGAAGCGGGATATGGAGGCCTTGGTTAGTGAGATTAGCACTTTGAGGTTTTGTGTTATCTCACAGGAGCCTTTGGGGTTGGAGGCAGCTAACCAATCAGATTTGCTGAGCAGGATTCGAGTAGATCAGGAAGTGGATCAGGGTTTGATCGATGCTTCTAAGGTTGTGGGTTCTAAGTATCAGAGCTCTGCTAATGGGATGATTCTTGTAAACGGGCGAGTTTGTGTGCCTAAAGACGAAGATTTGAGGTACGAGATTTTGAGAGAGGCTCATACGAGCATGTTGTCTATTTATCTAGGAGCGACTAAGATTTACCATGATTTGAAATGTTATTACCATTGGGTAACTGGGTCGCAGCTTGCCATGAGTGCTAGTTAGTAAAGGCTAAGCATCAGGTTCCGAGTGGTTTGTTGTAAAGGTTACTCATTCTGGAGTAGAAGTGAGATATGATTAGCATGGATTTTGGGGTAGGGTTGCCAGTTTCGCGGACTTGTGATGCTATCTAGGTAATTGTGGATCGTCTGACTAAGTCAACACATTTTCTTACCATTAAGAAGATCGGTGGAGCAGCGGTTTTAGCTAAGGATTATATGCGGGAAAGAGTGAGGCTGCATGGAGTGTCAAAAAGTATTGTGAGGCTGCATGGAATGCCAGCGAGTATCATGTCAGATAGGAATCCGAGGTTTTCTTCAGAGTTTTGGAGAGCCTTTCAGGATGAGATGTGCACTAAGGTGCAAATGAGTACTGCTTATCATCCTCAGACGGACGTGCAATCTTAGAGGATGATTCAGACACTCGAGGATTTACGGAGGACATGTGTGCTGGATTTTTGTAGTCATTGGGTTGATCACTTGAACTTGGTATAGTTTGCATATAATAATAGCTACCAAACAAGTATTGGTATGGCTTTGTACGAGGCGTTGTTTGGGAGGCAATGTTGTACACCATTATGCTAGACTCAAGTGGGGGAGAGGACCATGTATGATGCAGAATTAGTTCAGGAAATGAAGGAGAAGATATGTGTTTTGAAGCTGAACATGAAAGAGGCTCGAGATTGGTAGAGGAGTTATCCTGATAAGAAGAGGAAATAGTTGGAGTTTGAGGTTGGAGATAGAGTGTATCTCAAGATGACAATGTTAAAGGGTCCTAGACAAATATATTTTAGAGAAGAAGCTAAGTCCAAAGTTTATGGGTCCGTTCGAGGTTGTGGAATGGGTGGGACCAGTTGCTTATCGATTGGAGTTACCTCAGAGTATGAAGGCATTTCATAAGTTCTTCCATGTGTCGATGCTGAGGAAGTGTCTACATAAATTTAAGGAGGTGTTGGCTAGGATTCCTGAGGATCTTCAGCCTAACATGACATCTAAGGCAAAACCTGTGAAGATTCTTGAGAGGAGGGTCAAGGTTCTGCGCCGGAAGAAGATACCGTTGTTGAGAGTCTTGTGGGAATTTGTTGGTGTTGAGGTGGAGACTTGGGAACAAGAGGCTAGGATGAAAGCAAAGTTTTTGAAGTGGCTCGGGAAGCAAGTCGAGGCTTGAGTTTGTCTTTCTTGTTTCAGAGTTAGAGTTATCATTTTCTATATTTTTGTTTGAGGATGTAACAATTATTACATTGTGAGATTAGTAGGATGAGTATTTCTTATTGTTGAGATTTATAAGATGTGTATATCTTATGGTATGACTTGGGTGGTCATCAGTTATGTGTTTTAAGGATTTAGAAATATAAGTTTTATGAGGATTTAAAACTTGTTTATTTAATGGGATCCGAGAAATAGAAGTTCTATGAAGATTTAGAGCTTGTCTATTTCTATAAGACTCTAGTGAAACACCTTGAGTGATTAGGTTGTTTAGAGTTGACCTGAGGATTTATCGTGCATGAAATTATATTCACGGTTAGTGGAATGTCATATTAGGAACACAAAAGGTAGTTTTGGTCAGAGATGCTTATTAACGTTTAAGACATTGATTCTTCTAAAAGTTGAGGATATCTTCGAACGAATCATTGGGAGATAAGGATTTCTCCTAAAGAGATGAGGATTTCCCTTGTAATTTTATTGAGAGATGAGGATTTCTCTCGAGGGGATAAAGATTTCCCCTACATATCGAAAGCTTAACAGATTGTGTGTCCTGATAGTGTGAGTGATATGGTGCATCGATATCTCAATGGACGTGTTCCTAAGAGTGTCAAGGGTGTGGATATGAGTAAGGAGCAATTAATGTCTGAAACGTGGCTATAAGCATAGAACTAGATGTGGCCCTCAGAGATCAGGAGTGTTCATCTCGGGTAGTGTTGACCGAGTTGGTCAAGAGTGTGGGCCTTAGTGATTCGGTGTTGCGTGATTCGAGGTCGAATCCGAGTTAGTGGGGAAGAGTTGTAACGCCTGTGAACCAAAATTTGAAATTTGGGGAGTGCATCAATCGACGCAGGGTAGGTGTGTTGATCGATGAAAGTTGTAATTGAACCAACGGGTTCGGTTTTTGAGCATCGGATTACAGTTTGGTTTAAGGGGAACCCTAGGGCTTAAGTATATAAACTGAGGGGTCATATTTCTGTCATTTTTCAGAGTTTCGAGAGAGTTCCAGAGAGTTTCCAGAGAGGATTGAGAGAAGAAAAAAACCATTGTTTATTTCTTCGTGTTCTTGATCCTGAAAGCTTTTGAGTGTAATTTGGAGGCTCTGGAATTGGGTTTTGATCCGTGTTCTTTGCAAAGGAAGAAGGAAATCTAGATTTAAGGAGTTGGATCTCTGATTTTCGTGTTCTTATCCCTTTTTCCGAAGTCAAAGTGAGTGCGTGACCATGGCTTATCTGGGTAATTGGGATGTCATGATGCGTTTGATTGAGGTTTGGATTGATTATGAATTGTTCGTAATAGTTCGTTGTTGATTGAGTTGTTTGGTAATATGGTATTCTTTTATGCTTGTGCGTATAGCCAGTAGATGGAATGGCCATCTCACTTAGTATTTGTGATAATACTCATGCATCTCATTTTGTCATGTGATGTATGTAAAGAAAAGATGTGATCGTGGAATCGTGGCTGTGAAGAGGAGATGATCTAGAGTCTTGTTTTTTGTGTGGTTTTTATGTATTGTTAGAATTGCTAGGTTGCAGGTAATTCTCGATTGTTGAGTTGGAATTGATGAATTGGATTCATGGTCATTATGAATTGATTGTCAGGGATTGAGTTATTCGTTATTTGAATTGAGTTTGATTTCCGCTGGTTGTTTTATTGGGTTGAACCTAATGTTGAAGATTATTATTAATGGGAATAATAATCTGAATTTAAAAAAGAAAAGAACATGGGTCGGGTTGTTTTAGTTTAGTATGAAAGCCTTTACGATTTTAGGGCAGGTGAATTGAGTGGAATTAAATTGATTATGTGGATTTAGTCAATTGTTGTGTGTGTTTAGAGTCCAAGATCATCTTCTTCGAGCCTTCAATGATATTCCGTGGTAAGCATTTTGAGATTTTTTGTGATTTATAGTATACTTAGTTTATGCATTTGGTAGTGCAGAGAGAGATGGCTAGAGTTATTAGAGGACGTGGTAGTGGTGGTCATGGAGGCTATGGTGGTCGTGGAGGCCAAGGGCGGACACGTGAGTGAGTCTGCTGCGAGTTTGGCCCAGAGCTCCATGCATGAGCAGGTGGCTGATTCATAGATGCTTCAGGAGGGGTATGTGGGTTTTGCCAGTGTGAGTGCCATTGTGAAGACTAGTGGGACTGGTGTTGGTCCCGGTGTGGTGATATGTTCCATATTTTACATATTTTACTATATATTTTATTATGTTTTCTATGCATTTATCTACAGTACTATGCCTTTAGAGGTAGTTTTCCTCGTATTTGTAGTTTTAGAGTCTTAATAGGGAAATCAAGGAAAAAGGAGCAAAAAAAGATAAAAAGAGGTGTAAACCAAGCTTCAACAACTTTCACAAGCCAAAGACACCATCAAGGCCCAAGAATTCACAAGAAACAACATTCTACCAAATTGGACAGAACGTATACACCAGAAGTTCAGTAGTGAACGGAGGAGGAAATCAATGTGGAATTGGATGAAACTTGGGGGTAAGATAGATCGTTGAGGTATTTTAACAATGAAGTTTAAATCATATCATTTGGAAATTTGACCAGGAAGATACACCTGAATTACTAAGAATATGTCAAACTGCCTCAAAGCTGAAGCGAGTCCAATTTTGGGCCAAATATCGGCCTGCACCATGGACCGATATTCCATCCAATGTCAGCACACGATAGAGGTCATTTAACTCCCAGTACCGGTCACAAATTTGGACCAATGCCCGTGACCAACGTTGGCTAAACTAAGCCCTAAAAGACCCTAAGCTTATATATACTTGTTTTTAGCCTCTTGTTAGGTGTGTGCCAAAATATTTAGAGTAGTTTTATCATAATGAGCAGCCACCACGATTTCTTTTGGTGTTCTTCATTAGATTTGGATTCTAGAGCAATCCGGTGGATGATCTCGCTTTGTACCTCGATATAGAGAAGAATCCTCTTACCTTTACTCTTTAATTCAAGTTTATCTACTATGAGTTCATCATCTATCTCGTGTTTTTCATACACCATGTTTGAGTAGTTTTACTTTTTAGGTTGTAGGAAGACCAAAGAGTTCATGAATTGTTAACTTCTATCGAATGAATTAGGGGTAATCTATTAAGTTCTTTATCTTTATTTGCTCGTAATGTTGATTGCTTTTCTGATCAACTAGCATCTGATTTTAGATTGATATACTCTCCAAAAGCTTGTTATATTGTCTGAACTAGTATTTGATGAGCTAGGCGTCTTAACAATTCGAGAGGTTAGTTAAGGAGTTTGGTGAACAATTGAATCTTGAACTTACTGCGTGTTTTCTTCTTGTAATAACCTGCGATAGTTGAGTCTATTAGGAAGTAAAAACATAGTAATCTGAGCCATGACAGTGGGAGGATTATACATCCATGATTTGAGTTCTAGAACACATCTCTCTAAAAGGTCCCTAAAATTTAATATGTTGTTTAATGATTCATGAATCTCTGCGATTAACCTACCCGCCTAACGTTTGTTTACCTTGAATTCTAATCTCTTTACTTAGTTATTTTCGTGCCTTATTCTCTTTAGAAACCAAAATCATATTTCTTTGTTTTAGCTTGATTTAATTCCTATAAGTTTGTAGTACAATTACAAGGTCCCTCTGGATTCGATCCTTAAATACTACCGTGATTGCTGTGCATTTGCAGTTATATTTCTTTGGCGTCGTTGCCGGGGACCTTTGATATTTTGTCTATAAGCTTTGGACTAAAATCTAGTCTAAAATATTTTTCTTTTACTTTGTTAATTTAGTTTTAGTTTTTCTTTGTTTTTGATTATTTCAAGGGGATTTTTCGAGCAAGTATGGCGAGTCTAGATTATAACCAGAAGCCACGACAACCTCATCAACCATTTGGAGAAGCCCAATTCGGACACCAAGCTCTCGAGAGAATCCCAGACCAACCGTTTGGGTTAGATTTCGAAACGGAACGGCTGGCGCCTAACCATGAGACCATGGGAGATACCCACTCATCATCAACACTTCTCATGGACCGAAACCCAATCCACATCGCACAACAAGACATGGACTTTGAGATTAAACCTCGCGTTATCTCCATTGTGAAGCAAGCTCAGTACTACGGTCTTCCAAAAGAAAATCTGTTAGATTATATTGATTCCTTTGAGGATCTATGCGAAGCGATTAACAACAATGGAGCCCTTTTCAACCACCTTAGATGTCGTCTCTTCTCTTTCTCTCTTGAGGGTGATGCATTTCGATGGATGAAATCACTTGCATCTCAATCGATAACATCGTCCCATGTCGCGGAGACATCGACCCGTGACGACGAAGACTCTGGACTTTCTCTGCATGACACCGATGACCCAAAGACATCGGTACAAAACCCGATGACACCGACGGCATCCATACATGACACCAATGACCCAAAGTCACCCGAAGTTATGACACACAACACACAACACCCGATGACACCGAAGTCATCAACACGCGAGACCGATGTCAGAGGTGCCACCGAGGTCTCTTATGCCACCGAGGTCCATCATGCCACTGATGTGGGCCTTGCCGTCAATGACCCACACCATAGTATGAAAGCCACTGATGTCCCTCGTGCTGCGTGTCATGTCACCGAAGTGGGTAGTGCCACCGATGTGGGTTGTGCCGCTGAAGTCACGCGAGACGTCACCGATGTCTCTCGTGCTCCGGTGATGCTCTTTCTGAACAACGAGGATCCTTGCTTCCGCCTGGTGATGCTGATGCATCGCTGTCACTGCATTCTGTTTCTTCGCTCAGCTCACGAGCTTCTAGTGTGGAGAGAGATGACGATGCTTCACGTGTTGAGGTTGAGCAGGTGACTACATCTAAGAAGAAGCAGAAGGCTTTGGTTCGACCAGACCCTCCTGGGTCTTCTCTTTAAGCGTGAAGTCGCTGCAACTTTTGCAATATCTTAGAGGAGATCGTGTTGATCGCTCGTGGCACCGTTGATAGAGCCGATGCTCCGCCTCCAGGGCACTTTACTCTTTACGAGAATTTTTTCAACCACTGCTTGCTCCGGTTCCCTGTGGCTGGATGCCTTCTTTGTTTTCTAGGGGCGAACAACGTCTCCCTTGCTCAGGTTAATCCAAGAGGCCTCACACATCTCATCGGCGTCTTTGTGCTGAACAGAGAGCATGGCGTTGAGTTTAGCTTCGAGCACTTATCTTGTTTAATGGACTTTAGGACTCGCAGACGGAAGGAGGAACTTAAGTATAGCATCACTCCTATACCGGGCTGGGGACTCATCGACGGTTTTCCCAGTAAGGACGAGCACTTTAAAGATCGTTTCTTCTTTGCTGAGATTTCATAAAAGACTGTTGAGGCTAGCTGTGTCGCCCTTGTTAAGGCGAAATGGGAGAGAAGAGGTAACAAGCACTTAGCTTTTTTGTTTGGTTGTTTAGTTGTACATGTTGTCTCACGTGTTAACCCATGGGTTATCTTTCGCAGTGAACCAGTCTTTTCCGCACCATCCTCTTGCTTCATCGCTACTATGCATAGGGCTCTCACCACCGGACAGGGTCATTGGCAAGAGTTGTTCAACTGCGAGATGATCGAGGAAGCGTTGTCCACCACGGTCATCATGAAAAAGACTCTTGGCCGAAGTGAGAAGAAGTCGTCTCACTAGAGAGATGAGATGGCGCAAGCAGCGGCTACCGAGGCATTGATGACTACCCCACCAAGGAATGCTGCCCCGACGTCTATGGTATCGACAATGTCATCGTCGCGGGCGAGGGCTCTGAGTGGTTCAGCGCCGAGGATGGTTGCTGCGTCAGCCCTGCGTCCTCACACTTCCCTTCTTACTCCTGATGAGGTTGCGAGACGACATGAGCGATCACTGAAGAAAGCTTATTATTCTGGTGGTAAGGGAAGAAATGTTCCCGAAGGAACTTCCTCGAAGAAACAGCAAGTGGATGTTTCCTCTACAGCTGCCGTCGAGAAGGTAGTACCGGTGGGCGATGGTGCAGCAGCCTCGATTAGGCCCTTTAGGGGGAGGCCTACACGCTAGCAAGGTTTGAGGCTTCCAAGGTTCGACTTTCTTCCCACTTAATATTTTTTTCGCGATTAATTTCTTTTTTTGTTTACTCTCTTTGTTTTAACAGGTTCTTCTCCGTCTAGACCAACTTATTGGAGATTATGACAAGGATGTTCGCGCCAGAGAGAGTGAGCTCAGGGAGTCCAGAGTGGCCAACATCGCCCTGCAGTCCAGGCTTGATGAGCTTGTCAGTCGGAACAAGGTTTTCGAGTAGGACACTCTCTTCGCGAAGAGAGAGTTGGAGAGTAAGCGATTAGAGATCAAGTCAGAGCGTACCAAGTATGAGGGGGAGATAGCGTTCGTGAAAAGCCAGCTGCAATTTGCTTATGATAACTAGGATACTCGCGTTGATGAGGCATTGCTCGGGTTAGAGGCGAGATGACCCGTAGCACTGACGAGCAAGACCGAGAGCTCTCCAGGTTACTTGTAGAGATCGATGGGAAGGTGATATATCATGGTTTTTACCTATTTTCGACCATGATATAAGTCCTTTTCATAGTGTCTTTTTGAGGTTTTTCGAGTCTTTTAGAATCTTTCCAGGATTAAGGACGATTGAAGCTTAATGGAAGCTTTTAGAGCATTTTGGAGCATCGGGGAAAGAAGAGCTAAAGTGATCAATTCAAAGTCGATTTTACATGTTTGTATCGATCGACACGGTCCTATGTGTCGATCGACATGATCGTGTCTAAAGAGATGATTGAAGAAATTCCTCTTAGGCAGAAAAAGCCTAGAAGTTTACACCAAGGCCCAATCCGATTTTTAGACAATATAAATAGTTTTTCCTTAGGTTTTCATGTTTTTATCTTGTTTTTAATTAAGACTTGGAGATTTCGAGCTTGGAGGAGATTTCAGACTTCCGGATTCCATCGTTTTTGAAACTCTGTATCTCTTACTCTAACTTTTTAATGCAAGTTATTTATTCATTGATAATGTTTACATCATCTATGTCTGAGTAGTTTGTTTGTTAGGTCTAGGGTGATTCAAGGGTTTGATGGGAAATCGATAGGATTGAAATTGTGTTACGATTTATCTTTATGTTCTTCATCTAGATTGAATTAACTCTGATTTTAGGATTGATCAACTGAAATTGGATATCCAAGGTTGTCTTAATAGATGCGAAAGGGTTATTAACAACCTGAAATAATCTTGGATGAGCAAAATTATCTATTCGCAAAGAATTTTGGCTTAAGAATTATGTGAACAATTAAACCTGAATTTAAAACTTGATTTTATTCTCTAAATTTGCAAAGAAATTTGGAATTTAGGAATTTAGTCATAGATAGTCTCTGCAACGAAAGTTGATTGATTTTACATTCGTGTTTGATTTCTAGAACTGCTCTTAATAAAATCCAAACCGTTGAATATCATGTGCCGATCGACACATACCCTTGTGTCGATCGACACGATCGTATTTCTAATCATTCCTGCGAATTACCCAATGCCTAACTCCTTGTCCAATTGATTACTAGAACCGAAATCTCAATCTGTCTGCTGTATTTAGTTATTTTCATCATATTCATACATTTATACTTAGCAAAATTTGAATTCACTAATTGATTGCGTTATTCGATTCCCTATGGATTCGATCCCTAAGTACTACATTGATCTCTTAATTTGAGAGAGTAACTCAGGGTAAATTTGAGCATATCAAATTTTGGCGCCATTGCCGGGGAGTCGAAATCACGATTCGATTTTTGACACTAGAATTTTGTCTAAGTTTTTATTATTATTTTGGTTTGATACTTGTTCTTTTCTCTTTGTCTTGTTTGTTTCAGGTTCATGCCTAATCGCATTACCAGAAGCAACCAGAACGAATAACTAGTTAATCTCAACCTTGAGATTGGGAAATTGAAACGAACAAACCGAGCAGTAAGAAAGACAGCCAATATGAATTCATTGATTCTTATCAGAGGCGAAGATGGGGTTTTCAGGACACTGAGGGTCGCAGACGCAATGCTCAGGGTCAGAGGATTGATGAGAATGGGGTTGTGATTCTTGAGGAGCCAGTTGGGCGTGGGCGTACCCTAGGAGAGTACAATAGGCCCGATGTGTTCTATGCCAACAGGGCCGCAATCCGACCTCCAACCTTCCCGAGGAAAGATTTCGAGCTGAAGCCAGCTTACTTCTCACTAGTGGCTCAGCACCCATTCAATGGCCTTTCTTCTGGGCACCCCATGGATCACCTTGAGAGGTTTGAGGATTTTGCGTCTAACATTAAGGCCAATGGAGTATCCAGTGATTACCTCTACTGCAAGCTTTTCCCTTACTCTCTTAGTGGAGAAGCTGCCTACTGGCTGAATCTGCTAGAGCCAGGCTCGCTGACTACTTGGGAGGACACCAAGAATGTTTTCCTCAACAATTTCTTCGATGAGGCAAGATCCGAGGATCTAAGGACTAAGATCTCTACTTTCAAGCAGGGACCGACTGAGGCGTTCAAGGATTCTTTGATGCGATTCAAGGCTTACCAGAGAGATTGTCCTCATCACGGGTTCAGTGATGTTTAGTTGTTGGATATTTTCTTCAGAGGGATTGATTGGAGATACCAAATGGCTCTTGACGCTGCGAGCAATGGAAACTTCAACACTAGATATCCACAAGATGCACTAGTACTTATAGAGAACTTGGCTTCTAGCAATAGCACCAAGAATGCAGACTTCGAGAGGAAGAAGCTTGGTGGGAATATGGATGGAAGTCAGATTGCTGAGGTGAAAGCCAAGTTAGACTCTGTGCATAACCTGCTAGTAGGGAAGAAGTCAGTTTAGTTTGCTGCAGAGGTAAAGACTTTCGAGCCAGAGGAAAAGGATGTCAACTACATCAATGGAGCTGGTTTTCAGGGTCAAAGGTTTGGTAATCAGCAAGGGTATCAGAATAATGACTTTCAGAAGCCATTTCAGAGCAACAACTACCAAAGGAACTATGGTTATTTTTCTTATCAGTCACCGCCTGCTCAGTCATCAGAGAACAGCGAGATGAAATCTATGCTTGAGCAGCTCTTAGAAGGACAACAGAAGATGACAGTAAGCTTCAATGGGAAAATGGATGCCATGTACCAGGATCTAAATGGGAAGTTTGAATCTTTGAACGCCCATGTCAAGAAGCTGGATATCCAAGTTGCACAAACCGCAGAGTCTATTAAGAGGCAAGAAGGTTTTCTTCTGAGTAAGACTAACACAAACCCGAGACTACACGTCAATGCCATCACCTTGGGAAGTGAAGAGGAGGTTGAAGACGATGAGATTTCTGAACCAGACCCCGTGTCGATCGACACGGGTCGTAAATCTCAACTCTAGGCAAAACACAATCGGTGATGAGGTCGACACATCCTCGATACAAGGATGTCGATCGACACAGACCCTTCGTGTCGATCAATACGGGTCCCAGATGAGTCCAACCACTTCAAAACCTTCAGTCAAAGCCGAGGAAAGAGTCTACAAGCCCATGATCCCATATCCACGAGCTGTTAGCATCGAACCACCAGAGGAGAAAGGGGTACATGCTAAACCACAGCTGAGGAAGTTACAGAAGATACCAAATCCAGGGATGTTCGTTGTTCCTTGTACGACCAAAGGTATGAAATTCAAGAACTCTCTTTGTGACACTGGACCTAATGTGAATGTCATGTCTGAGTCTATTGCAAGGAAGCTAGGGATTAAGGATCTGCAACCTTCGAATATGTCTATCGCGCTGGCTGACTTTTCTTCAACATCTTCGAAAGGGTTCATTCCTGACTTGATGCTTCAAGTAGGAGATTGTCTAGTTCCGGTGGATTTTTACATCATGGAGACGAAGAATGACTGTGAGAGACCTTTGATTCTTGGGTCATCATTCCTTGCTACTGTAGGTGCGATTGTGGTTTTCCCAATCAGAGAAACTCCTTCTCCAAGAATGTCTTCTACCCAGCAGTTCATATCAAGGAGAATTCTTGTTTGACCGTCACAAATGGAGAAAAGCGGAGTTCAGACCTTGGTGATATGAAGATGATCCCATGTGCTCCACTTTTGACTTCACCATCTTTGAGATCTGATGGAGACTTGGCTACACCAAAGGTAAGACGAAAAGGGGGCTCTAAACCTTTCTCTAAGTTTAGAATCGTCATACCCTTAGATTTAAGTGAGAAAGGAGAGGTCGTTATCCAAGAGATGATGGAAAACACCATGAAGCTCTTTCATGGAGTTGTTCTCTTCACCGATCCACCATGGTCCTGAGTTCCGATACAGTCAAGCTAATGACCGAAAACAAACGCTTTGTGGGACGCAACCCACTGGTAAGTCTACTTATTTTCGTTTTATTTTTCTTTTGTTTACTAATTTTTTGTTTTGTTTTTAAGTGTTAAAAAAGGGCGACGAAAGGAGAAAGAGCAGTGTGTCGATCGACACATATCACTCGTGTCGATCGACATAGCCTTCACAGGTAAGTTCCCTTTCGTTTTCTTTGGTGTTTTTTTTAATTTTTCTTTTTTTCCAAACTCATACTTCAATCACACTGGGGACAGTGTTGGTTATGTCTAGGGGAGAGAAACTACTAACGTGTTTTTCTTTGTTTTGGTTTATTTTAAGTCAAAATTTCGTTTTTATTGAGTCAAAACAGTTGGAAACTATGACTTTTCTCTTAGTCTAGTGGATCGTCTCTTTCAGTTGTGTGACCATTCTTCCAGGATCGATTTCAGAGTCAGACTAATGAAAAATCCTAAGGCTGACCAGTAAACTAGAGACGTTTGTTACTTCCAGCATAATTCGCCCTGGGTTCGACCTAATTATGCGGTCTCCTCGGTGATTGGTGTTCGTAGAGCTTGACTCTTCATTCATACCTGACAAGTGCAATCTCTGTTGAAAAAAACAGTACTCTTCTCCTTCATCAGACTAAAAATAAATAAAAATTTTTGAATGATTTGGGGTGATATGATAGTTCTTGAGTAAAAGATGAGGAAATAAAATTCCAGTGAGTCAATACTCAAAAGGTGATCACCTGGAGCTCAAAAGCAGCAGTCTGAGTCCCTTAGAACGGATGTAGAGGACGAGCGATCTTACGATCCTGTCTCCTCACAAGTAACAATAGTAGTGAATAAGTCTGGGGAGAGAAAGAGTGCCAAGGGTTCTATGGTTCACTAGTCATGGTATAGTATGGGAACGAGTCTAGAAGGTTCTTGGCATCGAGATCTGGGACGAGACCCAACAATGAGGACTAGCGGGTTATGTTGAGAAGTTGTGGATGAATTTGGGAGGCTGCGAATGTATATGGAGAAGTACATGGTGGTGTGGTTTTGAATTGGTTCTGCATTACGTGGCTTGCTAGTTGAAAGAGGTCGGTTCAGTATTCCAAAGGAAGGTAAGTTTCTGCGTTTTCAAACCTCTTTCACATTCTCAGTGTATGTTTTTCTTGAGGGCAAGCAAATGCTAAGTCTGGGGGAGTTGATATACCATGGTTTTTACCTGTTTTCGACCATGATATAAGTCCTTTTCATAGTGTCTTTTTGAGGTATTTCGAGTCTTTTAGAATATTTGCAGGATTAAGGACGATTGAAGCTTAATGGAAGCTTTTGGAGCATTTTGGAGCATCAAGGAAAAAAGAGCTAAAGTGATCAAGTCAAAGTCGATTTTACATGTTTGTATCGATCGACACGGTACTGTGTGTCGATCGACATGATCGTGTCTGACGAGAAGATTGAAGAAATTCCTCTTAGGCCCAAAAAGCCCAGAAGTTTACACCAAGGCCCAATCCGATTTTTAGACAATATAAATAGTTTTTCCTTAGGGTTTCATGTTTTTATCTTGTTTTTAATTAAGACTTGGAGATTGAGAGCTTGGAGAAGATTTTAAACTTCCGGATTCCATCGCTTTCGAAACTCTGTATCTCTTACTCTAACTTTTTAATGCAAGTTATTTATTCATTGATAATGTTTACATCATCTATGTCTAAGTAGTTTGTTTGTTAGGTTTAGGGTGATTCAAGGGTTTGATGGGAAATCGATAGGATTGAAATTGTGTTAGGATTTATCTTTATGTTCTTCATCTAGATTGAATTAACTATGATTTTAGGATTGATCAACTGAAATTGAATATACTAGGTTGTCTTAATAGATGCGAAAGTGTTATTAGCAACCTGAAATAATCTTAGATGAGCAAAATTATCTATTCGCAAAGAAATTTGGCTTAGGAATTTTGTGAACAATTAAACCTGAATTTAAAGCTTGATTTTATTCTCTAAGTTTGCAAAGAAATTTGGAATTTAGGAATTTAGTCATAGATAGTCTCTGCAACGAAAGTTGATTGATTTGACATTCGTGTTTGAGTTCTAGAATTGCTCTTAATAAAATCTAAACCGTTGAATATCCTGTGTCGATCGACACATACCCTTGTATCGATTGACACGATCATATTTCTAATCATTCCTGCGAATTACCCAATGCCTAACTCCTTGTCCAATTGATTACTAGAACCAAAATCTGAATCTATCTGCTGTATTTAGTTATTTTCATCATATTCATAAATTTATACTTAGCAAAATTTGAATTCACTAATTGATTGCGTTATTCGATTCCCTGTGGATTCGATCCCTAAGTACAACATCGATCTCTTAATTTGAGAGAGTAGCTTAAGGTAAATTTGAGCATATCAGAAGGCCAAAGAAGACATGTTGGACCTCACCGAGATCGAGCCGAATCTGGAGTTCATCAAGGTTCTTCAGTGACCAAAGGCACTGGTTCTCAATGATGAGATCAAGGAGTTACGACGGCGACAGGCCCCGGTCTTTCATGCCCGCAATGTGTTTGCAGATCTTGTTGACGAAGCAAGGAGAGTACTAGAGACTCCCACTGCTTTTGCTACTGCCGATGATGTTGATGACGCCGACGACACTGCTACGGGCGATGGCGATGATGAGAAGGAGGATGCTGATGAGCTGGACGAGTGATCCCTTTTATTTCAGACTTAGCGGATATGCATTGTATTTTCAGACATGGTTACCCATGACTTTTGGTAACGGTGTTGGATGGTTTGTATCCACGCTATGATTTTATCTTGCGTCGTAGGTTGATGATAATGAATGCGGCATTTGTTTTTGTTTCTTACAGTGTTTCACATTGTGATTGTGAAGTCGTTTCTGGGTTCGCGCTCTGCTTCTGCCAACGTCGTTGTTACGCTTTTTGGAATGGTGTCTCCTTACGGACACGTCTGTCCGAGTGAAAACTCACCTTTGATTTTTACCAACATGTTGTTGGGTTTCTAGAATGATCATTCAGTCTATAAACCGATTAACCATTGACAGCTGCTTTGCACCAATGATGTTGTTGGATTTTTGAATGATCAGTTGGGTTCATCCGCCCCAATACTGACCATTAGTACTTATATAGCGCACTAAGGATCCGATGATGGATGTCATTGTGTTCGAGTTTTCACATAGTCGTTGTGGCCAACAGCTACAATTGCGAAAGAAACTTACTGGTGTCAGCTTTGAACAGCTCGTAGGGGATGTAGCTGACAAAATCAATGAGATTTGTGTCAAGTGCCTGATGGTTCCAGCAAAGGAGTTGTCAAAGATAGGAGTATATGTACCCCACCCCCCATTTTGTTTGGAAGGGGCAACTGAACTCGTCCAAAGAAAAGCTACCTACGTACCCTTTACGGGGATCAGGTCGCCTCGTAGTTCATTGAGAAAGCCTCTAAAAAAGAATAGTGATAGTACTTCTTCAAATGCTTCGCATTCCAAGAATGGAGAATTGGTGTGCCCGCCATGGTGGTGAGTTCATAGACACCATGGCGTACGATGGCTGTTATTTTGTAAGGCCCTTCCCAGTTAGCTCCGAGCTTACCCGCGTTTCTGGAAGACTTCACGCAAGACTAAGTCACCTTCACGGAACCGTCTTTCTCGGACCTTGGAGTTGTAGTATCTGGATGCCGCGCTTTGATAGTTGGTTATCCGGATGAGTGCTTGGTCACGCCTTTTGTTGATGAAATCCAATTCTTCTAGTAGCAATGAGTGACTGTGTTCCTCATTTTTTGGTAAGAGATGACGTCGCACTCCGGGTGAACTTATGATATATCATGGTTTTTACCTATTTTTGACCGTGATATAAGTCCTTTTCATAGAGTCTTTTGGTATTTTTTCGAGTCTTTTTGAGTCTTTATAGATTATTGGACAATTGGAGCTTAATGGAAGCTTTTGGAGCATTTTGGAGTGTCGAGGAAAGAAGAGCCGAAGTGATCAACTTGGAGTCGAGTTTTCGAGGCTGTGTCGATCGACACGGGCCTGTGTGTCGATCAACATGCCCGTCGGACACGTGAAGACTTCAAGTTTTGAAGAAATTCCAGTTTTGCCCAAAAAACCCAGAAGTTTACACCAAGGCCCAATCCGATTTTTAGACAATATAAATAGTTTTTTCTTAGGTTTTCATGTTTTTATCTTGTTTTTAATTAAGACTTGAGAGAGGAGATTTACAGTGTTTTTAGGAGATTTCAGACTTCCAGACTTCATCGTTTTTGAATCTCTGTATCACTTACACTATCTCTTTTATGCAATTTATTTCATTCATAATGTTTACATCATCTATGTCTGAGTAGTTTGTTTGTTAGGTTTAGGGTGATTCAAGGGTTTGATGGGAAATCGATAGGATTGAAATTGTGTTAGGATTTATCTTTATGTTCTTCATCTAGATTGAATTAACTCTGTTTTTAGGATTGATCAACTGAAATTGGATATCCTAGGTTGCCTTAATAGATGCGAAAGTGTTATTAACAACCTGAAATAATCTTAGATGAGCAAAATTATATATTCGCAAAGAAATTTGGCTTAGGAATTTTGTGAACAATTAAACCTGAAGTTAAAGCTTGATTTTATTCTCTAAGTTTGCAAAGAATTTTGGAATTTAGGAATTTAGTCATAGATAGTCTCTGCAACGAAAGTTGATTGATTTTACATTCGTGTTTGAGTTCTAGAACTGCTCTTAATAAAATCCTAACCGTTGAATATCATGTGTCGATCGACACGATCGTATTTCTAATCATTCCTGCGAATTACCCAATGCCTAACTCCTTGTCCAATTGATTAATAGAACCGAAATCTCAATCTGTCTGCTTTATTTAGTTATTTTTATCATATTCATACATTTATACTTAACAAAATTTGAATTCATAATTGATTGTGTGAATTGATTCCCTGTGGATTCGATCCCTAAGTAAAACATCGATCTCTTAATTTGAGAGAGTAGCTCAGGGTAAATTTGAGCATATAAAATTTTGGCGCCGTTGCCGGGGATTCGATTTCACCAATCGATTTTTGATAGTAGAATTTTGTCTAAGTTTTTAATTTTCGTTTTATTTACTTACTAGTTATTTTCTCTTTGTTTTGTGTGTTTCAGGTTTATGCATCATCGCGTTACCAGAAGCAACCGGAACGAAGAGCTAGTTGATCTCAACCTGGAGATTGGGAAATTGGAACGAGCCAACCGAGCAGCAAGAAAGACAGCAAATATGAATCCATTGATTCTTATCAGACGCGAAGATAAGTTTCTTCAGGACACTGAGGGTCGCAGACGTAATGCTCAGGGTCAGAGGATTGATGAGAATGGGGTTGTGATTCTTGATGAGCCAGCTGGGGGTGGGCGTACCCTAGGAGAGTACAACAGGTCTGATGAGTTCTATGACAACAGGGTAGCAATCCGACCTCCAGCATTTCTGAGGAACGATTTCGAGCTGAAGCCGGCCTACTTCTCAGTAGTGGCTCAGCACCCATTCCAAGGCTTATCTTCTGAACACCCCATGGATCACCTTGAGAGGTTTGAGGATTTGGCGTCTAGTATTAAGGCCAATGGAGTATCCAATGATTACCTCTACTACAAGCTTTTCCCTTACTCTCTTAGTGGAGAAGCTGCTTACTGGCTGAAGCAGCTGGAGCCAGGCTCGCTGACTACTTGGGAGGACACCAAGAATGCTTTCCTCAACAATTTCTTTGATGAGGCGAGATCCGAGGACCTGAGGACTAAGATCTCTACCTTCAAGCAAGGTCCGACAGAAGCATTTAAGGCTTCCTGGGGGAGATTCAAGTCCTACCAGAGGGATTGTCTTCACCACGGGTTTAGTGATGTCCAGCTGTTGGGCATCTTCATCAGAGGTATTGATTGGAGATATCAGATGGCCCTAGACTCTTCTAACAATGGGAACTTCAACACCAGATATCCGGAAGACGCACCAATTCTCATCGATAATTTGGCTTCCAGCAACAGTACCAAAAATGCAGATTTTGAAAAGAAGAAGCTAGGTGGAAACATGGATGGAAGCCATATCGCTGAGGTTAAGGCTAAGCATGAATCGGTACACAACATTCTAGTGGGGAAGAAGATTATTCAGTTTGCTCGAGACGTCGAGAATTTCTCTCCAGAGGAAGAGCACGATGAAGAAGATGTCAACTACATCAGTGGGTCCGAGTTTCAGAGTCAGAGGTTTGGTAACTAGCAGGGTAACATGAACTTCAATGGGAACAACAAAAGGACCACATTTACTGGGAATCCAAGCTCACCTACCTATTCTCCTAAGCCACAGTTTCAGAAGACCGAGTTTCAGAAGCCTTTCCTGAGCAATTACACCAGGAACTATGGTTCATCTTCCTATCAGACACCTCCTCCTCAGTCATCAGAGAGCAGCGAGATGAAATCTATGCTGGAGCATCTCTTGGAAGGACAACCGAATATGACCGTCAGATTTAATGGAAAGATGGATGCTATGTACAATGATCTAAATGGTAAGTTCGAGGCTCTGAACACTCATGTCAAGAAATTGGACACTCAGTTTGCTCAGACTATAGAAAATTCGAGGAGGCAAGAAGGCTTTTTGCCATCTAGGACGGATGCAAATCCAAAGCATGGTGTTGCTGCCATCACCACGAGGAGTGGTAAGACCCTTGGGGAGCCAGTAATGAAGAAAAGACTTGGTGTAGAATAGCTAGACGAGCTCGTGGAAATCGACGAGGAAGTGATTTCTGCACATGACCCCGTGTCGATCGACACGGAAGGCTTATGTCGATCGACACAAATCGAAAAACCTGATTCTGGGAATGACGCAATCGGTGACATCTCGCAAAAAACTCATGTCGAGCGACACAAGGACAGTGTCGATCAACACGAGTCCCAGACCAATCCAATCTCGTCTAAACCCTTAGCTAATCCCGCAGAGAGGGTATATGTGCCTAAGATACCTTATCCTAGGAGCCAGAAGAAGTCTAAACAGGAGCTGGAGGATGCTAGGTGCAAGGCCGTGATGGATAAGCTAGTTGTGGAACTTCCTTTGGTTGATGCTATTCGGACTAGTCCGGTGATCCGTCGTTACGTGAAGAGGATGGTCACTAAGAATTTGGGTCTTGAGGAAGGTGTTGCTATGATTTCAGAACAGGTCAGTGCAGTAATTCAGAACAGAGTCCCAGAGAAGCTAACAGATTTGGGAAGTTTTGTGTTGGATTGTTTGATCTTCAAGGAGAGATTTCCAAGGTCTCTTTGTGATTTGGGTTCTGGTGTTAATCAGATGCCACACTCGGTAGCTGTTGGTCTTGGAATGACTGACTTCCAGCCTACTAGGATCTCACTTATCCTAGCCGATCGATCAGTGAGGATTCCAGAAGGTATTCTAGAGGATGTCCCAATCAAGGTTGGGGACTGCTTGATTCCTACTGACTTTGTTGTTTTGCAATACAACGAAGAGCCCAAAGACCCTCTTATTTTGGGTAGACCATTCTTAGCTACAGCTGGTGCTATGATTGATTGGAAAGGAGGCAGTATTACCTTAAGTGTAGGAGATTTGGAGATGAAATTCGAGATGGATAGGCTGATGAAGAGACCCACAATAGATGGCCAGACATTCTATGTCGACACGCTCACAGACATTGCATAATATGTCTTCAATGAGATGCATCCCATTGATCCCTTAGAAAGGACTTTGGTGAACTCTGTGACAGTGGAGAGCCAGCTTGATGAGGTTGCTAAAGGGTATGCTAAGTTGATGGAGTCGGTAAAAAGGTGATGCACTTGGCTAGTAATGTAGAGTTGGTCGGATCTCTGAAAACCCATGTCGATCGACATGAGGTCCGTGTCGATCGACACGGGTCCACAGACAGCGATTGGAGTGAACAAAAAGCTCCAACAATCGAACTCAAAACACTTCCAGCCGGGCTAAGGTATGCTTTTCTTGGTCCCAATTCAACATACACAGTCATTGTTAATGCTTCATTGAACAATGCAGAGCTCACTCTATTGCTAAGCATGCTGCGCAAGTTTCGCAAAGCCCTTGGCTATTCTCTTGATGATATTTCAGGAATCTCTCCAGACTTGTGCATGCATAAGATTCACCTTGAGGATGATACTAAGTCATCAATTGAGCATTAGAGGCGGCTAAATCTAAATTTGCAAGAGGTTGTCAAGAAGGCGATTCTGAAACTTCTAGAGGCTGGGATCATCTATCCCATTTTAAACAGTGTTCGGATTAGCCCGGTTCACGTAGTGCCAAAGAAAGGAGGAGTCACAGTGGTCAAGAATGAGAAGAACGAGATGATTCCTACAAGGACAGTGACTGGGCACAGGATGTGTATTGACTACTGGAAGCTCAACGTAGCCACCGGGAAAGACCATTTTCCCCTGCCTTTCATTGATCAGATGTTGGAGCGTCTAGCGAATCATCCCTACTACTGTTTTCTCGATGGGTATTCCGGTTTCTTCCAAATCCCCATCCATCTAGAGGACCAGGAGAAAACCATATTCATTTGTCCCTATGGCACTTTTGCATACCGCAGAATGCCATTTGGACTATGTAATGCCCCTGCGACTTTCCAGCGCTATATGATGTCGATCTTCATGGACATGATTGAGGATTACATGGAGGTCTTCATGGATGACTTCTCGGTCTACGATTCATCTTTCAAAGATTGTCTAGACAACTTGGAGAGAGTGCTTGCCAGATGTGCAGAGAAACACTTGGTTCTGAACTGGGAGAAATGCCACTTTATAGTGAAAGATGGCATTGTACTTGGTCATAGAGTTTCAGCTGATGGGATTGAGGTGGATCGTGCTAAGATCGAGGTCATGACAAGTCTACAACCACCTACTTCAGTCAAGGAGTTCCGAAGTTTCTTAGGACATGCTGGGTTCTATCGGAGATTCATCAAGGACTTCTCCAAAATCGCCCGCCCACTCACCACTTTGCTCTGTAAGGATATCAAATTTCTTTTCGATACTAACTGTTTAGCTGCTTTTGAACAGATCAAACAGGTTTTGGTGAGTGCTCCAATAGTGCAACCTCCGGACTGGGATTTGCCTTTCGAGGTGATGTGTGATGCCAGTGATTATGCAGTTAGAGCTGTTTTGGGTCAGAAGAAAGACAAGAAGCTGCACGCCATTTATTATGCTAGTAGGACACTAGACGAGGGTCAAAGAAATTATGCAACTACGGAAAAGGAGTTGCAAGCAGTGGTTTTTGCTTTTGAGAAGTTTCGTCCCTATCTGATTGGAGCTAAGGTGATTGTGCACACTCATCATTCAGCACTCAAATACTTGATCCAGAAGAAGGATGCTAAGCCTAGATTGTTGAGATGGATTCTACTTCTCCAGGAGTTTGACATAGAAGTGAAAGATAAGAAAGGAGTTGAGAATGGTGTCGCGAATCATCTTTCGCGAATTCGGATAGAATACCACGTCCCATCGATGACTTCTTCCCAGAGGAGAGTGTGGTCTACATTGAGACTGGTTTACAAGCGAGCAAGGTGCTAGATCAACACGTTTCTGGATCATCAGATGTCATATCGATCGACATGAAGGATCCATGCCGATCGACACGGGTTTTCATCGTCACACCTCAGACCCCAAAAACAGATATGTCGATCGATATACTTCACGATGTCGATCGACATGACCTCGTATGTTCTGTTTTCGGATCAAAGCGACCGTGGTACGCTGAGATTGCAAATTTCCTAGCTGCAGAAAATACGTGCCTACTGATTTTAAGGGATACGAGAGGAAGAAGTTCATGATAGAGCTAAGGAGGTATTATTGGGATGAGCCTTATCTCTACAAGCATTGTTCAGACGGAATCTACAGAAGATGTATTGCAGATAGTGAGGTAAGTGATGTGCTTTATCACTGCCAAGGTTGTGAGTATGTTGGACATTACGCCACATTCAAGACGGTGTCAAAGGTTCTACAAGCTGGTTTTTGGTGGCCTACTATGTTCAAAGATGCGCAGTGTGATACTTGTCCGAGGCGAGGTAAGATTAGCAAGAGGAATGAGATGCCACAAAACTTCATCCTTGAGGTTGAGGTTTTTGATTGCTGGGGCATTGACTTAATGGGCCCGTTCCCGTCGTCTTGTGGGAACAAGTACATCCTCGTCACTGTGGACTATGTCTCCAAATGGGTGGAGGCGATTGCTAGTCCTAGGAATGACACCGCGGTGGTGCTTAAGCTGTTTAAGACCATCATTTTCCCTCGATTTGGAGCTCCCAGAGTTGTCATTAGTGATGGTGGAACACATTTTATTAACAGAGTTTTTGCTAAGCTTTTGCAGAAATACGGAGTTCACCATCGCGTGGCCAGTCCTTATCATCCTCAGACGAGTGGACAAGTCGAGGTATCCAACAGAAAAATCAAGGAAATACTTGAGAAGACGGTAAATTCCACAAGGAAGGATTGGTCAGCCAAACTTGATGATGCACTTTGGGCCTACAGGACTGCCTACAAGACACCTCTAGGGACTACTCCATTTCATCTGCTTTATGGGAAAGCGTGTCATCTTCCGGTTGAGTTGGAACACAGAGAAACATGGGTAGTTAAGCATTTCAACTTCGACATCAAGCCTGCTGCAGAGAGGCGTCTGATACAGCTGAATGAACTGGATGAAATTAGACATCATGTTTATGAAAGCTCTAAGTTATACAAGGAGCGTACTAAAGCATATCATGCAAGAGGATCATCTCCAGGACATTTAAACCAAATGACCAGGTACTGCTTTACAACTCTCGTTTACAGCTTTTTCCAGGTAAACTTCGTTCTCGTTGGTCAGGTCCTTTTACCATCAAGGAAGTACGACCACACGGAGCTGTTGTCCTCATTAGCAAGGATGGGAAAGAGTTCACTGTTAACGGGCAAAGGGTGAAACATTATTGGGCGGAAGCCTGTTGGGGTCGGTTTTCACCCGCTCAACATTAACGTTCAAAGACGGACAACTAAAGAAATGACCCTCCGGACTCTCGACGAACAAAGCAGAATAGCATTTAGGTCTTCACGCGAAGCAAAGCAAGTAATCATGGAAACTGTCTGGGCAAGGTGGAGGACCATCTAAGACTTGATGAATGGAGGCGTGTTCGGCCTGACGGAGCCAACCACGGCCTCGCCAAGGCCAGACGACCACGGCCTCGCCAAGGGCCGACCACAGCCTCGCCAAGTCTAGCCGACCATGGCCTCGGCCTCGTCTAGCCGACCACAGCCTCGCCAAGTCTAGCCAACCACGGCCTCGCCAAGTCTAGCCGACCATAGCCTCGGCCTCGTCTAGCCGACCATGGCTTTGGCCTCGTCTAGCCGACCACGGCTTTGGCCCAAGGGCCGACCACGTCTTCTCCTTGCTTGCTGATCACATCCACGGTCCAATACAATATTCGGCCCAATGACATAAAGATAGCCCGAAGCCCGGTCCAGACGCGAGGCCCACTGCGACGCAACCAACCTTAGCAGGGGAGGAATCCACGAAGACTCAGGAATGTTTAGCCGCCTTAGAGATAATATATATAGTTGATGTAAAAGCCTTTGAGAAGGCATGGAAAATCTTGTATTCGAACTTTTACACAGCAATAAACAAAGCTCTTATTCATCTCTTGCAACCTTAGCTAACCCTAGAAATCTCTACTTCCTCGAAACCCTAACAAATCTAATTGTGCTAGTTTCGACTCCCACAATTTGGTGCCGTCTAAGGGGAACAGAGAATTTCTGACACAGAAAAGCTAGGTCTCGCAACACTACCAAGGAAGATATCTGGCAACAATAGTGCGAGCAGTAAAGGATCCTTGTCTCACAGGAACGACAAGGAGAAGGAGAACTCCGTGGAAAATCCTGCACGCAACACCGCTAACAACCCAGCGGATATGACGGAGATGAAGCAGATGCTTGAGATGCTCGTCAAGGGAGCGCATGAGCAACAAAAGTTTAACGAGGCAATGACAGCTGAGCTGCGATTGCTTTCACGAAAGCATAAGAGATCCTGCATCAACCCGCATCGCCTCAGCTTCAACACGCCTCAGACCAATCGAAGAGATCGAGCCAACGTGTTGCCACCTCGGACAGCTCGCACGGATCCGGAGGACTTGCCTCCACCACCGCCACGTTGGGAAGCTGATAGAACTCCTGAACGTGCTGTGGAGGTATCAGACAAAGATTAACCTCCTCCTCGGAGACGAGCTTGAACCAACACTGCTGGCGACAGCGCAAGGGCTAATGGAGAAGGAGAACCCTCTATAGTAGGGCTGCGCCAGAAGGAGCAAGAACGTAGGGCTCCACAAGGTTCCCGAGACAAAGAGGTCGCTACGCTAAAAGCCCAGTTGGACCGGATCGTCTATGAGCTGAAGACTACTCAGTTACAGATTTATCGGAGCACAGGCAGGGCTCCCGGGGTCACTTACGTGCTGGAGAAAGCACGGAACACGCCCTTTGCTGAGAGCGTCGCGAGAACTCAAATCTCTGATCCAGAAAAATCAAGCTTCCTATCTACGAAGGAACCACGGACCCTTCAGACCATCTGCTGGGGTTCGAAGTGGCTTTAGCGAGGGAAAATTTCACAGAAGCTGAAAGGACATTGGCTACTGTAAGCTGTTTGTGGAAAGCCTCAAAGGGCCTTCCCTCCAGTGGTTCTACAAGCTTCAGATGAACTCCATCTACACATTCCACCAACTCTCAGAGATGTTTGTGCAGCATTACAACATCTTCGCGGAGCGAAAGATCTATGACGCGGAGTTATGGACAGATCGTCAAGGTGAGAATGAAAGTATATGGTCTTTCATCACAAGGTTCAAACACATGCTGTCAAAGGTGGATGGCATTAGCAACACGTCCGCGCTGGAGGCCTTGAGAGAAGCACTCCGATGCCCTTCTCCATTCGGGCAGAAATTGACTATCAATCCACACATGACCATCCAAGACGCTCTCCACTGTGCTACAGACTTTGCTCAAAGTGAAGAGGAAGTCCATGCCAAGAGGGGCGGAAAGGCTAAGCAAGCAAGCGCACCCACCCAAACTGCGACGCCACCACCTTTTTAGAAGCTCTTGAAATGAACTACGAGGCAACTTGATCCCTACAAAGGGTACGTAGGTAGCTTGTCTTCAGATGAGTTCAGTTGTCCCCCTCCGTCAAAAAGGGGGGAGAGTATGCGCTTCAACAGCTTGTCTCCGGACTAGCTCCACTGATCTCCTCCGCCTTAAGGAGGGGAGTAAGTGTTTTCTCTAACCCTTGTCTCCGGACGAACTCCAATGATCTCCTCCGCCTTAAGAGGGAAGTCAGTGTTTTCTACAGCCTTGTCTCCAGACAAGCTCACTTGACCTCTTTCGTATTCAGGGGGAAGAGTAAGTGTTTTCAAAGCCTTGTCTTCGGACAAGCTTAATCTCTCTAGACGATTTCAGTTCCCTCCTTCATCTAACAGGGGGGAGTGGGGGTACACATACTCCCATCTTTGACAGAGTCTTCGCTAGAAACGTCAAACACTTGACACAATTCTCATCATGAGAATAGCTACGTCCTTAATGGACTGCTCAAAGCCTTTTCAAGCAAGATCATTCCGCAACCGTTGCTGCAGGCCACAGTGACGATGCCTGAATTCGAACACAATGACATCCAGCATCGGATCCAAAGCGCGCTATATAAGTATTAATGTTCAGTATTGGGGCGGACGAACCCAACTGATCATTCAAAAACCCAACAAGCGTCGTTGGTAAAAAGCAGCTGCCAATGATTGTTCGGCATGTATCCTGAACGGTCATTTAGAAAACCCAGGAAGCACGCTGGTGAAACTTAAGGTGTACTTGTTGTCGGACAGACGTGTCTTGAGAACGGCACCATTCCGCAAAGCCCAACAACAATGTTGGCAGATAAAGAGCATGAGCGCAGTTGCGTCTTCTCTACTGAGCAAATAAAGCCTCATTCATGAGGAAGCAAAGCCTCATTCATGAGCAAACGAAGCCTCATTCGTGAGCAAACAAAGCCTCATTCATGAGAAAGCAAAGCCTTATTCATGAGCAAACAAAGCCTTATTCGTGAGCAAACAAAGCCTCATTCACGAGCAATTGACTAAGAATGAGCCTCACTCATGAGCAAAAGAAAAAAAATTCTCTAAAGTCTTAAAACCTTCAAAACGCTTGTGGAGTCTTAAAACCTCCAATATAAAGTCACCCTCTACTACTGCAAGAGAGGATAGGCAAACACCTTGACTTTGAACGGTAATGCCGATATTTAACACATCTTGAACTCGGTACTATTATCTCTAACACTACCGAGCTGGGAGGCTAACTGTTGGGGTCGGTTTTCACCCGCTCAACATTAACGTTCAAAGACGGACAACTAAAGAAATGACCCTCCGAACTCTCGACGAACAAGGCGGAATAGTATCTAGGTCTTCACGCGAAGCAAAGCAAGTAATCATGGAAGCTGTCTGGGCAAGGTGGAGGACCATCTAAGACTTACCGAATGGAGGCCTGTTCGGCCCGACGGAGCCAACCATGGCCTCGCCAAGGCCTGACGACCACGGCCTCGCCAAGGGCCAACCACGGCCTCGCCAAGTCTAGCCGACCACAGCGTTGGCCTCGTCTAGCCGACCGCGGCTTCGGCTTCGTCTAGCCGACCACGGCTTCGGCCTAAGGGCCGACCATGTCCTCTCCTTGCCTGCTAATCACATCCTCGGTCCAATACAGTATTCGGCCCAACGACATAAAGATAGCCCAAAGCCCGGTCCAGACGCGAGGCCCACTGCGATGCAACCGACCTTAGCAGGGGAGGAATCCGCGAAGACTTAGAAATGTTTAGCCGCCTTAGAGATAATATATATAGTTGATGTAAAAGCCTTTGAGAAGGCATGGACAATCTTGTATTCAAACTTTTACACAGCAATAAACAAAGCTCTTATTCATCTCTTGCAACCTTAGCTAACCCTAGATATCTCTACTTCCTCGAAACCCTAACAAATCTAATTGTGCTAGTTTCGACTCCCACAAAGCCGAGATTCCGGAAGGAGACATTGTGCCTCTAGATGATGCATCCACTGCCTGAGTCCTGACACAGTCAAGCTAATGACTGAAAACAAGCGCTTAGTGGGAGGCAACCCACTGGTACATGTAAATTAATTTGATTTTTCGTTTTGTTTCCTCATCTTTTAATTTTTAGTGTAGATGTTTTAGATTTCCGAAACAGAATGATCCGTGTCGATCGACACGGTCCAGTGTGTCGATCGACATGTACCACAGACGACACAGCCACGACTGAAGGTAAGTGTTTTAAAAACCAGATCTATCGTATGTCTTCACTTATGTTCTTCTCCGAAAATCGAATCGATCGACAAGCATTCGTAACTTTTTCATTCTTTCACCGATTTGAGCAATTTTCGACCCTAATCCGATCAAATTTTCGTCCTCTTTTCATTTCTATTCACCATTTACTCAAAATACAAAGGTATGTCTCCCTTTTTCTTCTTTTTCAGTTCGATATTCATGAGAAAAAATGTGATTTCGAGTTGTTTTTGGGCCAATTTGGATACTTAAATTGCTTAGGATGCATTTTTCGAGTGAAATTGAACCTAATTCATGCGCTATTTACGTTGATTTTGGTGGTTTGGATTCGAATTTGAGAATGTATGAAGTTTAGGGGTTTTTAAGTGGTGAAACCGAAATTGGTGTGATATTGTGGTCGATATTGTGGCATGGACTCATAAGCTTGCTAGAGATTGTTTAGAGAGTATTTTGGTTGGTTGTTGCGTTTGGATTGTTTTGATTTGCAGATTTCTGAAACTGTTTTGGTCTGTCTCGATCGACATGATCGACACACATGTCTGTGTCGATCGACAAAGAAACGCCCAGAAACGCCCAACATGTACTGATTTCAGATCTTTGTTTGTTTGTTTTTTTATCTTGGGTTGGTTGCAGATGACTACACAGGGTACCAAGTGCCTGCAAAAAGACAGGGATGATGCGTCTGGTTCTGGTACACATGCAAAATCCATTGCATCGCGTCATCCATGGCCACTACCTGAGGGGGAGAAGATCGCCATTCAAAGGCGATGGAGTGACATTCCCGCAAAAGTTCTGATACGCGATGATGTTGTCCACAGAGAAATAACGGAGGAGTGGGATGACTATGATTCGCTTATGTACAACGAATGGTTGAAAGTGAAGCTCGCTCCGACCAGATTTGCTAACTCAAGGATAATGAGTGCTTTGGGACTCAGGACTGAGGTGTTAAAATTGCTGAAGAACGCAGGGTTAGGAAACATTTCCACACACCCCTACCCTATGTACCCTTACTTAGTACATCAATTTTTCACCTCGGTGCGATTTAGTTGTGTAGAAGGAAATGCAGAGCACGCTGATGCTGGACGACAATGGAGAGTTTCAAGATCCGAGGAGTTCGCCACATGATCCCTCTCCGGGATCTTTGCACGATGTATGGTTTCGATGAGGTTGAGATTATCAGGTACTTCCAGAGAATATCCCGAATCTACAAGCATTTTGGGCGCGATTTGGGACCGGGGTGTATGCTCCTACTGCCTCCACACACACCGATGTGAGGCATCCAGTCCTCCGCTACTTGCTCCGCCTGTTTCCACTACTATACTGTACAAGGTGGAGCCCGGGAAGATGAGGCTTCAGGAGATGGTCCTATTGTCATACGCTTTGCGCCAAGATATCTCAGACACGGCTTGGGAAGAATCTCAACCCTCGACTTGGATTGAGCCTCACCCTAACATGGGGGTTGTCTTCGCGCGCCACTTGCTGTCTTTGAAGAACACACCACTTACTCTGAAGAAGAGCAGCAAGCCCTTCGTAGCTGGTAGCCTCCTCACTAACATTTTCATATTTTGTGGTATAGATCCATCTAATTGCACTAGGGAGAGAGAAGATTGCTCTATGGACATGGACTACCTGATGAGAGCCACCTGGCTCAAGGGAGACCAGCATTGGGTTTTCCGCCCATTCCTGAGCTGATGAGGATCTTTGCGGACCCCACTGTAATGGATTTCGAGCCTGACGAGAAACTTCGGCACCCAGTTGGAGCTGTGTGCAAGCAGATTACCCGGAATACTACTCCAGCTGGTACTTCAGGCGCAGACACTTCCCGTGCTCCATCTCAGCCACCTCAGCTTCCTCCGTTACCACCCTTGCCTAGCCAACCTCTAGACGAATTTCAGAGTTGGATGGCTCAGAGTCTCCAGATCCTCTGGACTGCCGTGTCTACTTGGTCACGTTATGGATGCATCCGTCCTCGCCAACCTACTCCACGACTTTCATCATCATCTGAGGAGGATGATTAGATCCCTTATCCTTTTTCCTGTTTATTTTTATTTTCTTTCATTATCTAACTTTGAGTCAGTTTGTGTTATGTTTCTTTAGGATTTCAGAACTGATGAACTAATGCGATTTGCCAATGTTTTCCTCTTAATCGCGTCTTTTAAGTTGTGTTTTGCAGAATGATCAGTTTTGAAATTTATTTCAACGATGGAAAATGATGACCAAACTTGCGGAAATGTCCAGAGACACTGTATCGATCAACATGCATCTCTATGTCGATCGATACGGTTCAACATTTTGTCTTTAATTCCGCACAACTTATGATCTGATTCGGAAACCTGTGTCGATCGATGCAGTCTTCTATGTCGATCGACATGGGGAAAACATATGGTAAAATTTCGTTTCCTCTTCCCAAGTTCGTTATCCTTTTGATTCTTTTTGCCAAACTCAGCTTGATAACACTGAGGACAGTGTTGTTTAAGTCTGGGAGAGGTAGTTGCTAACTTTGTGTTCGTTTTTGAGAGTTAGTCCAAAACGTTTTTATTGAGTCAAAATAGTCAGGTGGAAACAATGACCCTTCTTTTGGTTTAAGTGGATCTTCTCTTTCAGTCGTGTGACCATTCTTCCAGGATCGATTTTAGAGTAAGACTAATGAAAAATTCTAAGGCTGACCAGTTAAGTAAAGACGTTTGTTACTTCCAGCATAATCTACTAGGTTAGAGCTAATTATACGGTCTCCTCGGTGATTGATTTTCATAAAGCTTGATTCCTCATTCATACCTAAATAGTGCAAATTCCTGTTGAAACTAATGGTACCCCTCTCCCTAATTTAAAAAAAAAATGATGAAGAATGGGGTGATATGATAGTTCTTGAGTATTATATGAGAAAATACAATTCCAGTGAATCAATACTCAAGAGGTGATCACCCAGAGCTCAAAAGCAGCAGTCTAAGTCCCTTAGAACGGATGTAGAGGACGAGCGATCTCACGACCCTGTCTCCTCACAAGGAACAACAATAGTGAAAGCACTGGTTTTGAGTTTCAACATTCCATTCATAAAAATAAAAAAAAAAATTTCGAATTAAATAAGTCTGGGGGAGAAAGGGTACCGAAAGTTATATGGATTCACTAGTCATGGTATAGTATGTGAATGAGTCTAGAAGGTTTTTGGCGTCAAGATCTGGGACGAGACCTTGCAATGATAACTAACGGGTTATGTTGAGTAGTCGTGGATGAATTTTGAAGGCTGCCAATGTCTATGGAGAATTACATAGTGGTCTGATTTTGAGTCGGTTATGCATTATGTGGATTACTAGCTGAAAGGGATCGGTTTAGTACTTCAAAGGAAGGTAAGTTTCTACGTTTTTCAAACCTCTTTCACATTCTTAGTGTATGTTTTGCTTGAGGGCAAGCAAATGCTAAGTCTGGGGGAGTTGATATATCATAGTTTTTACCTATTTTTGACCATGATATAAGTCCTTTTCATAGAGTCTTTTGGTATTTTTCGAGTCTTTTTGAGTCTTTGTAGATTATTGGACGATTGGAGCTTAATGGAAGCTTTTGGAGCATTTTGGAGTGTCGAGGAAAGAAGAGCCAAAGTGATCAAGTCGGAGTCGAGTTTTCGAGGCTGTGTCGATCGACACGGGCCTGTGTGTTGATCGACATGCGCGTCTGACACGTGAAGAATTCAAGTTTTGAAGAAATTCCAGTTTTGCCCAAAAAGCCCAGAAGTTTACACCAAGGCCCAATTCGATTTTTAGACAATATAAATAGTTTTTCCTTAGGTTTTCAGGTTTTTATCCAATTTTTAATTGAGACTTGAGAGAGAAGATTTGCAGAGTTTTTAGGAGATTTCAGACTTCCAGACTTCATCGTCTTGGATCTCTGTATTACTTACTCTATCTCTTTTATGCAATTTATTTCATTCATAATGTTTACATCATCTATGTCTAAGTAATTTGTTTGTTAGGTTTAGGGTGATTCAAGGGTTTGATGGGAAATAGATAGGATTGAAATTGTGTTAGGATTTATCTTTATGTTCTTCATCTAGATTGAATTAACTCTGATTTTAGGATTGATCAAGTGAAATTGGATATCTTAGGTTGCCTTAATAGATGCGAAAGTGTTATTAACAACCTAAAATAATCTTAGATGAGCAAAATTATCTATTCGCAAAGAAATTTGGCTTAGGAATTTTGTGAACAATTAAACCTGAAGTTAAAGCTTGATTTTATTCTCTAAGTTTGCAAAGAAATTTGGAATTTAGGAATTTAGTCATAGATAGTCTCTGCATCGAAAGTTGATTGATTTTACATTCGTGTTTGAGTTCTAGAACTGCTCTTAATAAAAAGCCTAACCGTTGAATATCATGTGTCGATCGACATATACCCTTGTGTCGATTGACACGATCGTATTTCTAATCATTCTTGCGAATTACCCAATGCCTAACTCCTTGTCCAATTGATTACTAGAACCGCAATCTCAATCTGTCTGCTATATTTAGTTATTTTCATCATATTCATACATTTATACTTAGCAAAATATGAATTCATAATTAATTGTGTGAATTGATTCCCTGTGGATTCGATCCCTAAGTACTACATCGATCTCTTAATTTGAGAGAGTAGAACAGGGTAAATTTGAGCATATCAACTTATCTCTAAAGGGATGACACATTCGGTGCCATAAACAAGGGCGAATGCAGTTTCGCCTGTTGCTCGGCGTGGAGTGGTGCTGTAGGACCATAATACGAATTCTAGCTCGTCGGCCCAACGACCTTTTTCTCGTGCAAGTGCTTTTTAAAACCGTCGAGAATTGTCTTATTGATTGCTTCTGCCTGTCCATTTCCTTGAGGGTAGCGAGGCGTAGACTTAGTTAGTCGAATTCTCCATTTTGCACAAAAGGTCTCGAACCGGTCAGAGACGAACTGGGTGCCATTGTCTGTAATGATTTCGTAAGGTACCCCATGACGACATATGATATTTTTCCAAACGAAAATCTCAACTTGGGCGTCTTTGATACTGGCATAGGCTTCGGCTTCTACCCACTTGGAGAAGTAATCTGTTAGAACAAGTAAAAAACGCTTCTGTTTCGAGGGATGCAGTGGTCCGATGATATCCATGGCCCATCTCATGAATGGATAGGGAGAAGTGACAGAAGAGAGCATCTCTGTTGGCTGATGAATCTTCGGAGCGTGTCGCTGACATTTTTCACACTTAGCTAAAAATTTCACACAGTCGGTGACTATTGTTGGCCAGAAATGACCATGTCGCTTAATCTTGATTGCCAATGCTTTGCCTCCCGAATGATTTCTGCAAGATCCGCTATGGACTTCTTCCATGACGTGTCTTGCTTCCGGTCCCTCTACACATGTGAGTAGAGGGACACAGAACCCTCGTCTGAGGACATTACTGTCCAGTAGGACATACCGAGCGGCTTAGTTCTGCAACTTGTGAGTTGCCCTCTTGTTTCCTGGTAGTTTTCCATCTGCAATGTATTCACGAATCTGGTTCATCCACTTCTTGTCAGAGCCATACTCGGGTTCTCCAACATCCTCATCTGTTGGGACATGGACGTCTTATACTCTAGGATCACTTTAGAGGCTTCTTGGCGAAACTGCGTCGCACTGAATAGAGCCGCCGACGGCAGAGACATCGGTGGCAGAGACGTCACGCTGAAAGGAGCCACCAAGGGCAGAGACATCGGGTTCTCGAAGAATCCTTGACCACTCATTTCACGGTGCGGATCGCTGAAGCAAACATATTCGATAACGGAAGGGTGAAAGTCCTGACTTACGAAGGAAACGCCGACCCAAAGGAACATCTACTGGCATTTGTGATTGCCATGGGACAGGTCAACTTCAGAGCAAACAAGAAAAACACAGGCCAGTGTCTCTTGTTCCTCGAAAGTCTCAAGGGACCAGCTCTCCAATGGTTCTCAAGACTTGAAAGAAATTCGATCGACAGTTTCAAACAACTCTCTGCCGCTTTCCTAAAGCTTTATGGTATATTCATGGAGCATGTAACCTCTGACGCCGACCTCTGGACAATGTCACAGGGGCAGCAGGAGACCCTTCGGAGCTTTATCGAAAGGTTCAAATCCGTCCTGTCCAAGATAGAAGGAGTAACAGACAAATCCGCACTGGACGCCTTGAGAAACGCATTATGGTACGAATCAGATTTCCGAAAGGAAATGTATGTCAACGCACCATCAACAATAAAGGATGCCCTCCATAGGGCAACGGGGTTTGCAAAGAACGAAGAGGAGTTCTGCAGATTGGCCTAAAAACATGGCAAGGCAAAACATGCCAATAATCCCGTCTCGGCCGCAAACCCACCAGCAACAAAGAAAACCAATCAAGGAGCTCACAACTTTCAAGTCGACTCGACGAGCACCGATCGAGGTCGAGGACGAAGCCGAGGCCGCGGACGAGGTCCTTGGAGCAACACATGGGTGAGAGGCCAAAGCAACTTCGACGAAGCTGCATACTGTGATCTCCACCGTATATTTGGACATTTGACTGCCAACTGTCGTGTCTTGGCCAAAAATTTAGCTACAAAGCTAGCAGCCGACACACTTAAAAGAGATATAAGTCTCAAGGACTTTGAACTAGAAGAAGACACAGAACGTCCTATCCAAAACAATGACGAGGCCCCAAAAAGGGGGAGAAGGAACGATGATCAAGATCACGGGAGTGCCTGCCAACGAATCAACTTTATCATGGGAGGATCTCGTCACTATGCCGACAGTGTGATGTGATTCCATCTGGCAACCGCGAGGTTAGGAGCGAGGCACGTGACATGGAGCTACCGCAAGGACCGGTGACATGCGCAAAGGCGAGGATGCTTACGGAAGTGATCGAGAAAATGTTCGAGGCGACACGAGGAGACAACGCGGACGAGGAGGATCGGGTCATGACACTTGTTTGGGCCGATCAACAAGATCAAGAAAGTGCCTAAGTGACAAAGCACCTTGTCTTCTACTCTTTTTCCCATGTTTGGTTTTGTCTTAATGGGTTTTCCGAACATGGTTTTTAATGAGGCATCACAAGGTCGCTTACATCTTTCACTTAGCCATTTTCACGATCTTCTAAAGGGGCTTTTCACCATCTATACATGGGCTTTTTTCTCAAATTCAAGCCCATTCATAAAGCCCAAGCCCATCACGTTTTTGATATGATCTTTCAGTCAAAAACACATTTTCCAAAGCATTTTGCATGTAGTTTATTTAATAAGTCAAACTTATTTATTATCTTTTGTATTTCCAAGGTGGGTTGCATGTAACTCACCCTTGGCCAATATAAGGAACTCTCCCCCTCATAATAAGACATCCAAGTTTTTAGTCAAAAGAAATCTTTTCTCTTAACTTGCGATCAAAACCCCGACACTTCAAAACTTTTGGACATTCTCTCTTCGAGGGAATCCTCCGGCTCTCTTGGTGCGTTATATCCAAGGAGTTAGAGTCTCTACCCTTCACCGAGTGTCTCATTACTCGTGTGATTGTATTCACGTCCATCTCTATTTCTTTCCTGTAACCCGCGTAACCCGTAACCCGTAACCCACGTACCCCGTAACCCGCGTAACCCGTAACCCACATAACCCATAATCTGCGTAACCCGTAACTCGCGTAACCCGTAACCCGCATACCTCGTAACTCATAACCCACGTACCCCGTAACCCACGTAACCCATTTCTGCGATCAACCTATCGTAAACCCTACCGTTCACGAGTTAGCTCCGCTCAAAGTCCTGATCCACGACTGGGATCGTATCAAGTGGTATCAGAGCATGCTTTGATCCAGAGCTAAGTTTTCCATCTCATCTAGTTCATTTCATTTTATTTATCACCATCGTTAATTTCATTACAATCGCTACCGAGTTTTTCTCTTTATCGATTTAATTTGTGTGTTTCATTTAAAAGAATTTTGATACGTTCTTGTGTGTTTGTTTCAAGTGGTCACAACCATGAACAAGGAGACAAGCAACACCCAAGAAAATCAATTCATTGATCGTATCATGCAACAAGTCGAGGCAAAAATGGATCAACTTTTTATCGACAAGCTCTCGGTCAATTCTCCTCAACACGTTCAACGGGCTAACGAGAAAAGGCCACAAAAGGGGGAGAATAAAAGGCAACCGGATCTCATTATGTCCGATTATGAGGATACTCCATCCGAGTATGCGTCGCGACCTAGACGGTTTTGGGAACCGAGAGATCAAAGGGAAACACAAACCCAAACCCAAAACGTCTATGGTCACGTCAAGGTAAAGATTCTCGAGTTTTATGGCAAGAACGATCTGGATATATACCTTGATTGGGAGAAGAAAGTCGATCTTATCTTCGATTGTCAAGACGTTTTCATGAGAAACCGTCTCAAACTCGTCGTTACCGAATTTTGTGGCTACGCGCTAAGGTGGTGGGAAACCCTTGTTTCCACTAGGCAACGATGTGGTGAGGATCCCGTGGTCCTTTGGGATCAACTCAAGCGCCAAATGAGGAAACGGTTCGTGCCTACTCACTACCAAAGGGAACTTCATCAATGCTTACGATGTCTCACACAAGGGTCCAAAAAGGTGGAGGAATATTTTCAAGATCTCGAAACCTTGTTGTTGCGAGAAAACATTCATGAAGACCACGAGGCTACCATGTCACGGTTTTTGGGAGGCCTAAACCGCGACATCTAAGGTCGTTTAGAGTTGCAACACTATGAGGAGATCGAAGAAATGTTTCATAAGGCCATCCTTATTGAACAACAGCTCGCCCGGCGGTCCACCAAATCAACCCCATTTCCGAATGCTTCAAGTATAAGGAGAGCAAGCCGAGCTATCCTAAGGAGAAACCTACCATTTTTGAGCCAAAAGACGATATCAAGGGTAAAGGGCTTTTTGATCCAAATAAAAGCCGAGACATCCGATGCTTCAAATGTCAAGGACGCGAACACATGGCGAAAGATTGCATCAACAAACGAGTGTTCGTCCTTCTCAACAATGGAGAAATAGTCTTAGATGATGAGTCCGAACAAGAACAGTCTACCGATGAAACTGAGGAACCACCGGTTCAAGGAGAGCTACTTGTCGTGCAACGGACCCTAAGCTTACAATCCAAGGACAACGATCAAGCACGACGTGAGAATCTCTTCCATACCCGATGCGTTGTCCAAGATAAGGTATGTAGTCTTATCATTGATGGGGGAAGTTGTACAAACGTAGCAAGCGTCATGATGGTTCAAAAGTTGGGTCTTACGGTCCGAAACCACCCGCGACCGTATAAGCTTCAATGGCTTAACGACAAAGGCGAGATGAAGGTTGGAAGCCAAGTGA
This sequence comes from Arabis hirsuta, assembly GCA_964056655.1. Taxonomy (NCBI): domain Eukaryota; kingdom Viridiplantae; phylum Streptophyta; class Magnoliopsida; order Brassicales; family Brassicaceae; genus Arabis; species Arabis hirsuta. The sequence continues at coordinate 30,022,315 of OZ053303.1, forward strand.
CGGTACCTTTGAGTATTGGGAAGTATAAAGATGAGGTCGTGTGCGATGTGACATGGAGCTACTGCAAGGACCGGTGACACGCGCAAAGGCGAGGATGCTTACGGAAGCGATCGAGAGAATGTTCGAGGCGACACGAGGAGACAACGCGGACGAGGAGGATCGGGTCATGACACTTGTTTGGGCCGATCAACAAGATCAAGAAAGTGCCTAAGTGACAAAGCACCTTGTCTTCTACTCTTTTTCCCATGTTTGGTTTTGTCCCAATGGGTTTTCCGAACATGGTTTTTAATGAGGCATCACAAGGTCGCTTACATCTTTCACTTAGCCATTTTCACGATCTTCCAAAGGGGCTTTTCACAATCTCAAATTCAAGCCCATTCATAAATCCCAAGCCCATCACGTTTTTGATATGATCTTTTAGTCAAAAACACATTTTCCAAAGCATTTTGCATGTAGTTTATTTAATAAGTCAAACTTATTTATTATCTTTTGTATTTCCAAGGTGGGTTGCATGTAACTCACCCTTGGCCAATATAAGGAACTCGCCCCCTCATAATAAGACATCCAAGTTTTTAGTCAAAAGAAATCTCTTCTCTTAACTTGCGATCAAAACCCCGAAACTTCAAAACTTTCAGACATTCTCTCTTCGAGGGAATCCTTCGGCTCTCTTGGTGCGTTATATCCAAGGAGTTAGAGTCTCTACCCTTCAACGAGTGCCTCATTACTCGTGTGATTGTATTCATGTCCATCTCTATCTCTTTCCCGTAACCCGCGTAACCCGTAACTCGCATACCGCGTAACCCGTAACCCACATACCCCATAACCTGCATAACCCATTTCCGCGATTAACCTACCGTAAACCCTACCGTTCACGAGTTAGCTCCGATCAAAGTCCTGATCCACGACTGGGATCGTATCACAGTGTCCGCAATTAAGGCATACCAGCGACGTGTCGACGTTAGTGAAAATTGGTCTACACCATCAACATTCGCCAACGACATAATCACATTCGAAGAACATGAAACAGAAGGCATTGATCGGCCACATAGCGACCTTCTCGTCATTCAACTAATCATCGATGATCGCGACGTGGCACGCATAGTGATTGATACAGGCAGTTCCATTGACGTGGTCTTCCAAGATATCCTCCAACGGATGAGTATAAACCTCTCCCGAATCCATTCCTCACCCAAACCAATCATAGGATTCTCTGGCGAAACCACGATGACTATGGGGACCATTAACCTGCCCGTGCGAGCTAGCAACCTTACGAAAATTGTTGAGTTCTCCATCTCTGATAATCCGGCTATTTATAACATGATCCTGTGAACATCCTGGATTAATTTGATGCTAGCAGTACCGTCAACTTACCATCTGTGCATCAAATTCCCAAATCCTGAAGGCATCAAAACAATATGGTGTAGCACAAACTCAGGAATCCTGCCCGCCTCTTATAGCAACTACAGATCGACGAGGATCACAGGAAAGAGGGTCTTGTGCCAACTTGCGATCATGTCATCTCAGTCTGCATCGACGATGACCACCCGGAATGATGCGTGGAAATAGGCACCAAACTCGATGACCAAATCAAGATTGGGGTTGTTTCCTTCCTAAAAAAAACATCAACACCTTTGCTTGGGCCGCCGAAGATATGCCTGGCATCGATATTGGCATCCCTAACCACAAATTGCATGTTGATCCAACCTTCAAACCCATCAAGCTGAAATGACGGAAGCTAGGACCTGAGAGGGCCAAGGCAGTAAACGACGAGGTGGAAAGAATTATGCGCGTCGGATCGATAATAGAGGCCAAGTACCCCGACTGGCTCGCAAATCTAGTCATCGTAAAAAAGAAAAATGGCAAGTGGCGCGTTTGCGTGGATTTCACCGACCTGAATAAAGCTTGTCCTAAGGACAACTTTCCTTTACCACACATCCATCGTCTGGTCGAGGCAACCGCTGGCAACAAACTCCTATCCTTCATCGATGCATTCTCAGGGTACAATCAGATCTTTGATATATCCCATATTTTACCTATTTTACTATATATTTTACTACGTTTTCTATTCATTTATCTACGGTTTTATACCTTTAAATGTAGTTTTTCTCGTAATTGTAGTTTTAGAGTCTTAACAGGGAAATCAAGGAAAAATGAGCAAAAAGATCCAAATTAGGTGTAAACCAAGCTACAGAAACTTTCATAAGCCAAAGACACCATCAAGAACAAAGAATTCACAAGAATCAACATTCTATCAAATTGGATAGAACGTATACGCCAGAAGTTCAGCAGTGAACGGAGGATCAAATCGATTTGGAATTGGATGAAACTAGGTTTGAAGATATATCTTTAAGTAAGCTTCACAATGAAGTTTGAATCATCTCAATTGGATCTGTGAATAGGAAGTTACACTGGATTTAGTGAAGATACGTCTAGCTGCCTCAGAAATGAAGCAAGTGCAGAATCGATCCAAATACCGGGCTGCCTCATGGACCAATATTCTGGGCTGATGCCAGCACAAATCAAGGCAATTTTTCCCCAATACCGGTCGTGATCCATGAACGAAATCCCAACCGACGTTGAAGCAGCTTTGACGTAAAAAGACGGATTTGACCTAAATGAAGCCCTAGAAGACCCTAAGCCTATATATACTTGTTTTTAGCCTTTTCTTAGGGATCATGCCGAAACAATAGAGTATTGTTTCATACAGTAGCATCCAGCACGAGTTCTCTTGGTGTTCTTCTTTAGATTTGGATTCTAGAGCAATCCGGTGGATGATCTCGCTTTGTATCTCGATATAGAGAAGAATCCTCTTACCCTTACTCTTTAATTCAAGTTTATTTATCATGAATTCATCATCTATCTCTGGTTTTTTCGTGCATCATGTCTGAGTAGTTTTATTTTTTAGGTTTTAGGTTTTCAATGAGTTTCATAATTCGATAATTGATTGATGATTGTTTAGGGAATACATTAGAGTCTTCTTCTTTACTTATACTCAATGCATGATCGCTTTACCGTGCATTTAGTGATCTGATCTTAGGTTTATATACTCTCCAAAAGCTTGTTATATTGCCTGAACTAGTATTTGACGAGCCAAAAGCCTTAACAATTCGAAAGGTTAGTTAAGGAGTGCGGTGAACTTTATCAAACTTGAACTTTTAATGCATGTTTTCACCTTGTAATAACCTGCGACAGTTGAGTCTATTAGGATGTTAAAACGTAGATGGTTAGTTACGTCACGATAGTGGGATAACCTTAAATCAGTGCTTTGTGTTCTAGACGGTTCATAATTCATAAATCCCTAAAATCAATCAATCTTTATTGTTGCATGATTCTCTGCGAAACTTCATCAATCAATTCACATTCGTTGCTTGCTTACTTTATTTTCAATCACAAAAACGACAAAAATAACTTGTTCTAGCTTAGTTTTATTCATTACAATTTGAAGTGTTCCTAAAAAGTCCTTGTGGATACGATCCCTTATCTATACTAGCCGTGATTGATGTGCACTTGTAGGTAGTTAGTTGAGAGGTAAAACTTGACTCGCATCATGTTTTTGGTGCCGTTGCAGGGGTCTTCGAAGAACATCAACTTTGAATTTTTGACTAAAACTCAGTCTAGAACGCTTTAATATCAGTTTTTCTTTTTATTTCGATTTTATTTCTTTCTTTTTCGACTTTGATTTCTCGTTTTCTTTTATCCTTTTCCGTTTGTTTCAGGTGTTTATGCATAGTACTAGAAATTCTAACGAGAAAAATCTAGTTGTACCTGAGCAAGAAATCGATAAGCTTGAATGAGCCCTTAGGAGACAAAGGCAACTAAGGATGGCCGATCAAACTGATGAGCACGTCATAAATGAGGAGGAACGAACCATCACTATTGCTGCTGCTACTGCTGCTCTTGATAGAGAGAACCAACCCGTGGAGCAACCATTGGGTGCCCACCTAAGCCAACCAATCCGTAATGATGCAATCCACAATCCTCCGGAGAACATTGTTAGGAATCCAGTTGGTGGAAATGATCAACATCTCATTCCACCTGAGAATTTGAGAATGCAACAACAAGTTCCACATCTTCAACCTCAAGGGAACCAAAATTTCCAACAACCCTTGCGTCAAAGACAAGTCAAACATCAAACTATCGGAGATGTCGATTCCTCCGATGCTTTCTTCTTTGATAGAAACCCCATCCGCCCACCCCTACCTCAAAGGAATGATTTCGAGATCAAACCTCAAATCATTGCATTGGTGAAACAAATCCAATTCCATGGGCTGTCCACAGAGCATCCTCTTGACCACATCGATACTTTCGAAGAAATTTGCAGTATGACTCGTGCTAATGGAGTTCATGCCGACTACTTTAAGTGCAAGCTCTTTTCGTTTTCTCTAAACGATAAGGCACTTGGATGGATGAAGTCTCTACCTCCATGGCCCATCACTACTTGGGACAAATACAAAGGAGTTTTCTTGAACCAGTTCTACACTAAACAAAGATCGAATTCTATAAGGAACAAGATCTCAAGTTTCAAGCAAGGACCAACCGAATCCTTCTTTGAAGCCTTGGAACGTTTCAAGGAGTACACTAGGGACTGTCCTAATCATGGTTTCTCTGAAAGAAACTTATGAAATATCTTATACAATGGAATCGATTACAAGCACTAAACATCCTTGAATGCTGTGAGTAATGAAAATTTCATGACCAAGCTTGTATCGGAGGCAAAGCTTTTGATTGAGAACCTTGCTGCTAGTGATGCTAATTGTTCTCAAGACTACAATAGGAGCATCAACACCACTAGATCATCAACCGATTCAACTCAAATTTTGGAGCTCAAGAACATGGTTTCACAACTACTTAAGAGTCAAAGAGGAGTTCATGGTGTTGAAGACATTAATGATACAAGTTATGATCCTAATATGGAACGTATTGGAGATGGAATGGAGGAGAATCAAGAGGAAGTGAACTACATAGGAGGAAACTATGGGAATCGAAATTTCAACAACAACTTTCAATCTCACCCAAATCTGTCCTATCGGAGCAACAATGTCGAGAACCCTCAAGATCAATTCTATCTTCGACAAAACTTTAACCAAGGAGGCCAATATCAGTCCAAGCAACCATTATTTTCTAAGGGAATGTATCAAGTGAAACCACCATTCAACCCATCCCAACCAACCAAGCCGGTTTCTTTTGATGTTAAACTCGAAGATATGAAGAATCAAATGCTAGAAGATTTTGGCCAACACAAGAAAGAAGTAAACCAAATGGTGGACAGTAGGAATTCGGAACTTAACACAAAGATTGAGTCTATTGCTACTCATCTCTCTAAGATGGATACACAACTCATTCAAACTTGCAATGTTGCTTCTACTAAAGAAGAGGAGGCCCTGGTCACTCCTAAACCACTTGAAGAAGAAGTTATCTTGGTCCAAAAACAAAAAGAGGAATGCCTTCCTGGCAAATCTAAGAGAACTTACAATAGAAGACTAAAGAGGATACCTTTGCAAAAAGTCGATAATCCGGGAAAGTTTATTTTTCCATGCTCTATTAATGGAAAAGAGATCCACGATTGCTTGTGTGATACTGGAGCAAACATCAATGTCATGTCACTAGCCATGGGAAAGGAACTTGGAGTGGTTGATTTCAAACCATCCAAAGTCTATATAGAGTAAGCCGATTTGTCATCCTCTACACCTTATGGAATGCTTGAAAACGTCATGGTCAAAGTAGGAGAGGGGATTGTTCCTACTGATTTTCAAGTGTTGGAGATGAAGACCAGAAAGTTGAATCCATTGATACTTGGATTACAATTCTTAGCGACAGCCGGAACAATCGTTGATTTTCCAAACTGAAGAATCTCTTTCGCCAATATCAACAAGAATATCTTCTATGATGAAGTAGATGTTTAGCGTATACCAAGCTCGATTGGAGTAAAAGATATGAAGCCTAGTATAGACCCTAGAGATGCCAAGAAAGGAGTCAAAGAAGAAGATCATAAAGCTAAAATGAAGATAGTTGCAAAACTGTCCAAGGACCATAAGGACATTTCCGAAGATGTCAAGACAACTTTGACACCTATGGATGATGCTAAGAATGAGAACAAAGCAAGGGAGAATTTTATCTTTGAGAACATGGTGATAAAGATCTTCGTCCCAAGAGAAGACAAGATCAACAGGGAAACTATCAAGCGTAAGCTTGAAAACACTTTGAAGCTTTTCCCGGAAGCATTAGTTGTCAAGTATGACAATGGAGATTCACTTGGAGTCATCATAGAAGTTGAAAGATCAAAGCCTAATGAAGCTAAAGGAACAACCATTCCCCTAGTGGATCCGCCGGAAGTCTAAAATCTTCAAAGGAGTCGAGTTATTTGACTTTAAACAAGCATTTTGTGGGAGACAACCCACATTTTTATTTTTATTTATGTATTAATTAGTTTTTAAAATTTTAATTTTGGTTTTCATAAGTTTATTTTACACTAATTTATTTTATTTTGATTTTTCAGGATTTAAAAAAAATAAAAAAAAGGTCGCCGGCCGGTACCGGTCACGATACCGGACCGCGACCCGATCGGTATCGACCTTACCACAACATGACATCAGTACCGGACGATGCACGCGACCATTATCGCGACACATCCGACCCGCAACACAACGGCCCAGTATCGGTCCCGCATACCGGTCAAGAATCGCGACCAATACTCGCGACACGATGCCTCGACCCACGACATGAGCTCTACCGCGACACGAGCTTGACCCACGACACGACGCACGTCCGTCCCGTGACACGATGAAGATCCTTAGCGCGACACGATGAAATGTTTACCGCGACACGAGGCGGATTGTCCCGTGACACGATGACATTTTTCCGTGACACGATGCTTGATACCGGACATGCATCTCAGTCGTCCTACGCGATCGGTATTCGAGTCCCACCCATACCACGACACGACCCACAGTTCCGCGTACCGTCCCGCATGTCACTCGTGTCGCGACACGATCCGGTCGTCCCGCGACACGAGCCAGTCTTACCACGACACAGCCCAGACCTTACAGCGACACGAGGTATGTTTCGGTCACGATTTTGGTCGGTCCAACCGACCGGTATTCGACCGGTCCGATCCGGGTAAGTTTTCTACACCATTTTCAAACCGATTTAACCGGTTCTAAACCGATTTTAACCGTACTTAAACCTAAAACATCACAAAATCTGATTTTTAAAGGCTTTTCCAAATTTATTTTTGTCATTTGCAAACACAACTTCATATTTTCTCTCTCAAATGTGTTCTTGAGCTCAAGAACCCTAAAAATTCAATTTTGGAGTTTTATCGCAATTCACTAAAATTTGTTTAGTTTTTCACTAGGAATTCAATTCCTAATCTCATATTTCACTAAACCCAAGATAATTTCTCTCTAAAACCCTCTTTTTGTCTATTTCTTATTCCACCGATAAATGTCTGCCTTTCTACGATACTCTTCGCAGTAACAAGAAATTCGAATGGACAGACAAATGCGAAGACGCTTTCCAGCAGCTAAAGCAGTACATGGCTAGTCCTCCCGTCCTTGCAAAACCAGTCGAAGGCGAGCCTATGTTCTTGTACATGGCTGTGTCTGAAATAGCAGTTAGCGGGGTGCTTATTCGAGACTAACGCGGCGAGCAGAAGCATGTCTTCTACGTTAGCAAGACCTTAACAGACGCCGAGACACGATACCCTCAGATGGAGAAGTTGGTGCTGTCTCTCTTCATGTCTGCTCGAAAATTGAGGCCGTATTTTCAATCTCATACAATCGTTATTCTGAGCACTTTCCCACTTCGCTCTATCTTGCACAATCCAAGTCAATCCGGCAGACTTGCAAAATGGGCTATCGAGCTAAGTGGGTATGACATTGAGTTTTGCGCCAGGACCGCTGCCAAATCTCAAGTGTTGGCCGATTTCCTCATCAAACTCCCAGACGAAGATTGCATCATCGAACATCCAAATCTAACTTGGCAGTTACATGTTGACGGATCCTCCTCCAAAAGTGGTTATGGAGTCGGCATCCGCTTAACCCCCCCCCCCCCGACAGGCAAAATTGTTGAATAGTCAATCCGCCTGGGCTTTAGGCCGGGTACGAAGCCCTCATCGCTGGCATGAAGCTCACCCAGGGCCTTCAAATTGACCGGGATAAAACGTTTTGCGACTCATAGTTGGTCATCAACCAGTTTAACGGGGAGTATGCCACCAAAGACGATCGCATGGAAGCATATCTCTTGATAGCAAAGGAATTGGCAACACAATTTAAGGAGTTCAATTTGACAAGGATTCCTCGGGGCGAGAACAGCAACGTCGATGCATTGGCCACCCTCGCCTCTACGTCCGACCCAGACTTCAGACGAGTAATCCAGGTGGATTTCATCGAATTCCCCAGCATTGCTCCTCCCGCTGAGGTAAATGTTCTTACTAGAGCCCAAGCCGCGAAGAAGAAAAAAGAGCAAGACGAGGCAGCGGTTGTGGGAAAAAAGAACACAAAAAAGGAAGTAACTTCCAACTTACCTCTGTCCAGTCCGAAAGAGTCACTTTCGCCAGCGAGCTCCTCTAAACAGCTCGTAGATATAGAGCCACCTGCAACCCAAACGACACCTCCCGTTTCCACCAACGATACTACTACTCCTGCCCCTCCACTCGACGACGATATCATCATTGCGAACGACGACTCCGAAGCCACCGAATATGGTTGCGATATCAAGTGGCTGGACAAAATTATAGAGTACATCTCCGATGGCACATTGCCAACAGACAAATGGGAGGCTCACAAACTTCGGGCGCAAGCCGCTCGTTTCATTCTCCTCGACGGCAATGTCTTCAAGTGGAGGTTCTCAGGACCATTGCTTTCCTGCGTCGAAGGACAGAAGGCTCGCGAAATAATGAAGGTGGTCCACAACGGCTCTTGTGGAAACCACTCCGGTGGCAAGGCTCTTGCTATTAAAATCAAGCGTCATGGATATTTTTGGTCGACTATGGTCAAGGACTATGAGAATTTTTCTGCGAAATGTGAGAAATGTCTGCGTCACGCCCCAAAAATCCACTAGCCCGCCGAACTCCTTTCTTCGGTTACATCGCCCTACCCATTCATGCGATGGGTTATGGACATCGTTGGCGCCTTACACCCATCTCGTCAGTAACGATACCTATTGGTCTTGATGGACTATTTTTCCAAATGGGTGGAAGCTGAAGGGTTCGTTCGCATTCGTTTTCTCTCCGCTTTGCTCTTAACTTCTTGGCAGCCGGACGAAAAGCAATCTCATCGGTAGCCTCAACAACCGCGACTAGAGCGTCAGAGTAGACTGGTCTCGACAAACTACCACTGTCGGATGCTGACGAAAGAACCATTCTCCTTCCGAGAAGGAAGGGATCAGCGACCATATCTCCAGAATCATCTAAGTCGCTCGAAACGTCAATTTGTGGAATCATAAAACATCTTCCTGAATTCACCTCTCCGCTGTACCAAAGATCAACGATCCGAATCAATTTAGCGCCACAAACCAAGCCTTGCTACCAAGTCCTTGAAGAAAAAAAATAAAATAAAATAAATCTCCCGAGTCAACTCACTGAGTCAACTCGCCAGATCCGACTATGAACGGTTTTCGCCGGAATCTCATGGTCGCACGCGGCTGCTCTCTTTCCCCTTGCGACACTTCCCTGCCAAAGCTTGGCTCTATGGAGCTCGACGATGCCGAAATTGACGGTCGCATGCAGTCGCATGCCGATGCCGAAATTGACGGTGGTAGAGTCTCGTCGCCACCTTTGTATTTATCGGAGAATCGAGACACGTCGGAGGAGAGGCAAGCCGGCGACAGGAGAGGCAAGCCAGCGACAGGAGAGGCAAGGCTAGCCGGTGATAGGAGAGGCAAGGCCGGGGACGGTCGACGGAATACGGGAAAACAAAAAAATCCTACAAAAAAAATAACAATAAAATAAAGAAGAAAAAAAGGAGATGATTTTTACCTTGTGCTTAGGGAAAAGTGAATTGGTGGAAAATAACTCCAGGGAAACATACTTATTTATACTTGGAGAATTTTCTAAAATCATTTAGTTCTTGGTAAAATTCTTGAAATTTTCCAGCAGGCCTCAAAGCCCACTAACGCAACAAGACCATCAACCTACTCAGTCTCCTAAGACAATAAAAAGAAAACAAGCCCACGAAAACACGTGACATCAGCTCGAAGCGGAATAAAAAGAACTTCCCGAGTTCGATGACAAGACGTCCACGCCTGTCAACTTCGCAGTCCAACATATCAATCTCAGACTCCATAAACTTTTACCTTGGCATCATCATAACTCGATACTACCAAGTTGGAGGGCTAACTGTTGGGGTCAGATTTCACCCATATGAGATTGATATAGCGACGAGGTCAATCTAGGCCCAAAATGACATTAAGCCCATAAGCAAAATGAGCTTAATTGAATAATGGGTCTAAATTAGATTTATTGTTTAATGAGCCAAGCCTATTTTATTAGCTGGCCCATTTTGGATATTTTACTATATATAGTTCGATAACATTTTGGATATTTCACTATATATTCCTTTTGATGATAAAACCTATTAAGACCTTAAAATCTACATGTACAAGAAAACTATCTCTTTTGGTCCAAAAGCTTTATTAATATAAGTGAAAACGGTAAAATATAGGGTATATCATTTGTGAAGAAGAAGGATGGGAGTTTCCGATTATGCATTGATTACCGGGGACTCAACCGAGTCACTGTGAAAAACAAGTATCCTTTGCCGTGGATTGATAAGTTGTTGGATCAATTGTGAGGGGCTAATTGGTCCTCCATGATTGACTTGGCGTCGGGTTACTATTAGATTCTTATCGATGAGGCATATGCTAGGAAGACTGCTTTCAGGACGAGATACAAGCATTTCGAGTTTGTGGCGATGTCTTACGGGTTAACTAATGCACAAAGCAGCATTCCTGAGGCTGATGAACAGGGTATTTCTGGATATTTTAGATGAGTTTTTGATCATCTTTATTGATGATATTCTATTGTATTAAAGGAGTCCTGAGGAGCACGAGATTCATCTAAGACTGGTTATGGACATGCTGCGGGAACAAAGGCTGTATGCTAACTTGAGCAAGTGCAATTTTTGGCAGTAGAAGATGGGTTTTCTCGGTTATGTGATTTCTACAGATGGAGTTTCTGTGGATCCGGCAAAGATAGAGGATATCGTGTCAGGAAGCACTCAATCATCTTTTGATGTTTGACGAACTCGACTTCGTCAACGAACGATGTGACCAAGCCATGGTTCGCATCGCAAATTACCAACACGTCGCCGCAAAATACTACAACTCCAATGTCCGACCTCGCAAGTTTTCTGAAGGGGACTTAGTGCTACGCGAAGTCTTCCAAGAAACTGCAGAACGTAACGCCGAAAAAACTTGGAGCTAATTGGGAAGGACCCTACATCGTCACCAAAGTGGTCAAACTAGGCATCTACAAACTCGCCCACATGACTGGCAAACCAGTCTCACGTTCCTGGAATTCGCGACATCTGAAAAAGTATTTTCACTAGGATACTTTACATTCACAACATGAACTATGAGACGACTTGATCCCTAAAACAAGGTACGTAGGCAGCTCATCTTTGGGTGGGTTCAGCTGTCCCCCCTCCTAAAAAGGGGGAGTGGGTACGTATACTCGTATACTCCCAATTCTTGTAACCACTTTTCATGATTAAACAAAAGCATGATTTTGACTAAACTCGTCTACATCCTTCACAGATTTTTTAAGTCTCACAAAAACATACATACATTTATCACATCCTATACAGATCAATTATCGTCTTAACTACAATCACACATTTTACACTTACTCTCGTTGCTGCTCGCCACAGTGACGAATCTATCCAAATACTACAGATCTGACAAACACATCCTTCGCAGGATTAAATGCGCGCTATACAAATAAAAATGTTCATTATCGGGCGGATATGTTCAAAGAGGAACATATGCGTAACCCGGAATGATCATTCTCTAAACCCAACTCAGAAATTGTTGGTTCTATCGCATATATGTTCATTATCGAGCGGATATGTTTAAAGAGAAACATGTGCGTAATCCAAAATTTTCACCTTAAACCCAACAAAAGAAACGTTGGTCGCTACACGATACATGTTCGGCTTGGAGCAGACTTATCAATAAGGACTCATCTGTAAACCAAAATGATCTTCCAAAAACTCAATAATCTGACTATTGGTCCTACCCGCAAAACTTGCTCATTTCCTTGATCAGGCTCGTCAATTGAAACTCGCCTGTAAACCAAAAGTCGGAGTCACAGAATAAAACCCAACTCACAAAACGTTGGTCGCATCACAAGTTAGACATCTAAGTTATTTTTGGAGCGGACTTGTTAATGAAAACTTGTCCGTAAACCAGAATACTTAGCCCGAAACCCAATACACGAGCTATTGGTAACCTCAAACATCTAAGTTATTTTTGGACCAGACTTGTTAATAAGAACTCGTCCATAAACCAAGATACTTAGCTCTAAACCCAGCACACAACAAATCGCTGGTCTAAATTCGGTGTTCATTGCTGGAGCGGACTTATTCACGGGAACATATCCGTAAACGAGAATGTTCGTCTCAAAAAACCCAACAACTTAATCGTTGGTCATTATGCAATAACGTGTTCATTCTCGGAGCAGGTGTGTCGACAAAGGCTCGCCTGTAAACCAAGAAATTCATCAGAAAACCCAACAACTTAATCGTTGGTCATTATGCAATAACGTGTTCATTCTTGGAAGTTCATCAAAAAACCTAGCTAACCTATCGCTGGTCCTAACTCTAATACAGTTGAACTTTGGAAACGAACAATTCAACGACAGCATGCAAGCCAAAAATGACGGTAAACAAAAGGATAAACACCCTCCAAGCTTAATCAAAGACAAAATCCAAAGTAAAAAAAAAATGCGAGAACGCTAAAACAAAAAAAAAACGTAACTAAGGGGCGGTCTCGTTAAACATCGTCAACAATCTCGATGGCCGGCTCAGAAGGAGTCGCTGCCATAGAGTTTGACAAATCATCATCGCTTGACAAACTAGAGGAACTCGAATCCGAGTCAGCCTCCTCTTCAATGGCATCAGCGTCCAACTCCTCAACTCGATCATCAGTCGTGATAACCGGTGAATCCTTAAGGAACCCTTCAAGTTCGCGCACATGCTTAGCAAACACCTCGTCTGCGAGTGATAGGTCTACCTCCTGTTTCTCAAGCTCAACGAGCTCTTCGCTAAGATCAAGCGCCTTGTCACTCTGAACCAACTTTACGAACTCAATGTTACTCCGGACTTCAGCAAGATCAATTATGTCAATCTTTGGTTGGCCATTGATCACTCTAATCTTCTCCGTAGCATGCACAGTCCTCGCCTCATACTTCGCCGCCAGTTCGCGCTTCACTTCGTCAACAGCTCGTTGCACAGCCGCATCTTGAAGTTTGGCAACAACATCTAAGCGAATGGTAAGGTCAGAGACTTCCTTCTGAAGACGCTTCCTCTCGGATTCAGACTCTCTAAATATCCCATCCTTCTCGCGACACCTATCCTCGATTTCCTTCATAGAAGCTTCTAGAGTAACAACGCGATCTTCCCCGTCCCTTTTCTGCTTCTTGTGATCATCACAAGCCTTCTGAACGTTAGCAAGCTGACTACAATCACACATGGGTGCAAGAGTTCCAGCAATGCTTGCTCTTGGAACTAACACTCTCGCATTATATCCTCTTCTGGCCTCGGCAGCTCTCCTCTCACGAGCAGAGGGTTTCCTCACGTTGTCCGGCATCTCTGGCAAAGAAATCTGCAAAGTAACTCCGAAGCGACGAGCACGAGTTTCTCTGACTCTGCGTAAAGAAAAATCTTCCTTCTAGCTATACTTCTCAGCAGCAAGTATATCGCGAAGAATGAATAAGTCACTCAGCAACCTCTCAATGCGACTCAGAACTGCAAAAAACAACAACAAGAGAAAATGGTTAGAATCGCGAACCTCCGTATCTAGGCAAGCAAAAAAAAGACGACTTTAAAAACCATCAAGGAATGGTAAGCTAAACACAAATGCACGGTAGGGTCTGCTACCGCGAGTCCCCCTTCTCTTTCGAAGCATGTCTAGATGATCGCGACCAACAGATGCTTCATTGATTTTCACAAAGAAAAACTTTTCCGACCAAAAACGATCTATGTTGGGAAAATCCCCGACGACTTGGAGATCCGGTTTGCCCTTAAGGAAATAAAGGATTTTTCCATGGAGCTAGTTTTCAAACCTCCAGAAGACTCAACAGATGGTCAACTCCAACTTCGTAGCCACACTTATAGCTGCGTACCATAATCCCGACAAAGTGGCGCATCTTGCTAGGCGTGATCTGAGCAACAGCAAGGTTGGTCCTCCATAAGAGGTCAAGAATAGCGTCAGGGATCGGGAACCACAGGAAGCACGCATAAAATTGTGTTTCATACCGAGTGAAGTAGCCCTCTGGAGGATGATCTGCCCGTGCATCTCAGCAAGGAGCGACTAGCTCGACTACGTCGGGAAAACCAAAGCAAGCATTGTGGAAATCCAAAGATTTTGGAGTAGACATGGTGGATCCAGGCAAATCGTTTTCTCTCCGCTTTGCTCTTAACTTCTTGGCAGCCGGACGAAAAGCAATCTCATCGGTAGCCTCAACAACCGCGACTAGAGCGTCAGAGTAGACTGGTCTCGACAAACTACCACTGTCGGATGCTGACGAAAGAACCATTCTCCTTCCGAGAAGGAAGGGATCAGCGACCATATCTCCAGAATCATCTAAGTCGCTCGAAACGTCAATTTGTGGAATCATAAAACATCTTCCTGAATTCACCTCTCCGCTGTACCAAAGATCAACGATCCGAATCAATTTAGCTCCACAAACCAAGCCTTGCTACCAAGTCCTTGAAGAAAAAAAATAAAATAAAATAAATCTCCCGAGTCAACTCACTGAGTCAACTCGCCAGATCCGACTATGAACGGTTTTCGCCGGAATCTCGTGGTCGCACGCGGCTGCTCTCTTTCCCCTTGCGACACTTCCCTGCCAAAGCTTGGCTCTATGGAGCTCGACGATGCCGAAATTGACGGTCGCATGCAGTCGCATGCCGATGCCGAAATTGACGGTGGTAGAGTCTCGTCGCCACCTTTGTATTTATCGGAGAATCGAGACACGTCGGAGGAGAGGCAAGTCGGCGACAGGAGAGGCAAGCCGGCGACAGGAGAGGCAAGGCTAGCCGGTGATAGGAGAGGCAAGGCCGGGGACGGTCGACGGAATACGGGAAAACAAAAAAATCCTACAAAAAAAAAACAATAAAATAAAGAAGAAAAAAAGGAGATGATTTTTACCTTGTGCTTAGGGAAAAGTGAATTGGTGGAAAATAACTCCAGGGAAACATACTTATTTATATTTGGAGAATTTTCTAAAATCATTTAGTTCTTGGTAAAATTCTTGAAATTTTCCAGCAGGCCTCAAAGCCCACTAACGCAACAAGACCATCAACCTACTCAGTCTCCTAAGACAATAAAAAGAAAACAAGCCCACGAAAACACGTGACATCAGCTCGAAGCGGAATAAAAAGAACTTCCCGAGTTCGATGACAAGACGTCCACGCCTGTCAACTTCGCAGTCCAACATATCAATCTCAGACTCCATAAACTTTTACCTTGGCATCATCATAACTCGATACTACCAAGTTGGAGGGCTAACTGTTGGGGTCAGATTTCACCCATATGAGATCGATATAGCGACGAGGTCAATCTAGGCCCAAAATGACATTAAGCCCATAAGCAAAATGAGCTTAATTGAATAATGGGTCTAAATTAGATTTATTGTTTAATGAGCCAAGCCTATTTAATTAGCTGGCCCATTTTGGATATTTTACTATATATAGTTCGATAACATTTTGGATATTTCACTATATATTCCTTTTGATGATAAGACCTATTAAGACCTTAAAATCTACATGTACAAGAAAACTATCTCTTTTGGTCCAAAAGCTTTATTAATATAAGTGAAAACGGTAAAATATAGGGTATATCATTTGTGAAGAAGAAGGATGGGAGTTTCCGATTATGCATTGATTACCGGGGACTCAACCGAGTCACTGTGAAAAACAAGTATCCTTTGCCGTGGATTGATAAGTTGTTGGATCAATTGTGAGGGGCTAATTGGTCCTCCATGATTGACTTGGCGTCGGGTTACTATTAGATTCTTATCGATGAGGCATATGCTAGGAAGACTGCTTTCAGGACGAGATACAAGCATTTCGAGTTTGTGGCGATGTCTTACGGGTTAACTAATGCACAAAGCAGCATTCCTGAGGCTGATGAACAGGGTATTTCTGGATATTTTAGATGAGTTTTTGATCATCTTTATTGATGATATTCTATTGTATTAAAGGAGTCCTGAGGAGCACGAGATTCATCTAAGACTGGTTATGGACATGCTGCGGGAACAAAGGCTGTATGCTAACTTGAGCAAGTGCAATTTTTGGCAGTAGAAGATGGGTTTTCTCGGTTATGTGATTTCTACAGATGGAGTTTCTGTGGATCCGGCAAAGATAGAGGATATCGTGTCAGGAAGCACTCAATCATCTTTTGATGTTTGACGAACTCGACTTCGTCAACGAACGATGTGACCAAGCCTTGGTTCGCATCGCAAATTACCAACACGTCGCCGCAAAATACTACAACTCCAATGTCCGACCTCGCAAGTTTTCTGAAGGGGACTTAGTGCTACGCGAAGTCTTCCAAAACACAGCAGAACGTAACGCCGAAAAACTTGGAGCTAATTGGGAAGGACCCTACATCGTCACCAAAGTGGTCAAACTAGGCGTCTACAAACTCGCCCACATGACTGGCAAACCAGTCTCACGTTCCTGGAATTCGCGACATCTGAAAAAGTATTTTCACTAGGATACTTTACATTCACAACATGAACTATGAGACGACTTGATCCCTAAAACAAGGTACGTAGGCAGCTCATCTTTGGGTGGGTTCAGCTGTCCCCCCTCCTAAAAAGGGGGAGTGGGTACGTATACTCGTATACTCCCAATTCTTGTAACCACTTTTCATGATTAAACAAAAGCATGATTTTGACTAAACTCGTCTACATCCTTCACAGATTTTTTAAGTCTCACAAAAACATACATACATTTATCATATCCTATACAGATCAATTATCGTCTTAACTACAATCACACATTTTACACTTACTCTCGTTGCTGCTCGCCACAGTGACGAATCTATCCAAATACTACAGATCTGACAAACACATCCTTCGCAGGATTAAATGCGTGCTATACAAATAAAAATGTTCATTATCGGGCGGATATGTTCAAAGAGGAACATATGCGTAACCCGGAATGATCATTCTCTAAACCCAACTCAGAAATTGTTGGTTCTATCGCATATATGTTCATTATCGAGCGGATATGTTTAAAGAGAAACATGTGCGTAATCCAAAATTTTCACCTTAAACCCAACAAAAGAAACGTTGGTCGCTACACGATACATGTTCGGCTTGGAGCAGACTTATCAATAAGGACTCATCTGTAAACCAAAATGATCTTCCAAAAACTCAATAATCTGACTATTGGTCCTACCCGCAAAACTTGCTCATTTCCTTGATCAGGCTCGTCAATTGAAACTCGCCTGTAAACCAAAAGTCGGAGTCACAGAATAAAACCCAACTCACAAAACGTTGGTCGCATCACAAGTTAGACATCTAAGTTATTTTTGGAGCAGACTTGTTAATGAAAACTTGTCCGTAAACCAGAATACTTAGCCCGAAACCCAATACACGAGCTATTGGTAACCTCAAACATCTAAGTTATTTTTGGACCAGACTTGTTAATAAGAACTCGTCCATAAACCAAGATACTTAGCTCTAAACCCAGCACACAACAAATCGCTGGTCTAAATTCGGTGTTCATTGCTGGAGCGGACTTATTCACGGGAACATATCCGTAAACGAGAATGTTCGTCTCAAAAAACCCAACAACTTAATCGTTGGTCATTATACAATAACGTGTTCATTCTCGGAGCAGGTGTGTCGACAAAGGCTCGCCTGTAAACCAAGAAATTCATCAGAAAACCCAACAACTTAATAGTTGGTCATTATGCAATAACGTGTTCATTCTTGGAAGTTCATCAAAAAACCTAGCTAACCTATCGCTGGTCCTAACTCTAATACAGTTGAACTTTGGAAACGAACAATTCAACGACAGCATGCAAGACAAAAATGACGGTAAACAAAAGGATAAACACCCTCCAAGCTTAATCAAAGACAAAATCCAAAGTAAAAAAAAAATGCGAGAACGCTAAAACAAAAAAAAAACGTAACTAAGGGGCGGTCTCGTTAAACATCGTCAACAATCTCGATGGCCGGCTCAGAAGGAGTCGCTGCCATAGAGTTTGACAAATCATCATCGCTTGACAAACTAGAGGAACTCGAATCCGAGTCAGCCTCCTCTTCAATGGCATCAGCGTCCAACTCCTCAACTCGATCATCAGTCGTGATAACCGGTGAATCCTTAAGGAACCCTTCAAGTTCGCGCACATGCTTAGTAAACACCTCGTCTGCGAGTGATAGGTCTACCTCCTGTTTCTCAAGCTCAACGAGCTCTTCGCTAAGATCAGGCGCCTTGTCACTCTGAACCAACTTTACGAACTCAATGTTACTCCGGACTTCAGCAAGATCAATTATGTCAATCCTTGGTTGGCCATTGATCACTCTAATCTTCTCCGTAGCATGCACAGTCCTCGCCTCATACTTCGCCGCCAGTTCGCGCTTCACTTCGTCAACAGCTCGTTGCACAGCCGCATCTTGAAGTTTGGCAACAACATCTAAGCGAATGGTAAGGTCAGAGACTTCCTTCTGAAGACGTTTCCTCTCGGATTCAGACTCTCTAAACATCCCATCCTTCTCGCGACACCTATCCTCGATTTCCTTCATAGAAGCTTCTAGAGTAACAACGCGATCTTCCGCGTCCCTTTTCTGCTTCTTGTGATCATCACAAGCCTTCTGAACGTTAGCAAGCTGACTACAATCACACATGGGTGCAAGAGTTCCAGCAATGCTTGCTCTTGGAACTAACACTCTCGCATTATATCCTCTTCTGGCCTCGGCAGCTCTCCTCTCACGAGCAGAGGGTTTCCTCACGTTGTCTGGCATCTCTGGCAAAGAAATCTGCGAAGTAACTCCGAAGCGACGAGCACGAGTTTCTCTGACTCTGCGTAAAGAAAAATCTTCCTTCTAGCTACACTTCTCAGCAGCAAGTATATCGCGAAGAATGAATAAGTCACTCAGCAACCTCTCAATGCGACTCAGAACTGCAAAAAACAACAACAAGAGAAAATGGTTAGAATCGCGAACCTCCGTATCTAGGCAAGCAAAAAAAAGACGACTTTAAAAACCATCAAGGAATGGTAAGCTAAACACAAATGCGCGGTAGGGTCTGCTACCGCGAGTCCCCCTTCTCTTTCGAAGCATGTCTAGATGATCGCGACCAACAGATGCTTCATTGATTTTCACAAAGAAAAACTTTTCCGACCAAAAACGATCTATGTTGGGAAAATCCCCGACGACTTGGAGATCCGGTTTGCCCTTAAAGAAATAAAGGATTTTTCCATGGAGCTAGTTTTCAAACCTCCAGAAGACTCAACAGATGGTCAACTCCAACTTCGTAGCCACACTTATAGCTGCGTACCATAATCCCGACAAAGTGGCGCATCTTGCTAGGCGTGATCTGAGCAACAGCAAGGTTGGTCCTCCATAAGAGGTCAAGAATAGCGTCAGGGATCGGGAACCACAGGAAGCACGCATAAAATTGTGTTTCATACCGAGTGAAGTAGCCCTCTGGAGGATGATCTGCCCGTGCATCTCAGCAAGGAGCGACTAGCTCGACTCCGTCGGGAAAACCAAAGCAAGCATTGTGGAAATCCAAAGATTTTGGAGTAGACATGGTGGATCCAGGCAAATCGTTTTCTCTCCGCTTTGCTCTTAACTTCTTGGCAGCCGGACGAAAAGCAATCTCATCGGTAGCCTCAACAACCGCGACTAGAGCGTCAGAGTAGACTGGTCTCGACAAACTACCACTGTCGGATGCTGACGAAAGAACCATTCTCCTTCCGAGAAGGAAGGGATCAGCGACCATATCTCCTGAATCATCTAAGTCGCTCGAAACGTCAATTTGTGGAATCATAAAACATCTTCCTGAATTCACCTCTCCGCTGTACCAAAGATCAATGATCCGAATCAATTTAGCTCCACAAACCAAGCCTTGCTACCAAGTCCTTGAAGAAAAAAAATAAAATAAAATAAATCTCCCGAGTCAACTCACTGAGTCAACTCGCCAGATCCGACTATGAACGGTTTTCGCCGGAATCTCGTGGTCGCACGCGGCTGCTCTCTTTCCCCTTGCGACACTTCCCTGCCAAAGCTTGGCTCTATGGAGCTCGACGATGCCGAAATTGACGGTCGCATGCAGTCGCATGCCGATGCCGAAATTGACGGTGGTAGAGTCTCGTCGCCACCTTTGTATTTATCGGAGAATCGAGACACGTCGGAGGAGAGGCAAGCCGGCGACAGGAGAGGCAAGGCTAGCCGGTGATAGGAGAGGCAAGGCCGGGGACGGTCGACGGAATACGGGAAAACAAAAAAATCCTACAAAAAAAATAACAATAAAATAAAGAAGAAAAAAAGGAGATGATTTTTACCTTGTGCTTAGGGAAAAGTGAATTGGTGGAAAATAACTCCAGGGAAACATACTTATTTATACTTGGAGAATTTTCTAAAATCATTTAGTTCTTGGTAAAATTCTTGAAATTTTCCAGCAGGCCTCAAAGCCCACTAACGCAACAAGACCATCAACCTACTCAGTCTCCTAAGACAATAAAAAGAAAACAAGCCCACGAAAACACGTGACATCAGCTCGAAGCGGAATAAAAAGAACTTCCCGAGTTCGATGACAAGACGTCCACGCCTGTCAACTTCGCAGTCCAACATATCAATCTCAGACTCCAGAAACTTTTACCTTGGCATCATCATAACTCGATACTACCAAGTTGGAGGGCTAACTGTTGGGGTCAGATTTCACCCATATGAGATCGATATAGCGACGAGGTCAATCTAGGCCCAAAATGACATTAAGCCCATAAGCAAAATGAGCTTAATTGAATAATGGGTCTAAATTAGATTTATTGTTTAATGAGCCAAGCCTATTTTATTAGTTGGCCCATTTTGGATATTTTACTATATATAGTTCGATAACATTTTGGATATTTCACTATATATTCCTTTTGATGATAAGACCTATTAAGACCTTAAAATCTACATGTACAAGAAAACTATCTCTTTTGGTCCAAAAGCTTTATTAATATAAGTGAAAACGGTAAAATATAGGGTATATCATTTGTGAAGAAGAAGGATGGGAGTTTCCGATTATGCATTGATTACCGGGGACTCAACCGAGTCACTGTGAAAAACAAGTATCCTTTGCCGTGGATTGATAAGTTGTTGGATCAATTGTGAGGGGCTAATTGGTCCTCCATGATTGACTTGGCGTCGGGTTACTATTAGATTCTTATCGATGAGGCATATGCTAGGAAGACTGCTTTCAGGACGAGATACAAGCATTTCGAGTTTGTGGCGATGTCTTACGGGTTAACTAATGCACAAAGCATCATTCCTGAGGCTGATGAACAGGGTCTTTCTGGATATTTTAGATGAGTTTTTGATCATCTTTATTGATGATATTCTATTGTATTAAAGGAGTCCTGAGGAGCACGAGATTCATCTAAGACTGGTTATGGACATGCTGCGGGAACAAAGGCTGTATGCTAACTTGAGCAAGTGCAATTTTTGGCAGTAGAAGATGGGTTTTCTCGGTTATGTGATTTCTACAGATGGAGTTTCTGTGGATCCGGCAAAGATAGAGGATATCGTAGGGTGGTCTAGACTGAGGAATGCCATAGAGATCACGAGTTTTCTTGGTTTGGTGGGTTACTACAGGAGATTCGTCAAGGATTTCATGAGTATGGCTCAGTCGATGACAAAGCTGACGGAGAAGGATGTTCATTTTATGTGGTCTTCGACTTACGAGGAGAGTTTCGGGAAACTAAAGGAAATGTTGACTAGTACACCGGTGTTAGCATTACTCGAGCAGGGTGAGCCTTACATGGTGTATACAGATGCTTCGGGTATGGGTTGTGTGTTGATGCAGCCGGGAAAAGTAATTGCTTATGAATCGAGGCAGTTGAGGAAGCACGAGAGAAATTACCCTACCCATGATCATGAATTGGCTGTTATCCATGTAAAGAAAATATGTGATCATAGAATCGTGGCTGTGAAGAGGAGATGATCTAGAAACTCGTTTCTTATGGTTTTTATGCATTGTTAGAATTGCTAGGTTGCTCGTAGTTCTGGTTTGTTGTGTTGGATTTGATGAATTGGATTCCGGTTGGTTATTGAGTTATTCATTATTTGAATTGAGTTTGATTTCTGCTTGTTGTTTGATTGGTTTAAACCTTATGTTGAGGATTATTATTTATGGGAATAATAATCCAAATTAAAAAAGGTCAGGTTGTTTCAGCTCGGTATCTGAGCCCTTACGATTTTAGGACGGGTGAATTGAGTGGAATTGAATAGATTATGTGGATTTAGTCAATTATTGTGTGGGTTTGGAGTCCTAGATCATCTTCTTTGAGCCTTCAATGAGATTCCACGGTAAGTGTTTTGTGATTTTGTGTGATTTATAGTATACTTAGTTTCTGTTGTTGGTAGTGGATATAGAGATGGCTAGAGTTACTACAGGACGTGACCATGGTAGTCGTGGAGACAGTGGTGGTCTTGGAGGCCAAGGGCGTGGGCAAATACATGTGAGTGAGTCCGCTGCGAGTTAGGCCTAAAGCTCTACGCATGAACAGATGGTTGATTTGGTGAGATTGGTGTTGGTCCCAATGTAGCCGGTGGTGCGGATCTGCTACATTTTTTGTTAGAGCAGTTACCGGGAGCGGTACAGGTTCAGGCTCTGATAGTGCCACCAGTGGCAGATGTACAGCCAAGGCTTACGGTTACAGAGGAGCTATAACGCCCGTGAACCAAAATTGAGAATTTTGGGAGGTGCGTCGATCGACGCAAGGGGAGTGTCTTGATTGACGTAAGCTTTAATTGAACCGACGGGTTTAGTTTTGAGCGTCAGAGTTCGGCTCAGTTTGTGGTGAAACCATAGGGCTTTACTATATAAACTGAGGGGACTGCGAGTCTGTCATTTTTCAGAGTTTCAGAAAGTTCTAGAGAGTTTTCAGAGAGTTTCCAGAGAGGATTGAGAGAAGAGAAGAGCCATTGTTGATTTCTTCGTGTTCTTGATCCTTAAAGCTTGTGAGTGTGATTATGAGACTCTAGAATTGGGTTTTGATCCGTGTTCTTTGTGCATGAAGAAGGAAATCCGGATTTAGGGAGTTGGATCTCTAATTTTCGTGTATTCTTTGTTGTTTCTCATCCTTTCTCATTCCAAAATCAAGGTGAATGCGTGACTATGGCTTATTTGGATAATTGGAATACCATAATACGTTTGATTAAGGTTTGGATTGATGTGATGATGATTGATTGTGTGTTTTAGATGATTTTTGTGTTGCTGGATGTCATTTTCCGTGCAGGAGATCGATACGTTACATCCTGAAAATGAGCCATGAAAGGATAAGCTCATGTTCCTCGACTCTACGACATGCGTTAATCGACGCAAGTGCTGTACGTCGATCTACGCAAGTGTTTCATGTCATCAACACCAGGATGGTTTGACGATCGACGCAGGTGCAGTACATCGATCGACACCAGAGTGGCGTGTGGATCGATGCATGGTTTGTTTTACTGATTATCGCTTGATTATTTGTGTTATACGTTGTTGATTGATCGTTTGGTATTGTGTTATTTCTTTTTGCCTGTGTGTATAACCAAGTTGATGGGATGACCGTCTCACAGAGTATTTGTGATAATACTCACAAATATAAAGAAAAGGTGTGATCGTGGCTATGAAGAGGAGATTAACTAGAGTCTAAGATTTGTTGCTTTGTGTTATTGTTAAACTTGCTAGCTAGGTTGCTGGAATTGTGGAACTAGTTCTTGTTAGTTATTGAATTGATTTGTTATTCATTGAATTCTTGGATTGAATGGATTGTTACTTGTTTAAATAGAGTTGTTTTCCACCGGTTGTTTGATGTGAGAATTGTTGATTGGTTTGCTAAGTGTTGAGAATTAGTATTTATGGGAATACTAATTCGATGTAAAAAAAAAAGGGTCGGGTTGTTTCAGTTTGGTATCAAACCCTTACAATTTTAGGATGAGTGCTATTGATTGATTATGAGGATTTAATAACTTGTTGTGTGTGAATTTGGAGTCCTAGATCATTTTCTTTGAGCCTTCAATGAGATTCTACGGTATGTGTTTTTGTAATTTTCTGCCTTTCTAGTATTCTTAGTGTTCTGATGTGGTAGTGCAGAGAGATGGCTAGAGGAGCTAGAGGTTGTGGTGGTCGTGGAGGGTGTGGAGTACTTGGGCACGGTCGGGGACAAGTGAGTGAGTCCGGCACCGCGAGTATGGCCCAGAGTTCTGTGCAGGAGCAGGTGGCAGCTTCGCAAACGTTTCAGGAGAGGTTCATGTGTGTAGCCACTACGAGTACCAGTGTAAGGACTGCTGGGACAGGTGTAGGTCTCAATGTGGCCGGCGGTGCAGTGGGCCCAGGTTCGGGTGCTGTCGCAGGTGTAGCCCAGGATCGAGATGACTGTCTAGTAGATCTGCTACAACTGATTATGAAGCGGTTACCCGAAGATGTGTCAGATCTGGGTCAGGCTCCGGTAGTGCCACCAGTGGGTTACGGTTGCAGAGGAGCTCCCATTTTATCGTAGGATGATGGAGCAGATGCAGATGATTGGCATCAGATTTTTCTTGGGAGGTGCCAAGCCTAAGGAGGCTAATGAGTGGCGTTGGAGCATAAGTTGATGTGTCCAGAGGGATACATGATGGATCTGGCGGGTCATTACCTAGATGGTTATGCGCATCTCTGGTGGAGAGGTGTTGTGGCCAGGAAAATGCAGGCAAATATGGCTTGGGATGACATTTTGGTAGAGTTTAATGCCAAATTCTTCCCACAAGAGGCGGTGGATCGGTTAGAGTTCAGGTTTCTAGAACTGACTCAGGGTGATAGGTCGGTTTAGAAATTTGACGTGGAGTTTAGTGAACTTCTGGTTTATACGGATAGTGATATGGAGGACGAACAGGCCCAGGTGAAGAGGTTTTGAGAGAACTTCCACCGAATTTGAGAACTCTATGTAGATCGAGTATGTTAGCCACGAGGGCAGAGTTGGTTGAGATTGCTGTAGCGATTGAGGAGGATCTGAGGGAGCAGGTTGTGGTGTCCAAGATGCTTCGGGTGCGAAAGCATAGACCACAAGGTGTCGAGCTGTCCAAAGAGGGATGATACTCGAGTTTGCTACCACTGTAGGGAGCCAGGGCATATCAAGCAGAAATGTCCCAAGTTTTAGCTGATGGAAGTGGTGGTAGTACAGTCGGTGGCTCAGATTACACTGCAGGTGTTCACTTCGGTGGATGTGAGTGGTTCAAGCGCCAGGCCGATCATAGGTAAATTTCAAAACTTTACTTGGTGAATTCTAGTCTTATTGAATTGGTCTCTTTTGGAATCAGGAGTTATATGATAGAATGTTAGGGTTCTTAGGGATATGGGATTTGTGCAGGTACTTTATTAGTAGGCTGGTGTGAGTCCCATGTTTTGTTTGATTTTGGACCTACGAATTTCTTCATTACTCTAAAGTATGCAGAGGGCTGCAGTATCCGGAGCGATTCTGGTGAGCCGATCAGAGTAGTTAAGGTTGCTGGTGGAAAGTTCTTAACTACTCATGGTCAGGCGTAAGGGGTTGATAGTCATGTGGTTAGTTAGTCTAGGCCAGCGGATCTAATCATTAGTCTGGTAGAATTGTACGATGCCATTATGGGTATGGATTGGCTCGATCGGTACAAAATTCATCAGGATTGTCATCAGGGACAAGTTGTGTTTGAACAAGAGGCAAGGAGTGAGGCCGATTTTTGGGAGTCTTGTGATTTCGACAATTCAGCCCGAACAGCTGATTGAAAAGGGATGCGAGGCGTATTTGGTAGCGGTTATGATGTCAGAGTTTGTTGGAGAGGTGGCTGTTAGGGATATCCTAGTTGTTCAGGACTTCGACCAGTTTTTTGGTCGTTGTAGGGATTACCGCCGTCTCGGTCTTATTTTTTCACGATTGAGTTAGAGCCCGAGACGACTCCGATATCGAAGGTACCTAACAGGATTGCTCCAGTAGAATTTGCAGAGATAAAGATGCAGCTGGATAATCTATTGATAAAGAATTTATCCGACCTAATAGTTCACCGTGGGGAGAGGCAATGATGTTTATAAAGAAGAAGGATGGGAGTTTCCGTTTATGCATTGATTACTGTGGACTGAACCGAGTCATTGTGAAGAACAAGTATCCTTTGTCGTGGATTGATGAGTTGTTGGATCAATTGTGAGGGGCTAATTGGTTCTCCATGATTGACTTGGCGTCGAGTTACTATTAGATTCCTATCGATGAGGCATATGCTAGGAAAACTGCTTTCAGGACGAGATATAAGCATTTCGAGTTTGTGGTGATGTCGTACGGGTTAACTAATGCACAAAGCAGCATTCGTGAGGCTGATGAACAGGGTCTTTCTGGAGATTTTAGACGAGTTTTTGATCATCTTTATTGATGATATTCTATTGTATTAAAGGAGTCCTAAGGAGCATGAGGTTCATCTGAGACTGGTTCTGGACAAGCTGTGGGAACAAAGGCTGTATGCTAAGTTGAGCAAGTGCAATTTTTGGTAGCAGAAGATGGGTTTTCTCGGTTATGTGGTTTATGCAAATGGAGTTTCTGTAGATCCAGCGAAGATAGAGACTATCAGAGGGTGGCCTAGACTGAGGAATGCCACATAGATCAGAAGTTTTTTCGGTTTTGCGGGTTACTACAGGAGATTCGTTAAGGATTTCACGAGTGTGGCTCAGTCGATATCGAAGCTGACGGGAAAGGAGAGTTTTAGAAAGCTGAATGAGATGTTGACTTGTACACCGGTGTTAGCATTACCCGAGCAGGGTGAGCCTTACGTGGTGTTTACAGATGCTTTGAGGCAGCTGAGGAAGCACGAGAGCAACTACCCTACTAATAATCTTGAGTTGGCTGCAGTGATTTTTGCTCTAAAGATTGGGTGGTCATATCTTTATGGCGAAAAAGTTTAGGTGTTCACAGACCAGAAGGGCCTGAGCTACTTCTTCACTCAGAAAGAGCTGAATCAGAGGTAGAGGCGATGAATAGAATTGGTAGCAGATTATGATTTGGAGATTGGTTACCATCCGGGTAAGGCTAATCTGGTTGTAGATGCTTTGAGTTGGAAGAGAGTTGCTTCGGCTCAGGAGCGGGATATAGAGGCTTTGGTGAGTGAGATTAACACCTTGAGGTTAGCTGATCAGGTAGACTTGCTGAAAAGAATTCGAATAGCTCAAGAGAAGGATCAGGGGTTACGGGTTCTGGGTATCAGATCTCTGCGAACGGGATGTTACTTGTGAACAGGCGTGTTTGTGTGCCTAAGAACGAGGACTTGAGGTAGGAGATCTTGAGAGAGGTGCATGAGAGCATGTTTTCTATTCATCCGGATGAAGAAAGATGTTGCTAACAGGGTTACAGCTTGCAACGTATGCAAGTTAGTGAAGATAGAGCATCAGGTTATGAGTAGTTTGTTGCAAAATTACCCATTCCAAAGTGGAAGTGGGATATAATTACCATGGATTTCGTGGTTGGATTACCAGTTTCGCAGACTTTTGATGCTATATGGGTGATTGTGGATCGTTTGACTAAGTCAACACATTTTCTGGCCATTAAGAAGACTAATGGAGCAGTGGTTTTGGCTAGGAAATATGTGCGGGAGATAGAGAATTTGCATGGGGTGCCAGTGAGTATCATATTACACAGAGATCCAAATTCGCTTCAGATTTTTGGAGATCTCTTTAGGCTGAGATGGGCACTAAGGTGATATGAGTACTGCTTATCATCCTCAGACGAATGGGCAATCTGAGAGGACGATTCAGACACTCGAGGATTTGTTGAGGATCTGTGTGCTGGATTATGGTGGTCATTGGGTTGATCACTTGAACGTGGTAGAGTTTGTGTATAATAATAACTACAAGCCGAGATTGGTATTTCTCCGTATGAGGCATTGGATGGGAGGCCATGTCGTACACCTTTATGTTGGACAAAAGTAGAGGAGATCAACATGTTTGTTCAGAAAACGACGAAGAAGATCCTTGTTTTGAAGCTAAACATGAAGGAGGCTCAAGATTGGCACAAGAATTATCCTGATAAGAGGAGGAAAGAGTTAGAGTTTGAGATTGGAGATCAGGTGTATCTCTAAGTGGCAATGTTGAGAGGTTCTAACAGATCCATTTTAGACAATAAGCTAAGCCTGAGGTTATGGATCCGTTCAGGGTTGTGGAATAGGTTGGACCAGTTGCTTATCGTTTGGAGTTACCTCAGAGTATGAAGGTATTTCATAAGGTCTTCCATGTGTTGATGCTGAGAAAATGTCTGCATAAGTCTGAGGAGGTGTTGGCTGGGATTCCAGAGGATTTTTTGCTCAATATGACGTTGGAGGCGAGACCTGTGAGGACTCTTGAGAAGAGAAAATACCGTTATTGAAATTCTTGTGGGACTGTGACGGTGTTAAGGAGGAGACTTGGGAACTAGAGGTTAAGATGAAGGCAAAGTTTTTGAAGTTGTTCGAGAAGCAAAGTGAGGCTTGAGTTTGTCTTTCTGGTTTTTAGTTTTAGAGTTAGCATGTTGCTATGAGTTTTTGGTTTATGTATTTTCACTTGAGCTTGTAACGATTATTACAGTTTGAGATTTATAAGATAAGTATTTCTTACGGATGAGTTGATAAGATGAGTAGTTCTTATGTTTGGCTATCTATGTCATGGTTTG
Source organism: Arabis hirsuta (assembly GCA_964056655.1). NCBI lineage: Eukaryota > Viridiplantae > Streptophyta > Magnoliopsida > Brassicales > Brassicaceae > Arabis > Arabis hirsuta. The sequence goes on from OZ053303.1 coordinate 30,051,379, forward strand.
TGATATTTGGAGCATGTGGGTATATCAAGTTTTATGATGAGTTAGAACTTGTTATGTCCGGGATAAAGTTTTAGTAAACACCCTGTGTGACTGGGCTGTTTAGAGTTGATCTGAGGATTGGTGAAGGATGAGATGATATTTCAGGAGAGTGAAATATCCGGATGAGACCACGAGAGGTACTTCTGGTCAGAGATGCTTATTGATGTTTAGGATATGATTACTTTAAGGGATGAGGATTTCCCCGAACGATATATTGGGAGTTGAGGATTTCTCTCGAGGAGATGAGGATTCCTCTGCATACCGAGAGCTCGACGGACTGTGTGTCCTGAAAGTGTGAGGGGTATGCTACATACCGAGAGCCTGACGGAATGTATGTCCTGAGAGTGTGAGTGGTATTGTTCACCAAGAGCTCAAAAGACGTGTTCTTGAGAGTGTAAGAGATTTGGATATGGGCACCGATAGCTCAAAGAACGTATTCCTGAGAGTGTGAGGGATGTGGATATGAGTTGAGAGCAATTAATTTATGAAACGTGGCTATAAGCATATGACTAGATGTAGACCTAAGAGATAGGGAGTGTTGCTCTTGGGTGGTGCTGACCAGGTTGGTCAGGAGTGTTGACCGTAGTGTGACGGTGTTGCGAGATTCGGGGACGAATCCGTGTTAGTAGAGGAGAATTGTAATGCAAGTGAACCAAAATTAGAAATTTTGGGAGGTGCATCGCTCAACGCAAGGGGAGGTGTCGATCGATGCAAGCTTTAATTGAACCAATGGGTTCGGTTTTGAGCGTCAGATTTTGGTTCGGTTTGAGGTGAAACCCTAGGCTTCACTATATAAACTGAGGAGGCCACGAGTTTGTGGATTTCAGAGTTTCTAGAATGTTCCAAAGCGTTTTCAAAGATGATTGAGAGAAGAAAAGTATCATTTTTGATTTCATCGGGTTCTTGATCCTAAAAGCTTGTGAGTGTGATTGTGAGGCTCTGGAATTGGGTTGATTTGTGTTCTTCGTGAAAGAAGAAGCAAATACGGATTTAGGGAGATGGATCTCTGATTTTCTTGTGTTCTTCATTGTTTCTCATCCTTTCTTATTCTGAAATTAAGGTGAGTGCGTGACCATGACTTATCTAGGTAATTCGAATGCCATAATATGTTTTTTTGAGGTTTGGATTGATGTGATGATGATTGAATGAGGTTTGGATGGTTTTGTGTTGTTGGATACCATTTTCTGTGCAGGAGATCGATACGTTGCGTCCTGGAAACGAGCCATGAGATGATAGGCTTGTGTTCCTCGACTCTGCGACGTGCGTCGATCGATGAAAGTGTTGTGCACCGATTGACGCAAGTGCTTCGTGTTGATGGACACTAGGGTGGTGTGTCGATCAATGCAGGTGCAGTGCATCGATCGACGATAGTGTGGCATGTCAATCAACGCATACTCTGTTGTACTGATTCTCGTTTGATTATTCGTATTATGCATTGTTGATTGATCGCTTGGTATTGTGTTATTTCTTTATACTTGTGTGTATAGCTAAGTTGATGAGATGACTGTCTCACTAAGTATTTGTGATAATACTCATGCATCTCATGTGATGCAAGTAAAGAAAATATATGATCGTGGAATCGTGGCTATGAAGAAAAGATGATCTAGAGTCTCAGATTTGTTGCTTTGTGTTATTGTTAGATTTGTTGGCTAGGTTACTGGAATTGTGGAACTAGTTCTTGTTGGTTATTGAATTGATTTGTGGCTCAATGAATTCTTGGATTGAATGGATTATTTGATATATAATGGTTTTTACCCGTTTTCAACCATAATATAAGTCCTTTTCATAGAGCCATTTTGGTATTTTTCGAGTATTTTAGAGTCTTTACAGGTTAAAGTATGATTGGAGCTTAATGGAAGCTTTTGGAACATTTTGGAGTGTCGAGGAAAGAAGAGCCGAAGTGATCAAGTCAGAGTCGAGTTTTCGAGGCTGTGTCGATCGACATGCCCGTCTGACACGTGAAGACTTCAAGTTTTGAAGAAATTCTAGTTTTGCCCAAAAAGCCCAGAAGTTTATACCAAGGCCCAATCCGATTTTTAGACAATATAAATAGTTTTTCCTTAGGTTTTCAGGTTTTATCTAGTTTTTAATTAAGACTTGGAGATTGAGAGCTTGGAGGAGATTGCAGACTTCCGGATTCCATCGCTTTCGAAACTCTGTATCTCTTACTCTAACTTTTTAATGCAAGTTATTTATTTATTGATAATGTTTACATCATCTATGTCTGAGTACTTTGTTTGTTAGGTTTAGGGTGATTCAAGGGTTTGATAGGAAATCGATAGGATTGAAATTCTGTTAGGATTTATCTTTATGTTCTTTATCTAGATTGAATTAACTCTGATTTTAGGATTGATCAACTGAAATTGGATATCCTAGGTTGCCTTAATAGATGTGAAAGTGTTATTAACAACCTGAAATAATCTTAGATGAGCAAAATTATCTATTCGCAAAGAAATTTGGCTTAGGAATTTTGTGAACAATTAAACCTGAAGTTAAAGCTTGATTTTATTCTCTAAGTTTGCAAAAAAATTTGGAATTTATGGATTTAGTCATAGATAGTCTCTGCAACGAAAGTTGATTGATTTTACATTCTTGTTTGAGTTCTAGAATTACTCTTAATAAAATCCTAACCGTTGAAGATCATGTGTCGATCGACACATACCCTTGTGTCGATCGACACGATCGTATTTCTAATCATTCCTGCAAATTACGCAATGCCTAACTCCTTGTCCAATTGATTACTAGAACCAAAATCTCAATATGTCTGCTTTATTTAGTTATTTTCATCATATTCATACATTTATACTTAGCAAAATTTGAATTCATAATTGATTGTGTGAATTGATTCCCTGTGGATTTGATCCCTAAGTACTACATCGATCTCTTAATTTGAGAGAGTAGCTCAGGGTAAATTTGAGCATATCAAATTTTGGCGCCGTTGCCGCGGAATTCAATTTCACCAATCGATTTTTGATAGTAGAATTTTTTCTAAGTTTTTAATTTTCGTTTTATTTACTTACTAGTTATTTTTTCTTTGTTTTGTGTGTTTCAGGTTTATGCATAATCGCGTTACCAGAAGCAACCGGAACGAAGAGCTAGTTGATCTCAACCTTGAGATTGGGAAATTGGAACGAGCCAACCGAGCAGCAAGAAAGATAGCCAATATGAATCCATTGATTCTTATCAGAGGCGAATATGGGTTTCTTCAGGACACTGAGGGTCGCATACGCAATGCTAAGGGTCAGAGGATTGATGAGAATGGGGTTGTGATTCTTGAGGAGCCAGCTGGGCGTAGGCCTACTCTGGGAGAGTACAACAGGCCCGATGAGTTCTATGCCAACAGGGCAGCAATCCGACCTCCAGCATTTCCGAGGAACGATTTCGAGTTGAAGCTGACCTACTTCTCACTAATGGCTCAGCATCCATTCCATGGCTTATCTTCTGAACACCCCATGGATCACCTTGAGAGGTTTGAGGATTTGGCGTCTAGCATTAAGGCCAATGGAGTATCCAGTGATTACCTCTACTGCAAGCTTTTCCCTTACTCTCTTAGTGGAGAAGCTGTTTACTGGCTGAAGCAGCTGGAGCCAGGCTCGCTGACTACTTGGGAGGACACCAAGAATGCTTTGCTCAACAATTTCTTTGATGAGGCAAGATCCGAGGACCTGAGGACTAAGAACTCTACCTTCAAGCAAGGTCCGACAGAAGCATTTAAGGCTTTCTGGGGGAGATTCAAGTCCTACCAGAGGGATTGTCCTCACCACGGGTTTAGTGATGTCCAGCTGTTGGGCATCTTCTTCAGAGGTATTGATTGGAGATATCAGATGGCCCTGGACTCTGCTAGCAATGGGAACTTCAACACCAGATATCCGGAAGACACAGTAATTCTCATCGACAATTTGGCTTCCAGCAACAGTACCAAAAATGCAGATTTTGAAAGGAAGAAGCTGGGTGGAAACATGGATGGAAGCCAGATCACTGAGGTTAAGGCTAAGCTTGATTCGGTACACAACATTCTAGTGGGGAAGAAGACTGTCAGTTTGCTCAAGAGGCCGAGACTTTCTCTCCAGAGGAAGAGCAGGATGAAGAAGATGTCAACTACATCAGTGGGTCCGGGTTTCAGAGTCAGAGGTTTGGTAACCAGCAGGGTAACAATAACTTTAATGGAAACAACTAAAGGACAACATTTATTGGGAATCCAAGCTCACCTACCTATTCTCCTAAGCCACAGTTTCAGAAGACCGAGTTTCAGAAGCCTTTCCAGAGCAATTACACCAGGAACTATGGTTCATCTTCCTATCAGACACCTCCTCCTCAGTCATCAGAGAGGAGCGAGATGAAATCTATGCTGGAGCAACTCTTGGAAGGACAACAGAAGATGACCGATAGCTTTAATGGAAAGATGGATGCTATGTACAATGATCTAAATGGGAAGTTCGAGGCTCTGAACACTCATGTCAAGAAATTGGACACTCAGTTTGCTCAAACTGCAGAAAATTCGAGGAGGCAAGAAGGCTTTCTCCCATCTAGGACAGACAAAAATCCAAAGGATGGTGTTGCTACCATCACCACGAGGAGTGGTAAGACCCTTGGGGAGCAAGTAATGAAAAAAAAACTTGGTGCAGAACAGTTAGACGAGCTCGTGGAAATCGACGAGGAAGTGATTTCTGCACAAGACCCCGTGTCGATCGACACGGTCGAAAAACCTAATTCTGGGATTGACGCAATTGGTGACATCTCGCAGAAAACTCATGTCGAACGACACAAGGACAGTGTCGATCGAGACGCATCCCAGACCAATCCAATCTCATCTAAACCCTTACCTAGTCCTGCAGAGAGGGTATATGTGCCTAAGATACCTTATCTTAGGAGCCAGAAGAAGTCTAAACAGAAGCTGGAGGATGGTAGGTGGAAGGCCGTGATGGATAAGCTAGTTGTGGAACTTTCTTTGGTTGATGCTATTCGGACTAGTCCGGTGATCCGTCGTTACGTGAAGAGGATGGTAACTAAGAATTTGGGTCTTGAGGAAGGTGTTGCTATGATTTCAGAACATGTCAGTGCAGTAATTCAGAACAGAGTCCCAGAGAAGCTCACATATCCAGGAAGTTTTGTGTTGGATTAGTTGATCTTCAAGGAGAAATTTCCGAGGTCTCTTTGTGATTTGGGTTCTGGTGTTAATCTGATGCCACACTCGGTAGCTATTGGTCTTGGTATGACTGACTTCCAGCCTACTAGGATCTCACTTATCCTGGCCGATCGATCAGTTAGGATTCCAAAAGGTGTTCTAGAGGATGTCCCAATCAAGGTTGGGGACTGCTTGATTCCTACTGACTTTGTTGTTTTGTAATACAACGAGGAACCCAAAGACCCTCTTATTTTGGGTAGACCATTCTTAGCTACAACTGGTGCTATGATTGATTGCAAAGGAGGCAGTATTACCTTAAGTGTGGGAGATTTGGAGATGAAATTCGAGATGGATAGGCTGATGAAGAGACCCACCATGGATGGCCAGACATTCTATGTCGACACGCTCACAGACATTGCACAAGATGTCTTCAATGAGATGCATCCCATTGATCCCTTGGAAAGGACTTTGGTGAACTCTGTGACAGTGAAGAGCCAGCTTGATGAGGTTGCTAAAGGGTATGCTAAGCTGATGGATGCTGCTAAAAAGGTTATGCACTTGGCTAATAATGTAGAGTTGGTCGGATCTCTGAAAACCCATGTCGATCGACATGAGGTCCGTGTCGATCGACACAGGTCCGCAAACAGCGATTGGAGTGAACAAAAAGCTCTAATAATCGAACTCAAAACACTTCCAGCCGGGCTAGGGTATGCTTTTCTTGGTCCCAATTCAACATACCCAGTCATTGTTAATGCTTCATTGAACAATGCAGAACTCACTCTATTGCTAAGCAAGCTGCGCAAGTTTCGCAAAGCCCTTGGCTATTCTCTTGATGATATTTCAGGAATCTCTCCAAACTTGTGCATGCATAGGATTCACCTAGAGGATGAGACTAAGTCATCAATTGAGCATCAGAGGCGGCTAAATCCAAATTTGCAAGAGGTTCCTAGAAGGAGATTCTGAAACTTCTAGAGGCTGGGACCATCTATCCCATTTCAGATAGTGTTTGGATTAGCCCGGTTCACGTAGTGCCAAACAAAGAAGGATTCACAGTGTTCAAAAAATGAGAAGAACAAGCTGATTCCTACAAGGATAATGACTGGGCACAGGATGTGTATTGACTACCGGAAACTTAACGCAGCCACCAGGAAAGACCATTTTCCCCTACCTTTCATTGATCAGATGTTGGAGCGTCTAGGGAATCATCCCTACTACTGCTTTCTCGATGGGTATTCCGGTTTCTTCCAAATCCCCATCCATCCAGAGGACCAGGAGAAGACCACATTCACTTGTCCCTATGGCACTTTTGCATACCGCAGAATGCCAATTGGACTATGTAATGCCCCTGCGATTTTCCAGCGTTGTATGATGTCGATCTTCACGAACATGATTGAGGATTACATGGAGGTCTTCATGGATGACTTATCGGTTTATGGTTCGTCTTTCAAAGATTGTCTGGAAAAATTGGAGAGAGTGCTTGCCAGATGTGTGGAGAAATACTTGGTTCTGAACTGGGAGAAATGCCACTTTATGGTGAAAGATGGGATTGTACTTGGTTATAGAGTTTCAGCTGATGGGATTGAGATGGATCGTGCTAAGATCGAGGTCATGACAAGTCTGCAACCACCTACTTCAGTCAAGGAGATCCAAAGTTTCTTGGGACATGTTAGGTTCTATCGGAGATTCATCAAGGACTTCTCCAAAATCGCCCGCCCCGTCATCACTTTGCTCTGTAAGGATGTCAAATTTCTTTTTGATACTAACTGTTTAGCTGCTTTTGAACAGATCAAACAGGCTTTGGTGAGTGCTCCAATAGTGCAACCTTCGGACTGGGATTTGCCTTTCGAGGTGATGTGTGATGCTAGTGATTATGCAGTTGGAGCTGTTTTGGGTCAGAAGAAAGACAAGAAGCTGCACGCCATTTATTATGCTAGTAGGACACTAGATGAGGCTCAAAGGAATTATGCAACTACGAAAAAAAAGTTGCTAGCAGTGGTTTTTTCTTTTGAGAAGTTTCATCCCTATCTGATTGGAGCTAAGGTGATTGTGCACACTAATCATTCAGCACTCAAATACTTGATGCAGAAGAAGGATGCTAAGCCTAGATTGTTGAGATGGATTCTACTTTTACAGGAGTTTGACATAGAAGTGAAAGACAAGAAAGGAGTTGAGCAATGTGTCACGGATCATCTTTCGTGAATTCGGATAGACGACCACGTCCCCATTGATGACTACTTCCCAGAGGAGAGTGTGCTTTACATTGAGACTGGTTTGCTAGTGAGCAAGGTGCTAGATCAACACGTTTCCAGATCATCAGATGTCATATCGATCGATATGAAGGATCCATGCCGATCGACACGGGATTTCATCGTCACACCTCAGACCCCAAAAACAGATATGTCGATCGATATACTTCACGATGTCGATCGATTTGACCTCGTATGTTCTGTTTCCGGATCAAGCCGACTGTGGTACGCTGACATTGTAAATTTCCTAGCTGCAGAATACGTGCCTACTGATCTTAAGGGATACGAGAGGAAGAAGTTCATGAGAGATCTAAGGAGGTATTATTAGGATGATATTTATCTCTACAAGCATTGTTCATACGGAATCTACAGAAGATGTATTGCAGAGAGTGAGGTACAAGATGTGCTTTATCACTGCCACGGTTCTGAGTATGCTGGGCATTTCGCCACATTCAAGACGGTCTCAAAGGTTCTACAAGCTGGTTTTTGGTGGCCTACTATGTTCAAAGATGTGCATATCTTCATTGCAAAGTGTGATACTTGTCAGAGACGAGGTAAGATTAGCAAGAGGAATGAGATGCCAGAAAACTTTATCCTTGAGGTTGAGGTTTTTGATTGCTGGGGCATTGACTTCATGGGCCCGTTCCCGTCGTCTTATGGGAACAAGTACATCCACGTCGCTGTGGACTATGTCTCTAAATGGGTGGAGGCGATTGCTAGTCCTAGGAATGACGCTGCAGTGGTGGTTAAGCTGTTTAAGACCATCATTTTCCCTCGATTTGGAGTTCCCAGAGTTGTCATTAGTGATGGTGGAACACATTTTATTAACAGAGTTTTTGCTAAGCTTTTGCAGAAATACAGAGTGCCCCACCACGTGGCCAGTCCTTATCATCCTCAGACGAGTGGACAAGTCGAGGTATCCAACAGACAAATCAAGTAAATCCTTGAGAAGACGGTAAATTCCACAAGGAAGGATTGGTCAGCCAAACTTGATGATGCACTTTGGGCCTACAGGACTGCCTACAAGACACCTCTGGGGACTACTCCATTTCATCTGCTTTATGGGAAAGCGTGTCATCTTTCGGTTGAGTTGGAACACAGAGCAGCATGGGCAGTTAAGCATTTCAACTTCGACATCAAGCCTGCTGTAGAGAGGCATCTGATACAGCTGAATGAACTGGATGAAATCAGACATCATGCTTATGAAAGCTCTAAGTTATACAAGGAGCGGACTAAAGCATATCATGACAAGAGGATCATCTCCAGGACATTCGAACCAAATGACCAGTTACTGCTTTACAACTCTCGTTTACAGCTTTTTCATGGTAAAATTCGTTCTCGTTGGTCAGGTTCTTTTACCATCAAGGAAGTACGACCACACAGAGCTATTGTCCTCATTAGCAAGGATGGGAAGGAGTTCACTGTTAATGGGAAAAGGGTGAAACATTATTGGACGGAAGCCGAGATTCCGGAAGGACACATTGTGCCTCTGGATGATGCACCCACTGCCTGAGTCCTGACACAGTCAAGCTAATGACTGAAAACAAGGGCTTAGTGGGAGGCAACCCACTGGTACATGTAAATTAATTTGATTTTTTTGTTTTGTTTCCTCATCTTTTAATTTTTAGTGTAGATGTTTTAGATTTCCCAAACAGAATGATCTGTGTCGATCGACACGGTCCTGTGTGTCGATCGACACGTACCACGGACGACACGACCACGACAGAAGGTAAGTGTTTTGAAAACCAGATCTATCATATGTCTTCACTTCTGTTCTTTTCCGAAAATCGAATCGATCGACAAGCATTCGTAACTTTTTCATTCTTTCACCGATTTGAGCAATTTTCGACCCTAATCCGATCGGATTTTTGTCCTCTTTCCGTTTCTATTCACCATTTACTCGATCTACAAAGATGACTACACAGGGTACCAAGCGCCTGCGAAAAGACAGGGATGATGCGTCTAGTTCTGGTACACATGCAAAATCCGTTGCATCGCGTCATCCATGGCCACTACCTGATGGGGAGAAGATCGCCATTCCGAGGTGATGGAGTAAGGTTCCTGCAAAAGTTCTGATACGCGATAATGTTGTCCACAGAGAAATAACGGAGGAGTGGGATGACTATGATTCACTTCTGTACAACGAATGGTTGAAAGTGAAGCTCGCTCCGACCAGATTTGCTAACTCAAGGATAATGAGTGCTTTGGGACTCAGGACATAGGTGTTACGATTGTTGAAGAACGCAGGGTTAGGAACCATTGCCACACACCCCTACCCTATGTACCCTTACTTAGTACGTCAATTTTTTGCCTCGGTGCAGTTTGGTTGTGTAGAAGGGAATGCAGAGCACGCTGATGCTGGAGGACAATGGAGATTAAGTTTTAAGATCAGAGGAGTTTGCCACATGATCACTCTCCGAGATCTTTGCAGGGTGTATGGTTTCGATGAGGGTCGAGATTATCAGGTACTTCCGGAGAACATCCCAAATCTACAAGCATTTTGGGCGCGATTTGGGACCGGGATGTATCCTCTTGCTGCCTCCACACACACCGATGTTAGGCATCCAGTCCTCTGCTACTTGCTCCGCCTGTTCTCCACTACTATACTATAAAAGGTGGAGCCCGGGAAGATGAGGCTTTAGGAGCTGGTCCTATTGTCATACGCTTTGCGCCAAGATATCTCAGACACGGCTTGGGAAGAATCTCAACCCTCGACTTGGATTGAGGCTCACCCTAACATGGGGGTTGTCTTTGCGCGCCATTTATTGTCTCTGAAGAACACACCACTTACTCTAAAGAAGAGCAGCAAGCCTTTCGCAGCTGGTAGCTTCCTCACTCCCATTTTTATATTTTGTGGTATAGATCCATCTGATTGCACTAGGGGGAGAGCAGATTGCTCTATGGACATGGACTACCTGATGAGAGCCACCTGGCTCAAGGGAGACCAGCATTGGGTTTTCCGCCCAGTTCCTGGCGAGCAGCGGATGGTAAAGCTGCCCATTCCTGAGCTGATGAGGATCTCTGCGGACCCCACTGTGATGGCTTTCGAGCCAGACGAGAGACTTCTGCGCCTAGTTGGAGCTGTGCGCAAGCAGATTACCCGGGATACTGCTCCAGCTGGTACTTCAGGCGCAGGCACTTCCCATGCTCCATCTCAGCCATCTCAGCTTCCTCCGTTACCACCCTTGCCTAGCCAACCTCTAGACGAATTTTAGAGTTGGATGGCTCAGAGTCTCCAGATCCTCTGGACTGCCGTGTCTACTTGGCCACGCTGTGGATGCATCCATCCTCGCCAACTTACTCCACGACCTTCATCATCATCTGAGGAGGATGATTAGATCCCTTATCCTTTTTCCTGTTTGTTTTTATTTTCTTTTATTATCTAACTTTGAGTCTATTTTAGATTTAAGGAGTTGGATCTCTGATTTTCGTATTCTTATCCCTTTTTTCGAAGTCAAGGTGAGTGCGTGACCATGGCTTATCTGGGTAATTAGGATGTCATAATGCGTTTGATTGAGGTTTGGATTGATTATGAATAGTTAGTTGTTGATTGAGTTGTTTGGTAATATGGTATTCTTTTATGCTTGTGCGTATAGCCGGTAGATGGAATGGTCGTCTCACTTAGTATTTGTGATAATACTCATGCATCTCATTTTGCCATGTGATGTATTTAAAGAAAAGATGTGATCGTGGAATCGTGGCTGTGAAAAGGAGATGATCAAGAGTCTTGTTTTTTTCTGTGGTTTTTATGCATTGTTAGAATTGCTAGGTTGCAGGTAATTCTCGATTGTTGAGTAGGAATTGATGAATTGGATTCATGTTCGTTATGAATTGGTTGTCAGGGATTGAGTTATTCGTTATTTGAATTGAGTTTGATTTCCGCTGGTTGTTTTATTGGTTTGAACCTGATTTTGAAGATTATTATTAATGGGAATAATAATCGGAATTTTAAAAAGAAAAGAAAATGGGTCTGGTTGTTTTAGTTTGGTATGAGAGCCCTTACGATTTTAGGGCAGGTGAATTGAGTGGAATTAAATTGATTATGTGGATTTAGTCAATTGTTGTGTGTGTTTAGAGTCCAAGATCATCTTCTTCGAGCCTTCAATGATATTACATGGTAAGCATTTTGAGATTTTTTGTGTTTTATAGTATACTTAGTTTATACATTTGGTAGTGTAGAGAGAGATGGCTAGAGTTACTAGAGGACGTGGTAGTGGTGGTCATGGAGGCTGTGGTGGTCGTGGAGGCCAAGGGCGGACACGTGAGTGAGTCTGCTGCGAGTTTGGCCCAGAGCTCCACGCATGAGCAGGTGGCTGATTCATAGATGCTTCAGGAGGGGTATGTGGGTTTTGCCAGTGTGAATGCCATTGTGAAGACTAGTGGGACTGGTGTTGGTCCCGGTGTGGTGATATGTTCCATATTTTACATATTTTACTATCTATTTTACTATGTTTTCTATGCATTTATCTACAGTACTACGCCTTTAGAGGTAGTTTTCCTCGTATTTGTAGTTTTAGAGTATTAATAGGGAAATCAAGGAAAAAGAAGCAAAAAAGATAAAAAGAGGTGTAAACCAAGCTACAACAACTTTCACAAGCCAAAGACACATCAAGGCCCAAAAATTCACAAGAAACAACATTCTACCAAATTGGACAGTACGTATACACCAGAAGTTCAGCAGTGAACGGAGGAGGGGATCAATTTGGAATTGGATGAAACTTGGTGGTAAGATAGATCGTTGAGGTACTTTCACAATGAAGTTTAAATCATATCATTTGGAAATTTGAGCAGGAAGATACACCCGAATTACTAAGAATATGTCAAACTGCCTCAAAGCTGAAGCGAGTCCAATTTTGGGCCAAATATCGAACTGCACCATAGACCGATATTCCATCCAATGTCAGCACATGAGAGAGGACATTTAACTCCCAGTACCAGTCACAAATTTGGACCGATACCCATCACTAACGTTGGAGCAGTTTTGACGTAAAAGACTGTTTTATCCTAAACTAAGCCCTAAGAAGACCCTAAGCTTATATATATATTTGTTTTTAGCCTCTTGTTAGGTGTGTGCCAAAATATTTAGAGTAGTTTTATCATAATGAGCAGCCACCACGATTTTTTTTGGTGTTCTTCATTAGGTTTGGAGTCTAGAGCAATCCGGTGGATGATCTCGCTCTGTACCTCGATATAGAGAAGAATCCTCTTAACTTTACTCTTTAATTCAAGTTTAACTACTATGAGTTCATCATCTATCTCATGTTTTTCATACACCATGTTTGAGTAGTTTTAATTTTTAGGTTGTAAGAAGACCAAAGAGTTCATGAATTGTTAACTTCCATCGAATGAATTAGGGGTAATCTATTAAGTTCTTCATCTTTATTTGCTCGTAATGCTGATTGCTTTTCTGATCCACTAGCATCTGATTTTAGATTGATATACTCTCCAAAAGCATCTTATATTGTCTGAACTATGATATATCATGGTTTTTACCCGTTTTCGACCATGATATAAGTCCTTTTTATAGAGTCTGTTTGGTATTTTCCTATTGTTTCAGAGTCTTTGTAGGTCAATGATCGATTGGAGCATATTGGGAGCTTTTGGAGTATTTTGGAACATCGAGGAAAGAAGAGCGGAAGTTATCAAGTCGGAGTCGAGTTTTCAAGCATGTGTCGATCGACATGGACATGTGTGTCGATCGACACGAGTATATCTGATGAGAAGAGAAGAATTTCCTCTTGGGCCCATGAAGCCCAGAAGTTTCCAGAAAAGCCCAGTCCGATTTTGCCTACTTGTATATATAGTTTTACTTAGGTTTTTATGTTTGACATCTTAGATTTTATTGAGACTTGAGAGAGAAGAGCTTTTGGGGAGATTTCAGACTTCAGACCTTCAGAGTTCGAAACCCTTTTGTATCTCTAACTCTATCTTTTTAATGCAATTTTATTCATTCATAATGTTTATTGCATCTATGCTTGAGTAGTTTGCTTGTTAGGTTGTGGGGAATTCTAGGGTTTTGATGAGAAACTGTTAGGACTGAAAATCTGTTAGGGTTTATCTTCTGGTTCTTCATCTAGATTGTTTCCAATGCTAGATCTAGCCTGTACACCTAGAATCTAGATCTTAGGTTGTTTAATAGACACGAAAGTGTTATTAATAACTTGAACTAGTCTTAGATGAGCAGAATTGCCTCTTCGCAAAGAAATTTGGTTTAGGAATTCTGTGAGCAATTAAACTTGAACTATAAAGCTTGATTTAATTCTCTAGGTTCGCAAAGAAATTTGGGATTTAGGAATCTAATCATAGATAGTCTTTGCAACGAAAGTTGATTGATTTTACATCAGTGTTTATGTTCTAAAACGGTGCTTAACAAAACCTAACGTTTTTATCTCTGTGTCGATCGACACGGATACCTGTGTCGATCGACACGAATAAGTTTCAAATCATACCTGAAGAATTACCCATCACCTAGCTTTTGTCTCATTGATTTCCTAGATCATTTATCTCCATTTACTTGTTTTGATATTTTATTTCATTCATACATATTTGCTTAGCCTAATTCGAACTCTTTAGTTGATTGTGTGATTCTTTTTCCTGTGGATTCGATCCCTAAGTACTACATCGATCTCTTAATTTGAGAGACTAGCTCAGGGTAAATTTGAGCAAATCAAATTTTGGCGCCGTTGCCGGGGGATTGAATCACCATTCGATTATTGTTAGTAGAATTTTGTCTAAGCTTTTATTTTTGTTCATTTTACTTACTTTTTCTTTTCTTTGTTTTGTTTTGTGTGTTTCACGATGGTTAATCCGCTAGTGCTTATCAGAGGGGAAGATGGGGTCTTGCAGGACACTGAGGGTCGCAGACGCAACGCTCAGGGTCAGAGACTGGATGAGAATGGGGCTTTGATTTTAGAGGAACAGCAGGTCGTGCAGAGACAAGAGCCAGCAGCTGCTGCGCGTGGGCGTACTCTTGGACAGTACAACAGGCCCGATGAGTTCTATGCTAATAGGGCTGCAATTCGCCCTCCTGCGTTCCAGAGAAGCGATTTTGAGCTGAAGCCTGATTACTTCTCGCTAGTTGCTCAGCACCCATTCCATGGCCTATCATCTGAGCACCCCATGGACCATATAGAGAGGTTCGAGGACTTGGCATCCAGCATCAAGGCAAATGGGGTTTCCAGCGACTACCTTTTCTGCAAGCTGTTCCCTTACTCTCTAGCTGGGGAAGCATCTTACTGGCTGAAGCAGCTGGAGCCGGGCTCGCTGACTACTTGGGAGGACACCAATAATGCTTTCCTCAACAATTTCTTTGATGAGGTGAGATCAGAGGATCTAAGGACCAAGATCTCCACCTTCAAGCAGGGACCGACTGAGGCATTCAAGGATTCTTGGATTCGATTCAAGTCTTACCAGAGAGCTTGCCCTCATCACGGGTTCAGTAATGTTCAGCTGTTGGGCATCTTCTTCAGAGGGATTGACTGGAGGTATCAGGTGGCCCTCGATTCAGCTAGCAATGGGAATTTCAACACTAGGTATCCTGAAGATGCGTTGATCCTCATTGATAATTTGGCGTCTAGCAACAGTACAAAGAATGCAGACTTCGAGAGGAAGAAGCTGGGTGGAAATGTGGATGGAAGTCAGATTGCTGCGGTTAATGTCAAATTGGATTTTATGCACAACTTGCTAACGGGGAAGAAGTCAGTGCAGTTTGCTAAAGAAGTTGAGACCTTCGAGCCAGAACCCATGTCGATCGACATGGAAGGATTGTGTCGATCGACACAGGCTGAAAAGGATTGCAACTTCATTGGTGGAGCTGGTTTTCAGGGTCAGAAGTTTGGGAATCAGCAGGGTAACAGAGGTTTTAACGGGAACTACCAAAGGAACTATGGTTTTTCTTTCTACCAGACACCTCCTCCTCAGACAACAGAGAGCAGCGAGATGAAATCCATGTTGGAGCAGATTCTAGAGGGTCAACAGAAGATGACCGTGAGCTTTAATGGGAAGATGGATGCTATGTACCAAGATCTGAATGGCAAAATTGAGGCTATCAATCTCCACATGAAGAAGCTAGACACTCAAGTAGCCCAAACGGCGGAGTCGGTGAAAAGGCAAGAAGGATTCCTACCGGCTAAGACTGAGATGAACCCAAGGTTGCATATCAATGCAATCACTGTGGGGTGTGGGGAAGGAGAAGTCGCTGATTTGGAGACAGCAGAGCTTGTGTCGATCGATACGACTGGTAAGTGTCGATCAACAGAGTATAAGGAAATTGATGATATATCGGACAAGAAGTCTCCTGTCGATCGACACACTTCTAGTGTCGATCGACATGCTACCCAGAACAGCCCACTTTCTTCTAGATCATCGAATAGCTCAGAGGAAAGGGTCTACAAGCCTAAGCTACCATTTCCAAGGAGGAAGTCTAAGCAAGAGATAGAGGATGCCCAATGCAAGGCCATCATGGAGAAGCTTATTGTGGAGTTTCCATTGATAGGTGCTGAGAAGCTCTCTCCGGTGGTCAGGAAGTGTTTGCAGAGGATGGTTATAAAGAATTTGAGTTCAGAGCAGTTTAGTGCGATACTTTCCGTAGAAGTATGCGCATTGATTCAGGACATGACCCCAGAAGAACCTACTCAACCCTCATTGAGGAAGCTACCCAAGGTTTCGAGTCCTGGAACGTTTGTGATTCCCTGCTCTATCAAAGGTACGCAATTCAAGAACTCTCTGTGTGACACTGGGGCTAATGTGAATGTTATCTCTGAGGATGTTGCAAGGAAGCTAGGGATTGTGGATCTACAACCTTCACGGATGTCTATCTTGCTAGCTGACCATTCTCCCAGACCTTCAAAAGGATTCATTGCAGATCTAATGCTTCAAGTGGGAGACTGTCTCATTCCAGCAGATTTTCATGTTCTAGAGACAAAAGGAGGTAGCGGCAGTCCATTGATTCTTGGGCGAGCCTTCCTTGCCACTGTGGGTGCGATTGTCGACTTTCCTAATAAGCGAATCTCCTTCTCCGAGATCAACAAGAATATCTTCCACCCAGCAGTTCATGTTATGGAGAATTCTTGTTTGACCGTCACTATTGAAGGAGGAAGGCAAGGCCTAGACCCTAAGGATGACGTAAAGAAGGTGCAGAACGTTTTTAAGATGGCTCATTCTGATGCACATCATGAAGCCGCCAAACAAGCTAGATCCAAATGCAAGAAGAACCCAATTGTTCCGCCCTCTATTTCACCATCCTTGAGACCTGATGGAGGATCCAAACCAGCTAAGGCCAAAAGCAAGAAGACTTCCAAACCATTCTCCAAGTTCAGAATTATCATCCCTATGGAGTTAAGGGAGAAAGGAGAGGAAGTGATCCATGAGATGCTGCAGAACACTGAAAAGCTCTTTCCAGGTGTTCTTCCCTGCACCATTCCACGAAAGACCTGAGCCTAACACAGTCGAGCTAATGACTGAAAACAAGCGCTTAGTGGGAGGCAACCCACTTGTAAGTTTTTCTATTTTATCTCTTATTTACTTTTGAGTCAGTTAGTGTTGGATTTTGTTAGGAGCTTGAACTTGATCATCTTAAGGATTTGCATTGTGTGTTTTCTTCTTTGATCGTGTTTGTTGAGTGATGCAGAAAATTTGCAGTGAGACAGTAAGGTTTCTGTCGATCGACATGGACCTGTGTGTCAATCGACACGGCCTTCAATTTTCAAAATTCTCGACATCACAACGATCCGATCCCTCAGAACCTGTGTCGATCGACATGACATGCTTGTGTCGATCGATAGGGTTCCCACTTTGGTAAATCTCGTTCATTTCATTCAAGTTCAATTTTCCTTTGATTTCTTTTGCCAACTTCAGGCTTGACAACACTGGGGACAGTGTTGGTTAAGTCTGGAGGAGGAAACTACTAACGTGTTTCTTTTTGTTTTGGTTTATTTTGGGTCAAATTTGAAAATTTTTGTTTTATTGAGTCAAAATTTGTTAGGAACAACCCTTCTTTTGGTTTAGTGAATTGTCTTAGCCAGCATGTGACCATTCTTCCAGGAACGATTTCAGAGTCAGACTAATGGGAAATCCTAAGGCTGATCAGTTGACTGGAGACGTCCGTTACTTCCGGTGTAATCTGCCAAGTCAGAGCTACTGCACGGTTTTCTTTGGGATCGATGTCCATAGAGCTTGACTCCTCATTCATACCTGACAAGTGCAACCCCTTTTTGAAAGTGATGGTACCCCTCTCCCTCTATTCCCTTAGAACAAAAATATATATCATTTATGTTAGGATTGGGGTGAAATGATAGCTCATGAGTATAAGATGAGGAATAAAATCCAGTGAATCTATACTCAAGAGGTGATCACCCAGCTCAAAAGCAGCAGTCTGAGTCCAGTAAAACGGATGAAGAAGACGAGCAATCTCACAAACCTGTCTCCTCACAAGGAACAATAGTAGTGAGTCACGACCCTGTCTCCTAACAAGAAACAACATTAGTGAAATATGCACTGCTTTGAGTTCAGCAATCATGAAACAATAGGAATGGAGAACAAAATAAGTCTGGGGGAGAGGAGGAATACCAAGTGTTGTAGAGGTTGATTTGTCATGGTATAGTCTGGGAATGAGTCTAGAAGGTTCTTGGCATTGAGAACATTGAGACCAAGCTATGAAGACTAACAGATTATGCTGTGAAGTGGTGGATGAATTTGGAAGGCTGCGAATGTCTGCAGAGAAGTACATGGTGGTCTGATTTTGGTTGGTTCTGGATTATGTGGTTCACTAGTTGGAAGGGTCAATTCATTGCATCAGGGGAAGGTAAGTTCTGTGTTTTCAAACCTCTTTCACATTCTTGGTTTATGTTTTGCTTGAGGGCAAGCAAAGGCTAAGTCTGGGGGAGTTGATATATCATAGTTTTTACCCGTTTTCGACCATGATATAAGTCCTTTTTATAGAGTCTGTTTGGTATTTTCCTATTGTTTCAGAGTCCTTGTAGGTCAATGATCGATTGGGGCATATTGGGAGCTTTTGGAGTATTTTAGAACATCGAGGAAAGAAGAGCTGAAGTTATCAAGTCGGAGTCGAGTTTTCAAGCATGTGTCGATCGACATGGACATGTGTGTCGATCGACACGAGTATATCTGACGAGAAGAGAAGAATTTCCTCTTGGGCCCATGAAGCCCAAAAGTTTCCAGAAAGGCCCAGTCCGATTTTGCCTACTTGTATATATAGTTTTACTTAGGTTTTTATGTTTGACATCTTGGATTTTATTGAGACTTGAGAGAAGAGAGTTTTGGGGAGATTTCAGACTTCAGACCTTCAGATTTCGAAACCCTTTTGTATCTCTAACTCTATCTTTTTAATGCAATTTTATTCATTCATAATGTTTATTGCAACTATGCTTGAGTAGTTTGCTTGTTAGGTTGTAGGGAATTCTAGGGTTTTGATGAGAAACTGTTAGGACTGAAAATCTGTTAGGGTTTATCTTCTGGTTCTTCATCTAGATTGTTTCCAATGCTAGATCTAGCCTGTACACCTAGAATCTAGATCTTAGGTTGTTTAATAGACACGAAAGTATTATTAATAACTTGAACTAGTCTTAGATGAGCAGAATTGCCTCTTCACAAAGATATTTGGTTTAGGAATTCTGTGAGCAATTAAACTTAAACTATAAAGCTTGATTTAATTCTCTAGGTTCGCAAAGAAATTTGGGATTTAGGAATCTAATCATAGATAGTCTCTGCAACGAAAGTTGATTGATTTTACATCAGTGTTTATGTTCTAGAACGGTGCTTAACAAAACCTAACGTTTTTATCTCTGTGTCGATCGACATGGATACCTGTGTCGATCGACACGAATCAGTTTCAAATCATACCTGAAGAATTACCCATCACCTAGCTTTTGTCTCATTGATTTCCTAGATCATTTATCTCCATTTACTTGTTTTGATATTTTATTTCATTCATACATATTTGCTTAGCCTAATTCGAACTCTTTAGTTGATTGTGTGATTCTTTTCCCTGTGGATTCGATCCCTAAGTACTACATCGATCTCTTAATTTGAGAGAGTAGCTCAGGGTAAATTTGAGCAGATCAAACTAGTATTTGATGAGTTAGGCGTCTTAACAATTCGAGAGGTTAGTTAAGGATTTTGGTGAACAATTGAATCTTGAACTTACTGCGTGTTTTCTTCTTGTAATAACCTGCGATAGTTGAGTCTATTAGGAAGTAAAAACATAGTAATCTGAGCCATGACAGTGGGAGGATTATACATCCGTGATTTGAGTTCTAGAACACATCTCTCTAAAAGGTCCCTAAAATTTGATATGTTGTTTAATGATTTATGAATCTCTGGGATTAACCTACCCGCCTAACGTTTATTTACCTTGAATTCTAATCTCTTTACTTAGTTATTTTCGTGCCTTATTCTCTTTAGAAACCAAAATCATATTTCTTTGGTTTAACTTGATTTGATTCCTATAAGTTTGTAGTACAATTACAAGGTCCATGTGGATTCGATCCCTAAATACTACCGTGATTGCTGTGCATTTGCAGTTATATTTCTTTGGCGTCGTTGCCGGGGACCTTTGATATTTTGTCTACAAGCTTTGGACTAAAATCTAGTCTAAAATATTTTTCTTTTACTTTGCTAATTTAGTTTTTGTTTTTCTTTGTTTTTGATTGTTTCAAGGGGATTGTTCGAGCAGGTATGCCGAGTCTAGTTTATAACCAGCAGCCACGACAACCTTATCAACAATTTGGAGAAGCCCAATTCGGACACCAAGCTCTCGAGAGAATCCCAGACCAACCGTTTGGGTTAGAGCAAGGTTTTGACGAATTTCATCATCATTTCGAAACAGAACGGTTGGCGCCTAACCATGAGACCATGGGAGACACCCACTCATCATCAACACTTCTCATGGACCGAAACCCAATCCACATCGCACAACAAGACATGGACTTTGAGATTAAACCTCGCGTTATCTCCCTTGTGAAGCAAGCTCAATACTACGGTCTTCAACAAGAAAACCTGTTAGATCATATTGATTCCTTTAAGGATCTATGCGAAGCGACCAATGGAGCCCCTTTCAATCACCTTAGATGTCGTCTCTTCTCTTTCTCTCTTGCGGGTGATGCGTTTCGATGGATGAAATCACTTGCACCTCAATCGATAATATCATGGAGAGATTACAAGCAAGCTTTCCTTGAAAAGTTCTTCACCATGAAGAAGTTAAGTGCATTAAGGAACAAGATTTCGGGTTTCCTACAAGGTCCTATTAAACCTTATCACGAATGTTTGGAATGCTACAAGGATTATGTAAGAGATTGCCCACAACATGGTTTCGCGGAAGCTAAATTGTGGAATATTTTCTATGAAGGAG
Organism: Arabis hirsuta; assembly: GCA_964056655.1. Classification (NCBI taxonomy): domain Eukaryota; kingdom Viridiplantae; phylum Streptophyta; class Magnoliopsida; order Brassicales; family Brassicaceae; genus Arabis; species Arabis hirsuta. The sequence goes on from OZ053303.1 coordinate 30,072,155, forward strand.
TTGATAGAGAACACAAGCGATTTCTTGACATTTGCAGTAGAGGAATCTTTATGCAACAATCCGTGAGTGAAGCAAAGATTTCAATAGAAAACTTAGCCGCAAGTCATAGCATGATTCAACTAAGCTATGATGAAACCGTTAAAGCAATCAATTTTGATCCTACATAACTTAAGGAGATCAAGGTGATGGTTTCTCAAATTCTCAATAATATGATGCAATTTAAGACACCTGAAGTAGTGACCGCCCCTCATGAAGACCTTAATCAAGATTGCATTGGAGAGTTTTTGGCATATGACCTAAAGAAAGTAAGCTATATAGGCGCACGATACCAAAATCTTGGAACTAGGTCTCACAACCCTCATTACGGTCCTAAGGGAAATTTTTATGCTCATCAAAATGTGCCTCAAGAGACCTATACCCAGCCTAAACAACTGTTTGCTAGTGGAGTTCCACGCACGCATGCGATTGGTTTTCAACGCGTTGAATCAAAAGAAATTTCAGAGGAAGATTCGAACCTTTGATTAATGGATTTCACAATAAGCTTGAAGAATTCAGAATAGAGACTCATACTAGGATGGATATATTGGGACAAAACATTAACAACAAGATAGTAGAAATTTCATCTCATGTTAAGCAAATCAATCTCCAAATTATCTAAATTGTCGGTACCGTTGGAAAACCGGATGGTTTTCTTCCTGGAAAAACTAAGGTGAACCACGTGAACGCCATATCATTGAGAAGTGGAACGCAACTAGATGAATTTTTAATGCCAAAAGAAATATGCAAAGCCACGACCCATACGGTGGATACTCTTACTCCGAGAGTTTGACACAGAGATTCGACACAAGAAAGGTGTAGACAATGGAGTGGCAGATCATCTTTCTCGAATGAGGGTCGATGAATCAGTACTAATGAATGATTGTTTAGCAGAAGAGAATATTTACACTATGAAAGCTATACCTTGTAGCAACATAAGAACTCCCTCTCGTTGAGTTAAGAAGAAGGTCATTTTTGGGGCACCTTGGTATCAACATATTGCCAATTACTTGCCAGCGATATTGAACCCCCTGATTTCTTTGGGTACAAGAAGAAGAAATTTCTTAAGGATGTTAGATTATATTTTTAGGACGAGCCATATCTGTACAAGAAGTGCCTAGATGGTTTATTTCAAAAGTGTGTTCCGGAAGAAGAAATTGCGAGGATTTTACATGGATGTCATGGATCAGCCTATGTAGGACATTTTGCAACTTTTAAGACTGGCTCCAAAGTCTTACAAGGTAGATTTTTTGGTGGCCTACAATGTTTAGAGATGCCCAAGCTTTCATATCAAAGTGTGATGCTTGCCAAAGAACGGGTAATATAAGTAGGAGGAATGGATGCTACAAAATTTCATTCTAGAAGTCGAAGTTTTTGATGTTTGGGGAATCGCTTTCATTGGTCTTTTTCCCATGTCTTTTGGTGACCAATGCATTTTTGTCGCAGTTGATTACGTGTCTAAATGGGTTGAGGCTATTGCATAACCAACCAATGATGCTAATGCCATGATCAAGATGTCCAAGTCTATCATTTTTCCACGCTTTGGAGTACCGAGGGTAGTAATAAGCAATGGAGAAACTCACTTTATTAACAAAGCATTCGATAGTGTTTAGAAGAAATATGGAGTCAAGCAAAAAGTAGCTACTGCCTATTACCCTCAAACAAGTGGACAAGTTGTGATATCTAATCGAAAAAATCAAGGCAATCTTACAGAAGACCATGGGCAAAACAAGAAAGGATTGGTCGGAAAAGTTAGATGATGCTCTTTGGGCATATAGAACGGCTTTTAAAACACCATTGGGAACAACTCCTTTCCACATAGTGTATGCTAAAGCTTGCCATCTTCCAAAGGAGCTTGAATACAAAGCTGCGTGGACAGTAAAAGAATTGGATTTCAACCTTAAGACAGCCGCCGAAAGACGATTGATCCAATTGAACGAGTTAAAAGAAATTCGCCACTTGGCATACGAGAATACCAAGATCTACAAGGAAAAGACCAAAGCTTACCATGACAAGAAGATTATACAAAAGATGCTCGAACCTAATGATAAGGTTCTTCTTTTCAATTCTCGGTTAAAACTTTTTCCAGATAAGTTTTGTTCTAGATGGTCTGGTCCTTTCAAAATCAAGGAAGTTAAGCCATATGGAGCCGTAATCCTTTGGGATAATCGCGGAACAAATTCACTATCAATGGGCAACATCTAAAGCCTTATCTTGTGGACACCAACCAAGGCAAGAACGTATCTATTCTGGGAGACAACCCACATTTTTATTTTTATTTAAGCTTTAAATAGTTTTTTAAAAAAAAAATTTGGTTTTTCTAAGTTTATTTTATGATAATATATTTTGATTTTATTTTACAGGTTTTAAAAAAAAAAAACTACAATCAGCCGGCCCCGGACATCGGACCCGACCGATGCCTGAATAACGGACGGGAGTATCGAGCTGTGTCCTTGACCGATATCGCGTCCATCGCGTCCTACGAGACAAGTCAAACAGTATCGGTTGCGTGTATCGGTTGGAAAACCCGACCAGTATTCGCGTGCTTTTGCCTCGTCCCCCATCTCGCCTTTCCCACATCCTTCTCGCGACACGATGCCTCGTCTTTTGTCCATACACCGGACGCCATTACCAGGTCACGTACGTAACCGGTATTTGAGTACCATATCCTACAACACGACCCATAGTCTCGTCTGTCCCGCGCCCCACTCGTGTCATGACACGAGCATCCACAATCATGTATGTCCCATGAGCCTAATACCGGTTCCGCGTATTGGCCAACACGCCCAACCGGTATTGTGGCAATGATGCCGCAAATCTTCCTGCGGCCCGCTCCTCAACCGTTCACCTTGTGTCACGACCATACCGCATCCACCAACTGAACTAGCTCTACCCGCTTATCACAATCATCCAACTCTTGACCCGCGGACCAAATGGCTCGCCAATGGACCCCACCACTGAACCATCCACCTAACCATGGTCCATAAAAAGGTCCTTTTCCTCTTTTATTTATTCAATCTTCAAGACTTTTTGTCTAAAACCGGTAACTTCGTTCTATACTCTGACTTTACTATTTTCAATTTTATTTTTATTTCCAACATTACTCCCTTAATTTGATTTCCTTTACACCGGGGATGCTGTAAGTTAAGTCTGGGGGATTGTTGTTTACTAACACTTTTGTTCATGATTGATTTTTATATTTTTAAAAGAGTTTTTCAAAAATTATTTTCTAAAAACGTTTTATTGAGTCAAAATAAGTTGGGAATTATGACACTTTTCTAGGAACTAATGCTTTGATTTCAAAGGCCAAGTAACCATTGTTACAGGGTTTGTTCATGGCAATCGATTCAGAAACCTCATGATTGAACTTCCATCCAGAAGATTTCTACTTGCAATTTATTTGATGGATACAATTTTGACTCTATATGTTGGACTACTAATATGGTTTTGATGATTTCTTATTAAGGATGTTAGATCAAGGAAACGAATCACACATTCATGACATCTTATCCCCTTTTACCATTCTTTATTGTCATGAATGGCCAGCTCATCTTTAGCTGTTACCCTACCTAAAACCCTTTACCTCTTTTCGGACCTCATGTCTTCCCTTTTCAGTTTCATACTTGCAGATATCTGCAAAAACATCGGAGAGAAAAGGATCGATGCAATTTCCCAATTACTAGAAATGCGACGATTTGGTAAAAAATGGTGGAGTAGAAAGAACAATTTCCAAAGAGCTTGGCTGTTTCCTTGGATGCATAATACATGGTAATATTTCGTGACTATACTTGACTCGTATCAAATAGATACCGTTTTCCCCCTTTGAAAGAATGCCATGATACAAAAGAAGAGACGAGTAGAAGAGATTGCAAGTGATTCCTGGAGAAAGATCTAAGTTTGGGGAAAAGACGCGCAGAAAGTGGTTGGAAAATTGTGGACATCAATAGGTCCATTCTCTCTTGCGATTTGCATAATATCTTGCACCGGAGTGTATGGTAACCCTAAACACTTTTAGCCTCACCACAAAAATTAGCCTTCCCTATTACCTAGCGCGTCTATCTAGAATAATGTTTTTGATGAGGAATTGTTACTAACCGAATAGAGTAGAAAAAGTCAAATAGTGGAAGTTGAGATTTTTGCAGGGATAGAGATTTGGAGTATGGAAAATGTTGCGAAAATCATGGTGGAAGAAGATGAAAGCGCCTATGGGCTGATCTTGTTTTCACGTGGATTAAATCTTCCGATTTCAAGGCAATCATCCAAAGGATATGTGAGTTTTCATATTTTCAAACCTCTTTTCAATTCTTGAATTTTGCTTCATGACAAGAAAGGTTTAAGTTTTGGGGAGTTGATATTTTCCATATTTTACCTATTTTGACTATCTATTTTACTATGTTTTCTATGCATTTATCTACGGTACTACGCCTTTAGAGATAGTTTTTCTCGTATTTGTAGTTTTAGAGTCTTAACAGGGATCAAGGAAAAAGGAGCAAAAAGAGCTAAAAATGTGTAAACCAAGCTAAAACAACTTTCACAAGCCAAAGACACCATGAAGACCCAAGAATTCACAAGAAACCACATTCTACCAAATTGGACAAAACGTATACAACCAGAAGTTCAACAGTGAATAGAGGAGCAAATCAATTTGTAATTGGAAAGAAATTGGTGGTCAGATAGACCTTTGAGTTATCTTCAAAACGAATTTTGAATAATATCATTTGGAGCTCTGCGTAGGAATATACAACCGAATTACTAAGCATATGTCAAACTGTCTCAAAGCTGAAGCGAGTCCAATTTCGGGACAAATACAGGCCTGCACCGTGGACCGATATTCCAGCCAATGTCAGCACATGAGAGAGATCATTTAACTCCCAGTACCGGTCACGACTTTGGACCTATACCCGTGACCAATGTTGGAGCAGTTTTGACGTAAAACACCGTTTTGTCCTAAACTAAGCCCTAAGAAGACCCTAAGCCTATATATACTTCTTTTTAGCCTCTTGTTAGGTGTGTGCCGAAATATTTAGTGTATTTTTATCATAAGGAGCAGCCACCACGAGTTCTCTTGGTGTTCTTCATTAGATTTGGATTCTAGAGAAATCCGGTGGATGATCTCGCTTTGTACCTCGATATAGAGAAGAATCCTCTTACCTTTACACTTTAATTCAAGTTTATCTAGTATGAATTCATCATCTATCTTATGTTTTTCATGCACCATGTTGGAGTAGTTTTATTTTTTAGGTTGTAAGAAGACCAAAGATTTATGGATTGTTAACTTTTATCGAATGAATTAGGGATAATCTATTAAGTTCTTCATCTATATTTGCTCGTAATGCTGATTGCTTTTCGGATCAACTAGCATCTGATTTTAGATTGATATACTCTCCAAAAGCTTGTTATATTGTCTGAACTATTATTTGATGAGCTAGGCGTCTTAATAATTCGAAAGGTTAGTTAAAGAGTTTGGTGAACAATTGAATCTTGAACTTACTGCGTGTTTTCTTCTTGTAATAACCTGCGATAGTTTAGTCTATTAGGAAGTTAAAACATAGTAATCTGAGCCACGACAGTGGGAGGATTATACATCCGTGATTTGAGTTCTAGAACACATCTTTCTAAAAGGTCCCTAAAATTTGATATGTTACCCGCCTAACGTTTGTTTACCTTGAATTCTTTTCTCTTTACTTAGTTATTTTTGTGCCTTATTCTCTTTAAAAAACAAAACCATATTTATTTTTTTAGTTTGATTTGATTCCTATAAGTTTGTAGTCCAATTACAAGGTCCCTGTGGATTAGATCCCTAAATACTACCATGATTGATGTGCACTTGTAGTTATATTTACGGGTTAAGACTTTGACCCACATCAAGTTTTTGGCGCTGTTGCCGGGGACCTTTGATATTTTGTCTACAAGCTTTGGACTAAAATCTAGTCTAAAATATTTTTCTTTTACTTTGCTAATTTAGTTTTAGTTTTTCTTTGTTTTTGATTGTTTCAAGGGGATTGTTCGTGCAAGTATGGCGAGTCTTGTTTATAACCAGCAGCCACGACAAACTCATCAACCATTTGGAGAAGCCTAATTCGGACACCAAGCTCTCGAGAAAATCTAAGACCAACCGTTTGGGTTAGAGCAAGGTTTTGACGAATTTCATCATGATTTTGAAACGGAATGGCTAGCGCCTAACCATGAGACCATGGGAGACACCCACTCATCATCAACACTTCTCATGGACCGAAACTCAATCCACCTCGGACAACAAGACGTGGACTTTGAGATTAAACCTCGCGTTATCTCCCTTGTGAAGGAAGCTCAATACTACGGTCTTCCACAAGAAAATCCGTTGGATAATATTGATTCCTTTGAGGATCTATGCGGAGCGATTAATACCAATGGAGCCCTTTTCGACCACATTAGATGTCGTCTCTTCTCTTTCTTTGTAGCGGGGGATGCGTTTCGATGGATGAAATCACGTGCACCTCAATCGATAACATCATGGATAGATTACAAGCAAGCTTTCTAATATATCATGGTTTTTACCCATTTTTGAAAGATTACCTTGCTATTTTATTACATTCGCACACTTTACTTAGCATAATTTAAATTCATTAGTTGATTGTGTTATTTGATTCCTTGTGGATTCGACCCCTAAGTACTATTACGATCTCTTAATTTGAGAGAGTAGCTCAGGGTAAATTTGAGCGTATCAAATTTTGGCGCCGCTACCGGGGAATCGATTTAACCAATCATTTTTGATACTACAATTTTGTCGAAGTTTTTTATTTTTAATTCTTTACTTACTTGTCCTTTTCTCTTTGTCTTGTGTGTTTCAGGTTTATGTCTAATTGCGTTATCCGAAACAATCAGAACAAAAAACTAGTTGATCTCAACCTTGAGATTGGAAAGTTAGAATGAGCCAACTGACCAGCGAGAAAGGCAGCCAGCATGAATCTGTTAGTTCTCATTAGAGGTGAAGATGGGTTTCTTCAGGATACTGAGGGTCGCAGATGCAATGTTCAATGTCAGAGGATTGATGAGAATTTGGTTGTGATTTTAGAGGAGCCAGCTGGGCGTGGGCGCACTCTGGGAGAGTATAACAGGCCTGACGAGTTCTATGCCAATAGGGCAGCAATTCATCTTCCTGCTTTCCCGATGAATGATTTTGAGGTGAAGCGTGCTTACTTCTCACTTGTTGCTCATCACCCGTTCCATGGTCTTTCCTCTAAGCACCTCATGGAGGTTTGAGGACTTAGCATCTAGCATTAAGGCTAATGGAGTTTCCAACGATTACCTCTACTGCAAGCTTTTCCCCTATTCTCTTAGTGGAGAAGCAACTTACTTGCTGAAACAGTTGGAGCCGGGATCATTGACTACTTGGGAGGACACCAAGAATGTTTCCTCAACAACTTCTTTGATAAGGCAAGATCCGAGGATGTAACGACTAAGATCTCTACTTTCAAGCAGGGATCGAGTGAGGCTTTTAAGACATCTTGGGTGAGGTTCAAGGCCTACTAGAGAGATTGTCCTCATCATGGGTTCAGTGATGTTCAGTTGTGGGGTATCTTCTTCAAAGGTATTGATTGGAGGTATCAGATAGCTCTATATTCTGCGAGCAATGGGAACTTCAACAACAGATATCCAGAGGATGCCTTGGTACTTATTGATAACTTGGCTTCTAGCAATAGTACCAACAACGCAAACTTCAAGAGGAAAAAGCTTGGTGGTAACATGGATGAAAGCCAAATTGCTGAGGTTAAGGCTAAGCTGGATTTTGTACACAACCTTCTAGTGGGAGAGAAGTCTGTTCAATTTGCTGCATAAGTAGAGACTTTCGAGCCTGCAGAAAAGGATGTCAACTACATCAATGGAGCTGGTTATCAGGGTCAGATGTTTCGAAATCAGCAAGGGTATCATAAGAATGATTACGAGAAACCGTTTCAGAGCAGCAACTACGCTAGGAACCATGGTTCTTCATCTTATCAGTCACCTCCTGTTCAATCTTTGGACAACGAGATGAAATCTATGCCGGAGTAGATTTTAGAGGGTCAACAGAAGATAACATTGAGTTTCAATGGGAAGCTAGATGCCATGTACACATATCTGAATGGTAAAATTGGGGCCCTCAATCTCCATGTGAAGAAGCTAGACACCCAAGTTGCTCAAACTACGGAGAATGTTAGAAGGCAAGAGGGATTTCTCCCAGCCAAGACGGAAACAAACCCGAGACTATACGTCAATGCCATCATATTGGAGAGTGAAAAAGAGGTTGAAGGAGACAAGATTGATGTTACAGACTCTGTGTCGATCGACACAAAGCCCGTGTATCGATCGACACAGATCAAAAATCACAACACGGGAAAATACGTAGTCGCTGCAAATACCAAGGTCGACACAGGGTCGACACAGACCCTATGTGTCAATCGATGCAAGTAGTAAACGAGTCCAGACGCGTTGACACATTCAGTAACTGTAGAAGAAAAAATCTACAAGCCCAAAATTCCATACCTACGGGCTATTAGTGTCAAAACATCAGAGGGAAAAGGGGGACATACTCAATCGTCATTGGAAAGTTACCTAAGATACCGAATCCAGGGAATAAGACAGGAATTATGACACTTTTATAGGATTGATGTTTTGATTTCGAAGACTATGTCACCATTGTTGCAGGGTTTAATCATGACAATCGATTCGGAAACCTATTGATGGAGCTTCCGTCCAAGAATTTTTTACTAGCAACTTTTTGATGGATATGATTTTGACTCTTTATTTGGACTAATAATATGATTTTTGATCCCTTCTTATTAAGAATGTTAGATCAAGGAAACGAATCACACATTCATGATATCTTATCCTCTTTTACCACTTATTGTTGTCATGAATGGCCAGCTCACCTTTAGTTGGTACCCAACCTACAACCTTTTACCTTCTTTCAGACCTTATGCATTCTCTTTTAGTTTCATACTCGCAGATATATGCAAAAACGTCGGAGAAAAAAAAATCGACACAATTTTCCAATCATTAGAGATGCGACGATTTTGTAAAGAATACAAAGAACGAATTACAAAGAGTTTGGCTGTTCTTTGGATGCTTAAAACATGGTAACATTTTGTGCCTATATTTGACTTATATCAAAGAGATACCGTTTTCCCCCTTTCAAAAGAAAAAAACAATAAGAAAATAAATAAAAAGAAATAAAAGAAAAAGAAAAAAAAGTAGAAAAAGAAAGAAAATCTAAGGGAAAAGAAAACGGTTGTCTAAGAGTCTTATGGCCAAAGAATACAAAAGGAATGTCATGATATAAAAGAAGAGACGAGTAAAAGAGATTTCAAATGATTCCCGGAGAAAAATCTAAGTCTGGGGAGAAAGACATGAAGAAGTGGTTGGAAAATTGTGGAAATCAATAGGTTCATAATCTCTTGGGATTTTGCATAATATCTCACACCCGGAGTCTGTGCTAACCCTAAACACTTTTAACCTCACCACTAAAATCAGCCTTTCCCAATACCTAGCCCATCTTTCTTGAATGATGTTCTTGATGAGAAGTTTTCATTTAGTCTAAGACAGTAGAAAGAGTCAATTGATTTGAAGTTGAGATTTTTGTATGGACATAGATTTAGAGTATGAACATGTTGCGAATTCGTGATGGAAGAAGATGACAACGTCTATGAGCTAATCTTGTTTCATGTGGATTACAGGTTTATAATTTAATGCAATGATCCAAATGATATGTGAGTTCCTCCGAATTTCAAAACTCTTCTCAATTCTTGACGATTGTTTACTTGAGAACAAACAAATGATAAGTCTGGAGGAGTTGATATACCCTATATTTTACCACTTTTACTATATATTTTACTATGGTTTTTATATATATTAATAAAGCTTTTGGACCAAAAGAGGTAGTTTTCTCGTATATATAGATTTTAAGGTCATAATAGGTTTTATCATCAAAAGGATGTAAAATGGAGCAAAAGGAGTGTCATATATGATGCAGCTACTCATCCAAGTCAAAGGAACCAAGCCAAGTCATTTTATCTTGAAGATAATGGACATTCTCAAACTGGACAAAATTGAGACTTTAATGAAACTTGGTGTGAAGATAGCCCTTTGAGTAAGCTTTCCAATGGAGTTGGAATTGCATCAATTGGAGCTGTACTTGGAAGACACACCCGAAACACTGAGGACATGTCAAACTGCCTTTGAAGTTACAATTCTCCCCCACTAACACGGATTCGACCTCGAATCACGCGAATTTGTCTCGCTAAGGTCAATACCCCAGCCTAAAACCCGACTAGATTCACCCGGGAACATCAACGATGCAACGCTCCCTGGTCCAGATTAGGGCTGCCCGATTGATCACCTAACAATCAAACAAGAACATGTACGACCAACGACGCTACATATGCTACCAGGTTGTCCGAACATAGTTCTAAACATCAGCAAAAACCTTAAACTCGATATCCACTTCCATTCTCCTGACCCTCGGTCAGCACCACTCGAGATCACACCGGATCCCTGAACTCTACCAGGCTCATACTAGCCCTATTGCACCGTCTCACTATGGCTGCAATCCCGACCCAACCTGGTTAGCACCACCTGTAATACACTCCCGATCCCTGAAGTTCATCCAGTCTCATGCTTACAACCACATTACATATATTATTGCTCATGCTCATATCTATATAAAACACCCTACTCTCAGGATCGTCACCTTTTGAGCTCTCGAAGTATATCATACCCCACCACCTTCAGGACCGCCGTCCATCCAGCTCTCGATATGCTCCAGCCCCTCTCACTCTCAGGACACACAGTCTGTTGAGCTCGGCTGCAGAGGAATCACACATCCCCTGGAGAGGCTTCGACCCCTCAAAGTATATGCAAGGGAACCACTTTCCCCCGGAGAGAACATCACTATCCCCTCAAGTATACCCAGGAGAACCACTATCCCCTGGGGCAATCACTCTGTAACATGCATCTTAGGCACCTGTCGACTGAAATCACTTCTCGTGGTCATCCGAAACAACCCAATCACCAGGGTGTTTTTGCAGAGTCCCTGGAAAAGACGATTCTAAGTCACATAAAACCTTTTTTCCACACTCTCCCTAGAGCTTACATTTCCAGCCACTCCTAGAACATGTACAATCTCATTTCCAGCCACTCCTGGAACATTAGCGATCTCATTTCCAGCCACTCCTGGAACATAAACGATCTCATTTCTAGCCATTCCTAGAACATGAACAAGTTCATTTCTAGCCACTCCTAGAACATGAACAAATCTCATTTCCAGCCACTCCTGGAACATAAGCAAGCTCTAAGCCGCGTAAAACTTCTATTCCTAGCCGTCCTAGCCGATAAGCAAGCTCTAACTCACATAGAACTTCTATCGCTATACCTCCACATGACCTACCAATCATCATAAACCATGACATCATTAGTCATCTCATAAGAACACACGTCTTAACCACACATTTAATAAGGCAAACTCATCTTATTAAATCTCAAAATGCATACTCGTTACATCCACAATTAAATACAATATCACAAACATAGCATCATGCTAATACAGACTCTGAAAACCAGAAAAAGAACTCAAGCCACCGCTTGCTTCTCGAACCACTTCGAGAACTTCCTCTTCATCGACACTTTTGGTTCCCAAGTCTCCTCCTCAATACCGTCACAGTCCCATACGACTCTCACCAACGGTATACTCTTCCGGCGGAGCACTTTGACCCTCCTCTCGAGAATCCTCACAGGCCTCGCCGCCAACGTCATGTTAGGCTGAAGATCCTCCGGAATCCTAGCCAACACCTCCTCAGACTTATGCAGACACTTCCGCAGCATCGAAACATGGAATACCTTGTGAAAGGCCTTCATACTCTAAGGTAACTCCAACCGATAAGCCACCGGTCCGACCCGCTCCACAACTTTTAACGGACCCACAAACCTCGGACTCAGCTTATTCTCTGAAATTGATCTGTTAGGACCACTCAACAAAGCTACCTTGATATAAACCATATCTCCCAGCTCAAACTCCAGCTCCTTCCGTCTCCTATCGGCGTAACTCTTCTACCAATCCTGAGCCTCCCTCATGTTTAGCCTTAAGACACAGATCTTCTCCGTCGTCTCCTGAACAAAATCTGCACCAAACATGCTCCTCTCCCCACTTGAGTCCAGCATAATGGTGTCGTACACAGCCTCCCACACAGAGCCTCATATGGAGTCATCCCAATACTCGCGTGGTAACTGTTGTTATTCGAAAACTCAACCAGATTCAGATGATCCGCCCAATGACCACCATAATCCAGCACACACATCCTCAGCAAATCCTCCAAAGTCTGGATCGTACGCTCGGACTGCCCGTCCGTTTGAGGATGATACGCCATGCTCATATGCACCTTAGTGCCCATCTCTGCTTGAAATGCCCTCCAGAACTCTGAGGTAAATCTCGGATCCCGGTCTGACACAATACCCGCTAGCACCCCGTGCAGCCTCACAATCTCCCACATATATTTCCTAGCCAAAACTGCCGCTCCATCATTCTTCTTGATGGCCAGAAAATATGCTGACTTGGTCAGACGATCCACAATAACCCAAATCGCATCAAAATTCCATGACACCGGTAACCCCATCACGAAATCCAAGGTAATCATATCCCACTTCCACTCCGGAATAGGCAAACTATGCAACATACCACTCGGAACTTGATGCTCAGCCTTCACCAGCTGACACACGTTGCACGCTGCAACCCAGCTAGCTACATCCCTCCTCATCCTGACCCAGTGATAATACCGTTTCAGGTCACGGTACATCTTGGTCACTCCCGAATGAATCGATAGCATGCTCGAATAAGCCTCATTCAGGATCTCCTGCCTCAGATCCTCATCCTGAGGTACACAAACCCGCCCGTTCACATGTATCATCCCACTCGCTGAGACCACATACTCTGAACCGGCCGCCTGAGAAACATCAATCAAACCCTGATCCTCCTCCTGAGCAATTCGAATCCTGCTCAATAAGTCTGCCTGGTTAGCTGCCTCTAACCCCAACGAATCCTGTGAGATCACACACAACCTCAAAGTACTGATCTCGCTCAATAAGGCCTCCATATCCCACTCCTGATCTGAAGCGACCCTCTTCCGACTCAACGCATCTGCAACCAGGTTAGCCTTACCCAGATGGTACCCAATCTCCAGGTCGTAGTCTGCGACTAACTCCATCCAGCGCCTCTGCCTCTGGTTCAGCTCCGGCTGAGTGAAGAAATACTTCAGACTCTTGTGGTCTGTGAATACCTGCACCTTCCCGCCATACAAATAAGACCTCCAAATCTTAAGTGCAAAAAACAACGCAGCCAACTCTAGATCATGGGTAGGGTAATTGCACTCATGCTTCCTTAACTGCCTCGAAGTATACGCAATAACCTTCCCCTGCTGCATCAACAAACATCCCAAACCCACTCCTGAAGCATCTGTATACACCACATACGCCTCACCCGGCTCGGGTAACGCCAAGACCGGTGTACTAGTCAGCATCTCCTTCAGCTTCCTAAAACTCTCCTCGCAAGCTGAAGACCACATAAACGGAACATCCTTCCCTGTCAGCTTCGTCATCGACTGCGCCATACTCGATAGCCCCTTGACGAACCTTCCGTAATAACCCACCAACCCAAGAAAACTCGTGATCTCGGTGGCACTCCTCGGTCTAGGCCAGCCTCTGATAGCCTTAATTTTAGCCGAATCTACAGAAACTCCCTCTGCAAACACAACGTGGCCAAGAAAGCTCATCTCTCACTCCAGAAACTGCACTTACTCAACTTCGCGTACAGATTCTGCTCCCGCAGCTTCTCCAGAACCAACCTCAAATGCACCTCGTGCTCCTCCGGACTCCTCGAATACACCAGAATATCATCTATGAAGATGATCACGAACACATCCAGATACTCCTGGAACACTCTGATACTAAGGTCCCTGCACAGCTCCCAGGTGCCAAAGAACCTTAACACTTATCACAGAACATGCAATTTCCAAAATAGATAGGATTCAACACTCGAATCCCGCGACTCGTCACTCCTAGGACAACTCCCAAGATTGTGATCCATGCTCCCACACCCAAAGCATCACGGACCACCCTGAACCCTCTGACACGGTTCCAAAGTGCTCTCCCACTTCCTCTTCTGTCCTTGCGCAAGCTTGCCGCCCTTGCTCAGACCTAACTGTTGATGCGACGTCCTCTGCTATTAAACCGGCGGACTAACCACCACAGCCTGCTCCCTGATATGCTCAAATTTTCCCTGAGCTACTCCCTCAAATTAAGAGATCGTAGTAGTACTTAGGGATCGAATCCACAGGGAATCGAATAACACAATCAATTAGTGATTTCAAATTTTGCTAAGTTAAAAGTGTGAATGCAGTAAAATAAACAGCAAATGTAAACAGAATGAATGATTATAAAGGTTTTAGAATTCAATTTAGACAAAGGTTAGGCCTTGGGTAATTCGCAGGAATGATTCGAAACTGACTCATGTCGATCGACACAAGGTTCTGTGTCGATCGACACAGATGCAATTAAAACGTAGGATTTTATTAAGAACCGTTCTTGAGCATAAACACTAATGTAAAATCAATCAACTGTCGTTGCAGAGACTATCTATGATTAGATTCCTAAATCCCAAATTTCTTTGCGAACCTAGTGAATTAAATCAAGCTTTATCGTTCAGGTTTAATTGCTCACAAAATTCCTAAACCAAATTTCTTTGCGAGTAGGCAATTTTGCTCATCTAAGATTATTTCAGGTTATCAATAATACTTTCGCATCTATTAAACAACCTATGATATCCAATTTTAGTTGATCAATCCTAAAATCAGAATTAAACCAATCTAGATGAAGAACACAAAGATAAATCCTAACAGGGTTTTAATTCATTCAGATTCTCATCAAACCCTAGAACTACCCTAAACCTAACAAGCAAACTACTCAGACATAGATGATGTAAACATTATCAATGAATAAATAATTTGCATTAAAAAGTTAGAGTAAAAGATACAGAGTTTCGAAAGCGATGGAATCCGAAAGTCTGAAATCTCCCCCAAGCTCTGAAATCTCCAAGTCTTAATTAAAAACTAGATAAAAACATGAAAATCTAACTAAAAACTATTTATACAAGTAGGCAAAATCGGACTGGGCCTTGATAAAAACATCTGGAATCTTCAAGCCCGAACAGGATTTCTTCATTAAAAGCCCATGTCGATCGACACGTTTTAGTGTATCGATCGACACAACATCCATTGGAACTCTTCTTCTTCGTCTGGCACGAGAGTGTCGATCGATACAAAGTTCCTCTGTCGATCGACACAAGCTCCTCTGCTCGACTCTGACTTGATATCTTTAGCTCTTCGTTCCTTGATGCTCCAGAAAGCTCCATAAGCTTCCATTAGGGTCCAATCGATCATTGACCTACAAAGACTATAAAACACTCGAGAAACACTAAAAAGACTCTATAAAAAAGACTTATATCATGGTTGAAAGTGGGTAAAAACCATGATATATCAACTCCCCCAGACTTAGTCTTTGCTTGCCCTCAAGCAAAACATAAACCAAGAATGTGAAAGAGGTTTGAAAATGCAGAAACTTACCTTTCTTTGGAGTACCGGACTAATCCCCTTCAACTAGTAATCCACATGATGCAGAACGAAATCCAAAATCAGACCACCATGTACTTCTCCGCAGACATTCGCAGCCTTCCAGATTCATCCACAACTTCACCGCATAATCCGTTAGTCTTCATAGCTTGGTCTCAATGTTCTCAATGCCAAGAACCTTCTAGACTCATTCCCAGACTATACCATGACAAATCAACCTATACAACACTCGGTATTCCTCCTCTCCCCCAAACTTATTTTGTTTCCTATTCCTAATTTTTATGATTGCTGAACTCAAAGCAGTGCATATTTCACTAATGTTGTTCCTTGTTAGGAGACAGGGTCGTGACTCACTACTGTTGTTCCTTGTTAGGAGACAGGTTCGTGAGATTGCTCGTCTTCTTCATCCGTTTTACGGGACTCAGACTGCTGCTTTTGAGCTGGGTGATCACCTCTTGAGTATAGACTCACTGGATTTTATTCCTCGTCTTATACTCATGAGCTATCATTTCACCCCAATCCTAACACAAATGAACATTTTTTTTTTTTTTAGATTATCAAAGGGAGAGGAGTACCATTACTTTCAAAAAGGGGTTGCACTTGTCAGATATGAATGAGGAGTCAAGCTCAATGGACATCGATCCCAAAGAGATCCGTGCAGTAGCTCTGACTTTGCGGATTATACTGGAAGTAGCAGACGTCTCCAGTCAACTGGTCAATCCTAGGATTTTCCATTAGTCTAACTTTGAAACTGATCCTGGAAAAATGGTCACATGCTGGCAAAGACAATCCACTAAACCAAAAGAAGGGTTGTTCCTAACTAATTTTGACTCAATAAAAACAAAAATTTGACTCAAAATAAACCAAAACAAATGAAAACACGTTAGTAGTTTCCTCCCCCAGACTTAACCAACACTGTCCCCAGTGTTGTCAAGCCTGAAGCTGGCCATAGAAATCAAAGGAAAATTTGAACTTGATTGAAATGAAGGAGATTTACCAAAGTGGAGACCCTGTCGATCGACACAAACATGATGTGTCGATCGACACAGGTTCTGAGGGATCGGATCATTGTGATGTCGAGAATTTTGAAAATTGAAGGTCATGTCGATCGACACACAGGTCCGTGTCGATCGACAGATACCTCACTGTCGCAGACTGCAAGTTTTCTGCATCACTCAACAAACACGATCAAAGCAGAAAACACACAATGCAAATCCTTAAGATGATCAAGTTCAAGCTCCTAAGAAATCCATAGACTAACTGACTCAAAAGAAAATAAGATATAAAATAGAAAAACTTACAAGTGGGTTGCCTCCCACTTAGCGCTTGTTTTCAGTCATTAGCTCGACTGTGTCAGGCTCAGGTCTTTCGTGGAATGGTGCAGGGAGAAACACCTGGAAAGAGCTTTGTAGTGTTCTGCAGCATCTCCTGGATCACTTCCTCTCCTTTCTCCCTTAACTCCATAGGGATGATAATTCTGAACCTGGAGAATGGTTTGGAAGTCTTCTTGCTTGTGGCCTTAGCTGGTTTGGATCCTCCATCAGGTCTCAAGGATGGTGAAATAGAGGGCGAAACAATTGGGTTCTTCTTGCATTTGGATCTAACTTGTTTGGCGGCTTCATGATGTGCATCAGAATGAGCCATCTTAAAAATGTTCTGCACCTTCTTCACGTCATCCTTAGGGTCTAGGCCTTGCCTTCCTCCTTCAATAGTGACTGTCAAACAAGAATTCTCCATAACATGAACAGCTGGGTAGAAGATATTCTTGTTGATCTCGGAGAAGGAGATTCGCTTATTAGGAAAGTCGACAATCGCACCCACAGTGGCAAGGAAGGCTCGCCCGAGAATCAATGGACTGCCGCTACCTCCTTTTGTCTCTAGAACATGAAAATCTGCTGGAATGAGACAGTCTCCCACTTGAAGCATTAGATCTGCAATGAATCCTTTTGAAGGTCTGGGAGAATGGTCAGCGAGCAATATAGACATCCGTGAAGGTTGTAGATCCATAATCCCTAGCTTCCTTGCAACATCCTCAGAGATAACATTCACATTAGCCCCAGTGTCACACAGAGAGTTCTTGAATTGCGTACCTTCGATAGAGCAGGGAATCACAAACGTTCCAGGACTCGAAACCTTGGGTAGCTTCCTCAATGAGGGTTGAGTAGGTTCTTCTGGGGTCATGTCCTGAATCAATGCGCATACTTCTACAGAAAGTATAGCACTGAACTGCTCTGAACTCAAGTTCTTTATAACCATCCTCTGCAAGCACTTCCTGACCACCGGAGAGAGTTTCTCAGCACCTATCAATGGAAACTCCACAACAAGCTTCTCCATGATGGCCTTGCATTGGGTATCCTCTATCTCTTGCTTAGACTTCCTCCTTGGAAATGGTAGCTTAGGCTTGTAGACCCTTTCCTCTGAGCTATTCGATGATCTCGAAGAAAATGGGCTGTTCTGGGTAGCATGTCGATCGACACTAGAAGTGTGTCGATCGACAGGAGACTTCCTGTCCGATATATCATCAATTGCCTTATACTCTGTCGATCGACACTTACCAGTCGTGTCGATCGACACAAGCTCTGCTGTCTCCAAATCAGCGACTTCTCCTTCCCCACACCCCACAGTGATTGCATTGATATGCAACCTTGGGTTAGTCTCAGTCTTAGCCGGTAGGAATCCTTCTTGCCTTTTTACCGACTCCGCTGTTTGGGCTACCTGAGTGTCCAGCTTCTTTATGTGTAGATTGATGGCCTCAATTTTCCCATTCAAATCCTGATACATAGCATCCATCTTCCCATTGAAGCTCACGGTCATCTTCTGTTGACCCTCTAGAATCTGCTCCAACATGGATTTCATCTCGCTGCTCTCTGTTGTCTGAGGAGGAGGTGTCTGGTAGGAAGAAGAACCATAGTTCCTTTGGTAGTTCCCGTTAAAAACTCTATTACCCTGCTGATTCCCAAACCTCTGACCCTGAAAACCAGCTCCACCAACGAAGTTGCAATCCTTTTCAGCCTGTGTCGATCGACACAATCCTTCCATGTCGATCGACATGGGTTCTGGCTCGAAGGTCTCAACTTCTTTAGCAAACTGCACTGACTTCTTCCCCGTTAGCAAGTTGTGCATAGAATCCAATTTGGCATTAACCGCAGCAATCTGACTTCCATCCACATTTCCACCCAGCTTCTTCCTTTCGAAGTCTGCATTCTTTGTACTGTTGCTAGATGCCAAATTATCAATGAGGATTAGCGCATCTTCAGGATACCTAGTGTTGAAATTCCCATTGCTAGCTGAATCGAGGGCCACCTGATACCTCCAGTCAATCCCTCTGAAGAAAACGCCCAACAGCTGAACATCACTGAACCCGTGATGAGGGCAAGCTCTCTGGTAAGACTTGAATCGAATCCAAGAATCCTTGAATGCCTCAGTCGGTCCCTGCTTGAAGGTAGAGATCTTGGTCCTTAGATCCTCTGATCTCGCCTCATCAAAGAAGTTGTTGAGGAAAGCATTCTTGGTGTTCTCCCAAGTAGTCAGCGAGCCCGGCTCCAGCTGCTTCAGCCAGTAAGATGCTTCGCCAGCTAGAGAGTAAGGGAACAGCTTGCAGAAAAGGTAGTCGCTGGACACCCCGTTTGCCTTGATGCTCGAAGCGAGGTCCTCAAACCTCTCTATGTGGTCCATGGGTTGCTCAGACGACAGGCCATGGAATGGGTGCTGGGCAACTAGCGAGAAGTAGGCCGGCTTCAGCTCAAAATCGTTCCTCGAGAAAGCAGGAGGACGAATTGCTGCCCTGTTGGCATAAAACTCATCGGGCCTGTTGTACTCTCCCAGAGTACGCCCACGCACAGCAGTTGCTGGCTCTTGTCTCTGCACGACCTGCTGGTCCTCTTGGATCACAGCCCCGTTCTCATCCAGTCGCTGACCCTGAGCGTTACGCCTGCGACCCTCAGCATCCTGCAAGTGCCCATCTTCACCTCTGATCAACACAATTGGATTCATTCTGGCTGTCCTTGTTGCTGCTCTGTTGGCTCGTTCTAACCTTTCAATCTCAGGATTGAAATCAAGTAGCTCTTTGTTCTGATTGCCTCTGGTAACGCGCTGATGCATAAACCTGAAACACACAAAACAAAGAAAAGAAAAGAAAAAGTAAGTAAAATAAACAAAAACAAAAACTTAGACAAAGTTCTAATAACACAAATCGATTGGTTAGATCGAGTCCCCGGCAACGGCGCCAAAATTTGATATGCTCAAATTTTCCCTGAGCTACTCCCTCAAATTAAGAGATCGTAGTAGTACTTAGGGATCGAATCCACAGGGAATCGAATAACACAATCAATTAGTGATTTCAAATTTTGCTAAGTTAAAAGTGTGAATGCAGTAAAATAAACAGCAAATGTAAACAGAATGAATGATTATAAAGGTTTTAGAATTCAATTTAGACAAAGGTTAGGCCTTGGGTAATTCGCAGGAATGATTCGAAACTGACTCGTGTCGATCGACACAAGGTTCTGTGTCGATCGACACAGATGCAACTAAAACGTAGGATTTTATTAAGAACCGTTCTTGAGCATAAACACTAATGTAAAATCAATCAACTGTCGTTGCAGAGACTATCTATGATTAGATTCCTAAATCCCAAATTTCTTTGCGAACCTAGTGAATTAAATCAAGCTTTATCGTTCAGGTTTAATTGCTCACAAAATTCCTAAACCAAATTTCTTTGCGAGTAGGCAATTTTGCTCATCTAAGATTATTTCAGGTTATCAATAATACTTTCGCATCTATTAAACAACCTATGATATCCAATTTTAGTTGATCAATCCTAAAATCAGAATTAAACCAATCTAGATGAAGAACACAAAGATAAATCCTAACAGGGTTTTAATTCATTCAGATTCTCATCAAACCCTAGAACTACCCTAAACCTAACAAGCAAACTACTCAGACATAGATGATGTAAACATTATCAATGAATAAATAATTTGCATTAAAAAGTTAGAGTAAAAGATACAGAGTAGTTCAAAGTTTTAATTAAAAACTAGATAAAAACATGAAAATCTAACTAAAAACTATTTATACAAGTAGGCAAAATCGGACTGGGCCTTGATAAAAACGTCTGGAATCTTCAAGCCCGAACAGGATTTCTTCATTAAAAGCCCATGTCGATCGACACGTTTTAGTGTATCGATCGACACAACATCCATTGGAACTCTTCTTCTTCGTCTGGCACGAGAGTGTCGATCGATACAAAGTTCCTCTGTCGATCGACACAAGCTCCTCTGCTCGACTCTGACTTGATATCTTTAGCTCTTCGTTCCTTGATGCTCCAGAAAGCTCCATAAGCTTCCATTAGGGTCCAATCGATCATTGACCTACAAAGACTATAAAACACTTGAGAAACACTAAAAAGACTCTATAAAAAAGACTTATATCATGGTTGAAAGTGGGTAAAAACCATGATATATCACTCCCTCCGATCATCCTCCATCGCAGCAGCTGTCTCAACCAGCTCCGCTCCCGTGGCCAACTTATTCGCTCTACAGTGAGTCCTCAAATCATGTCTAAATCCCCTCAGGAACCTCTTCCCCTGGGCCTGCTCGTCCTCCATGCCTCTACCAGCATGCACCAGGAGTCGATTGAACTCCAAATCGAACTCCCTCACAGTCTGATCTTCCTGAGCCAGGTCCAGAAACCTCGACTCCAACCGCTCCACCGCCTCCTGCTGGAAATACATGGCATTGAACTATGCCACAAAATCTTTCCAGGCCTTACCCGCCTTAGCTCTCCTAGCCATAACACCTCTCCACCAGATATGCACTTCACCATACAGTTAATGCTCTGCCAGGTCTACTCGGTACAGAGAGGAACTACTCATCCCCTCGAGAGAACTACTCATCTCTTCGTTAAGTACTTGGTAACTACTCATACCCAAGTGAAATACAATACCGTCCACTACGGTCTTAACGACCTAACCCTCCCCCTGGTCAGGACCACTATAGATCAACTCACATGATCTCTGAGGTCTACATCTAGTCCTATGCCCATATCCACGTATCAGACATTGATTACTCTCAACTCAAAACTCATAACCACACCACTCTCACTCTGAGGATCACATCCTTTGAGATATCAGTATACAGGGGAAATCCTCATCCCCTCTAGAGAAGTACTCATCTCGTAGTATTACTAAGGGAAATCCTCATCCCTCAGCAACACTAAGGGAAATCCTCATCCCACCTGGAGAAACCCTCATCTCCCACTAAGTTATTCGGGAAAATCCTCATTCCCTAGAGAAATTAATTCTTAACGCCCATAGCATCACTGACTAGAACTACATCACTTGGTCTCTAAATATAAGGAATACGCATCTTTTGCATATGCTACATCATCCTAAGATTAGATGGAAGCTCATCCACAACCGCAACCCTCGGCTACATCCCAGCCTCACCTGGTTGAACACCAGCCACACCTGGCTGTACTCCAGGAGCCTGACCCGGAGCCGGTACCCCAGCTGGTAACCGCTCCAGAATTAACTATAGCAAACCCGCCACACGGTCATCTCGGTCTTGGGCCACACCTACGAGAGCACCCCCACCCAGGCCCCCTGCACCATCAGCTACCTCAGGACCCACACTGGCCCCACCAGCCCTCACGCTGGCACCCGTAGTAGTCTCACCCACAGACCTCTCCTGAAACGCCTGCGAGTCTGCCACCTGCTCCTGCGTGGTCTCCTGGGCCACACTTGCGGCATCAGACTCAACCTGCAGTCCTCGCCCGCGCCCAACACAACCACCTCGGCCTCCATGTCCCCCACGACCTCTGCCTCTAGCACCTCTAGCCATCACTCTGCCCTAACCAACAGAAAGTCATAAAACACTTACCGTGGAATCTCATCGAAGGCTCGGAAGAGATGATCTAGGACTCCATACCCACACAACAATCAATCAATTATCACCATAAGGGCTCTGATTCAAAACTGAAACGACCCGACCCAAAAATTTAAAAATTTTCCCTTCAGATTATTATCATCACAGATAATAATCCTCAATTGGGCCAATACAACATACGAAAAACATAAAACAATTAAACCAATTCAATCAATTCAATAATCTCATACTTATTAAATCTAACCGGTTCAATTCAACAATCCAAACAATAACTAATAACCAATAACCAATAAACCAATTAACTACAACTCAGAATTCACTAGGAACCTAGCAATTCTACAACAGCACAAAGCCATACGAGACCCTAGATCATATCTCATTCCTGGCCATGATTCCACGATCACGTTTTCTCTTTATCTGCAACACATGGCAAAAAGAGTTGCGTGAGTAATATCACAAATACTCGGCGACGCGGTCATCCCGTCTACGGGTTATTTAAGTATAGACATAACAATCAATACAATACCAGGATGAGCACACAAGCAAACAACAAGAACAACCAACACGAACCAGTACAGGGACTATGTGTCGATCGATACAATCACTAGGTGTCGATCGATATGACTCTGCCCGTGTCGATCGACACACCACCCTCGTGTCGATCGACACGACAACCCAGAAACGAGCCTATCCTCTCGTGGCTCGAATCTGTCGCGATTCGTCAAGTCACCTGCACAATTCCAACCATAAAACACACGAAACACCAAGAAAACGGATTCCATCAATCCCTATGCCCACACAAACCCACGATCATGCACTCACCTCGAAGAATCGAAATGAGAATGGAACCAACGGTTACAAAAAGACTTGTACACGACAACCACTGGTCCAAAACCAAAACGGACGACTGTTCTGGAAAATAGACAGATACAGCTACGCGTCGGTATGTGGATCGTCTCTAGAATCCTTCGGGTTCCATCGGAAATCAACCCCAAAGCTGATAGATCGCAGACAACTAATCTGCACAGACCCAACGAGTTCAAACAGCCATAACTCGATGAATAATCAACGAAATAACGAACCGTTTTTGCCTATATCAAGAGCAGAGATCAAAGAACTTACATTTAGTTTCACTCCGATCCGACATGATTTACCCAGCCGTTCGTCCCCTCCAAAACACGAACAACACTTGTTCTCAACCCTCAAGAACACTCACACGAAAAAATCACTTGATTCTCCCTCAAAACTCTTATGATTCTTATTTTCTCTCGTTTTTAATCCCCAAAAATGGCCACAGCCACCACTGTTCACATTTTATATCAACCCTAGAGTTCCCTAAACCGGCCCACCAAACTGGGTAATTGGAACCAAACCGTTCGGTCCAATTCAACTCATGTCGATCGACACACACCACCTGTGTCGATCAACACCTGTCCAAAAATCTGACTTCACACAAGTCAAAAATACCCATGTTGATTGACAAACACACTTGTGTCGACCGACACACCCAAACAAAATCTACTTTTTGGTTCACGGGCGTTACATGCACTACATGCAATTTCGCTAAATCCAAATGCCAAGGCCAAGGTATGTACACTTCTTTGCCGATTCCTAGTGCACCATGGACCGACATCTCGATGGACTTCTTCTTAAGATTACCATGGACTAGGAAAGGTAGCGACTCGGACTTTGTTGTAGTTGAAAGATTTTCTAAGATGGGCCATTTCATACCTTGCCGTAAAACCGATGATGCCTCTAACATTGCCGACTTATTCTTTAGGGAGATTGTCCGATTTTATGGATTGCCTAGGACCATAGTCTTGGACTGGGATACAAAGTTTCTCAATTATTTTTGAAAGACCATATGGTCTAAGCTAGGAACTAAGCTTTGTTTCTCTAGTACTTGCCATCCGCAAACCGATGGTCAAACCGAGGTGGTTAATAGGACTTTAGGGAAACTCTTAAGAACCGTGATAAAAAAGAATCTTAGGTTGTGGGAGGATTGTTTACCTCATGTAGAGTTTGCATATAATCATGCCGTGCATTCTACTACCTGCTTTTCTCCTTTTTAACTCGTTTATGGCTTCAATCCGCTTACACCTCTTGATCTAACTCCTTTACCTTTGAGTGAACATGTAAACATGGATGGAAAGACAAAAACCGAATTGGTGAAACAAATGCATGAGAAGGCAAAACAAAACATCGAGCATAAGACCGAGCTATACCGCAACCATGCCAATAAAGGATGACACAAGAAAACATTTGAACACGGTGATCTCGTTTGGATATATTTACGCAAGGAGAAGATCCTCGAAGAACGGAAGTCTAAACTTTTGCCAAGAGTTGATGGACCATTCACGGTTTTGGAAAAGATCAATGACAACTCTTACAAAATTGATCTCCAAGGTAAGTACTCCGTTAGCTCTAGCTTCAATATTGCTGATATCATACCTACAAGAGTGTGCGTTCTTTAGGGAGATCGTATCAAGTGGTATCAGAGCACTTGATACGATCTACCAAAGGAACGCACACTCTTGTAGGTATGGAAATGGATAGATCCTTGAATGAACAAGGCGTGAGAAGGAATGGCTATGTCAGAGTTATGATTGGCTCTCGGTAAACCTAATCCGAAGGCTAACCACTTAAGGAACGAATGACTCTTCGGCTAACCACCTTGAAGCCGACCAGATTACAAGGCTAACCACCTACTGATCGGTTGTGATCAAAGAGCTAACCACCCTATGATCGGTTTGATTTCGTTGGCTACCCACCAAGAGATCGAAAGTTCACAAAAGAACAATAGAGAAACTTCTTTTAGAAAAGATTGATAAAAAGTGAATGATTATTCTCAAAGAGTTTACGTGGTTTATATAGTGAGAGAATGAAGATAAAAAGCCATAAATCGATGCATGGAAAATAACAAGTCAAATTAATTCATAAGACTAAGACTATTGAATCTTGACTAATAATAATGAATGGTGTGAACACCCTCTTGGCCTTCCACGTTAATGAATCTTCTCTTGGCCTTCCACATTCATGAATCTCTTTAGCATGCAAATTCCATGCAAATTATTCTTGATATGTTTCTTGATGTTGGATCGTAAAGGGGCAAGCATAAGTGTTGCCTCGTTAAAACCTTTACTTGGAAAACCCATTTGGACAAAACCGAGTACAGGAAAAAGAGTACAACAACTTATACTTAACGCCCAACCTCAAGAAAATATCGTAACCGAAATTGAAGTAAAGACTTTGTGCATAAGTTGATCTTCTTCCTTGATCCGAACGTCTCTAAGTAACTCCTAAACAGCTCCGACAAGCATCCTTGTCTTGGACCGCGTCACGGGACCTTCGGGTATGATCAAAGCATGCTCGTCCATGATCGCAGCCATATTCTGGACTCATCACATCTTCGTGGCCCTCCATAATCTCCTCTTTGTCATCGGTCGGATCAGGATATTCGTCAGGGTCATCACGTGGGTTATCGTCAGCTTTCCTTCATAACTGCATCTTCTTATTCCGGACCGGGATCACTGCGGACAGTGACTTCGCATCTGGGAAAACCACGACTCGTTCCGGGTTCCGAAGTGGAAGGGCATTCTGGTGCCGAAGTGGACGGGCTACCGACCGGAACATTGGTTTTGCCGACATCGGATCCTATATGTCCTGAGGTTCTGATGTCGTCGGCTTTGGGTCCAGAGCCGATGTCATCTTTGGCTAATGGAACCGAAGTCGTGACTGATGGAGCCGAACTCGTGACTGAAGGAGCCGAAGTCGTGACTGAAGAAGCTGAAGTTGTGACTGATGGAGCCGAAGTCGATGTCGTTTTTACCAAAACAGCCTTCGTGTTTCCCTTCGTGCGTCTGGCTGTCTAGGATAGAGTTACTACATTTATGGTCTCGGCCGTCTTGATGCTGGGATGTTAAATGAACTCGACTGGTATGACCCATTTCAAATCTGCATCCGAAGTCGAAGCAAGAACTGCTAACGCATCAGCCGAAGTGTTCTCGCCCCGAGGGACTCTCGTCAGGGTGAAATTTTTAAATTGTCCAGCCAAATCCTTCACAATTTGTAAGTATAACCCCATGCGATCTTCCTTTACCGCATACTCGCCGCTGAACTGATTTACGACGAGCTGAGAATCACAAAACGCATGTATGTTTTCGATCTTCAATCCCAAGGCTAACCTCATTCCAGCAATGAGAGCTTCATATTCTGCTTCGTTATTTGACGCATGAAAATCTAAGCGAAAAGACTGCTCCAGTAGCTCTCCAGTCGGAGATGCCATTCTTATCCCCACTCCTGAACTGTTTTTTTATGATGATCCGTCGACGTGTAGCTTCCAAATCGGTTTAGGTTCGTCTTCTTTAGGACCTTCGTCCGAGGTCTTAATAAGGAAGTCCGCTAGAACTTGAGACTTTTTACAAGTCCGGCCTCGGTATTCGATGTCGTATTCACTAAGTTCGACGGCCCACTTTGCCAATCTTCCTGATTGGCTCGGACTATGTCAGGAAGATTGACGGCCCACTTCGCCAATCTTCCTGACACCTAGTGTTAACTTCTCCATTAGCGGGTACCTTATCTCCGCAGCGGCTAAACTCTTCCTGACGAAAAAAATTAGCTTCTGCTCTCCCATTTCTTCCCGAATAATCACTCCGCTAACGGCCACTGAAGAGACCACAATGTACAGGAAAAATGGCTCGCCATCTACTGGTTTTGCAAGTATCGGTGGACTTGCCAAGTATTCCTTTAATTCCTTGAATGCTGTCTCACACTTCTCGTTCCAATTGAAGTCCTTCATCCCCCGCAAAGTATCATAAAATGGCAAACACCTATCGGTTGAGCGTGAAATGAAACGGTTAAGTGCTGCAACTCTTCCAGTCAACCGTTGCACCTCTCGTTTAGTTTTCAG
Source organism: Arabis hirsuta (assembly GCA_964056655.1). Lineage (NCBI taxonomy): Eukaryota > Viridiplantae > Streptophyta > Magnoliopsida > Brassicales > Brassicaceae > Arabis > Arabis hirsuta. The sequence goes on from OZ053303.1 coordinate 30,099,610, forward strand.
AGAAGCCATATTCTTTAGTGCATTTATTTGCTTCGGATTTGCCTTAATGCTACGACGAGTGACTAAGTAACCAAGGAATTCTCAAGATGTTACCGCAAACCTACACTTTGTCGGATTCAGTTTCATATTGTGCAAGTTTAGCCACTCAAAACATTCCCGCAGATGCTCGACGTGATCTTCTTTGCTCAACGACTTCACTAACATATCATCAATATACACCTCCATTATTTTTCCCAGTTGGTTAGCGAACATCCTGTTGACCAGTCGATGATATGTGGCTCCCGCGTTTTTTAGCCCGAGTGGCATTACTTTGTAGCAGTAGATTCCTCTGTCCGTGATGAAAGCTGTCTTGTCTCGATCTTCGGGGTTCATAAGAATTTGGTTGTATCCCGAAAAGGCGTCCATGAATGACAGTACCTCATTGCCGGCTGTTGCTTCGACCAAGCGATCAATATAAGGTAAAGGAAAACTATCCTTTGGGCATGCTTTGTTCAGATCCGTGAAATCCACGCAAATGCGCCATTTTCTGTTCTTTTTCTTGACTACGACGGGATTCGCTAACCAATCTGGATACTTGACTTCTCTGATTGAGCCAACCTTTAGAAGCCTGTCTACTTCGTCGTTAACCGCTTTCGCCCTTTCCGGTCAGAGTTTCCTTCTCTTTTGCTTGACTAGTTTGAAGCTTGGATCAACGTTTAACTCGTGGCTTGTCACACTGATATCCATACCCGGCATATATTCCGCAGCCCACGCGAAAGTACTGATGTTCTCCTTAAGACACGAGACAGTTCCTTCTTGATGTCTTCGATTAGTGTGGAACTGATCTCCATGCACCGCTCCGGGTGTTCATCGTCTATGCAGACCGTGATAACGGGGTCACAGAGTGGTCTGCTTTCTTTTGCATGACCCTCCGTTATCTGTAATTGCTATAATAGTTTGCTAAGCCCTTTCACCGGCTCTCTATCCGTCTTTATCTTCTTTTGCTTTGACACTTGATCCGTTACTGGTTTCCTGAGTTTATGCTCTGTCAGAAAGCACATTCGGGATTCCTTCTGACTTCCCCGAATGGTTTTCACTCCGCCTGGTGTTGGGAACTTGACGCAAAGATGATAGGTCGATGCAACTGCCCTCATCGAATTCACCCAAGGAGTCCCCAATATCATATTGTAGATAGCAGGGTGATCTGAGACAGAGAACTCAACATTTTTCGTTACTCCTCCAGCTTGAACAGGTAATGTAATCAATCCCATTATCATTGTCGTTTCTCCAGAAAAATTTGTTACCGGTTTCAGGAATGGTTTGACCGCGGCTAAGTCGATGTCCATTTGCTTGAGTGTTTCCTTGAATATTATGTCCATCATACTTCCAGTGTCAATCAGCACCTGAGCTACGTCACAGTTGGCCACGACTATTTCGACCATGAGAGGATCATCATGAGGTTTATCAATCCCAATCCCAAACGAGAGGACATCGTTTTTAACAGTAGACGGGATCTGGAGGTTCATACTAACGTCAGCTCACCTTTGGAAGGCTTTGATGAAGGAAACAGTGTCTGCACAGTAACGTGACCCACCCATAATCATGTTAATGCGCCTTCGCGGTTCTGGTGGTGGGGCTTCGCTCTCTTGCCTCTGACGCTTCTGACCTTCTTTGTCAGCTGGGCCGATTCCATCATTGTTAACATCCATGGCGAAATCATCAATGCTAACTTTTCCTCCAAGCTCTCCTACTGCTAGTTTTACAGCGAGATTTAAACCTAGAACCCGGCAATTTGCGGTTGAGTGCCCAAAGACGCGATGGTGTTCACAATACACTCCTTCGTCGTAAGTACTCTCCTTCCTTACCCAGGTGTTCCAAGGGTCTTGGCCACGGCCACGACCACGCACCTGACCTCTTCCTCGTGAGTTACCCTGTCCTTGACCTCGTCCAGCGCATTCTACCTAAAAACTATGTGCTCATTTGAATCCTCCTTCATGCTGGACAAAACCGGGCGTGTGATTGCCTTTTTGGTATTCTGATGCTGTTGAGCTTGCGGTTGCTAATTTGTTTGCTTTGGTTTTCCATGTCTTTCGGCGCACAACGTGGTCTCCTCCTCTTGATTGATGAACCCGGAAGCCCGGTGCAAGGCATCTTCTATTGTCGAGGGAGTGTTCACGGTCATCTCCTTCTTGAAATCCGAGGTGTACCAGAGTGCCTTTTTCAGGGCGAGTAGGGCGGCCTTGTCGCTAACGTGCTCCACTTTAGACATAACGGTTTTGAATCTTCTGATGAAACTCCGAAGTGTCTTGTTCTGTCCTTGCGACATTGTCCATAAGTCCGCATCGGAAACCCCAAGATCTATGAATATAGAGTAGTGTTTCAGGAATGCTGCGGTTAGCTGACCAAAGTTGTCAATGGAATTCCAATCGAGTCTGGAAAACCACTGAAGGTCAGGTCCCTTCAAGTGTTCAACGAATAACAGGCACTTTCTGGCGTCTCTCTTGCCTTCCCAGAAATTAGCGCGACCCATTGCAATTACGAACAACGTGATGTGGTCATTTGGGTCACTATTCCCTTCATAGATCAGGATCTTAATCTTTTCGGGATCTGTAATTTTCACTTCGGTGATACGGAATGTGAACGGAGTAGTTTCCGCTTCCTCCAAAATGCGGTCGATTTCCGGCGCCTTGATAATGGCCCTGTGCATCTGTGACGGAACAACTTTCAAGTTTGCAGCCGTTCAATCCATCTCTGCCCGAAGTGCAATCATCTCATCTTTTTTGGCCCGGATCGCGGCTCTTCGTTCACTTTCGAATCGACCTTCTTCGTTTGTTGCACCAGAAGACGACCCTCTTCTTCCTCGATCTAATCCTCAAACTGTCGTTACTCGTTGCGGGTTGTGGCTGTATTGTCGGCGTTACGATCTTCCGCTGGATTTTCCGCATCCAGATCTATCACAGGTTCTGATTCGGTTTCGTCCCGGGCGCCAGCTCTTTGAACCTCAAGGTTTTGTTCACCGGTCATGGTTATAGGGCGTGTCGGAGGTATCCCGGTTTGTGTTCTTGCGGTGTTGTAAATTCGAGGGGAATTGGTCGTACCGGTCTCCTCGGTCGATCTTAGCCCGACCCCCCAGCTTGGTTTTGGTTGGCAGCCGGTAGGGTTTCTAGTCGGGCGTTGGCGGTTGCGTGTTGCTTATCGTGATCTTCGATCCTCTTCACCAACGTTTCAAGCATCACCTTGATCTGGGTCATGGCTTCGGGCATCGTATCAACGGTTACTGGTGGTGACTACTGCTTATCTCCTCCCCCGGTAGTACCTTCAGAGTTTGTTTCTTCACTAGACATCTTCTTTCGTATCGGATTGGCGGTGGTTTTTTGTGTCAGAAATTTCAAGAGTCCCCTTAGTCAGCACCAAATTGTGGGAGTTGGAACCCGCACAATCAAAATTTGTAGAGACTTTTGTAGAGAACATCAATTCTAGGGTTAAACCAACGCAATCAAAGCTAACTTCAATGAATATAAAGAGAATTTCATAACTCGTTCTATTGCTGTTCAGAAAGCTTTTGAGTACCAGTCTTTGTGAATTGATTTTCGGATCCCCCTTTTCAAGGGTTATGCATATGTATATATAATAATCTAAGTCGGCCTAGCTATTCCTAAACAATAATGGAAATCTTCTTCTCCTTCCCCCGATTTCCATTCTTCCGGAATTGCTTATGTTGCTCCCTTGTTGGGCCTCGTTACAGCCCACTTCGGCCTAACATCACTCTGGTCTACTTTGCCTCCGTTATGGTACTGGTCGACATCGTCCCACCAATCGACTGTGATGCTTGATGCTTCGGAGTCATGACTTCGGTACCACGCACCTCGCGGCATCGGTTCCACGACGTCACGCGGTCAAGGATCGACATCGGCTCTTCCGAAGCAATGACATCGGTACCACTTCATGTCACGACTTCGGTCCAATGATGTGCCGAACTTGGAACCACTCACGACCGACTTTAGAACCACTCACGACCGACTTTGGTTCTACTTGCATCACGGTACGCGATCCTCAGTTTGCGGTAAGCGATCCTCGTATCGCGGTATCGGATTGACTTCGGCGCCAAATGCACTACTGTACACGATCATCCTCGGTGCCTTAGGTTGCCGTAGGCTGCAATCTCGTGTCGCGATGCGCACAACATTGGCTAGCAATGCTGTGGAGGCCAAAACCAACACAACTAGATTTGTTAGGGTTTCGAGGAACTAGAGATTTCTAGGGTTAGCTAAGGTTGCAAGAGATGAATAAGAGCTTGGTTTATTGCTGTGTAAGATTTTGTGTACAAGATTGCGAATACCCTCTCAAGGGTTTTACAACATCTATATATATTATCTCTAAGGCGGCTAAGCATTCCTAAGTCTTCGCGAATTCCTTTCCTGCTAAGGTCGGTTGCATCGTAGTGGGCCTCGCGTCTGGACCGGGCTTTGGACTGTCCTTGTGTCACCAGGCTGCTGGGCCGAGAATGTGATTGGCCCGTCGAGGGTCCGAGGACGTGGTCGGATGTGCGAGGCTCTGAGGCCGTGCTCGGCTAGAAGAAGCGAAGCCGTGCTCGGCTAGACGAAGCGAAGCCGTGCTCGGCTTCGAGGAGAGATTGTGCTTGGCTCCGAGGAGAGGCCATGGTCGGCTCCGAGGCTGCAGTCTCGCGCCTTGCCCCGATGCTTCCTGCTTCGCCTAGACTCTTTGCACGATTACGTAGGTGCTATTCCGCCTTGTTCATCGAAAATCCGGAGGGTCGCTTTTTCAGTTGTCTGTCTTTGAATGTTAATGTTGAGCGGGTGAAAACCGACCCCAACAAATGCGCTATGCACGACGGTCGTTCGTAATCCACCGCGGTTTCCATACTTAGCCATTTTGGGATTGTTGTCTTTCCAGGAGGAGATTCGACCCCAACAGTAATAACCTGACATAGTTGAGTCTATTAGGATGCAAAACGTAGAAGGTTTCTAATCTTAATTGATATTTATCCCTTTACTTTTATTGCTTTCTAATTTACTACCATAAAACCCCAAAATTAAATAATATATTTACTTATCTTAATTCGCATCATATAGATTTGTAGCGTGATCATCACTTAGTGGAACGATCCCTAAGTACTACTGTAACACCCGTAAACCAAAAATGTGAGTTTTCGGTGGGTGTCGATCGACACAAGGTTGTGTGTCGATCGACGCGGGTTGTTATCTCCTCGAAGAAACGAACAGTGGAGGCTGTGTCGATCGATAAGTGTGTGTGTGTCGATCGACATGGGTCGGAAATCGGAATTTAAGATTTGATTTCTGGTTCGTTTTGAGTTGGCTGGTTTACGGGAACCTAGGGTTCCGTATATAAGGCGTGAGGGACGAGTTCCTCAGTCTTCTTGGCCGTTTTCTGAGAGTAAAGGGATTGAGAGAGTGAGTTGAGAGGATTGAGAAGTTTTCAAGGAATTCTTGTGGATTCTCCTTGTTTTCTCGAATCTAGATTGGGTGATTCGTGGGAGAGGCTTGGGGGAACCGTTTGTGGCGGTTTTAGTCCGAATCAGGGGCTGTGTGGCTGGGATTCTCGGAGTTTTCCCTTGTTCTTCGTCATTCTTCTCCTTCTTCCTTCGAATCTAAGGTGAGTGCGTGACCATAGGTCCTTAGGTTGAGGAATGGATGAGATGCGTTTGTTTGTTGGTTGTTCTTGGTGTTTTGGTTGATTGATTTCGCAGAGTTTGAATTGGAATGTGGAGTTTCGGCCATGAGTGGCTCGAACCCTTCGAGCAACAGGTGCTCTGTCGATCGACATGAGTGGTTCTGTCAATCGACACGTGTAGCACTGTGTCGTGCGGCACCATGGTTGCGTGTCGAGTGACACATATAGTCTGTCGATCGACACCTAGAGGTTGTGTCGATCGACACTGACTCTGCTGGTGGCGTGTCGAAGGACACATACAGTCTGTCGATCGACACCTAGTGGTTGTGTCGATCGACACTGATTCTGCTATGTGGTTTGGTTGTTGTTTGCTTGTCTTGCATCGTTGTGTGATAACCCTGGTATTTCATGTGTTTCTCTATCTAAGTAATTGGCCTGTAGATGGGAGGACCGTCTCACAGGGTATTTATGATAATACTCACGCAACTCTTTTAACCATGTGTTGCAGGTAAAGAAAAGATGTGATCGTGGGAATCAAGGCGAGGAAGAGGAGATGATCTAGAGTCTCGCTTGAGTGATGTTGCTAGGGTGATAGTTATTCTCGAATTGTGGAACTTGTAGAACTTGTTAAATGATTAAGTTTCTGGTTTATTGAATTGAGATTGATTATTGGTTAATTGTCTTGTGTTGATTTCCATTGGTTGTGGTTGTGGCTTGATTGGGTATTGAGGATTATCATTTATGGGAATGGTAATCTGATCCAATGTATCAAAAAAAAAAAACGGGTCGGGTTGTTTCATTTTGGTATCAGAGCCCTTACGGTTATAGGTTTGGAGAACTTAGTAATTGCATGTATGGCTGATTGCGTGGAATATAACTAATTGATTATGTGAGTCAGTCAATTGATTGTTGTTTGGGTTTGGAGTCCTGGATCATCTTCTCTGAGCCTTCAATGAGATTCCACGGTATGTGTGTTTTGTGACCTTTCTGTTTTTTTTTCTAATGTGGTAGTCTGCTGTTGTAAGTGCAGTGTGAGATGGCTAGAGGTGTTAGAGGCAGAGGTCATGGTACCCATGGTGGCATAGGGCGTGGCCGTGGGCATGGCCGGGGGTTAGCTGATGTGAGTATGTCAGTTGAGGGCACACAGGAGCATGCTGCAGCATCGCAAATGCCTCAGGGGTCAGTGAGCGTGGATATCGCGAGTGCCAATGTGGCCAGTGGCGTGCAGGCTCCAGGGGGTGCTGGCGCAGGTGGTGGAGCTCAGGGCCGGGAGGATCAGTTGGCGGGCTTGCTGCAGATGATCTTGGAGAGGTTGCCAGTAGGGGCGCCGGCTCTGGGTCAGGCTCCAGTGGTGCAGCCAGGTGTGGCTGGTGGTGAGCCGGTAGCGGTTCAGGTTCAGCCGGTAGGGGCTGGTGGGCAGCCAGGTATGGCGGCTGCGGAGGATCTCCCATTCTATCTGAGGATGTTGGAGCAGATGCAGAGGATTGGTACCGGGTTCTTCTCGGGCGGTGCCAAGCCTGAGGATGCTGATATGTGGAGGTGTAGGCTGGAGCGTAACTTCTAGTCGCTGAGGTGTCCAGAGGGATACAAGGTGGACCTTGCGGTTCACTTTTTGGATGGTGACGCGCATCTCTGGTGGAGAGGCGTGGCGAGTAGGAGGGCTCAGGCTAGTATGAGCTGGACAGATTTCTTGGCAGAGTTTAATGCCAAGTATTTCCACTAGGAGGCGATGGACCGGATGGAGACTCAGTTTCTGCAGTTGACGCAGGATGAGCAGTCAGTGCGGGAGTATGATGAGGTTTTTGGGAGATTGTTGGTTCACGCTGGTCGGGAGTTTGGGAGCGAGGAGGCTTAGATCAGGAGGTTCATGCATAGACTTCGACCAGTGCTGAGGACACGGTACAGGCCGTGTAAGTATGCCACGAGGGCGGATTTGGTGGAGACTGCGGCTCAGATCGAGGAGGATTTGAGAGCTGAGCAGGCGGTGGTGGTGAGTCCACCGGTGCAGCAGCAGCAGAGGAGGTCGCAGCCTCAGCAGTCAGGTGCGAGCAGGGGCGGCAGGCCGGCTCAGGGGCAGAAGAGGAAGTGGGAGGGCACTTCCGGGTCAGGGCAGAGGAGCCGTGGTGGTTCAGGGTGCTTGGAGTGTGGGAGCTTGGATCATCGTGTGGCTAGCTGTCCGAGGAAGGCGGCGGTCAGAGCGCCTAGCGCACCTATTGCACCTAAGGTGTGCTACCATTGTGGAGAGGCGAGGCACATTAAGCCCAGGTGCCCTAAGCTTTAGATGGCGGTAGCGATTATGCAGTCAGTGCAAGAGGTGGCGAGGGATGTGCAGCCGTTGCGTCAGTTGACGGCTCCGCGGGCTTAGACTTTGGTGGAGACAGGAGGCACTAGCGCCAGGCCGATCACAGGTACCTTTTTATTCCTAACTTTGTGAATTCTGTTGTGTAGTGGTTGTCATCGTTTTGGAATTGTGTATCTGTGATAATACTTTAGGACTCTTGGGTACATGAATTGTGTAGGGACCTTAGTAGTAAGCGGGTGTGAGACTCATGTCCTATTTGATTCCGGATATTCGAATAGCTTCATTACACCGGAGTGCGCGGAGAGCAGCGGGATCGAGAGTGATTCCGGGGAGCAGCCGCGAGTAGTGCGAGTGGCTGGAGGGAGGACCTTGGCTACTTTCGGGCGGGCGCGTGGAGTAGACATTCTGGTGGCTAGGGAGTTGATGCCAGCAGATCTTGTCATCAGTCCAGTGGAGCTGTATGATGTGATTCTGGGGATGGACTGGTTGGAGCGGTACAGGGTCCATCTGGATTGCCATCGGGGACGAGTGGTGTTTGAGCGAGAGGCTGGGAGATTGGTTTATCAGGGTATACGGCCGACTTCCGGGAGTTTGGTGGTTTCTGCGATTCGGGCCGAGCAGATGATTGAGAAGGGCTGCGAGTATGGCCGAGTATGGCGAGTCTAGTTTATAACCAGCAGCCACGACAAACTCATCAACCATTTGGAGAAGCCGAATTCGGACACCAAGCTCTCGAGAGAATCTAAGACCAACCGTTTGGGTTAGAGCAAGGTTTTGACGAATTTCATCATGATTTTGAAACGGAATGGCTAGCGCCTAACCATGAGACCATGGGAGACACCCACTCATCATCAACACTTCTCATGGACCGAAACTCAATCCACCTCGGACAACAAGACGTGGACTTTGAGATTAAACCTCGCGTTATCTCCCTTGTGAAGGAAGCTCAATACTACGGTCTTCCACAAGAAAATCCGTTGGATAATATTGATTCCTTTGAGGATCTATGCGGAGCGATTAACACCAATGGAGCCCTTTTCGACCACCTTAGATGTCGTCTCTTCTCTTTCTTTGTAGCGGGGGATGCGTTTCGATGGATGAAATCACTTGCACCTCAATCGATAACATCATGGATAGATTACAAGCAAGCTTTCTAATATATCATGGTTTTTACCCATTTTTGAAAGATTACCTTGCTATTTTATTACATTCGCACACTTTACTTAGCATAATTTGAATTCATTAGTTGATTGTGTTATTTGATTCCTTGTGGATTCGACCCCTAAGTACTACTACGATCTCTTAATTTGAGAGAGTAGCTCAGGGTAAATTTGAGCATATCAAATTTTGGCGCCGCTACCGGGGAATCGATTTAACCAATCATTTTTGATACTACAATTTTGTCGAAGTTTTTTATTTTTAATTCTTTACTTACTTGTCCTTTTCTCTTTGTCTTGTGTGTTTCAGGTTTATGTCTAATCGCGTTATCCGAAACAATCAGAACAAAAAACTAGTTGATCTCAACCTTGAGATTGGAAAGTTAGAATGAGCCAACTGAGTAGCGAGAAAGGCAGCCAGCATGAATCTGTTAGTTCTCATTAGAGGTGAAGATGGGTTTCTTCAGGATACTGAGGGTCGCAGATGCAATGCTCAATGTCAGAGGATTGATGAGAATATGGTTGTGATTTTAGAGGAGCCAGCTGGGCGTGGGCGCACTCTGGGAGAATATAACAGGCCTGACGAGTTCTATGTCAACAGGGCAGCAATTCATCTTTCTGCTTTCCCGATGAATGATTTTGAGGTGAAGCGTGCTTACTTCTCACTTGTTGCTCAGCACCCGTTCCATGGTCTTTCCTCTAAGCACCTCATGGAGGTTTGAGGACTTAGCATCTAGCATTAAGGCTAATGGAGTTTCCAACGATTACCTCTACTACAAGCTTTTCCCCTATTCTCTTAGTGGAGAAGCAACTTACTTGCTGAAACAGTTGGAGTCGGGATCATTGACTACTTGGGAGGACACCAAGAATGTTTCCTCAACAACTTCTTTGATGAGGCAAGATCCGAGGATCTAACGACTAAGATCTCTACTTTCAATCAGGGATCGAGTGAAAGTTATTGGGTATCAGAGAGATTGTCCTCATCATGGGTTCAGTGATGTTCAGTTGTTGGGTATCTTCTTCAAAGGTATTGACTGGAGGTATCAGATGGCTCTATATTCTGCGAGCAATGGGAACTTCAACAACAGATATCCAGAGGATGCCTTGGTACTTATTGATAACTTGGCTTCTAGCAATAGTACCAACAACGCAAACTTCAAGAGGAAAAAGCTTGGTGGTAACATGGATGAAAGCCAAATTGCTGAGGTTAAGGCTAAGCTGGATTTTGTACACAACCTTCTAGTGGGGAAGAAGTCTGTTCAATTTGCTGCAGAAGTAGAGACTTTCGAGCCTGCAGAAAAGGATGTCAACTACATCAATGGAGCTGGTATCAGGGTCAGATGTTTGGAAATCAGCAAGGGTATCATAAGAATGATTACGAGAAACCATTTCAGAGCAGCAACTACGCTAGGAACCATGGTTCTTCATCTTATCAGTCACCTCCTGTTCAATCTTTGGACAACGAGATGAAATCTATGTCGGAGTAGATTTTAGAGGGTCAACAGAAGATAACATTGAGTTTCAATGGGAAGCTAGATGCCATGTACACATATCTGAATGGTAAAATTGGGGCCCTCAATCTCCATGTGAGGAAGCTAGACACCCAAGTTGCTCAAACTACGGAGAATGTTAGAAGGCAAGAGGGATTTCTCCCAGCCAAGACGGAAACAAACCCGAGACTACACGTCAATGCCATCATATTGGAGAGTGAAAAAGAGGTTGAAGGAGACAAGATTGATGTTACAGACTCTATGTCGATCGACACAAATCCCCTGTATCGATCGACACAAAGCCCGTGTATCGATCGACACAGATCAAAAATCTCAACACGGGAAAATACGTAGTCGCTGTTGCGTCGACCAAGGTCGACACAGGGTCGACACAGACGTGTCGATCGACACAGACCCTATGTGTCAATCGATGCAAGTACTAAACAAGTCCAGACGCGTTGAAACTTTCAGCAACTGTAGAAGAAAAAATCTACAAGCCCAAAATTCTATACCTACGGGCTATTAGTGTCAAAACATCAGAGGGAAAAGGGGGACATACTCAACCGTCATTGAGAAAGTTACCTAAGATACCGAATCCAGGGAATAAGACAGGAATTATGACACTTTTCTAGGATTGACGTTTTGATTTCGAAGACTATGTCACCATTAGTGCAGGGTTTAATCAGGACAATCGATTTGGAAACCTATTGATGGAGCTTCCGTCCAAGAAATTTTTACTTGCAACTTTTTGATGGATATGATTTTGACTCTTTATTTGGACTACTAATATAATTTTTGATCCCTTCTTATTAAGAATGTTAGATCAAGGAAATGAATCACACATTCATGATATCTTATCCTCTTTTACCACTTATTGTTGTCATGAATGGCCAGCTCACCTTTAGTTGGTACCCAACCTACAACCCTTTACCTTCTTTCAGACCTTATGCATTCTCTTTTAGTTTCATACTCGCAGATATATGCAAAAACGTCGGAGAAAAAAAAATCGACACAATTTTCCAATCATTAGAGATGCGACGATTTTGTAAAGAATAGAGGAGTACAAAGAACGAATTACAAAGAGTTTGGCTGTTCTTTGGATGCTTAAAACATGGTAACATTTTGTGCCTATATTTGACTTATGTCAAAGAGATACCGTTTTCCCCCTTTCAAAAGAAAAAAACAATAAGAAAATAAATAAAAATAAATAAAAGAAAAAGAAAAAAAAGTAGAAAAAAGAAAGAAAATCTAAGGGAAAAGAAAACGGTTGTCTAAGAGTCTTATGGACAAATAATACGAAAGGAATGTCATGATATAAAAGAAGAGACGAGTAAAAGAGATTTCAAATGATTCCCGGAGAAAAATCTAAGTCTGGGGGAGAAAGACATGAAAAAGTGGTTGGAAATTTGTGAAAATCAATAGGTTCATAATCTCTTGGGATTTTGCATAATATCTCACGCCCGGAGTCTGTGCTAACCCTAAACACTTTTAACCTCACCACTAAAATCAGCCTTTCCCAATACCTAGCCCATCTTTCTTGAATGATGTTCTTGATGAGAAGTTTTCATTAAGTCTAAGACAGTAGAAAGAGTCAATTGATTTGAAGTTGAGATTTTTGTATGGACATAGATTTAGAGTATGAACATGTTGCGAATTCGTGATGGAAGAAGATGACAACGTCTATGAGCTTATCTTGTTTCATGTGGATTACAGGTTTATAATTTAATGCAATGATCCAAATGATATGTGAGTTCCTCCGAATTTCAAACCTCTTCTCAATTCTTGACGATTGTTTGCTTGAGAACAAACAAATGATAAGTCTGGGGGAGTTGATATACCCTATATTTTACCACTTTTACTATATATTTTACTATGGTTTTTATATATATTAATAAAGCTTTTGGACCAAAAGAGGTAGTTTTCTCGTATATATAGATTTTAAGGTCTTAATAGGTTTTATCATCAAAAGGATGTAAAATGGAGCAAAAGGAGTGTCATATATGATGCAGCTACTCATCCAAGTCAAAGGAACCAAGCCAAGTCATTTTATCTTGAAGATAATTGACATTCTCAAACTGGACAAAATGGAGACTTTAATGAAACTTGGTGTGAAGATTGCCCTTTGAGTAAGCTTTCCAATGGAGTTGGTTGCATCAATTGGAGCTGTACTTGGAAGACACACCCGAAACACTAAGGACATGTCAAACTTCCTTTGAAGTGAAGTGAGTGCAGAATGGAGTCAAACACTGGACCGCCCATGGGCCAATGATCCAGACCTTTGCCAACCTTCTAGAAGTGCCATAGAAGCCTCCAATATCGATCACGCAAGCCGACCGATATTTTGACCAATATTGCCTTAGTTTCCACCAAAAAGACGTTTTTACCCGAAGAATACCCAGCCGACTTAAGCCTCCTTAAACCCCTATACAAACTTTCTTTTAGCCTCTCTAGGAACTCAAGCAGCCGGCCATAACAGTCTAAATCAATACCTAAACATGTATTTCGTTTTTCTCTTGTTTCTAATGCATATTTGATTCTAGAAGCCTTTAAAGATAGATTGACTTTGCCCTATTGCAAAGATATGAGGTCTAACTCCTTACGTTTAGATAGATCAACGATTTATACTATGTCTATGTGCTTTACTCTTGGTGCTACGTGTTGCAAAACATGTTAGAGTATTAGCTTTGATTTGATTTCTATGCACTTTCTTAATTATATGTATTTACATACTTAATCGTTTAGAGTTTTATTCTAGAATTGATTCTTCATCTTTATTTATACTCAAAGCACGAATTGGCTTAACTACCCAAGGACTGATCTTAGGTTGATATACTCTCCAAAAGCTTATTATATCTCCGGACCTAGTATTCGATGAGCTAGGCATCTTAACAATTCGATAGGTTAGTTAAACCATGTTTTCACCTTGAAATGACATGCGATAGTTGAGTCTATTAGGGTGTAAAAAGTAGAAGGTTAGTTATGTCACGATAGTGGGATGATCTTACCTTAGTAACATGAGTTCTAGAACAACTAGTTTTAAAATCCTAAATCGATTGATTGCGTTGTGGATATGTTTTGTGAATTGCTTGAATTCTAATCTTAATTGATATCTATCCCTTTACTTTTATTGCTTTGTTATTTTCTCCCATAAAACCCAAAAACCAAATAATATATTTACTTAGCTTAATTCACATCATATAGATTTGTAGCGCGATCATCACTTAGTCCTAAGTGGAACGATCCCTAAGTATTACAATTGTCTTAACTGTGCACTTGCAGTTTCCTAGGTTTATAAATTTAAAACCTAATTGCATAAACCCTACATAGAAGTTTTATGCACATCATCCACCAGAGTTAAATCATGTTTACAAGCCTAAAATACCATTCCCAAGTGCCTTGAAAAAGCCAAAGAAGGAGAAGGAACAATCTAAGCTAAAAGAGCTTGTAAGTCAACTCACCGTATGGTTTCCTTTTGTTGATGCTTGTATGATCATCCCAGCTTTGAGGAAGTATATGAAAAGGTTTCTAACCAGCAATATAAGCTTAGAGGATGGTGTGATATTGATCACTCAAGAGTGTAGTACAAGACTTCAAGACAAAGGATTTCAAAAATTAGAATATCCGGGTAGTTTTGTGCTTCCATGTGAGATTAAAGGTTCCATTTTTTAGCGTTTCTATGTGATTTGGGATCAAGCGTTAACTTAATGCCATACACAGTAGCTAAACGCCTTAGTATTACCAACTTCAAGCCTACAAAAATCCAGCTAGTGTTTGCGGATCGTTCGGTGAAACGCCCGATTGGCATTATAATCGACCTACAAGTAATTATTGGAGATTGTTGCATTCCGGCATATTTTGTCATATTGGAGTTAGATCAAGAGCCTTGAGATCCTAAAATCCTTGGACGTCCTTTCTTAGCAACCGTTGGAGCTATGATTGACGTTAAAGGAAAAAAGTTCAAGCTGAACCAAGGAGATCTTATACTAAATTTTGAAGTCGACGAAGCTCTACAAAGACCAACGATAAATGGAACTGCTTTTTGGGTGGATCAATTGAGTGAAGCATCAGGTGAAATGTTTGAATAACTCATTGGCAATGATCCTTTTGAGATATCTTTGACAAAAATAGAAGGAGAAGATGGATACTTAGACGGAGAGACTTGTGAGTATACCAAAATACTCGATTTAGCGAGTATATACAATAAGCTAGTAACTCACTTTGCATCAGATGAGGACATCAATGAAGCCGCACCACCTAAGATCTTTCCTAAATGACTACAAGATCCTTGGAGTTAGTTAAAAGCCCCTAAGGTTGAACTTAAGGAGCTCCCCGTTAGGCTAATGTACGAATATCTTCGAGAAAATTAAACTTATCCTGTGATTGTTAATTCTAATTTGTGTGATGTCGAGTCAGACTTACTTCTTTGTGAGTTGAGAAAGTACAGGAAAGCTCTAGGATATTCTCTTGGTGACATCACGGGAATATGATCGGATTTATGTATGCATAGGATCATAATAGAAGATAAGTCTGCATCCTCCATAGAACATCAAAGGAGATTTAACCCAAATCTCAAGGATATTGTAAAAAAAGAGATTATAAAACTTCTAGAAGCATGGATTATTTATGCTATTTCGGATAGCACGTGGGTAAGTCCAGTTCATGTAGTCCCCAAAAAGGGAGGAGTACCGGTGGTGAAAAATGAAAACGATGAGCTAATCCTTACTAGGACGATTACTTGTCATCGAATGTGTATCGATTACCGGAAGCTTAATGCAGCGACTCGAAAGGATCTCTTCCCTCTTCCATTTATAGACCAAATGCTTGAACGTCTTGCTAATCATCCTTACTATTCCTTTCTAGATGGATATTCAGGGTTTTTTCCAAATTATGATTCATGTTGATGACCAAGAGAAGACTGTGTAATGCCCCAACCACGTTCCAGAGATGCATGATGGCGATCTTCATAGACCTAATAGAAGATATAATGGAGGTATTTATGGACGATTTTTCTATTTATGGCTCTTCTTTCGAAGCTTGTTTGTCAAATCTTGGAAGGGTTTTACAACGATGCGAAGATAAACATCTGGTTTTGAATTGGGAGAAGTGTTATTTCATGGTGAGAGATTGGATTATCCTTGGGCATAGAATATCCGAGAAAGGAATCAAAGTTGATAAAGCCAAGATAGAAATGATGGTTAGTTTACAATCTCCATCAAACGTTAAGGGTGTACGGAGTTTTCTAGGACACGGCGGTTGCTATAGAAGATTCATCAAAGATTTCTCCAAGATTGCTCGACCTCTTACAAGACTACTGTGTAAAGCCACTAACTTCTAATTTGGCGAAGATTATATCATTGCTTTCAACAAGATCAAGGAGGCACTTATAAGCGCTCCGGTTGTACAATCACTGGATTGGGGAATTCCATTTGAGATCATGTGTGAAGCAAGTGACTATGCAGTTGGAGCCGTGCTAGGTCAAGACAAGGACAAGAAGATGAATGTTATCTACTATGCCAGTATGACTCTTGACGAAGCACAATGCAACTATGCAATGATGGAAACGAAAGGTGTAGACAATGGAGTGGCAGATCATCTTTCTCGAATTAGGGTCGATGAATCAGTACTAATGAATGATTGTTTAGCAGAAGAAAATATTTACACTATGAACGCTATACCTTGTAACAACAAAAGAACTCCCTCTCGTCGAGTTAAGAAGAAGGTCATTTTCGGGGCACCTTGGTATCAACATATTGCCAATTACATGCCGGCGATATTGAACACCCTGAATTCTTTGGGTACAAGAAGAAGAAGTTTCTTAAAGACGTTAGATTATATTTTTAGGACGAGCGATATATCTCCAAGAAGTACCAAGATGGTTTATTTCAAAAGTGTGTCACGGATCAGCCTATGCAGGACATTTTGCAACTTTTAAGACTATCTCAAAAGTCTTACAAGCTGGATTTTGGTGGCCTACAATGTTTGGAGATGACCAAGCTTTCATATCAAAGTGTGATGCTTGCCAAAGAATGGGTAATATACGCAGGAGGAATGGATGCCACAAAATTTCATTCTAGAAGTCAAAGTTTTTGATGTTTGGGGAATCGATTTCATGGGTCCTTTTCCCATGTCTTTTGGTGATAAATACATTTTTGTGGCAGTTGATTACGTGTCTAAATGGGTTGAGGCAATTGCAACACCACCCAACGATGCTAATGGCGTGATCAAGATGTTCAAGTCTATCATTTTTCCACGCTTTGGAGTACCGAGGGTAGTAATAAGCGATCGAGGAACTCACTTTATTAACAAAGCATTCGATAGTCTTTTGAAGAAATATGGAATCAAGCATAAAGTAGCTACTGCCTATTACCCTCAAACTAGTGGACAAGTTGTGGTATCTAATAGAGAAATCAAGGCAATCTTACAGAAGACCATGGGCAAAACAAGAAAGGATTGGTCGGAAAAGTTAGATGATGCTCTTTGGGCATATAGAACGGCTTTTAAAACACCATTGGGAACAACTCCTTTCCACATAGTGTATGGTAAAGCTTACCATCTTCTGATGGTGCTTGAATACAAAGCTGCATGGACAGTAAAAGAATTGAAAATACAAAGCTGCATGGACACTAAAAAAATTGAATTTCAACCTTAAGACAGCCGCCGAAAGACTATTAATCCAATTGAACAAGTTAGAAGAAATTTGCCACTTGGCATACGAAAGTACCAAGATCTACAAGGAAAAGACCAAGGCTTACCATGATAAGAAGATTATACCAAAGAAGCTCAAACCTAATGATAAGGTCCTTCTTTTCAATTCTCGGTTAAAACTTTTTCCAGGTAAGCTCGTTCTAGATGGTCCGGTCCTTTCACAATCAAGGAAGTTAAGCCATACGGAGCCGTAATCCTTTGGGATAATCGTAGAAACGAATTCACTATCAATGGACAACGACTAAAGCCTAATCTTGTGGACAACAACAAAGGAAAGAACGTATTTATTGCCTTGGGTGAACAACCCGACATCTAAAATTAAAAAGGAGTCTTGCTAAAGACTTTAAACAAGCGTTTTGTGGGACGCAACCCACATTTTTATTTTTATTTATACTTTAAATAGTTTTTTAAAAAAATTATTCTTTTTTGGTTTTTCTAAGTTTATTTTATGCTTATATATCTTAATTTTATTTTACAGGATTTAAAAAAAAAATTACCGTAGGCGAGTACATGTCCGAGTACCAGACATCGGACCCGACCGATGCAGAATGGTTTTTTACCGGGGCAGAAATCGTCTGAATAATGGAAGGGAGTATCAAGCCACGTCCTTGACCGATATCGCGTCCATCGCGCCCCACGAGATAAGTCGAACAGTACCGGTCGTGTGTATCAGTTGGAAAACCCGACCAGTATTCGCGTGCTTTTGCCCCGTCCCGCATCTCGCCTGTCCCACGTCCTTCTTGTGACACAATGCTTTGTCCCGCGTCCATACACCAGACATCATTACCAGGTCACGTACGTATTCGAGTACCATATCCCGCAACACGACCCGCAGTCTCATCTGTCCCGCGCCCCACTTGTGTCGTGACACTAGCATCCACTGTCATGTACGTCCCATAAGCCCGATACTGGTCTAGCGTATCGGCCAACATGCCCGACTGGTATTGCAGCAATGATGCCGAAAATCTTCCCGCGGCCTGCTCCTCGACCGTTCACCTCGTGTCATGACCATACCGTATCCACCAACCGAACTAGCTCTACCCGTGTATCACAATCATCCAACTCTTCACCTGCGGACCAAATGGCTCGCCAATGGACGCCACCACCGAACCACCCACCTAACCATGGTCCATAAAATGGTAAGTTTTCCTTTTCCTCTTTTATTTATTCAATCTTCAAGACCTTTTGTCTAAAACCGGTAACTTCGTTCTATTCTTTAACTTTACTATTTTTAATTTTATTTTTATTTCCAACATTACTCCCTTAATTTGATTTCCTTTACACCGGGGATAGTGTAAGTTAAGTCGGGGGGATTGTTGTTTACTAACACTTTTGTTCATGATTGATTTTTATATTTTTAAAAGAGTTTTTCAAAAATTATTTTCTAAAAACGTTTTATTGAGTCAAAATAAGTTGGGAATTATGACACTTTTCTAGGAACTAATGCTTTGATTTCAAAGGCCAAGTAACCATTGTTACAGAATTTGTTCATGACAATCGATTCAAAAACCTCATGATTGAACTTACGTCCAAAAGATTTCTACTAGCAATTTATTTGATGGATACGATTTTGACTCTATATGTTGGATTACTAATATGGTTTTGATGATTTCTTATTAAGGATGTTAGATTAAGGAAACGAATCACACATTCATGACAACTTATCCTCTTTTACCACTCTTTGTTGTCATGAATGGCCAACTCATCTTTAGTTGGTACCCTACCTAAAACCCTTTACCTCTTTTCAAACCTCATGCCTTCTCTTTTCTGTTTCATACTTGCAGATATCTGCAAAAACGTCAGAGAGAAAAGGATCGACGTAGAAAGAACAATTTCCAAAGAGCTTGGCCGTTTCCTTGGGTGCTTAATACATGGTAATATTTTGCGTCTGTACTTGACTCGTATCAAATAGATACCATTTTCCCCCTTTGAAAGAAAAAAAAATCGAAAAGAAAATAAAAGGAAGTGGAAGGAAAACGGTTGTTTAAGAGTTTTAAGGCCCAAAATAATATCCAAGGAATGCCATGATACAAAAGAAGAGACGAGTAGAAGAGATTGCAAGTGATTCCCGGAGAAAGATCTAAGTCTAGGGGAAAATGACGCGAAGAAAGTGGTTGGGAAATTGTGGACATTAATAGGTCCATTTTCTCTTGCGATTTTGCATAATATCTCGCATCGAAGTCTTTGGTAACCCTAAACACTTTTAGCCTCCCCACTAAAATCAGCCTTCCCTATTACCTAGCGCCGTGTACCTAGAATAATGTTTTTGATGAGGAATTGTTACTAACCGAATAGAGTAGAAAAAGTCAAATAGTGGAAGTTGAGATTTTTGCAAGGACAAAGATTTAGAGTATGGAAAAGGTTGCAAAAATCATGGTGGAAGAAGATGAAAACGTCCATGGGCTGATCTTGTTTTCACGTGGATTAAATGTTTCGATTTCAAGGTAATCATCCAAAGGATCTGTAAGTTTTCGTACTTTCAAACCTCTTTTCTATTCTTGAATTTTGCTTCAGGACAAGTAAGGTTTAAGTCTGGAGGAGTTGATATGTTCCATATTTTACCTATTTTATTATCTATTTTACTATGTTTTCTATGCATTTATCTACGGTATTACGCCTTTAGAGGTAGTTTTCTTCGTATTTGTAGTTTTAAAGTATTAAAATCAAGGAAAAAGAGCAAAAATAGCTAGAAATAGGTGTAAACCAAGCAACAACAATTTTCACAAGCCAAAGACACCATCAAGACCCAAGAATTCATAAGAAACAACATTCTACCAAATTGGGTAGAACGTATACACCAGAAGTTCAGCAGTGAACGGAGAAGCATTTCAATTTTTAATTGGATAAAATTTGGTGGTCTGACAGACCTTTGAGTTATCTTCACAACGAAGTTTGAATCATATAATTTGGAGATCTTCGTAGGAATATACAACCAAATTACTAAGCACATGTCAAACTGTCTTAAAGCTGAAGCTAGTCCAATTTCGGGCCAAATACCGGCCTGCACCGTGGACCGATATTCCAGCCGATGTCAGCACACAAGAGAGGTCATTTAACTCCCAGTACCGGTCACGACTTTGGACCGATACCCGTGACCAACGTTGGAGTAGTTTTGACGTAAATCATCGTTTTGTCCTAAACTAAGCCCTAAGAAGACCCTAAGCCCATATATACTTGTTTTTAGCCTCTTGTTAGGTGTTTACCGATATATTTAGAGTAGTTTTATCATAAGGAGCAGCCACCACAATTTCTCTTGGTATTCTTCATTAGATTTGAATTCTAGAGCAATCCGGTGGATGATCTCGCTTTGTACCTCGATATAGAGAAGAATCCTCTTACCTTTACTATTTAATTCAAGTTTATCTACTATGAATTCATCATCTATCTTGTGTTTTTTGTGCACCATGTTTGAGTAGTTTTATTTTTTAGGTTGCAGGAAGACCAAAGAGTTCATTAATTGTTAACTTCTATCGAATGAATTAGGGATAATCTACTAAGTTCTTCATCTTTATTTGCTCATAATGCTGATTGCTTTTCTGATCAACTAGCATCTGATTTTAGATTGATATACTCTCCAAAACCTTGTTATATTGTCTGAACTAGTATTTGATGAGGTAGGCGTCTTAACAATTCGAAAGGTTAGTTAAAGAGTTTGGTGAATAATTGAATCTTGAACTTATTGCGTGTTTTTTTCTTGCAATAACCTGCAATAGTTGAGTCTATTAGGAAGTTAAAACATAGTAATCTAAGCCACGACAATGGGAGGATTATAAATCCGTGATTTTAGTTCTAGAACACATCTCTCCAAAAGGTCCCTAAAATTCGATATGTTGTTTAATGATTCATGAATCTTTGCTATTAACCTACCCGCCTAACTTTCGTTTTCCTTGAATTTTATTCTCTTTACTTAGTTATTTTTGTCTCTTATTCTCTTTAAAAACCAAAACCATATCTTTTGTTTTTGCTTGATTTGATTCCTATTAGTTTGTAGTACAATTACAAGGTCCCTGTGGATTCGATCTCTAAATACTACCGTGATTGTTGTGCACTTGTAGTTATATTTACGGGTTAAAACTTTGACCCACATCAAGTTTTTCGCACCGTTGCCGGGGACCTTTCATATTTTGTCTACAAGCTTTGGACTAAAATCTAGTCCAAAATAGTTTTCTTTTACTTTGCTAATTTGTTTTTCTTTGTTTTTGATTGTTTCAAGGGGATTGTTCGAGCAAGTATTGCGAGTCTTGTTCATAACCAGCAGCCACGACAACCTCATCAACCATTTGGAGAACCCAATTTGGATACCAAGCTCTCGAGAGAATCCAAGACCAACCGTTTCGGTTAGAGCAAGGTTTTGACGAATTTCATCATGATTTCGACATGGAACAGCTGGCGCCTAACCATGAGACCATGGGAGACACCCACTCATCATCAACACTTCTCATGGACCGAAACCCAATCCACCTCGCACAACAAGATGTGGACATTGAGATTAAACCACGCGTTATCTCCCTTGTGAAGCAAGCTCAATACTATGGTCTTCCACAAGAAAATTTGTTGGATAATATTGATTCCTTTGAGGGTCTATGCGGAGCGATTAACACCAATGGAGCCCCTTTCGACCGCCTTAGATGTCGTCTCTTCTTTTTCTTTGTGGCGGGGGATGCGTTTCGATGGATGAAATGACTTGCACCTCAATCGATAACATCATGGAGAGATTACAAGCAAGCTTTCCTTGACAAGTTCTTCACCAAGAAGAAGTTAAGTGCATTAAAGAACAAGATTTCGGGTTTCCGACAAGGTCCTATTGAACTTTATCTTGAATGTTTGGAATGCTACAAGGAGTATGTAAGAGATTGCCCACAACATGGTTTTGCGGAAGCTAAATTTTGGAATATTTTCTATCAAGGAGTTAATAGAGAACACAAGCGATTTCTTGACATTTGCAGTAGAGGGAACTTCATTCAACAATCCGCGAGTGAAGTGAAGATTTTAATAGACAACTTTGCCGCAAGTGATAGCATGATTCAACCAAGCTTTGATGAAACCGTTAAAGCAATCAACATCGATCCTACAAAACTTAAGGAGATCAAGGTGATGGTTTCTCAAATTCTCAAGAATACGTGGCAATTTAAGACACATGAAGTAGTGAAAGCCCCTCATGAAGACCTTAATCAAGATTGCATTGGAGATTTTTTGGCATGTGACCTAAAGGAAGTAAGCTACATAGGCGCACGATTCCAAAATCTTGGAACTAGGTATCACGACCCTCATTACGGTATGCTCATCAAAATGTGCCTCAAGAGACCTATACCCAACCTAAATAACAGTTTGCTAGTGGATTTCAACGCACGCATGAGACTAGTTTTCAAGGCGTTGAACCAAAAGAAATTTCGGAAGAAGATTTCGAACCTTTGATTAATGGATTTCACTATGAGCTCGAAGAATTCAGAAGAGAGATTCATACCTGATTTTAATTATTTCTCATTAAGGAGTTAGATCGGGGAAACGAATCACACATTAATGACATCTTATCCTCTTTACCACTCTTTGTTTCATGAATGGCCAGCTCATCTTTAGTTGGTACTCTACCTAAAACCCTTTACCTCTTTTGAGACCTCATCCCTTCTCTTTTGAGTTTCATACTTTAAGATATGCGCAAAAACGTCGGAGAGAAAAGGATCGACGCAATTTTCCAATTACTAGAGATGCGACGATCTGGTAAAGAATAGTTGACTAGAAAGAACAATTTCCAAAGAGTTTGGCCATTTCCTTGGATGCTTAATACATTTTAATATTTTATGCCTATACTTGACTCGTATCAAATAGATACCGTTTTCATCTTAAAAAAAAAAGAAGTGAAAGGAAAACGGTTGTATAAGAGTTTTAAGGCCCAAAATAATATCCAAGGAATGCCATGATACAAAAGGAGAGACGAGTAGAAGAGATTGCAAGTGATTCCCGGAGAAAGATCTAAGTTTGGGGAAAAGATGCGCCGCAAGTGGTTGGGAAATTATGGATATCAACAGGTCCATTCTCTCTTGCAATTTTGTATAATATCTCGCACCCGGAGTTTATGGTAACCCTAAACACTTTTAACCTCACCATATATATTAGCCTTTTTCAAAATCCTAGCGCCGTCTACCCTGAATGATTCCCTTGATGAGAAATTCACCTATACCTTAACGAATGTAAAGAGTCAAATGAAGTGCAGTTTAGATTTTTGCAGGATTGTAATTAAAACATGGAGTAGGCTGTGAAGGATGGCGTATGCTGAACATACCCTTTGATTGATCATGTAACATACGGTATTAGTATCAGCGTTATTTTCAAATGGTTTTTCTAAGTTCAAATTATTTTCAAACCTCTTTTCTATACTTGGATTTTGCTTGAGGACAAGAAAGGTTTAAGTCTAGGGGAGTTAATATGTCCTATATTTTACCTATTTTACTATCTATTTTACTATATTTTCTATGCATTTATCTACGGTTTTATACCTTTAAATGTATTTTTCTCGTATTTGTAGTTTTAGAATCTTAACAGGGAAATCAAGGAAAAAGGAGCAAATAGAGCCAAAGTAGGTGTAAACCAAGCCACATAAACTTTCATAAGCCAAAAATACCATCAAGAACCAAGACGTCACAAGAAACAACATTCTACCAAATTGGACAGAACGTAAACGCCAGAAGTTCAGCAGTGAACGGAGGATCAAATCGATTTGTAATTAGACGAAACTTGGTGGGCAGATAGATATTTGAGTCAGATTTACAATAAACTTTGAATCATCTCAATTGGAGCTATGAGAAGGACGATACACTGGATTTACCAAAGATACGTCAAGTTGCCTCAGAAACGAAGCAAGTGGAGAATCAACCAAACCACCGGACTGCCTCATGGACCGATATTCCAGGACGATGCTAGCAAAAATCAATTCAATTTGGACCAAATACTGGTCGTGTCTTTGGGCGGCCCCTCCCAACCGACCTTGGGAGAGTTTTGATGTAAAAAGACCGATTTATCCTAAAGAAGACCCTAGAAGACCCTAAGCCTATATATACTTGTTTTAAGCCTTTTGTTAGGGATATGCCAAAACAATAGAGTATTTTATCATATAAGAGCAGCTACCACGAGTTCTCTTGGTGTTCTTCGTTAGATTTGGATTTTAGAGCAATCTGGTGGATGATCTCGCTTTGTACCTCGATATAGAGAAGAATCCTCTTACTCTTACTCTTTAATTCAAGTTTATTTATCATGAATTCATCATCTATCTCTGGTTTTTCGTGCATTATGTCCGAAAGGAGATGTTGATGAGTACACCAGTGTTAGCATTACCCAAGCCGGGTGAGCCTTACATGGTGCATACAGATGCTTTGGAAGCTAGTCTAGGTTGTGTACTGATGCAGCAGGGAAAGGTTATTGCATATGCTTCAAGGGAGTTGAGGAAGCACGAGTGCAACTACCCTACCCATAACTTGGCTGTGGTGATTTTCGCTTTAAAGATTTAGAGATCTTATCTTTTGGGCAGAAAGGTGCAGGTGTTCACCAACCATAAGAGTCTGAAGTACTTCTTTGCTCAGGCAAAGCTGAACCAGAGACAGAGGTGGTGGATGAAGTTGGTAGCAGATTATGATCTGGAGATTTGGTACCATCAGGGTAAGGCTAACCTGGTTGCAGATGCGTTGAGTACGAAGAGGGTTGCTTCGGCTTAGGAGCATGAAATGGAGACATTAGCGAGTGAGATTGGTACTTTGAGGTTGTGCGTTATCTAATAGGAGCTGTTGGGGTTAGAGGCAGCTAACCAAGCAGATTTGCTGAGCAGGATTCGAGTAGCTCAGGAGAAGGATCATGGTTTGATTTATGCTTCTAAGGTGGCAAGTTCAGAGTATTTGGTCTCCGAATGGGACAATATTTGTGAACGGGCATGTTTTTATACCTAAGGATGAGGATATGAGGCAGGAGGTTCAGAGAGAGGCTCATACAAGCATGTTGTCGATTCATCCAAGAGGGACCAAGATGTATCGTGATCTGAAGCAGTATTATCGCTGGGTCGGGATAAAGAGGGATGTCACTAACTTGGTTGCAGCGTGTATCATGTTCGAGTTAGTGAAGGCTGAACATCAGGTTCAGAGCGGGTCGTTGCAAAGTTTTCCCATTCCTAAGTGGAAGTGGGACATGATCACTAAGGACTTTGTGATTGGGTTGTCGGTTTCACAGACGTACGATGCTATTTGGGTGATTGTGGATCATCTGACCAAGTTATCATATTTTCTTGCTATCAAAAAGACCGACGGAACGGCGGTGTTGGCTAAGAAATATGTGCGGGAGATAGTGAGGCTGCACGGGGTGCCAGCGATTATTATTTGAGACAGGGATCCCAGGTTTACCTTGGAGTTCTGGAGGGCATTCCAGGCTGAGTTGGGCACTAAGGTGCATATGAGTACATCTTATTATCCTCAGATGGAGGGACAATCTGTGAGGACGATTCATACATTGGAGGACTTACTCAGGATGTGTGTGCTGGATTATGGTGGTCATTGGACGGATCACCTGAACCTGGTAGATTTTGCGTACAACAATAGCTACCAGGCGAGTATTGGGATGGCTCCATATATGGCTCTGTATGGGAGGCCATGTCGTACACCATTATGTTGGACTTAAGTGGGGGAGAGGAACATGTTTGGTGCGGATGTTGTTTAGCAGACGATGGAGAAGATCCGTGTCGTGAGGCTGAACATAAGAGAGGCTCAGGATCGGCAGAAGAGTTATGCCGATAAGAGGAGGAAACAACTAGAGTTTAAGTTGGGAGATTTGTTGTATCTCAAGGCAGCGATGTTGAGGGGTCCTAACAGATCCATTTTAGAGAATAAGCTAAGTCTTAGGTTTATGGGTCCGTTCAAGGTTTTGGAACGGGTTGGACTAGTAGCTTATCAGTTGGAGTTACCTCAGAGTATGAAGGCTTTTGATATATCATGGTTTTTACCCGTTTTTAACCATGATATAAGTTTTTTTGGTGTTTTCCTATTGTTATATAGTCTTTGTAGGTTAATGATCGATGGAGCTTAGTGGGATCTTTTGAGAGTGTTTGGAGCATCAAGGAAAGAAGAGCCTAAGTAATCAAGTTGGTGTCGATATTTCTGAGCTGTGTCGATCGACACACATGTCTGGCACTAGAAGATTACAAGTTTTGAGGAAATTCCGGGTTTCTCCAAAAAGCCCAAAAGTTTACGGAAAAGTCCAGTCTGAATTTTAGACATTATATATAGTTTTTCTTTAGGTTTTCATGTTTTGATCTAGTTTATAATTGAGCCATGTTGATTGGAGAAATTTGGAGAGCTTTTAGGAGAGATTTTGAGATTTCAGACTTTCAGATTTCGAACCTTTGTATCTGTAACACACGTGAACCAAAAAGTGGATTTTGGTTGGGTGTGTCGATCGACACTTTTGGGTATGTGGATCGACACGAGTGTTTTAGTTGTTGTGTAGATCAACAAGAGTTGGAAATGGACCGACAGGTTCGGTTTAATTACCTGGTTTGGTAGGCAGGTTTAGGGAAACCCTAGGATTGTATTTAAGCAGAACAGGTGAGTTCTGGTCGTTCTGGCCACGTTTTTTGGAGGAGAAATCAGAGAGTTGGTTGAGAAAATCTGAGTTTTGGGTGTTCCTGAGTGTTTGGGGAGATTTTTGGTTGGTCTTGAGCGTGGGAGGCTTGAATTTGCCTGTGTACGGATTCAGGAGCGTGTGGGGCTCGTGTTCTGCTCGATTGTTTTGGATTTTTGGATTGGTGGCTGTCTTCACCATGTTCTTTGCGTTCTTCGTGAAACCTCATCTTTTTTCTTCCTGAATCGAGGTGGGTGCGTGATCGTAGGTTCGTATAGGCATAAGGATTAGATGGAATGTGATTGTTTATGTTGTTTGGATTGGATTCTGTGTTTTTGGTGTTTGGATTCGTGCAGGGATTCGACATATCGCTCTGGAATTTGAGCGATGAGAGGATAGGCTCATTTTCCGGGTTCTACGATATCGTGTCGATCGACACCAAGGTTGTGTGTCGATCGACACGGGGGCAGTTTATCGATCGACACCTAGTGGTTGTGTCAATCGACACGGGACTGTCTGTTGATCGACACATGTGGTTGCGTCGATTGATACATGGCTGCTGTCCTGGTTTGTGTTGGTTGTTTCGTGTATGCTTGATTGTATGCTTATCCTGGTATTTTATCTCTTGTTTATGTCTGTATGTAAATAACCTGTAGACGGAACGACCGCGTCGCTGAGTATTTGTGATAATACTCACGCAACTCTTTTTGCCATGTGTTGCAGATAAAGGGAAAATATGATCGTGGAACCATGGCCAGAAAGGAGAGATGATTTAGGGACTCGTTGTGTTATTATTTCATGGAATTGCTAGGTTGTTAGTAGTTCTGAAACTTGTTGAAATGTTGACTTGTTATGGTTTGAACTGGATTAGTAATTTAATAAAGTATGGGATTTATTGAATTAGAATTTGTTGTTGATTGATTGTTATTGTTTTCCACGTTATTTATCTTGTTGACCCATTGAGAATTATTATCTGTGATGATAACAATCTGAAGGGAATTTTTTTAAAAATTCAGGGTTGGGTTGTTTCGTTTTAGTACCGGAGCCCTTATGGTTCTAGGGCGGGTGATTGATTGACTGATTATGTGAATAGTTGATTGATTGATGTGTGGGTATGGAGTCCTAGATCATTTCTTTCGAGCCTTCAATGAGATTCCATGGTATGTGATATTTGACTTTATGTTGTTTTTCTAGTACTTTGTTTTCTGCTGGTGAGTGCAGAGTGATGGCTAGAAGTGCTAGAGGCAGAGGTCGTGGGGTCCGTGGAGGCCGAGGTGGTCATGGTGGGCGCGGGCTAGGACTGCAGAGTGAGTCTGATACCGCGAGTGTGGCACAGGAGACCACGCAGGAGCAGGTGACGGACTAGCAGGCGTTTCAGGAGGGGTCTGTGGGTGAGACTGCTACAAGTGCCAGTGTAAGGGCTGGTAGGGCTAGTGTGGGTCCCGAGGTAGCTGGTGATACAGGGGGCCCAGGTGGGGGTGTTCTTGTAGGTGTGGCCCAAGACCGAGATGATCGCTTGGCGAGTTTGCTGCAGTTGATTCTGGAGCGGTTACCTGATGGGGTACCGGCTCCGAGTTAGTCTCCGGGTGTCCAACCAGGTGGAGCTGGTGTGCAGCCAGTAATGGCTGGGGTTCAGTCAGGTGTAGCTCGTGTGCAGCCGGGTGTGGCGGTTGTAGAGGAGCTTCTATCTTACCTGAGGATGATGGAGTAGATGCAGAGGATTGGCACCGGGTTTTTCTCAGGTAGTGCCAAGCCTGAGGAGGCTGATGAGTGGCGGCGGAGGTTGGAGAAGAACTTTTGCTCTATCATGTGTTTAAAGAGATACCAAGTCGATTTGGCGGTTCACTATCTGGATGGTGTCGCGCATCTCTGGTGGAGAGGTGTAAAAGCCGGGCGAGCGTATGCCGAGATGGTTTGGGAGGGTTTCTTGGCTGAATTCAATGCCAAGTATTTCCCGCAGGAGGCGGTGGATAGGATGGAGTCGAGGTTTCTGAACCTGGCTCAAGGAGATCAGACTGTGAGAGAGTTTGATTTGGAGTTCAGTTGACTCCTCGTACGTGCTGGTAGAGGAATGGAGGGCGAGCTGGCCCAGGTGAGGAGGTTCCTCGGGGGACTTCGAGCTGAGTTGAGGACTCGCTATAGGACGAGCAGGTTCGCCATAAGGGCAGAGTTGGTGGAGGTTGCTGTTGCGATTGAGGAGGATCTCGGGGAGCAGGTTATGGTGGTTAATTTACTGGTGCAGCAATAGCAGCCAAGGAGATCTCAGCAGCAGTCGGGTTCGAGCAGGGGCGGTAAGCCTGCGTAGGGTCAGAAGTGGAAGTGGGAGAGCACTTCCGGGGCTAGGCAGGGTGGACAGAGTGGTTTAGGATGCTACAGGTGTGGTAGCATGGGACACAAGGTGGCGGACTGTCTGAAACGGAGAGAGGATCGGGCGGCTCAGGTGTGCTATCAATGCAGAGAGTCGGGGTATATTAAGCCCAAGTGTCCGAAGCTGCAGCAGATGGCAGTAGCGGCAGTTCAGCCGTTGGCGGTGCAGCCCTTGGCTCAGATTGCAGCGGTGCCATGGATTTTCACTTCGGCAGAGGTGGGCGGTTCTAGTGCCAGACCGATCACAGGTATTATTTCAGACTTGACTTTTTTATTTAATTCTGGTGGTGTTTGAATTTAGTCTCTTGGAATTGTGTGTCTGCGCTAGAGTGTCGGGTCTTAAAGCACATGGGATTTGTGCATGGACCTTAGTTGTGGGCAGATATGAGTCCCATGTGTTATTTGATTTGGGAGCTACGAATAGCTACATTACTCCAGAGTGTGTGGAGGGCAGCGGGATCCGGAGCGATTCCGGAGAGCAACTGGGAGTGGTGAGGGTTGCTGGTGGCAGGATGTTGGCTACTTTTGGGCGGGCTCGTGGTGTGGATGTTCTGGTGGCGGGAGAGTTGATACCAGCAGATCTGGTCATTAGTCCGATGGAGTTGTATGACGTTATCCTGGGTATGGATTGGTTGGATCGGTACATGGTTTATTTGGATTGTCATCGAGGATGTGTTGTGTTCGAGCGGGAGTCGGGAAGGTTGGTGTATCAGGGTGTGAGAACGATTTTCGGGAGTCTTATGATTTCAGCGATACAGGTTGAGTAGTTGATTGAGAAGGGCTGTGAGGCGTATCTAGCGAAGATAGTGATGCCAGAGACTGCTGGAGGGGTTGCAGTTAGAGATATTCGGGTTGTTCGAGATTTCCAGGACGTGTTCCAGTCGTTATTGGGATTGCCACCGTCGTGGTCGGATCCATTTACAATTGAGTTAGAACCCGGGACGACTCCTGTATCCAAGGCGCTTTACCGTATGGCTCCTGCAGAGATGGCAAAGCTGAAGAAGCAGCTGGATGATCTGTTGGGTAAGGGTTTCATCCGGCCTAATGTTTCACCGTGGGGAGCATCGGTGTTGTTCGTGAAGAAGAAGGACGCGAGTTTTCGGTTGTGCATTAATTACCAGAGACTTAACCGAGTCACTATGAAGAACATGTATCCACTGCCGCGCATTGATGAGTTATTGGATCAGTTGCGAGGCGCTACATGGTTCTCCAATGACTTGGCTTTGGGATACCATCAGATTTTGATTGATGAGGCGGACATTAGGAAGACGGCCTTTTGGACGAGGTACATGCATTATGAGTTTGTGGTGATGCCGTTTGGGTTGACGAATGCACTAGCAGCGTTCATGCGGTTGACGAACGGGGTATTCTAGGAGTATTTGGATGTGTTCGTGATTATCTTCATAGATGATATCCTGGTGTATTCGAGGAGTCCGGAGGAGCACGAGGTGAATTTGCGGTTGGTTCTGGAGAAGCTGCGGGAACAGAACCTGTACGCGAAGTTGAGTAAGTGCAGTTTCTGGCAGCATGAGACGAGTTTCCTTGGCCATGTGGTGTCTGCAGAAGAAGTTTATGTGGATCTGGCTAAGAATGAGGCTATCAGAGGTTGGCCTAGACTGAGGAATGCCACTGAGATCAGAAGTTTTCTTGGGTTGGTGGGTTATTACCAAAGGTTTATCAAGGGGTTTGCGAGTATGGCGCAGTCGATGACGAAGTTGACTGGGAAAGATGTTCCCTTTGTGTGGTGTTCAGCTTGCGAGGGGAGTTTCGAGAAGCTGAAGAAGATGCTGATGAGTACACCTGTTTTGGCGTTACTCGAGCCGGGTGAGCGTTATGTGGTGTATATAGACGCTTCAGGAGTTGGTCTGGGATGTGTACTGATGCAGCAGGGGAAGGTTATTGTGTATGCTTCGAGGCAATTGAGGAAGGATGAGTGCAATTACCCTACCAATGACTTGGAGTTGGCTGCGGTGATTTTTGCACTTAAGATTTAGAGGTCTTATATGTATGGCGGGAAAGTGCAGGTATTAACAGACCACAAGAGTCTAAAGTATTTCTTCACTTAGCCAGAGCTGAACTAGAGACAGAGGTGCTGACTGGAGTTAGTTGCGGACTATGACCTGGAGATTGGGTACCATCCGGGTAAGGCTAATCTGGTTGCAGATGC
The DNA here is from genome assembly GCA_964056655.1 of Arabis hirsuta. Taxonomy (NCBI): domain Eukaryota; kingdom Viridiplantae; phylum Streptophyta; class Magnoliopsida; order Brassicales; family Brassicaceae; genus Arabis; species Arabis hirsuta. Next base: position 30,131,023 of record OZ053303.1, read on the forward strand.
GTTAAATCGAAAGAGGGTAGCTTCAGATCATGAGCGAGATATGGAGGCTCTGGTGAGCGAGATCAGTACGTCGAGGTTATGCGTGATTTCACAGGAGCCGTTGGGGTTAGAGGCAGCTAACCAGGCAGATTTGTTAATCAGGATTCGAGTTGCTCAGGAGAAGGATCAGGGTTTGATTGATGCTTTTAAGGTAGCCGGTTCAGAGTATGTGGTCTCAGCGAGTGGGATGATACTGGTGAACGGGCGGGTTTGTGTACCCAAGGATGAGGATCTGAGGCAGGAGATTCTAAGGGAGGCTAATTCGAGCATGTTGTCGATTCATCCGGGAGCGACCAAGATGTATCGCGACCTGAAGCGATATTATCACTGAGTCGGGATGAAGAGAGATGTAGCTAACTGGGTTGCAGCATGCAACATATGTCAGTTGGTGAAGGCTGAGCATCAAGTTCCGAGTGGTATATTGCAGAGTTTGCCTATTTTGGAGTGGAAGTAGGATATGATTACCATGGACTTCGTGACAGGGTTGCCAGTGTCTCGGACGCATGATGCGATTTGGGTGATTGTGGATCGTTTGACCAAGTCAGCACATTTTTCTCGCCATCAGGAAGACCGACGGAGCGGCGGTGTTGGCTAGGAAGTATGTGTGTGAGATAGTGAGGTTGTACGGGATGCCAGCGAGTATTGTGTCAGATAAGGATCCGAAGTTTACTTTAGAGTTCTCGAGGTCATTTCAGGCTGAGATGGGCACTAAGGTGCATATGAGCACAGCGTATCATCCTCAGACGGATAAGCAGTCTAAGAGGACGATTCAGACATTGGAGGACGTGTTGGGGATGTGTGTGCTGGATTATGGTGGTCATTGGGTGGATCATCTGAACTTGGTAGAGTTTGCATATAACAACAGCTATCAGGTGAGTATTGGGATGGCTCCATATGAGGCTTTGTATGGGAGGCCATGCCGTACACCATTATGTTGGACTTAAGTGGGGGAGAGGATCATGTTTGGTGCGGATGTTGTTTAGGAGACGACGGAGAAGATCCGTGTCGTGAGGCTGAACATAAGAGAGTCTAAGGATCGACAGAAGAGTTATGCCGATAAGAGGAGGAAACCGGTTGGTCCGATTCTAACCCGTGTCAATCAACACACACCACCTATGTCGATCGACACACCCAACCAAAATCCACTTTTTGGTTCATGGGCGTTACAAATCTCCCCCACTAACACAGATTCGACCTCGAATCACGCGACTCCGTCTCACTAAGGTTAGCAATTCCGCTTAAACCCGACCAGATTCACCCGGGAACATCAACGATGTAACGCCCCTGGTCCGGATTAGTACAACCCGATTAATCACCCAACAATCAAACAAGAACATGCACGACCAACCGTTGTCAAAGAATTGGACCAAATTATCGCACAGAAATCAAACAAGAACATGTACGATCAACGGCGCTACATATGTCACCAGGGTTGTCCGAACCATGGTTCTAAACGTCAGCAAAAACCCTAGACTCGACATATTCATCTACTCTCCTGACTATCTGTCAGCACCACTCGAGATCATACCTGATCCCCGAGCTGTACTAGGCTCATACTAGCTACATTGCACCATCTCACCATGGCTGCAATCATAACCCAACCCGGTCAGCACCACCTGAGATCCACTCCCGATCCCCGAAGTTCATCCAGTCTCATGCTTAAAACCACATTACAGACTCTATTGCTCAACCATAGGATCGTCACCATTTGAGCTCTTGATGTATATCATACCACCCCACCTTTAGGACCGTCGTTCATCCAGCTCTCGGTATGCTCCAGCCCCGTCCACTCTCAGAACACACAGTCCATCAGGCTATCGGCTGCAAAGGAATCACACATCCCCTGGAGAGGCTTCGGTCCCTCAAAGTATATGCAAGGGAACCACTTCCCCCTGGAGAGAACCTCACTGTCCCCTCAAGTATATCCAGGAGACCCACTATCCCCTGGGCAATAACTCTGTAACATGCATCTTAGGCACCTGTCACCGAAATCACCTCTCATGGTCATTCGAAACAACTCCATCACCAGGGTATTTCCACAGAGTCCCTGGAAAAGACAGTCCAAACTCACATAAGACTTCTATTCCAGACTCCTCCTAGGAAATAGGCAGGCTCTAACTCACATAAAACCCCTATTTCCCAGCGCCATCCAGGGAATAAGCAAGGTCTAATGCACATGGAACCTCCATCCCCAAACAATCCTCCTAGAACATGGACAACCCTAACTCACATAGAACTTCCATTTCTAGCCTCCCTAGCCGATAGACAAATTCCAACTCCCATGGAACTCCATCGCTAGACCTCCACATGACCTACCAGTCACCATAATCTATGACATCACCAATCATACCAACACATGACCCACCAGTCAACTCATAAGAACTCACATCTTATAACACATTTAATAAAAAAAAACTCATCTTATTAAATCTCAAAAATGTATAATCGTTACCACAACATCAAAATGAAAATACATACATCCCATAGCCACATGCTATAGCAGGCTCTAAAAACCAAAAAGACCCTCAAGACATTGCTTGCATCTCGAACCACTTCGTCTTCATCATCGCTTCTGGTTCCCAAGTCTCCTCCTCAACACCGTCACAGTCCCACACGACTCTCACCAACGGTATACTTTTCTGACGTAGCACTGATATATCATGGTTTTTACCCCTTTTTGACCATGATATAAGTCCTTTCTATAGAGTCTTTTTAGTGTTTTCCTATTGTTTTAGAGTCTTTGTAGGTTAATGATCGATTGGAGCATAATGGGAGCTTTTGGGAACTTTTGGAGCATCAAAGAACAAAGGAGCCGATAAAAAAGATGAAGATCATGACTTTAAGAGCTGTGTCGCGCGACACAGTATCTGTGTGTCGCGCGGCACATACATCTGACGCGAAGAGAAGAACAATTCTGAACTGTCAGAAGTTTGTCACTAGTTTAAGACCTTCCCACCGACGGATCGAGCTGTAAGTTATACAAAAGCTAGAGAAGTGAGTTAGCTTTCATCTGAAAGAAATTTGAGGCAATTCCAACGGTTGGATCGAAAGTTATGAAGGTTTTAGTGAAGACATGTCGGTCTGGCTTGAAGATGTCAATCTTGAAGAATTTCCTTTTTTGCCCAAAAAGCCCAGAAGTTTATACAGAAGGCCCATTCCGTTTTTGACACCTATATATATAGTTTTACCTAGGTTTTTATGTTTACATCTTATTTTCTATTGAGACATATTGAGAGATTGATTTGGAGAGGTTTTGGGGATTCAAGGGATTGATGACAAATCGTTAGATTCGAATTACTGTAAGGATTTATCTATTGGTTCTTCATCTAGATTGTTTCTAATACTAGTTCTAGCTTGATCACCTAGAATTTAGATCTTAGGTTAATTATTAGATGCGGAAGTATTGATAATTACCTGAACTATGATAAGAAGAAGTTCTTGCGCGAAATCCGGAGGTATTTTTGGGATCAACCTTACTTGTATAAACATTGTTCTGATGGTGTTTACAGGAGATGTCTTCCAGAATCAGAGGTTCAGGACGTGCTGTATCATTGTCATGGCTCCTCTTATGGTGGTCACTTTGCCACATTCAAGACGGTCTCCAAGGTTATGCAAGCTGGTTTCTGGTGGCCAACGATGTTCAAGGACGCTCATGCATTTGTTTCACATTGCGATGTTTGTCAAAGGAAAGGGAAGATAAGCAAACGTCATGAGGTGCCACAAAACTTCATCCTTGAGGTCGAAGTTTTTGACTGTTGGGGCATCGATTTTATGGGGCCGTTTCCGTCTTCGTATGGGAACAAATACATCTTGGTTGCAGTGGACTATGTGTCTAAGTGGGTTGAGGCCATTGCTAGTCCAACCAATGATTCTTCAGTGGTGACAAAGATGTTCAAGTCCATTATCTTCCCTAGATTCGGAGTACCAAGGATTGTGATTAGTGATGGAGGTTCTCATTTTATCAACAAGGTTTTTGAGAAACTCTTGAAGTCACATGGAGTTCAACATCGCGTAGCAGCTCCCTATCATCCACAGACGAGCGGACAAGTGGAGGTTTCCAACAGGCAGATAAAGGAGATTCTCGAGAAGACAGTTGGCAAAACAAGGAAGGATTGGTCTCACAAGCTGGATGATGCACTTTGGGCTTACAGGACAGCATACAAGACACCTTTAGGCACTACACCTTTCCATCTCTTATATGGCAAAGCGTGTCATCTTTCTGTGGAGTTAGAACACAAGGCTGCATGGGCTATGAAGATGATGAATTTCGACATCAAGCAAGCTGCGGAGAGAAGACTTATGCAGCTGAACGAGTTAGATGAGATCAGACATCTTGCTTATGAGAACTCAAAGATCTACAAGGAACGCACCAAGGCTTCTCACGACAAGAAGATCATTCACAGACACTTTGAGCCAAATGACCAGGTACTTTTGTATAACTCTCGTTTACAATTATTTCCTGGGAAACTGCGTTCTCGTTGGTCAGGTCCATTCGCTGTTAAGTCAGTCCGTCCATATGGTGCTGTGGGTCTTTTGAACAAGGACGGGAAGGAGTTTGTAGTGAATGGTCAACGGATCAAGCACTACTTCGCGCACACTGAGATCCCTAACGGACACATTGTTCCGTTATCAATTCCACCACAGACCTGAATCCTGACAAAGTCAAGCTAATGACTGTAAAAGAGCGCTAAATGGGAGGCAACCCATTTGTAAGTGTACATAAAATTTCAATTTTTGGTTTTTGTTTCGCTAATTTTCTTTTCTTAGTATTCAGTTAAAAAAAAAAAAAAAAAAAAAAAAAACAAAACAAAACATTCGGTCTACAGACCGTGTCGCGCGACACAGATGAATTGTGTCGCGCGACACACTCGCGACTCGAGGTAAGTACTTCAGACCCCCGACACTTCTCTTCTTTCTTCGCAACATTCTTATTTTCCAAAAAAAAAAACGTTTGCTCAATTTTCGCAAACTCCGATTCTCCCTTGATTTGGCACGGATTTGAGCGATTTTTGACTCTAAATCACTCAGATTTTCCTCTTCTTTCACATTCAAGCATCCTTATTTTCTATCTGCAAAGGTACGTCGCCCTAATTTTGCTTTTTCAAGTTCGGTGGTTTGAAGCAAAAGGTGAAATTTCGGGTTGTTTTGATTCAAATTGGAATGTGATAATGCTTGAATTGCACTCTTAGAGTGTTTGTGAAACCAATTTCGTGCCTTCATTGTGTTGATTTCGGAGATTATGGATTTGGGTTTGTAAGTTTTGAGGGATTTCAAGGTTTTAGTGAAGAAGAACATGAAATTCGGGTTAAATTGTGGTTGTTATGGTCGAATCCTTTGCTCACTTGCTTGCTCCGTATCGGGTCTAGCAGTTTTGTGCTTGATTACTACCGATTTTATGCTTCTTCGTGTTGTACTGTTTCAACAGTCTGTATCGCGACTTCAACAGTATGTGTCGCGCGACACAGATGAATTGTGTCGCGCGACACACATAACCAGAACGTTGCTGACTTCGGGTTTTTGGCTTATTCTTTCATGTGTTTATTTTGCAGATGGCACCAGACCCCAAGCGACATCGCTCAGGCAAGGAACCTGCTTCCACATCAGCCGATGCTACACCACAAGCTAACATTCCATGCCTTTATATGTGGCCAAAGCGCGAAGATAAGAAGATTTCCATTGACCGTCGATGGGATGATGTTCCCTCTGTGGTCTTGCAGCGAAAGGAGGTGGAGGACCGAGAGATTACAGAGTTATGTGATGACTATGACTCGTTGTACTACAATGAGTGGTTGAAGGTTCCTCTGCAACCTACGAGAGTGGCGGATCCTACTGCAATGAAGAAATTGGGTATTTATGATGATGTTCTGAGCATGATAGGGAGTGCAGGACTGGGTTCTTTGGCTACTAAGCAGTATCCGATGTACCCTGATTTGGTGAAGCAATTCATGGCGACTGTTCGCATTTACTACCCCACCGATGGGACTCCACACTCTGCCATCAATGGGACATTGACTTTCTTTGCTCGTGGCTTCAGATACAGAGTTCCCTTCCCTGAGCTTTGCCAGATTTATGGATTTCAGGCTCGTTCTCGGAACCACGTCTTTCCTACCTCATTCCCCGGAGCGCAAGACTTCTGGTCTCTTTTCGCCACAGGACCTTATCAGACCAGAGGGTCAGGCCATTCTCTCCACACTGACATTCGTCATCCTGTGGTTCGTTACATGGTTCGCCTTTTGGGTAACACACTTCTGCACAAGGTGGAGCCCGGGAAGATCAGAGTACCTGAGCTTGTGATGCTGTATCATGCCTTAAGGCAGACTATCGGCAATGGACTCACTTACAGTACTGACATTGAGTACACTGCACTGAGTGTTGTCTTCGCAGAGCAGTTGGTTTCCTTGAAGACCACGCCTTTCACGTCATCAGGACGAGGGAAGCGATTGTCAGTGGGCAGTCTTCTCACTCCTATCTTCCGCTACTGCAAGATAGACACGTCTCCCTGCACCGTTTACACGTCTCATTGCACCATGGACATGGACTTCATGGTGAGGGCTAAGTGGATTAAAGCAGAGCAGTATTGGATCTTCCGTCCACTAGTTGGAGAGTCTAGCCAGGTTCGCCTTCCTATTCTGGAGCATCAGTCCATTTCGGATGGTCTCGAGGCTTTGGCTTTCCAGCCCGACGCGACTCTTCTAAGACAAGCTACCACGCGTGTTCCTGCCCCGTCTGCAGCTACAGCCGCTGGTTCTGCTGGTATTGGTACTTCTCGCACTACTCTGCCTTCTGAGTTGACACCACCACCCGCACCTCAGGATGACTTCCAGAAGTGGGTGATTGATAACCTCCAGACCATTTGGAGAGTAGTTTCTCGTCCTCGTTGTGGTTGTGTCAGGCCTCGCTCCCCATCTCCACAGACTACATCTTCGACTGACGAGCAGGAGGAGGACTAGACCCTCTCCACTTTATCCTTTACGTCATTTTTATGTTTTTCTTTACGTCAGTTTGTTATTTGTTTCCTTAGGATTTCTGAACTTGTGACCTAATGAGATTTGCTCTTTGTTTTCCTCTTGATGCTATTTCTTGAGTTTGCTCGCAGATTTCAGTCTTGAGCTTACTTTCATTCCTTGGAAAATGACGCGAAAATTGCATCACTCACGTTTTGTTTCGCAGCTTACTTTCATTCCTTGGAAAATGACGCGAAAATTAACATACGGGCTTTTCTTTTCCCCATTCACAAGTTCGTTTCCTTTTGATTCATTCACCAATCTTAAGCTTGATCACACTGGGGACAGTGTTGGTTAAGTCTGGGGGAGGAAAACTACTAACTTATTTCTTTTTATTTTGGTTATTTTGAGTCAAATTTTTTGTTTTTATTGAGTCAAAACAGTTTGAAACGACCCTTCTCTCAGTTTATTGGATTGTCTCTTTTGGTTGTGTGACCATTCTTTCAAGAACAATTTCAGAGTCGGACTAATGGAAAATCCTAAGGCTGATCAGTTGACTGAAGACGTCCGTTGCTTCCGGTATAATTCGCCAAGTCAGAGCTACTGCACGGTTTTCTTTGTGATTGATGTCCATACAGCTTGACTCCTCATTCATACCTGGCAAGTACAACCCGTGTTGAAAAAGTAATGGTACTCCTCTCCCTCAAAACTCCTTAAACAATTAAATTTATCATGTGTTAGGATTGGGGTGAAATGATAGCTTTTGAGTACAAGACGAGGAATAAAATCCAGTGAGTATGTACTCAAGAGGTGATCACCCAGCTCAAAAGCAGCAGTCTGAGTCCCGTAAAACGGATAAGGAAGACGAGCACTCTCACGTTACTATTGATGCATTCATATTTTAGCATATTTAGTATATATTTTCTTTAGCTTTTGTAGTCATTAGACTTACATTTTTGCATGCTTTTCATCATTTTGAGTCTCATTTCATACTTAGGATCATTTTAGAGTCTAGGATACATTTCTTTGCATTTTGTGCATTTTTGATTCCTTTTTAGGTACTTTGGAGACATTGGAGTGAGTTGGAGACAAAGTGGCTAGAAGAATTGATCAAATGGGCAAAACACATGCAGGAGAAGTCCGAAGCAGCTGAAAGATCATCTCTGTTGAAGGTCTTACCTTGATCGGATTAATCTGAAATTTTGTGAGCGGAAAGGAAATTGAGTTATCTTTCCAATGGAAGTGGTTTCAACTCATTTGGAGCTGTATTGCGAAAGTTATTGAAGAATTAGTGAAGACATGTCTATCTGGCGAGCAAAAGAAGCAAATGAAGATTTTTAGCAGCTGGATCGATCGATCCACCCTCGGATCGATCGATCCGTTTGCTAAAATTCTTCAAAATGATCGCGGGATCTGCAGCTCGATCCAGCACGAAGAGAATCGATCGATCAGTATCTTTAGTAACTGGATCGATCGATCCACCATCGGATCGATCGATCCATGTTTTCTTCAAAAACTCCGCGGGATCTGCAGCTCGATCAGGCACAAAGGAAATTGGATCGATCGATATCTTTAGTAACTGGATCGATCGATCCACATATGGATCGATCGATCCACTTACTAAAACTGCACTTTTTGTGACGAAAAATCAGCCAACTACTCCCACTCAATTTGGTCAAAACGTGTTTTCAGAGTATAGAGGACAGGAGAGACTCAATAATTGGATTAGACTTCATTTTGTAGATCATCTTTCTCTTTCTTTGTTCTTCAATTTTTTCTCTCTTTTCATCTTTTCTTGTTCTTGATAATTTTTCTTTGTTTTTGGATTTGTGTAAGAAGAATTGGAAGATTGTTCTTCATCCTTGTCTTGAGAAGTTTATGAAATTTCAGTTTGATTTACTTTGATTTTCTGCAATCTTGTTCTTGTTTTATCATCTTGATTATGCTTCTATCCATCATGAGATTAAGTGTAAACAAGATGATTAGTGAGTAGTTTCATATTGAATCCATGGGGTAGGATGATCCATGGGTGATTAGTGAAGAGTTAAGGTGTTTTATAGTTAGACTCTTAGATTTCTATGCTTACTAAGTGTTCTTAATGCTAGATTGGACTTGATCACTTTAATCTAGACCTTAAACATTCAATAGCATCGAAAGTGTTCATTGAAGGTTTGATTGAACTTAGTATAGCTCTAGCTTGAATAACCAAAGGGATTTGATGTTAGGATTGCTAGATGGTTAATAGACTTGAACTTAATGTGTGTTTGAGTGAACAAAACCAATGGAAATTGATGTTTAGTTCATGATTGCATAAGGATTTCTACCTCGGGAGAGGATTGATCTTCATTAGTGTTCTAGACTTATAGAAATTTAAGATTGTTCAAATTTAAACACCTTGACTTGAAGCAAATTGCCTAGGATCAATTACCTTAAACCATGGGTTTTCTTTTATTTAATTGAGTTAAAACTTATGTTAATTGCTTTGCTTGTAACTTGTTACCACTAAAACCACAACCTTGAATCCACTTAGATTAAGTTGAATGATTTGTATTCCTAGTGATTAAAATAGCCTTGAGTTTGGATTGACACCTAAAGTACTACAATTGCTTAGGATTAAACTTAACCATATCAAGTTTGGCGCCGTTGCCATTCTCAAGGCTGATTTTGACATTAGGATTTGGTCATTACTTGAGACTAAGTTTTATTTTCGTTTAGTACGTTACTCATTCCCTTTCTTCATCTCTCTTTGGATGATAGGTGTATGAACTTGAGGAGTAAAGGACCAACAAACCTTGTTCCAAGAGTTGACAACATCACAAGCTTCGAAAGAGCGTTGGGAAGAACGAGAAGAGAGAACGAAAAGCAAGCACACTTGCATCGATTGGGGCTTGAGATGGAACGAAATCAAGATCAACCGGAAGGTATCCATGGAGTTGACGACAATCGACAAAATATCCAAGGAGTCCGTCTCCGAGCTGATCCAGACGAACTTGGCCAAGGAGCTGCAAACCTTAGGCCACAACATCAAGATCGTCAACCAAGAGGCATTGGAACTTATGACAAGCCACATATAAATGGGAGCAGATTGGGAATTCGTGCCCCAGCTGTGGGCAACAACAACTTTGAGATCAAGTCAAGCTTGATCAACATGATAGAGGGCAACAAATACCATGGCCTTGCTTTGGAGGATCCAATCGATCACTTGCACAAATTTGACCAATATTGTGGCACAACAAAGACAAATGATGTTTCCGAAGATGCATTCAAACTAAGATTGTTTCCATTCTCATTGGGAAGCAAAGCTCACACTTGGGAGAAGAATATACCAAGTGATTCGATTACAACTTGGAATGAGTGCAAAGAAGCCTTCCTCAACAAGTTTTTCTCTAGTGCAAGAACTGCAAAGATAAGGAGTGACATCTCAAGCTTCCAACAAATGAATCTTGAGAGCTTTGGTGAAGCATGGGATCGATTCAAAGGGTACCAAACACAATGTCCACACCATGGCTTCACGAAGGCAAATCTCCTAAACACATTCTACCGAGGAATCTTGCCTACTTATCGAAGCCGACTTGACACTGCTAGTAATGGTTACTACTTGGGACGAATTGAAGATGAAGCTTGGGAGCTTGTCGAGAACATGGCTCAAAGTGACTCTATTTACAATGATGAGTACGATCGACATAACAGAGGTGGTGCGAGTGAAGATACATCCACCAAAAAGGAATTGCGGTCTCTACAAGAAAAGATGGATCTTCTTCTCAAAGAAATACCTACCCAAGCACACGTCAACTATGTTGGTAACCAAAGCCACGGAATGACTCCAATGCCAAATGAAGTGGAAGGAATGGAAAGACAAGAAGATGTTTCCTACATCAATGCCAATGGTACATGGTACACGAAGGATTCAAACTTTCAATTTCAACCACGCGATCAAGGGAACTACCAGCAAAGAGATCAAGGGAACTTCAACAACAAACCACCATACCAACTTAATTACCAGCCAAAGCCCATCTTCAACAATCAACAAGGGGGATACCACGCAAAACCAACATATCCGCCGGGTTTCAACAACAGAGGCAACCAGTTTGTTCAAGGACAACCAAGTTCGTCACAACAACAACCACATGACACAAGTGTGGAATCAATGTTCAAGCAGATACTTGACTCAAATGCCTCAACAAAGCGGGAGATCAAAGATGAGTTGAAAACGATGAATTCCAAAATTGATGGGAGCTACAATGAACTCAACCACAAACTCAAAAACTTGGAGCAACAGTTTGCTTCCTTCACTTCTCAAACCCAACGACCAATGGGATCACTTCCAGGAAAATCCGAGCAAAATCCAAAAGAGACATTGCATTCTATCACTCTGCGAAGTGGACGGGAATTACCTAAACGAGTACTCATCAAGGATGATGAGAAACAGGGTGGGGAGGTGGCCATCAATGTGAATGAGGATGTGGTCATTGTGGATGAGAAAACAAATCAAGTGATCATAGAGAAGATTGTTGCAGCTAAAGGCAATGAAAATGTTGGAGAGGAGAAGAAAATTGTGAACAAAAATGAAGCTGCCACTACATCAAACGCAATTCCGATTACTCCTTCACCGTATGAGCCGAAGTTACCCTTTCCTGGGAGGTTCAAGAAGCATCTGCTAGAGAAGTACAAAACACTCTTTGAGAAGCAAATGAGTGAAGTGCAGATCACAATGCCAATCCTTGATGCCTTTATGCTAGTTCCTCAATATAGCAAATTCTTGAAGGATGTTGTCGCTGAGAAAAAGAAGGAAATGGAGGGCATGATGGTTCTTACGCACGAGTGCAGTGCCATTATTCAAAGGTTAACCGTGACTAGAAAGCTAGAAGACCCAGGGAGCTTCACCTTACCATGCGCAATAGGCCCCTTGACCTTTGATAATTGTTTGTGTGACTTGGGAGCAAGTATCAGCCTTATGCCTCTATCTGTTGCAAAGAAGCTCGGTTTTACACAATACAAAAAGTGTAGGATATCCTTGGTATTGGCTGATCGCTCTGTGAAACTTCCTATTGGTATCTTGGAAGATCTCCCTGTCATAATTGGAAATTATGAGATTCCTACAGATTTTGTAGTTTTGGAAATGGATGAAGAGCCCAAAGACCCTCTGATTTTTGGAAGACCATTCTTAGCCACTGTTGGAGCCATGGTAAATGTGAAAGATGGCAAGATTGATCTTCGTTTTGGGGAAGGAAACACTCTTCAGTTTGATGTAAAGGAGATGATGAAGAAACCCACAATTCAAGGTCAGGTCTTCTACATTGAAGAGAATGAAGAATTGGCTGAAAAGTTTTTGGAAGAGACAGCATTGGAGGACTCTCTACAACATGCTCTTACTATTGATGGAGAATCTCAGTTGGTTGAAGATAGAGTGAGCACAGAGTATGTCAGAATGATGAATTCGCACGAAGGGATAGTTGAAGAAGAGAAGTTCCTGGAACTACCACAAACAATGCACCATGTCGCCTCAGTTGCTGTCAAAACCGAGTCTCGGGATGAAGATTGGAGTGAACTCAATGCTCCAAAAATTGACCTCAAACCACTCCCTTTGGGGCTCAGGTATGCATTTCTTGGTCCTCACAATACGTACCCTGTCATTGTAAGTAATGAGCTAGAAGAAAATGAATTATCTAAACTTTTGAATGAATTGAAAAGGTTTAGAAGAGCAATAGGATACTCACTAGATGATATAAAGGGAATATCGTCTTCATTGTGCATGCATAGGATACACCTTGAGAATGAATCAATGACTTCAATAGAACGTCAAAGAAGGTTGAACCCCAACCTGAAGGATGTTGTAAAGAAAGAGATTCTTAAGCTCTTAGATGCTGGTGTGATATACCCCATTTCTGATAGTAATTGGGTGTCTCCTGTACATGTAGTTCCAAAGAAAGGCGGTATAACTGTTGTTAGGAATGAGAGAAATGAGTTGATACCAACTAGGACTATAACTGGACATAGGATGTGTATTGATTACCGCAAACTTAACTCCGCCTCTAGGAAGGATCATTTTCCTTTGCCATTCATCGATCAAATGTTAGAGAGGCTAGCAAACCATCCTTATTATTGCTTTCTTGATGGATACTCGGGATTCTTCCAAATTCCCATACATCCCAATGATCAAGAGAAAACGACATTCACTTGTCCTTATGGTACCTTTGCTTATCGAAGAATTCCATTTGGACTGTGCAATGCACCAGCGACATTTCAAAGAGCAATGATGTCGATTTTCTCTGATCTCATTGAGGATGTTGTGGAGGTCTTTATGGATGACTTCTCTGTCTATGGATCTTCGTTTTCTGCTTGTTTGTCCAACTTGTGCAGAGTCTTACAGCGCTGTGAAGATACCAACCTTGTACTCAACTGGGAGAAATGTCATTTCATGGTCAAAGAAGGGATTGTGCTTGGACACAAGATTTCTGAAAAGGGCATTGAAGTAGATCAGGCCAAGATTGATGTGATGGTAGGGTTAACACCACCAAGGACAGTGAAAGAAGTTCGAAGTTTTCTTGGCCATGCTGGATTCTATCGAAGATTCATCAAAGACTTCTCAAAGATTGCAAGACCATTGACCAAGTTACTGTGCAAAGAAACCATCTTCGAATTTGATGAAGAATGCCTTCAAGCTTTCAAGAAGCTGAAGAATGAGCTAATTAGTGCCCCAATTGTTCAGCCACCGGATTGGAACTTACCATTTGAGATCATGTGTGATGCTAGTGACTATGCTGTGGGAGCTGTTTTGGGACAGAAGAAAGAAAAGAGGACACATGTGATCTACTATGCTAGTAGAACACTTGACAGTGCACAAGCAAACTATGCGACAACTGAGAAGGAGCTTCTAGCCGTTGTGTTTGCAATCGAGAAGTTTCGGAGCTACTTGGTTGGGTCGAAGGTCATTGTCTACACTGACCATGCAGCATTGAGACACTTGCTAGCCAAGAAGGATGCCAAACCGAGGCTATTGAGATGGATTTTACTATTACAAGAATTTGATCTTGAGATCAAAGACAAGCCCGGAGTTGAGAATGGTGTTGCTGATCACCTTTCCAGATTAAGAGTGGAGTGTGGGTTTCCAATTGATGAAGGACTTCCTGAAGAGCAAATCAAGGCCATTCATGCAGTGATGACGGTTTGTGAAACCGGTAGAATGCTTGAAGAAGTGAAAACGATCGATGAGACAGGCCCATGGTATGCTGACTTGGTGAACTATTTAGCATGTGGAAGGGAACCGCTAAACCTAGTAGGGTATGCAAGGAAGAAGTTCTTCAAGGACGTGAAGAGATACTACTGGGATGAACCATACCTTTACACTCTTAACAAAGATCAAATCTATAGGAGAGTAGTAGCTGAAGAAGAGGTGGAAGGGATCCTTACACACTGTCATGGATCAACTTATGGAGGTCACTTTGCTACTTTCAAAACTGTTGCAAAGGTACTACAAGCAGGATTTTGGTGGCCTCATATGTTCAAAGACACACAAGACTTTATCTCAAGGTGTGACTCATGCCAAAGGAGAGGAAACATCACCAAGCGAAATGAAATGCCTCAAAATCCTATACTAGAAGTGGAAGTGTTTGATGTGTGGGGCATTGACTTCATGGGACCATTCCCATCATCCTTTGGTAATAAATACATCCTTGTTGCTGTAGACTATGTCTCGAAATGGGTGGAAGCCACAGCTAGTCAAACCAATGATGCTAAAGTGGTTCAACAAATGTTCAAGAGTATCATCTTTCCAAGGTTTGGAGTTCCTAGAGTTGTGATAAGTGATGGAGGACCTCACTTCATCAACAAACTCTTTGAGAATCTTCTCAAGAAGAATGGTGTGAAGCACAAGGTAGCAACTCCTTACCATCCCCAAACAAGTGGTCAAGTTGAGATTTCCAACCGGGAGATCAAGTCAATTTTGGAAAAAACTGTGGGAACAACAAGGAAGGATTGGTCCACAAAGCTTGATGATGCACTATGGGCTTATAGGACTGCTTACAAGACACCATTGGGCACCACTCCCTTTAATCTTGTCTATGGGAAGGCTTGCCACTTACCAGTGGAGCTTGAGTACAAAGCATTGTGGGCTGTAAAGCTGCTTAATTTTGACATCAAGAGTGCCAAGGAGAAGCGACTTCTCCAACTTCATGAGCTTGATGAAATTAGACTTGATGCTTTTGAGAACTCAAGGATTTACAAAGAAAAGACAAAAGCCTTTCATGACAAGATGATCTTGAAGAGAGAGTTCAATGTTGGTGATCAAGTGCTGCTCTTTAACTCTCGGTTGAAACTGTTCCCCGGGAAACTCAAATCAAGATGGTCGGGTCCTTTCAAAATCAAGGAAGTAAAACCATATGGAGCAATTGTGCTTTGGAACAAGGATGGTGGAGATTTCACGGTCAATGGGCAAAGAGTTAAACTGTACATGGCAGCCATGCCTATGGAGGAAGGAACCTCGGTTCCACTATACGATCCTTCACCAGCCTAGTCCAAAAAGAAAAGGAAGTCAAGCTAGAGACTTAAAACAAGCTCACTTGGGAGGAAGTCCCATGTCTATCCCTGTATATCTATATATATATGTGTGTATTTTATCTATCATCTATGAGTAGTTGCTGTTTGATTTGTTTGCATGCTATATGTCATTTCAGGAAGAACAACTTGAAGTGAAAGAAACATGCAAGGAAAGCATGAATAAGACGATGCAACCGTCAAGCTAGTGACGTTAAACGCGCCTCTTGGGACCTCCCAAGTTTATCCACTGTCAAGCTAGTGACACTAAACAAGCATGAATAATGGTCCATACGCCTTATAAGCACTCTCCCACAAGCCATCACACCTTACTCTCTCTTTCTCGCCAAGGTACCACCATTTTTCCTTTGTACATACCATTTTTATTCACTTATTTTACACTCTCTTGCGTAATGTCTTTCTCTTTGATTTTACTTTCTCACCGAGACGGTGAGAAGTAAGTCCGGGGGAGGGACATTATTTGCTAATGAATCTTTTAATTGTTTTGTTTTTATCTTTGAGTCTCATGCATTGCATTATAAATGATAAAACCTTCAAAATCCATAAAAATTTGAAAAATTTCGAAAAATACAAAAAGATTTTTCTTTTCATTTAGTTGCATCATTCATATGGAGAATAATGATTGAAATACCTTGTAGAAATTTTTAGTACATAGCTCTCTTTGTGAATGTCTCGATAATGCTCTTTTAGACTTCATAAACCGCGAAAAGTATGCTTCTCCATATCTTTGATCTCTTCGCTCTAGAATTCTCTAAGTCTTGTTGATTACTTGTTTGAATTGAAACCAACTCCACCTTATTAGACCATAAATTGAATTTTAATTCTCTTGCTTATGAGTTTTAGACCTTAACCATGGTTCACTTATACACATTCAACCATTTTTATCCCTTTTACCACTCTCTAATGGTTTGAATGGTCATCCCGATTCAAGTACATGATTTGAATGAGGATGATACCACACCTTGATTACACCTAGCTTTTATTTGAAACCACCGTTAATTTGTTGAGTGAGGCCTTTTTCTATTTGCACCTCATGCATAAAATCTTTAGAGATGGAAACGACAAGTTCTTTTGTTCCATTATGAGTAGTCTCATTGGCTAGTCTAGGTGGGTTGAGAGAATTTTGGAGTCTCAATATTTTATATTACGGTTTTGGGAATTGGTGAGGGTGAGTAAGGGTGTGAGCTTATGTGAGAAGTTGGAGAGATGAAAAGGAAAGAAGTGCAACCAAAACGGTTTAGAGAAAGAAAATCAGATGTCTAAGGAGAGAAAACAAAAGGAAACATTACTCTTAAGCTAAGGAGTAAAGAAGCTCCTAGAAATGAAAAGAATATATATATAGAATCAAAAGGAGTAGAGATAAGTAAAGCAAGAGTAATTGTCTAAGTATAAGAAAGATCTCCCTAGGTTCTATCCTTGAAAAAAAAAAATGAAGTAATTGGTGTAGAGAACATGAGTGACTTTGAGTGAAACACAAAGAGTATTGGGTGGGTAGAATGGAAGAAAACATCTTGTATGCATCAATTGTTTCCCTTCTCCATTGCTTTTGTGTGTTGACTTGTGCCATATGTTGAGAGAAGTCACTAAAATGTTTTAAAACACCACTTCACTTCACATTGAACTTATTCTCTTACCAAGCCGCCGATTGGTTTAGATCGAATTCTCATTTGCAAGACTACACGGTTTTGAATCTTAATGAACATAAGGAGTTGGTAGATAAGATGCATTTGATCACTTGACATTGAATTTAGAGGCAAAACATTGAAGTTGCGATGAGAATGAGAAGTTTGATTGAGTAGATGGTTATTTGTAGCATTGAGATGTATTATCTTGCATTGGCAACTTGATCTTTGGAAAACAATCTCTTGGCTATAAATTCTCCATTTCAAACCTCTTCACCGGTTTGTTCTCCTTGTTTGCTCGAGCGCGAGCAAAAGGCAAGTCCGGGGGAGTTGATGCATTCATATTTTAGCATATTTAGTATATATTTTCTTTAGCTTTTGTAGTCATTAGACTTACATTTTTGCATGCTTTTCATCATTTTGAGTCTCATTTCATACTTAGGATCATTTTAGAGTCTAGGATACATTTCTTTGCATTTTGTGCATTTTTGATTCCTTTTTAGGTACTTTGGAGACATTGGAGTGAGTTGGAGACAAAGTGGCTAGAAGAATTGATCAAATGGGCAAAACACATGCAGGAGAAGTCCGAAGCAGCTGAAAGATCATCTCTGTTGAAGGTCTTACCTTGATCGGATTAATCTGAAATTTTGTGAGCGGAAAGGAAATTGAGTTATCTTTCCAATGGAAGTGGTTTCAACTCATTTGGAGCTGTATTGCGAAAGTTATTGAAGAATTAGTGAAGACATGTCTATCTGGCGAGCAAAAGAAGCAAATGAAGATTTTTAGCAGCTGGATCGATCGATCCACCCTCGGATCGATCGATCCGTTTGCTAAAATTCTTCAAAATGATCGCGGGATCTGCAGCTCGATCCAGCACGAAGAGAATCGATCGATCAGTATCTTTAGTAACTGGATCGATCGATCCACCATCGGATCGATCGATCCATGTTTTCTTCAAAAACTCCGCGGGATCTGCAGCTCGATCAGGCACAAAGGAAATTGGATCGATCGATATCTTTAGTAACTGGATCGATCGATCCACATATGGATCGATCGATCCACTTACTAAAACTGCACTTTTTGTGACGAAAAATCAGCCAACTACTCCCACTCAATTTGGTCAAAACGTGTTTTCAGAGTATAGAGGACAGGAGAGACTCAATAATTGGATTAGACTTCATTTTGTAGATCATCTTTCTCTTTCTTTGTTCTTCAATTTTTTCTCTCTTTTCATCTTTTCTTGTTCTTGATAATTTTTCTTTGTTTTTGGATTTGTGTAAGAAGAATTGGAAGATTGTTCTTCATCCTTGTCTTGAGAAGTTTATGAAATTTCAGTTTGATTTACTTTGATTTTCTGCAATCTTGTTCTTGTTTTATCATCTTGATTATGCTTCTATCCATCATGAGATTAAGTGTAAACAAGATGATTAGTGAGTAGTTTCATATTGAATCCATGGGGTAGGATGATCCATGGGTGATTAGTGAAGAGTTAAGGTGTTTTATAGTTAGACTCTTAGATTTCTATGCTTACTAAGTGTTCTTAATGCTAGATTGGACTTGATCACTTTAATCTAGACCTTAAACATTCAATAGCATCGAAAGTGTTCATTGAAGGTTTGATTGAACTTAGTATAGCTCTAGCTTGAATAACCA
Source organism: Arabis hirsuta (assembly GCA_964056655.1). Lineage (NCBI taxonomy): Eukaryota > Viridiplantae > Streptophyta > Magnoliopsida > Brassicales > Brassicaceae > Arabis > Arabis hirsuta. The sequence continues at coordinate 30,149,834 of OZ053303.1, forward strand.
AAGGGATTTGATGTTAGGATTGCTAGATGGTTAATAGACTTGAACTTAATGTGTGTTTGAGTGAACAAAACCAATGGAAATTGATGTTTAGTTCATGATTGCATAAGGATTTCTACCTCGGGAGAGGATTGATCTTCATTAGTGTTCTAGACTTATAGAAATTTAAGATTGTTCAAATTTAAACACCTTGACTTGAAGCAAATTGCCTAGGATCAATTACCTTAAACCATGGGTTCTCTTTTATTTAATTGAGTTAAAACTTATGTTAATTGCTTTGCTTGTAACTTGTTACCACTAAAACCACAACCTTGAATCCACTTAGATTAAGTTGAATGATTTGTATTCCTAGTGATTAAAATAGCCTTGAGTTTGGATTGACACCTAAAGTACTACAATTGCTTAGGATTAAACTTAACCATATCAACTATCTCCTCACAAGAAACAACGGTAGTGAGTCGCGACCCTGTCTCCTGGGAAGGAACAGCAATAGCAATATGCACTGCTTGAGTTTCAACAATCATAGAATATAAAAAAAGGATTTGAGAATCAAATAAGTCTGGGGGAGAGAAAGAGTACCAAGTGTGTAGGGTTGATTGTCATGGTACAGTATGGGAATGAGTCTAGAAGGTTCTTGGCTTTGAGATCATTGAGGCCAAGCGATGAAGACTAACGGATTATGCTGTGAAGTGGTGGATGAATTTGGAAGGCTGCAAATGTGTGCAGAGAAGTACATGGTGGTCTGATTTTGGTTGGTTCTGATGATGTGGTTCACTAGATTGGAAGGGTCAGTTCATTGCTCCAAAGGAAGATAAGTTTCTGTGTTTTCAAACCTCTTTCACATTCTTGGTTTATGCTTTGCTTGAGGGCAAGCAAAGGCTAAGTCTGGGGGAGTTGATATATCATGGTTTTTACCCCTTTTTGACCATGATATAAGTCTTTTCTATAGAGTCTTTTTAGTGTTTTCCTATTGTTTTGGAGTCTTTGTAGGTTAATGATCGATTGGAGCATAATGGGAGCTTTTGGGAACTTTTGGAGCATCAAAGAACAAAGGAGCCGATAAAAAAGATGAAGATCATGACTTTAAGAGCTGTGTTGCGCGACACAGTATCTGTGTGTCGCGCGACACATACATCTGACGCGAAGAGAAGAACAGTTCTGAACTGTCAGAAGTTTGTCACTAGTTTAAGACCTTCCCACCGACGGATCGAGCTGTAAGTTGGACAAAAGCTAGAGAAGTGAGTTAGCTTTCATCTGAAAGAAATTTGAGGCAATTCCAACGGTTGGATCGAAAGTTATGAAGGATCTAGAAAATCCTATTTAGGAGCAACATATCCTTGCAAAAACACTTGAAATCACTTGTTAAATTCATCCTGGATCGAAGTCCTCAATACAATTGTATTGAATTCCAAGACCAAGGGAAGGAAAAATAGATATTAAACAAAAAGAAATCAAAATAATGAATCCAAATTGTTAAAAACTATCAATCTAGGTGAAATCAATGAATGAATATGTTAAGATGTGAAAATTATATTTAAAACCATTTAAATCTAACCAATATTGAAATTCTATTGCAAAAATTCATGAATTAAATAATTGTTAGTTAAATGATCATGAAATATGCAAAAATAAATTGGTTCTTTAAAAATTATGTGTGACAAATGGTTTGAAAATAATTAAAAGAGTGAAAAAGGAAAAATTAACCTCTTTTGACCAAACGGTTAGGTGGTCGGCTCGGTGGTTCGAAGCGGTGGTTCGGTGGTCCATGGCTCGTGACTCCAGTGGTGTGGTGGTTGATGGTGACGCGGTTTGATCAATTCTGGTCTAGGTGTTGGGTGGCTAGTCGCGGTCAAGGATGGTTCGAGACGTGGCTCGGGTCCAAGGCGATTCACGGCACGAGATGGTGGTCGGTGGAGTTGGAGTCACGGGTCAAGACAGTACCGGTTGTGGTACCGGTTGGCGGTGTCGACCGTTATCGGGTGGGATGGTGCGGGAGGGGATGGATCAGGGTCGAGTACCGGTCGGGATATCGGTCGGGTCGGTTGACCGATATCAGGACGCATCGTGTCGCAGGATGTGGGTCGAGGGATGAAGGGACGGGACAGGTCGAGACACAGCAAGGATCGGGACGGGATGCGAGATGGTGTTGCGGGAAGGGTCGCGTACCGGTCCGAATACCGGTACAAATGCCAGTCGGTACCGCGGTATCGTGTCGCGATGTGATCGAGAGGCGAGATTAGGCGGGATGGTCGTGTCACGGGAAGGTGGATCGCGTAACGGACCGAGTACCGGCCGGGTGTGTTGGCCGATACACGGGACCGGTATCGGGACACATGGGACGCGGGACGGATGCCTCGTATCGTGGGACAGATGCGTCATGTCGCGGTAAGGGTGCGGGATGGACGAGATGTGGGTCGATGATCGTGTCGCGATAAGGGTGCGGGATGAACACCGGACCGAGTATCGGTCGGTGGAACCGTCCGTTGTTTGGAGACGCGGGTCATGCGGAACGAGGCAAAACGTGTCGAGTACAGGTCGCGATTTACGACAGGCATGTGTGACCGGTACTGGTTCACTCGTGTCTCAGCGTGATCGGGATGCAATACCAGTCGCAGACGCGGGTCGATATCGTGTCCGGTATGGCCTCGTGTCGCGGTAAGGGCGTCGTCGAGCTTTTTCTTCGTCTATATACATCGGATTTGAGATCTGAAAAATGCTACGGATTCATGAGAACGAGATCTTTCCAATGGTGTGAATATTGTTGCCTGATTCGTGGTGGCTTGAACTGTGGAAACACTTGAAGTTGCGGCTTCGTAACCTTTCTAGACGGTCTTGTTCAATCGGTCATAACTTGCTTACCGTAATAGCAAATCATGATCTGCTTTTTCCTATATCTTCATAAGACTGTCTCCTTCGTGTATACCAAATTTCAAAAATGTCCAGGCTGATATTGAGCTCCATTCATTTCATGAATAGAACAAGTCATATTCGATCTCTTCTTCATCGTTTTTCTCAAAAACACATTTGTTGCATTTTAAAAACTTTTTGTAAAATCCTGAAAAATTCATAGATAGATAAAATAATGAATAAAAATATTTAGAAAAATCAAATCAAATCCAAAAACTTAGAATAATCAAATAAATAAAATCAAAAACATAGATATGGGTTGCCTCCCATAAAGCGCTTGTTTTAAGTCGGATAGCTCGACTCCTTGGGTTTTTAGGGTGGTGGAAGGTCTTCTAAAGGCTTGAGGTTGCCTTTAGCATGTAAATGAGGTCTCCTTAGGTCGTGTTCTCCATCTTCATCGAATTGGTTAGGCTCATTGATCAACACTTCTCTTTTCTCCGACGGAACTTCTCGAGTTTGTCTTCTTGAGGGTTTGAGTGGAGATGGTAGTGGGACTGTGGTGATGGTGGCAGACGGATGTGATGAGTATGAGGGCGACTTTCTCCTCCATAAGCTTCCCAAGGACGATACAAGTTTGAATCATATCATTTTTTGTGAGAAAGTGGCGGTTGATGGAATTCATAAGGCATGGGGATGTAATCTCCAACTTCTTCATGAGGGTAAGGGTTCGCCATTTTCTTTCGATTGTGATGCTCCATTGAAGAATCTCTGAAACACACAAAGATTAAAAACCAAAAACAAAAACAAAAAATTAGAAAAATCAAAAAGAAAAAACAACCAAGTCAATATTTGAACATCCGTAACGGATCAACCAAATCAAAGCGAAACACTTAAACTCGATCGTTGCTGATGGCCACAATAATATTTTGATCTGACTATCACATCCCAAATGGGATATTAAGCGCGCAACGACCATTGACGGAGAAAATCCTGTTCATGGAAACCAGCTTGTAAACCAAAAATGATCGTCATAAACCCAACATACGAAACATTGGTCATAATGTGATTGCAGCCGGAGCGGATATCATAGCATCCCCGAAAAGCCAAGTTCAATCATTGAAAACAAACACAACAGACGAAACGTTGGTCGAAAATCGGAACATACTCATATTGCTGAAAGCAAGGAACAACATCTTACAAAAAAGAAAAACCAAAGTACAGAGAACATAGAGGCAAAGAACCGCTCAAGGAAAGTCGACAAAAAGGCAGCGCCTCCAGCATCATACTCGTATTCCTCGACCTCGGTTCCACCTCCACCAACGTTATAATCGGCACCAACTTCATTCCCGTCATTTTTGATATGCTCAAATTTAACCCTGAGCTACTCTCTCAAATTAAGAGATCCTCGTAGTACTTAAGGATCGAATCCACAGGGAAAAGAATTACACAATCAATCTAAGTATTCGAATTATGCTAAGCTAAGTAATATAAATGTAATGCGAGAATCAAAACAAAACAAGCAAAAGATGGCAATAAGTTCTTGTTATCAATGAGACAAAAAGCTAGGCGATGGGTAATTCTTCGGGTATGAATCAAAATCAAGGATAAACTACTGTCAGGGTTTGATTAGGCACCGTTCTAGAACTCAAACACGAAGGTAAACCCAATCAACTTCCGTTGCAGAGACTATCTATGACTAGAAACCTAAATTCCAAATTCCTTTGCAAATCTAGAGAATCAAGTCAAGCATTAATATTCAGGTTCAATTGTTCACAAAATCCCTAAGCCAAATTCCTTTGCGAATAGGTGATTTTGCTCATCTAAGATTAGTTCCAGTTGATAATAACACTTCCGCGTCTATTAAACAACCTAGGGTTTCCAATTTTAGTTGGCCAGTCCTAAAATCAGAGTTAAAACAATCTAGATGAAGAACCAAAAGATGAACCCTAACAAATCTATAATCCTAACAATTTCTCATCAAACCCTAGAATTCCCCACAACCTAACAAGCAAACTACTCAGACATAGATGATGAAATCATTCTCATATATGAATAGAATTGTATAAATAAAATAGAGCTAGAGATACAGAGGGTTTGTATGCTGAAGACCTGTGAAATCTCTCTGAAAAGCTCCCTAAGCAATCTCTCTCAAGGTCTCAATGAAAAACAAGATGTTAACATAAAAACCTAGTTAAAACTATATATATAGGTGTCAAAAACGGAATGGGCCTTCTGTATAAACTTCTGGGCTTTTTGGGCAAAAAAGGAAATTCTTCAAGATTGACATCTTCAAGCCAGACCGACATGTCTTCACTAAAACCCTCATAACTTTCGATCCAACCGTTGGAATTGCCTCAAATTTCTTTCAGATGAAAGCTAACTCACTTCTCTAGCTTATGTCAAAATATCAGCTCGATCCGTCGGTGGAAAGGGCTTCAACGAGTGCCAAACTTCTGACTGTTCGAAACTGTTCTTCTCGTCAAACTCGTATCGATCGACAGAGGTTAGTCATGTCGATCGACATAGACCTCTCTGGAATTTCTTCTTGTGTTTGGAAGCCCCGTGTCGATCGACAGGGGTAGGTAGTGTCGATCGACACTGACTCTTCTGTTCGACTCCGACTTGATCTCTTCAGCTCTTCTTTCCTTGATGCTCCAAAACGCTCCAAAAGCTTCCATTAAGCTCCAATCATCCTTTAACCTACAAAGACTCAAAAAGACTCGAAAATACCAAAAAGACTCTATAAAAAGTATTTATATCATGGTTGAAAATGGGTAAAAACCATGATATATCAGTAGCCATAACCTTCGGTACCATCGTGCTCACCTCCGAACCCCGCGCTAATAGTATGGGAATCACGCGGGTCAAGCAAACACACACCGGAAGGACCCCAGTTGGACCTAGAGGGGAAGAGAACACCAATCTCTGCTGCTTGATTTTCCAACGGATTGGAGTCAAAGGCGGGAACCTCATCATAAGAAAAAGGAGAGACAACCAACCCCTGTTGGATCTCAGCAAACAACGCAGTGTCCTCCTTGTCCCCGCCAACAAATTCCTCCCTCCATTCGGAAATTTGCGCGGATTCGGATTCCAAAGTAGGAGCATCGTCACTTCGGAGCTTCCGGATGAGCTCGAGATTTGCGTCAACTTGAGCTAGGTCATTCATCTTGTCTACCGACTTCCCAAGAGCCTCGAACTTCTCTTTGGTCTTCTCTATCTTCGACTTGAATTTTCTCATCAAGGAACGCACGATCTTCTTCGTGGCGGTTTTAACCTTAGAGTCAGTAGAGCTTTTTTTCGACATAAGCTGGCTCTTGAGCAACTCGATTTCATAATCTTTTTGGGCACCCGAATCACGCAATTCGTCACGAGTCTTTTCCAGTGACTCCATGTTGGCTTCTAACGCCTTTCCCCGCGACACTTCGGCTTCCCACTTAGCTTGAGCTTCTTTGGCCGCCTGCTTAATCCTCTCAGCCTCCCGCCTGGCGTGGCGATCATATTTGCGTGCCAGCCTAGTAACAGAATCAACGAACTGGGGAAGATGACAAGTATAGATTAAAAACAGTAGTAAATATTTTAGGCAGTCATAAGAAGAAAGGATCACCTTGTTCCCTTCGAGCGACGACCTATTCTCAGGTTCCGCAATCTCACTTTGTAGGGGCTGAGAGGGCTTCTTGTTCCGCAATCTCAGGCATCATCAGGCCGCCTTGTGAAGCTTTAGTCGTATATTGCATTGCTCTTTTTCCCTTCACTGCGGCAGACAAGGTACGTTTTCAAAGAATCAAATTTCGCCTTATTACGGGTTCATTCACTTCGGCAGCATCACGGGCCGAAGCTTGGGAGACTGCAGAAAAGGATCGGCGTCCACCTCTAGTTCCAGCGATAGACTCAGAACGACGCCCCGGATAATTCCCAGCCAAAGACTCAGAACGATGTCTGGGACAGGGGGCATCAGCGACATCGATCTTCATGTTCTAAACACCGCCTTCAGACTCACCTGCTAAACGGCGTGCCTCGGCTTCCTTCCTTTCACGAAATGATGGCTCCTATTCCATGGTTGATTGTGATGAACTACTTGATAAGGCAGAACCGACGATGTAACGGGCTCGAGCGTCTTCGATCCGTTTAAGAGAAAAATCTTCTTGCTAATTGCAATTCTTGGACGCAAGTAACTCTGCTAACGTGAGAAAATCTAGTGGAACCTTCGGAAATGGATTGATAACTGCGAAAACAACAAAAAGAAGAAGCGAGTTAGATAACGTCCAATGGATCACCAAAAACAAAGACACGATGCTTCAGTTATCGGGACGTAAAAGAAATGGTCAATCCAGTGGCTATCTTTACTAGGGAAGGCACTGATGATTGAACGGTTTATTTTAGCCGAAACCGAGTAAACGAGTTTCTCTTTAGGACGAGATACTCGAACGTCCAGCCAGTTCAAAAGATGGAAGACAGTGACCTCTTCGCCACATTCAATGCTTCTCACGAAAATGCTCATCAAATGATGGAGACCACAAGGGCTTATCGGAGCTAAAGCAAGCTGATACATCCATAAGAACTTGATAATGACATCTAGAATCGAAAAGAAGTACAAGCACCAGTTGAAACAACTCTTGTACATAGTGAACTAACCCGAGGGGGATCCCAGGCTCGATCCGAAGACGAGGGGAGTATCATGTCAATCTCCTCCGAAATATTGAACTTATGCCTCAACTTATGCAGAGACTCTTCAGTACATAGTGCGGAATCCGGAGGATCAGGAATGGTACGTTTAACTTTTGACCTAGGGGCCTTACGTCTTGGTGGCCTCGGAGCATATCTCTCATTCGCCGCAGCCTATCTAGCCATCTCCGCCAAAGAAACCGCAAAATGATCTTCGAGTTTTGCTCTCCTAAGATTCATAGTATACACATCATGAAGATCATCTATACCACTACCTCGGTTATTTTCCACCTCGACTTCGGACACAGAAACGCCTCCACTTCGGCACCTAATTTGATCCGACTTCGACACGCGGTCAGCCCTTTCCCGATCGGCAATCGGTCCAGCCTCAGCACGCACGACTCATGTATAGATTGGATTTAGCCCGTGTTTCGGTCGACCAAGGCTCGCGCGTACTCGACTTCGGCCCGGAAGATCTGCAACACTCGACTTAGGCCCGCAGAACACTCGACTTTGGTTCGTGAAAACCCCGGACTGATCCCACTTCGGCCCGCGGAATGCTCGACTTCAGTTCGTGAAGTCCGCGGACTGATCCGAGTTCGGCTCGCGGAACAGCCGACTTCGTCCCGTGCAACGGTCGACTTCGGGCTGCAACGCCTACGCGTACCAACTGCGTCCCGAGCGACTTCGTCCCGAATCCTGATCGCCTTCGGTCCGTGATACCTCAGAGTTCAACCCAAGTCCCAGTTACCTCCGGTACATATGGCCCGAGGTCGGCAACACAAAAAAAAAACACAAATGGAAGAGCTAGAGAGAGAAGAAGATGTTACCTTTTAGAGAGAGAAAGTGGAGAAGTGAAGAGTGAGGGAAGAATGAAGAAGGAGTGGAGTATTTATAGAGAGGATGAGTTTACTATTTCTTGGGAAACATCCGGTAGCAGCAGAAGCGTCAGAAAAACCAGTAGTGTTATGTCCAGAAAACACTAGGGTAATTAAGCGGACAAAAGCAAAAGGACTCTTCATGGGGCCCAGCAATCAATGGTCAAAGACATTAACTTAATTGAACGATATCTTACAACTGTTAACTGCCTGATCAGCTCAAATCGCTTAGCCACTATTTTCATAGTACCGAGCTGGGGGGCAAACTGTTGGGTCGAATCTCTCCCTGAAAAAATAACAGTCGCAGAATGGTTAAGTATGGAAACCGTGTTGACTCGCAAATAAGTCGTGCAAATTGGGACACGAAAGCCGCGTACCGCAATGCAAGTCAGGCGGAAGTCGCAGGACGGACTGAGGTCCCGGACCGGCCAAAGTCGCGGGACGGATTGAGGTCGCGGACTGGTCGAAGTCACAGACCGGCCGAAGTCGTGGAACGGATTGAGGTCGCAGACCGGCCGAAGTCGCGGACCGGCCGAAGTCGCGGTCTGACCAAAGTCGCGGTCTGACCGAAGTCGCGGTCCGGCCGAAGTCGCGGACCGGCTAAAGTCGCGAACTGGCCGATATCGCGGGACAGGCCGAAGTCGCGGACTGACCGAAGTCGCGGACCGGCCGAAGTCGTGGGACAGACTGAGGTCGCGGACCGGTGTCGATATTCTAATACCGGTGTCGACGAACCGATGTCGACGAGCAGCAGTTCTAATGTCATGTTAACGATTCTGAAGTGGGAATGGACCGACGTCATCTTGATGAAACAGAGTTGGGCCGAAGTGGTAAAGGATAAGGCCCACGGATGAACAACCAACTCAAGTATTGAAGAATGGGGATTGAAAAAGGAAAAGGGAAATTTCCATTATCGTTTAGGAGCGGATTAACGGATTTAGACTAGTATATATACTCATGTACATCCTTTGAGAAAAGGATCCGAAAATCAATTTACAAAGACTTGTACTCTAAAGCTTTCTGAACAGTAATAGAACGAGTTCTCAAATCCTCTTTACATTCATTGAAGTTAGCTTTGATTTCGTTGGTTTTAATCCTAGAATTTCTGTTCCATACAAAAGTCTCTACAAATTTTGATTGTGCGGGTTCCGACACCCACAGGGTCCGTGGGTGAGGATGCTACGAGTGATAGCGTGAGGACTGATGGGGCTGGTGGTACGATGGGCCCAGGTGGGGGGGCTTCCGTAGGTGTGGCCCAAGACCAAGATGATCGCTGGGCGGGTTTGCTGTAGTTGATTGTGGAGCGGTTACCAGGTGGGGCGCCAGCTCTGGGTCAGGCTCAGGGAGTTCAGCCAGGTGTGGCTGGTGTGCAGCCAGTAGTGGCTGGTGGTCAGTCGGGAGTGGCTGGTGTGCAACCGGGTGTGGCGGTTGCAGAGGAGCTTCCATTCTACCTGAGGATGATGGAGCAGATGCAGAAGAATTGACACAGGGTTTTTCTCGGGTGGTGCCAAGCCTGAGGAGACCGACGAGTAGTGGCTGAGGTTGGAGTGTAACTTTAACTCTATCAGCCGTCCAGAGGGATACCGGGTTGATCTGGCGATTCACCATCTGGATGGTGACGCACATCTCTGGTGGAGAGGTGTTGAGTCCAGGAGAGTGCATGCCGAGATGGTCTGGGAGGATTTCTTGGTTTAATTTAATGCCAAGTATTTCCCACAGGAGGTGGTGGATCGGTTGGAGTCGAGGTTTCTAGACCTGGCTCAGGGGGATCGAAGAGAGTTTGATTTGAAGTTCAGTCGGCTTCTAGTACATGCAGGCAGGGACATGGAGGGCGAGCTGGCCTAGGTGAGGTTCCTAAGGAGACTTCGCACTGATTTGAGGACTCGCTGTAGGGCGAGTAAGTTTGCCACGAGGGCGGAGCTGGTGGAGACGGCTATTGCAATAGAGGAGGACCTCAAGGAGCAGGTTGTGGTGGTTAGTCCACTGGTGCAGCAATAGAGTAGGTCGTAACAACAGATGGGGCCGAGAACAGGTGGCAAGTCTGTGCAGGGTCAGAAGACGAAGTGGGAGAGCACTTCGGGCTAGAGTCATAGAGGGTAGGGTGGTCCGGGATGCTTTGGGTGCGGGAGCTTTGATCACAAGGTGGCTAGTTGTCCAAAGAGGAGGGAGGCTCGGGGTACTTAGGAGTGTTACCACTGCAGGGAGCCGGGGCATATCAAGCCCAGGTATCCGAAGCTGCAGCAGATGGCGGTGGTGGTGGCGGTGGTGCAGCCGTTGGCTCAGGTTGTAGTGGCACTGCGGTTCTAGTGCCATACCAATCACAGGTAAAATTCCAGACTTGACTTTTAAATTCTTTTGGTGTTTGAGTTTTGTCTGTTTGGAAATATTGTGATTCTGTGCTAGAGTGCAGAAGACAGCGGGATCCGGAGCGATTCTAGTGAGCAGCCGGGAGTAGTTAAAGTTGCAGGAGATAAGTCATTAACTACTTTTGGGCAGGCTCAAGGAGTAGGTGTTCTGGTGCCAGGAGAGTTGATGTCTGCAGACTTGATCATTAGTCCGGTGGAGCTGTACGATGTCATCCTCGGTATAGATTGGCTGGATCAGTACAGGGTCCATCTGGATTGCCATCGAGGGCAGGTTGTGTTTGAGCGAGAGGCAGGAAGGTTGGTGTATCAGGGTGTGATACCAACTTCCGAGAGTCTCATGATTTCAGCAATACAGGCCGAGCAGTTAATTGAGAAGGGCTGTGAGGCGTATCTAGCGATGATAGTGATGCCGGAGACTATTGGAGAGGTTGCAGTTAGGGATATTCGGGTTGTTTGGGATTTCCATGACGTTTTCCAGTCATTGATGAGATTGCCACCGTCGCGGTCAGATCCATTTACGATTAAGTTGTGATGTGGATCAAAGTTTAAACCACTAAATATAACTGCAAGTACACAGCAATCACGGTAGTATTTAGGGATCGAATCCACAGGGACCTCGTAATTGTATTACAAACTTTTTAGGAATCAAATCAAGCTAAAACAAGAAATATGGTTTTGGTTTATAGGAATGTAAATTAAGGCATGAAAATAACTAAGTGAAGAGATTAGAATTCAAGGTAAACAAACGTTAGGCAAGTAGATCAATCGCAGAGATTCATGGATCATTAAACAACATATCGAATTATGGGGACCTTTTAGAAAGATGTGTTCTAGAACTCAAATCATGGATGTATAATCCTCCCACTGTCGTGGCTCAGATTACTATGTTTTAACTTCCTAATAGACTCAACTATCGCAGGTTATTACAAGAAGAAAACACGCAGTAAGTTAAAGATTCAATTGTTCACTAAACTCCTTAACTAAACTTTCGAATTGTTAAGATGCCTAGCTCATCAAATACTAGTTCAGACAATATAACAAGCTTTTGGAGAGTATATCAATCTAAAATCAGATGCTAGTTGATCAGAAAATCAATCATGCATTAAGAGAAAATAAAGATGAAGAACGTAATAGATTATCCCTAATTCATTCGATAGAAGTTAACAATTCATTAACTCTTTGATCTTTCTACAACCTAACAAATAAATCTACTCAAACATGGTGCACGAAAGACACAAGATAGATGATGAATTTATAGTAGATAAACTTGAATTAAAGAGTAAAGGTAAGAGGATTCTTCTCTATATCGAGATACAAAGCGAGATCATCCACCAGATTGTTCTAGAATCCAAATCTAAAGAAGAACACCAAGAGAACTTGTGGTGGCTGCTCCTTCTGATGAAACTACTCTAAATATTTTGGCATACTTCTAACAAGAGGCTAAAAACAAGTATATATAGGCTTAGGGTCTTCCTAGGGTTTAGTTTAGGTCAAAACGGACTTTTTATGTCAAAACTGAGGCAATACCGGTCACGGGTACCGGTCCAATTTCATGACCGGTACTGGGGGTTAAATGTCCTCTCTTGTGTGTAGAAAATGGCTGGAATATCGGTCCATGGTGCAGACCGGTATTTGGCCCGAAATTGAACTCGCTTCACCTCAAGGCAGTTTGACATGTGCTTAGTAATTCGGGTGTATCGTTCTCCTCACAGCTCCAAATGATATGATTCAAACTTGATTGTAAATCTGACTCAAAGATCTAGCTTCACACCAAGATTCATCAAATTCCAAATCGATTTGATACTCCGTTCATTGCTGAACTTCTGGCGTATACGTTATGTCCAATTTGGTAGAATGTTGTATCTTGTGAATTCTTGGTTCTTGATTGTGTCTTTGAGTTATGAAAGTTGTTGTAGCTTGGTTTACACCTCTTTTGGCCTTTTTAGCTCCATTTTGCTTGATTTCCCTATTAAGACTCTAAAACTACAAATACGAGAAAAACTACCTCTAAAGGCGTAATACCGTAGATAAATGTATAGAAAATATATTAAAATATATAGTAAAATAGGTAAAATATGAGATATATCAAATTGGAACCTAGAACGACTCCTGTATCCAAGGCGCCTTACCGTATGGCTCCAGCAGAGATGGCAGAGCTGAAGAAGCGCTGGATGATCTGTTGGGGAAGGGTTTCATACGGCCTAGTGTTTCACCGAGGGGAATGTCGGTGTTGTTTGTAAAGAAGAAGGATGGGAGTTTTCGGTTGTGCATTGATTACCGAGGACTTAACCGAGTCACTGTAAAGAACAGTTATCCTCTGCCGCGCATTGATGAGTTGTTGGATCAGTTGCGAGGGGCTACTTGGTTCTCCAAGATTGACTTGGCGTTGGGTTACCATTAGATCTTGATTGATGAGGCGAATGTTAGGAAGATGGCTTTCAAGATGAGATACGAGCATTATGTGTTTATGGTGATGCTGTTCGGTTTGACGAATGCGTCAGCAGCGTTCATGCGGTTGATGAACGGGGTGATCCAAGAGTATCTGAACGTGTTTATGATCATCTTCATTGATGATATCCTGGTGTATTCAAGGAGTCCTAAAGAGCACGAGGTGCATTTGAGGATAGTTCTGGAGAAGTTGCTGGAGCAGAAGCTGTACACAAAGTTGTGTAAGTGCAGTTTCTAGCAGCATGAGATGAGTTTCCTTGGCCATGTGGTGTCTGCAGACGGAGTTTCTGTAGATCCGGCTAAGATTGAGGCTATCAGGGATTGGCCTAGACCGATGAATGCCACGGAGATCAGGAGATTTCTTTGGTTGGCGGGTTATTATCAGAGGTTTGTCAAGGGATTTGCGAGTATGGCGCAGTCGATGACGAAGTTGATGGGGAAGGATGTTCCTTTTGTGTGCTCTTCAGCTTGCGAGGAGAGTTTTGGGAAGCTGAATGAGATGCTGACTTGTACACCGGTGTTGCCGTTACCCGAGCCAGGTGATCCTTATGTGGTGAATACACATGCTTCGGGAGTTGGTCGAGATTATCAGGTACTTCCGGAGAACATCCCGAATCTACAAGCATTTTGGGCGCGATTTGGGACCGGGATGTATCCTCTTGCTGCCTCCACACACCGATGTTAGGCATCCAGTCCTCTGCTACTTGCTCCGCCTGTCCTCCAGTACTATACTATACAAGGTGGAGCCCGGGAAGATGAGGCTTTAGGAGCTGGTCCTATTGTCATACGCTTTGCGCCAGGATATCTCAGACAGGGCTTGGGAAGAATCTCAACCCTCGACTTGGATTGAGGCTCACCCTAACATGGGGGTTGTCTTTGCGCGCCACTTGCTGTCTGTGAAGAACACACCACTTACTCTAAAGAAGAGCAGCAAGCCTTTCGCAGCTGGTAGCTTCCTCACTCCCATTTTCATATTTTGTGGTATAGATCCATCTGATTGCACTAGGGAGAGAGCAGATTGCTCTATGGACATGGACTACCTGATGAGAGCCACCTGGCTTAAGGGAGACCAGCATTGAGTTTTCCGCCTAGTTCCTAGCGAGCAGCGGATGGTAAAGCTGCCCATTCCTGAGCTGATGAGGATCTCTGCGGACCCCACTGTGATGGCTTTCGAGCCAGACGAGAGACTTCTGCGCCCAGTTGGAGCTGTGCGCAAGCAGATTACCCGGGATACTGCTCCAGCTGTTACTTCAGGCGCAGGCACTTCCCGTGCTCCATCTCAGCCATCTCAGCTTCCTCCGTTACCACCCTTGCCTAGCCAACCTCTAGACGAATTTTAGAGTTGGATGGCTCAGAGTCTCCAGATCCTCTGGACTGCCGTGTCTACTTGGCCAAGCTGTGGATGCATCCATCCTCGCCAACTTACTCCACGACCTTCATCATCATCTGAGGAGGATGATTAGATCCCTTATCCTTTTTCCTGTTTCTTTTTATTTTCTTTTATTATCTAACTTTGAGTCTATTTTAGATTTAAGGAGTTGGATCTCTGATTTTCGTATTCTTATCCCTTTTTCCGAAGTCAAGGTGAGTGCGTGACCATGGCTTATCTGGGTAATTGGGATGTCATGATGCGTTTGATTGAGGTTTGGATTGATTATGAATAGTTAGTTGTTGATTGAGTTGTTTGGTAATAGGGTATTCTTTTATGCTTGTGCGTATAGCCGGTAGATGGAATGGTCGTCTCACTTAGTATTTGTGATAATACTCATGCATCTCATTTTGCCATGTGATGTATTTAAAGAAAAGATGTGATCGTGGAATCGTGGCTGTGAAAAGGAGATGATCAAGAGTCTTGTTTTTTTCTGTGGTTTTTATGCATTGTTAGAATTGCTAGGTTGCAGGTAATTCTCGATTGTTGAGTAGGAATTGATGAATTGGATTCATGTTCGTTATGAATTGGTTGTCAGGGATTGAGTTATTCGTTATTTGAATTGAGTTTGATTTCCGCTGGTTGTTTTATTGGTTTGAACCTGATTTTGAAGATTATTATTAATGAGAATAATAATCTAAATTTTAAAAAGAAAAGAAAATGGGTCTGGTTGTTTTAGTTTAGTATGAGAGCCCTTACGATTTTAGGGCAGGTGAATTGAGTGGAATTAAATTGATTATGTGGATTTAGTCAATTGTTGTGTGTGTTTAGAGTCCAAGATCATCTTCTTCGAGCCTTCAATGATATTACGTGGTAAGCATTTTGAGATTTTTTGTGTTTTATAGTATACTTAGTTTATACATTTGGTAGTGTAGGGAGAGATGGCTAGAGTTACTAGAGGACGTGGTAGTGGTGGTCATGGAGGCTGTGGTGGTCGTGGAGGCCAAGGGAGGACACATGAGTGAGTCTGCTGCGAGTTTGGCCCAGAGTTCCACGCATGAGCAGGTGGCTGATTCATAGATGCTTCAGGAGGGGTATGTGGGTTTTGCCAGTGTGAGTGCCATTGTGAAGACTAGTGGGACTGGTGTTGGTCCCGGTGTGGTGATATGTTCCATATTTTACATATTTTACTATTTATTTTACTATGTTTTCTATGCATTTATCTACAGGACTACGCCTTTAGAGGTAGTTTTCCTCGTATTTGTAGTTTTAGAGTATTAATAGGGAAATCAAGGAAAAAGAAGCAAAAAAGATAAAAAGAGGTGTAAACCAAGCTACAACAACTTTCACAAGCCAAAGACACCATCAAGGCCCAAAAATTCACAAGAAACAACATTCTACCAAATTGGACAGTACGTATACACCAGAAGTTCAGCAGTGAACGGAGGAGGAAATCAATTTGGAATTGGATGAAACATGGTGGTAAGATAGATCGTTGAGGTACTTTCACAATGAAGTTTAAATCATATCATTTAGAAATTTGAGCAGGAAGATACACCCGAATTACTAAGAATATGTCAAACTGCCTCAAAGCTGAAGCGAGTCCAATTTTGGGCCAAATATCGAACTGCACCATAGACCGATATTCCATCCAATGTCAGCACACGAGAGAGGACATTTAACTCCCAGTACCAGTCACAAATTTGGACAAATACCCATCACTAACGTTGGAGCAGTTTTGACGTAAAAGACTGTTTTATCCTAAACTAAGCCCTAAGAAGACCCTAAGCTTATATATATTTGTTTTTAGCCTCTTGTTAGGTGTGTGCCAAAATATTTAGAGAAGTTTTATCATAATGAGCAGCCACCACGATTTTTTTTGTGTTCTTCATTAGGTTTGGATTCTAGAGCAATCCGGTGGATGATCTCGCTCTGTACCTCGATATAGAGAAGAATCCTCTTAACTTTACTCTTTAATTCAAGTTTAACTACTATGAGTTCATCATCTATCTCATGTTTTTCATACACCATGTTTGAGTAGTTTTAATTTTTAGGTTGTAGGAAGACCAAAGAGTTCATGAATTGTTAACTTCCATCGAATGAATTAGGGGTAATCTATTAAGTTCTTCATCTTTATTTGCTCGTAATGCTGATTGCTTTTCTGATCCACTAGCATCTGATTTTAGATTGATATACTCTCCAAAAGCTTCTTATATTGTCTGAACTATGATATATCATGGTTTTTACCCGTTTTCGACCATGATATAAGTCCTTTTTATAGAGTCTGTTTGGTATTTTCCTATTGTTTCAGAGTCCTTGTAGGTCAATGATCGATTGGAGCATATTGGGAGCTTTTGGAGTATTTTGGAACATCGAGGAAAGAAGAGCTGAAGTTATCAAGTCGGAGTCGAGTTTTCAAGCATGTGTCGATCGACATGGACATGTGTGTCGATCGACATGAGTATATCTGACGAGAAGAGAAGAATTTCCTCTTGGGCTCATGAAGCCCAGAAGTTTCCAGAAAAGCCCAGTCCGATTTTGCCTACTTGTATATATAGTTTTACTTAGGTTTTTATGTTTGACATCTTAGATTTTATTGAGACTTGAGAGAGGAGAGCTTTTGGGGAGATTTCAGACTTCAGACCTTCAGATTTCGAAACCCTTTTGTATCTCTAACTCTATCTTTTTAATGCAATTTTATTCATTCATAATGTTTATTGCATCTATGCTTGAGTAGTTTGCTTGTTAGGTTGTGGGGAATTCTAGGGTTTTGATGAGAAACTGTTAGGACTGAAAATCTGTTAGGGTTTATCTTCTGGTTCTTCATCTAGATTGTTTCCAATGCTAGATCTAGCCTGTACACCTAGAATCTAGATCTTAGGTTGTTTAATAGACACGAAAGTGTTATTAATAACTTGAACTAGTATTAGATGAGCAGAATTGCCTCTTCGCAAAGAAATTTGGTTTAGGAATTCTGTGAGCAATTAAACTTGAACTATAAAGCTTGATTTAATTTTCTAGGTTCGCAAAGAAATTTGGGATTTAGGAATCTAATCATAGATAGTCTCTGCAACGAAAGTTGATTGATTTTACATCAGTGTTTATGTTCTAGAACGGTGCTTAACAAAACCTAACGTTTTTATCTCTGTGTCAATCGACACGGATACCTGTGTCGATCGACACGAATAAGTTTCAAATCATACCTGAAGAATTACTTATCACCTAGCTTTTGTCTCATTGATTTCCTAGATCATTTATCTCCATTTACTTGTTTTGATATTTTATTTCATTCATACATATTTGCTTAGCCTAATTCGAACTCTTTAGTTGATTGTGTGATTCTTTTCCCTGTGGATTCGATCCCTAAGTACTACATCGATCTCTCAATTTGAGAGAGTAGCTCAGGGTAAATTTGAGCAGATCAAATTTTGGCGCCGTTGCCGGGGAATTGTATCACCATTCGATTATTGTTAGTAGAATTTTGTCTAAGCTTTTATTTTTGTTCATTTTACTTACTTTTTCTTTTCTTTGTTTTGTTTTGTGTGTTTCAGGATGGTTAATCCGCTAGTGCTTATCAGAGGGGAAGATGGGGTCTTGCAGGACACTGAGGGTCGCAGACGCAACGCTCAGGGTCAGAGACTGGATGAGAATGGGGCTGTGATTTTAGAGGAACAGCAGGTCGTGCAGAGACAAGAGCCATAAAACCCCAAAACCAAATAATATATTTACATAGCTTAATTCGCATCATATAGATTTGTAGCACGATCATCACTTAGTTCTCAGTGGAACGATCCCTAAGTACTACAATTGTCTTAACTGTGCACTTGCAGTTTCCTAGGGTTCTAAATTTAAAACCTAATTGCATAAACCCTACATAGAGGTTTTATGCACATCATCCACCAGAGGTAAATCCTGTTTACAAGCCTAAAATACCATTCCCAAGTGCCTTGAAAAAGCCGAAGAAGGAGAAGGAACAATCTAAGCTAAAAGAGCTTGTAAGTCAACTCACCGTTTGGTTTCCTTTCGTTGATGCTTGTATGATCATCCCAACTTTGAGGAAGTATATGAAAAGCATTCTAACCAGCAATATAAGCTTAGAGGAAGGTATGATATTGATCACTCAAGAGTGTAGTACAAGACTTCAAGACAAAGGATTTCAAAAATTAGAAGATCCGGGTAGTTTTGTGCTTCTATGTGAGATTGGAGGTTCAATTTTTTAGCACTGTCTATGTGATTTGGGATCAAGCGTTAACTTAATGTCATACACAGTAGCTAAACGCCTTAGTATTACCAACTTTAAGCCTACAAAAATAAAGCTAGTGTTTGCGGATCGTTCGGTGAAACGGCCGTATGCTTTAAGGTGGCTGAGTAACCAAAACAACTCAAGGTTACACATCAAGTTATGGTACCTTTGTCAATTGGCCGATATACGGATGATGATGTGATACCCATGGAAGCTGGCCACATCCTACTTGAAAGCCATGGCAATACGACCAAAGGACGGTTCATGATGGGTACACTAACAAGCATTCCTTTGAGTACCAAGGACGGAAGATCACTCTTACACCATTGACTCCACACGAGGTATACCTAGACCAGCTCAAGCTTAAGCAAACATGAGGTAAAAGCATTGTGAGTGATCCCCTAAACACTTCTTATACTAAAAATGAAAGTGAGAGTTCAAGAAAAACCAAGCTAAAGGCCGATGAGAGTAAACCCGTGAGGCAAGAAAGTCTTTTTGTGAGGCCGAGTGAGATTAAGCATGCTCTCATCACTAAGCAACACTTTGTTTTACTCAATTTTAAGATGCTTTCACTAGCATGACTAACCCCGAGCCGGATCTCCCGAGCAATGTGTTGTCTCTTTTGCGAGAATATAGTGATGTATTTCCAAACGATAGCCCAGAGGCTTACCTCCCATTCGTGGGATAGAACATCAAATAGACTTTGTTCCAGGAGCAACACTTCCTAATGGACCCGCTTATAGAACAAACTCGGTCTAAACCAAGGAACTCCAACGACAAGTCGGTGAACTTATGGAAAAGGGTCATATCCAGGAGAGTATGAACCTGTGCGCTGTTCCGGTACTACTTGTTCCTAAGAAAGATGGATCTTGGCGAATTTGCGTTGATTTCCGAGCCATCAATAACATTATGGTAAAGTATTGCCATCCGATTCCCAGGTTAGATGATATGCGAGATGAACTTCATGGTTCAAGTATCTTTTCTAAAATTGATTTGAAAAGTGGCTATCACCAAATCCGGATGAAGGAAGGTGATGAATGGAAAAATGCTTTCAAAACTAAGCACGGTTTATACGAGTGGCTTGTTATGCCGTTTGGTCTTATGAATGCACCTAGCACTTTCATGCATCTTATGAATCATGTTCTTAGATCGTATATAGGTGTCTTTGTTGTTGTATATTTCGATGATATACTGATTTATAGTAAGACCCTTGATAAACATGTAGGACACTTGTGTTTGGTTCTAGACGTGCTTAGGCAAGAACTTCTTTTTGGAAACTTTAAAAAATGTTCTTTTTGTTCGGATAACGTTGTGTTTCTAGGTTTTGTGGTTAGTTCTCAGGACATACAGGTTGATGAGAACAAGATAAAGGCAATTCAAGATTGGCCGAGTCCTAAGACGGTTGGTGAGGTCCGAAGCTTTCACGGCTTAGCCGGATTCTATCGATGGTTCATTTGGGATTTCAGCACCATTGTTGCACCTTTAACCAAAGTGATAAAAAAGCACGTGGGCTTTAAATAGGAACAAGCTCAAGAGGACGCTTTTCAGCTCCTAAAACACAAGCTTACTCACGCCTCTCTTTTCGTTTTACCAGATTTTATGAAAACGTTCGAAATTGAATGCGATGCTTCTGGTGTAGGTATAGGAGCCGTGCTAATGCAAGAGAAAAAGCCAATCGCCTTCTTTAGCGAGAAACTCGGAAGAGCTACGCTCAACTACCGAACATACGATAAGGAGCTCTATGCCTTAGTCTGTGCACTCCAAACGTGGCAACACTATATTTGGCCGAAGGAGTTCGTGATTGACACTGATCACCAGTCACTTAGGCACTTGAAAAGCTAACAAAAGTTGAACAAAAGGCATGCCTGTTGGATGGAGTTCATGGAAACTTTTCCGTATGTGATCCAATACAAGTAAGGCAAAGAGAATGTGGTAGCCGATACTTTATCTCGAAAATACACATTGATCTCGACTCTAGATGCCAAGATTCTAGGATTAGAGATAATGAAGGGAGCATACGCAGCCGATCCCGATTTCCAAGAAGTATTTCTTACTTGTGAAAAGTTTGCTTCTGGACAATACTTTAGAAGTGATGGGTTTTTGTTTTATAAAAACTGTCTTTGCATTCCTAACTCTTCTTTGCGAGATCTTCATTTTAGGGAAACATACGGTAGAGGCTTAATGGGACACTTTGGCGAGGCCAAGACCCTTTCAATAGTACAAGACCATTTCTTTTGGCCGCACATGAAGCATGACGTGGAATGAGTTTGTAGCGGTTGCATTGAAACGACCCGACCCAAAAATTTAAAATTTTTCCCTTCAGATTATTATCATCACAGATAATAATCTTCAATTGGGCCAATACAACATGCGGAAAACATAAAACAATTAAACCAATTCAATCAATTCAATAATCTCATACTTATTAAATCTAATCGGTTCAATTCAACAATCCAAACAATAACCAATAACCAATAACTAATAAACCAATTAACTACAACTCATAATTCACTAGGAACCTAGCAATTCTACAACAGCACACAGCCATACGAGACCCTAGATCATCTCTCCTTTCTGGCCATGATTCCACGATCACGTTTTCTCTTTACCTGCAACACATGCCAAAAAGAGTTGTGTGAGTATTATCACAAATACTCAGCGACGCGGTCATCCCGTCTACGGGTTATTTAAGTATAGACATAACAATCAATACAATACCAGGATAAGCACACAAGCAAACAACAAGAACAACCAACACGAACAAGTACAGGGACTATGTGTCGATCGACACAACCACTAGGTGTCGATCGATATGACTCTGTCCGTGTCGATCGACACACCACCCAGGTGTCAATCAACACGACAACCCAGAAATGGCCTATCCTCTCGTGGCTCGAATCTGTCGCGATTCGTCAAGTCACCTGCACCATTCCAACCACAAAACACACGAAACACCAAGCAAACGCATTCCATCAATCCCTATGCCCACACAAACCCACGATCACGCACTCACCTCGAAGAATCGAAATGAGAATGGAAGCAACGGTTACAAAAAGACTTGTACACGACAAACCACTGGTCCAAAACCAAAACGGACGACTGTTCTGGAAAATAGACAGACACAGCTACGCGTCGGTATGTGGATCGCCTCCAGAATCCTTCGGGTTCCATCGGAAATCAACCCCAAAGCTGACAGATCGCCGACAACTAATCTGCACAGACCCAACGAGTTCAAACAGCCATAACTCGATAAATAATCAACGAAATAACAAACCGTTTTCGCTTATATCAAGAGGAGAGATCGGAGAATTTACCCACTAATTTTCACTCCGATCCGACATGATTTACCCAGCCGTTCGTCCCCTCCAAAACACTTGTTCTCAACCCTCAAGAACACTCACACGAAAAAATCACTTGATTTTCTCTCAAAACTCTTATGATTCTGATTTTCTCTTGTTTCTGATCCCCAAAAATGGCCACAGCCACCACTGTTCACATTTTATATCAACCCTAGGGTTCCCTAAACCGGCCCACCAAACCGGGTAATTGGAACCAAACCGTTCGGTCCAATTCAACTCTTGTCGATCGACACCCCTCCAAAAATCCAACTTCACACGAGTCAAAAATACCCATGTCGATTGACAAACACGCTTGTGTCGATCGACACACCCAACCAAAATCTACTTTTTGGTTCACGGGCGTTACAATTCTCCCCCACTAACACGGATTCGACCTCGAATCACGCGACTCTGTCTCGCTAAGGTCAATACCCCAGCCTAAAACTCGACTAGATTCTCCCGGGAACATCAACGATGCAACGCTCCCTGGTCCAGATTAGGGCTGCCCGATTGATCACCTAACAATCAAACAAGAACATGTACGACCAACGACGCTACATATGCTACCAGGTTGTCCGAACATAGTTCTAAATATCAGCAAAAACCTTAGACTCGACATCCACTTCCACTCTCCTGACCCTCGGTCAGCACCACTCGAGATCACACTGGATCCCTGAACTCTACCAAGCTCATACTAGCCCTATTGCACCGTCTCACTACGGCTGCAATCCCGACCCAACCTGGTCAGCACCACCTGTAATCCACTCCCGATCCCTGAAGTTCTTCCAGTCTCATGCTTACAACCACATTACAGATATTATTGCTCATGCTCATATCTATATAAAACACCCTACTCTCAGGATCGTCACCTTTTGAGCTCTCGAAGTATATCATACCCCACCACCTTCAGGACCGTCGTCCATCCAGCTCTCGGTATGCTCCATCCCCTCTCACTCTCAGGACACACAGTCTGTTGAGCTCGACTGCAGAGGAATCACACATCCCCTGGAGAGGCTTCGGCCCCTCAAAGTATATGCAAGGGAACCACTTTCCCCCGGAGAGAACATCACTATCCCCTCAAGTATACCCAGGAGAACAACTATCCCCTGGGGCAATTACTCTGTAACATGCATCTTAGGCACCTGTCGACTGAAATCACCTCCCGTGGTCATCCGAAACAACCCAATCACCAGGGTGTTTTGCAGAGTCCCTGGAAAAGACGATTCTAAGTCACCTAAAACCTCTTTTCCACACTCTCCCTAGGAAATAGACAAGTTCTAATGCGCATAGAGCTTACATTTCCAGCCATTCCTAGAACATGTACAATCTCATTTCCAGCCACTCCTGGAACATTAGCGATCTCATTTCCAGCCACTCCTGGAACATAAACGATCTCATTTCTAGCCACTCCTAGAACATGAACAAATCTCATTTCCAGCCACTCCTGGAACATAAACAAGCTCTAAGCCGCGTAAAACTTCTATTCCTAGCCGTCCTAGCCGATAAGCAAGCTCTAACTCACATAGAACTTCTACCGCTATACCTCCACATGACCTACCAATCATCATAAACCATGACATCACTAGTCATCTCATAAGAACACACGTCTTAACCATACATTTAATAAGGCAAACTCATCTTATTAAATCTCAAAATGCATACTCGTTACATCCACAACGAAATACAATAACACAAACATAGCATCATGCTAATACAGACTCTGAAAACCAGAAAAAGAACTCAAGCCACCGCTTGCTTCTCGAACCACTTCGAGAACTTCCTCTTCATCGACAATTTTGGTTCCCAAGTCTCCTCCTCAATACCGTCACAGTCCCATACGACTCTCACCAACGGTATACTCTTCCGGCGCAGCACCTTGACCCTCCTCTCGAGAATCCTCACAGGCCTCGCCGCCAACGTCATGTTAGGCTGAAGATCCTCCGGAATCCTAGCCAACACCACCTCAGACTCATGCAGACACTTCCGCAGCATCGAAACATGGAATACCTTGTGAAAAGCCTTCATACTCTAAGGTAACTCCAACCGATAAGCCACCGGTCCGACCCGCTCCACAACTTTTAACGGACCCACAAACCTCGGACTCAGCTTATTCTCTGAAATTGATCTGTTAGGACCACTCAACAAAGCTGCCTTGAGATAAACCATATCTCCCAGCTCAAACTCCAGCTCCTTCCGTCTCCTATCGGCGTAACTCTTCTACCGATCCTGAGCCTCCCTCATGTTCAGCCTTAAGACACAGATCTTCTCCGTCGTCTCCTGAACAAAATCTGCACCAAACATGCTCCTCTCCCCCACTTGAGTCCAGCATAATGGTGTCCTACACGGCCTCCCACACAGAGCCTCATATGGAGTCATCCCAATACTCGCGTGGTAACTGTTGTTATACGAAAACTCAACCAGATTCAGATGATCCGCCCAATGACCACCATAATCCAGCACACACATCCTCAGCAAATCCTCCAAAGTCTGGATTGTACGCTCGGACTGCCCGTCCGTTTGAGGATGATACGCCATGCTCATATGCACCTTAGTGCCCATCTCTGCTTGAAATTCCCTCCAGAACTCTGAGGTAAATCTCGGATCCTGGTCTGACACAATACCCGCTAGCACCCCGTGCAGCCTCACAATCTCCCACACATATTTCCTAGCTAAAACTGCTGCTCCATCCTTCTTCTTGATGGCCAGAAAATGTGCTGACTTGGTCAGACGATCCACAATAATCCAAATCGCATCAAAAGTCCATGACACCGGTAACCCCATCACGAAATCCAAGGTAATCATATCCCACTTCCACTCCAGAATGGGCAAACTATGCAACATACCACTCGGAACTTGATGTTCAGCCTTCACCAGCTGACACACGTTGCACGCTGCAACCCAGCTAGCTACATCCCTCCTCATCCCGACCTAGTGATAATACCGTTTCAGGTCATGGTACATCTTGGTCGCTCTCGAATGAATCGATAGCATGCTCGAATAAGCCTCCTTCAGGATCTCCTACCTCAGATCCTCATCCTTAGGTACACAAACCCGCCCGTTCACATGTATCATCCCACTCGCTGAGACCACATACTCTGAACCGGCCGCCTGAGAAACATCAATCAAACCCTGATCCTCCTCCTGAGCAATTCGAATCCTGCTCAACAAGTCTGCCTGGTTAGCTGCCTCTAACCACAACGACTCCTGTGAGATCACACACAACCTCAAAGTACTGATCTCGCTCAATAAGGCCTCCATATCCCACTCCTGATCTGAAGCAACCCTCTTCTGACTCAACGCATCTGCAACCAGGTTAGCCTTACCCAGATGGTACCTAATCTCCAGGTCATAGTCTGTGACTAACTCCATCCAGCGCCTCTGCCTCTGGTTCAGCTCCGGCTGAGTGAAGAAATACTTCAGACTCTTGTGGTCTGTGAATACCTACACCTTCCCACCATACAGATAAGACCTCCAAATCTTAAGTGCAAAAAACAACGCAGCCAACTCTAGATCATGGGTAGGGTAATTGCACTCATGCTTCCTTAACTACCTCGAAGCATACGCAATAACCTTCCCCTGCTGCATCAACACACATCCCAGACCCACTCCTGAAGCATCTGTATACACCACATACGGCTCACCTGGCTCGGGTAACACCAAGACCGGTGTACTAGTCAGCATCTCCTTCAGCTTCCTAAAACTCTCCTCGCAAGCTGAAGACCACATAAACGGAACATCCTTCCCTGTCAGCTTCGTCATCGACTGCGCCATACTTGCAAACCCCTTGACGAACCTTCCGTAATAACCCACCAACCCAAGAAAACTCCTGATCTCGGTGGCACTCCTCGGTCTAGGCCAGCCTCTGATAGCCTTAATTTTAGCCGAATCTACAGAAACCCCCTCTGCAGACACAACGTGGCCCAGAAAGCTCATTTCTAGCTCCAGAAACTGCACTTACTCAACTTCGCGTACAGATTCTGCTCCCGCAGCTTCTCCAGAACCAACCTCAAATGCACCTCGTGCTCCTCCAGACTCCTCGAATACACCAGAATATCATCTATGAAGATGATCACGAACACATCCAGATACTCCTGGAACACTCTGATACTAAGGTCCCTGCACAGCTCCCAGGTGCCAAAGAACCTTAACACTTATCACAGAACATGCAATTTCCAAAATAGACAGGATTCAACACTCGAATCCCGCGACTCGTCACTCCTAGGACAACTCCCAAGATTGTGATCCATGCTCCCACACCCAAAGCATCACGGACCACCCTGAACCCTCTGACACGGTTCCAAAGTGCTCTCCCACTTCCTCTTCTGTCCTTGCGAAGCTTGCCGCCCTTGCTCAGACCTACCTGTTGATGCGACCTCCTCTGCTATTAAACCGGCGGACTAACCACCATAGCCTGCTCCCTCAGATCATCCTCCATCGCAGCAGCTGTCTCAACCAGCTCCGCTCCCATGGCCAACTTATTCGCTCTACAGCGAGTCCTCAAATCAGGTCTAAATCCCCTCAGGAACCTCTTCCCCTGGGCCTGCTCGTCCTCCATGCCTCTACCAGCATGCACCAGGAGTCGATTGAACTCCAAATCGAACTCCCTCACAGTCTGATCTTCCTGAGACAGGTCCAGAAACCTCGACTCCAACCGCTCCACCGCCTCCTGCGGGAAATACATGGCATTGAACTCCGCCACAAAATCTTTCTAGGCCTTACCCGCCTTAGCTCTCCTAGCCACAACACCTCTCCACCAGAGATACACTTCACCATACAGTTAATGCTCTACCAGGTCTACTCGGTACAGAGAGGAACTACTCATCCCCTCGAGAGAACTACTCATCTCTCAGTTAAGTACTTGGTAACTACTCATACCCAAGTGAAATACAATACCGTCCACTACGGTCTTAACCACCTGACCTTCCCCCTGGTCAGGACCACTATAGATCAACTCACATGATTCTGAGGTCTACATCTAGTCCTATGCCCAAATCCACGTATCAGACATTGATTACTCTCAACTCAAAACTCATAACCACACCACTCACACTATCAGGATCACATACTTTGAGATATCAGTATACAGGGGAAATCATCATCCCCTCTAGAGAAGTACTCATCTCGTAGTATTACTAAGGGAAATCCTCATCCCTCAGCAACACTAAGGGAAATCCTCATCCCACCTGGAGAAACCCTCATCTCCCACTAAGTTATTCGGGAAAATCCTCATTCCCTAGAGAAATCAATTCTTAACGCCTATAGCATCACTGACTAGAACTACATCACTTGGTCTCTAAATATAAGGAATACGCATCTTTTGCATATGCTCCATCATCCTAAGATAAGATGGAAGCTCATCCACAACCGCAACCCTCGGCTACATCCCAGCCCCACCTGGCTGAACACCAGCCACACCTGGCTGTACTCCAGGAGCCTGACCCGGAGCCGGTACCCCAGCTGGTAACCACTCCAGAATTAACTGTAGCAAACCTGCCACACGGTCATCTCGGTCTTGGACCACACCTATGGGAGAACCCCCACCCGGGCCCCCTGCACCATCAGCTACCTCAGGACCCACACTGGCCCCACCAGCCCTCAAGCTAGCACCCGTAGCAGTCTCACCCACAGACCCCTCCTGAAACGCCTGGCGAGTCTGCCACCAGCTCCTGCGTGGTCTCCTGGGCCACACTCGCGACATCAGACTCAACCTGTAGTCCTCGCCCGCGCCCAACACAACCACCTCGGCCTCCACATCCCCCACGACCTCTGCCTCTAGCACCTCTAGCCATCACTCTGCCCTAACCATCAGACTACTAAGTACTAGAAAACAGAAAGTCATAAAACACTTACCGTGGAATCTCATTGAAGGCTCAGAAGAGATGATCTAGGACTCCATACCCACACAACAATCAATCAATTGTCACCAAATTAATCAATTGCACCCGCCCTAGAACCATAAGGGCTCTGATTCCAAACTGAAACGACCAGACCCAAAAATTTAAAATTTTTCCCTTCAGTTTATTATCATCATAGATAATAATCCTCAATTGGGCCAATACAACATGCGGAAAACATAAAACAATTAAACCAATTCAATCAATTCAATAATCTCATACTTATTAAATATAACCGGTTCAATTCAACAATCCAAACAATAACCAATAACCAATAACCAATAAACCAATTAACTACAACTCATAATTCACTAGGAACCTAGCAATTCTACAACAGCACAAAGCCATACGAGACCCTAGATCATATCTCATTCCTGGCCATGATTCCACGATCACGTTTTCTCTTTATCTGCAACACATGGCAAAAAGAGTTGCGTGAGTAATATCAAAAATACTCGGCGACGCGGTCATTCCGTCTATGGGTTATTTAAGTATAAACATAACAATAAATACAATACCAGGATGAGCACACAAGCAAACAACAAGAACAACCAACACAAACAAGTACATGGACTATGTGTCGATCGACACAATCACTAGGTGTCGATCGATATGACTCTGCCCGTGTCGATCGACACACTACCCTGGTGCCGATCAACACGACAACCCAGAAACGAGCCTATCCTCTCGTGGCTCAAATCTGTCGCGATTTGTCAAGTCACCTGCACAATTCCAACCACAAAACACACGAAACACCAAGCAAACGCATTCCATCAATCCCTATGCCCACACAAACCCACGATCACGCACTCACCTCGAAGAATCGAAATGAGAATGGAACCAACGGTTACAAAAAGACTTGTACACGACAACCACTGGTCCAAAACCAAAACGGACGACTGTTCTGGAAAATAGACAGATACAGCTACGCGTCGAAATGTGGATCACCTCTAGAATCCTTCGGGTTCCATCGGAAATCAACCCCGAAGCTGACAGATCGCAGACAACTAATCTGCACAGACCCAACAAGTTCAAACAGCCATAACTCGATGAATAATCAACAAAATAACGAACCGTTTTCGCCTATATCAAGAGCAAAGATCAAAGAACTTACATTAAGTTTCACTCCAATCCGACATGATTTACCCAGCCGTTCGTCCCCTCCAAAACACGAACAACACTTGTTCTCAACCGTCAAGAACACTCACACAAAAAAATACTTGATTCTCTCTCAAAACTCTTATGATTCTGATTTTCTCTCATTTCTGATCCCCAAAAACGGCCACAGCCACCACTGTTCACATTTTATATCAACCCTAGGGTTCCCTAAACTGGCCCACCAAACTGGGTAATTGGAACCAAACCGTTCGGTCCAATTAAACTCATGTCGATCGACACACACCACCTGTGTTGATCGACACCCGTCCAAAAATCTGACTTCACACAAGTCAAAAATACCCGTGTTGATCGACAAACACACTTGTGTTGACCGACACACCCAACCAAAATCCACTTTTTGGTTCACGGGCGTTACATGCACTACATGCAATTTCGCTAAATCCAAATGCCAAGGCCAAGGTATGTACACTTCTTTGCCGATTCCTAGTGCACCATGGACCGACATCTCGATGGACTTCGTCTTAAGATTACCACGGACTAGGAAAGGTAGCGACTCGGACTTTGTTATAGTTGATAGATTTTCTAAGATGGGCCATTTCATACCTTGCCGTAAAACCGTTGATGCCTCTAACATTGCCGACTTATTCTTTAGGGAGATTGTCCGATTTTATGGATTGCCTAGGACCATAGTCTTGGATAGGGATACAAAGTTTCTTAATTATTTTTGAAAGACCATATGGTCTAAGCTAGGAACTAAGCTTTGTTTCTCTAGTACTTGCCATCCGCAAACCGATGGTCAAACCGAGGTGGTTAACAGGACTTTAGGGACACTTTTAAGAACCGTGATAAAAAAGAATCTTAAGTTGTGGGAGGATTATTTACCTCATGTAGAGTTTGCATATAATCATGCCATGCATTCTACTACTTGCTTTTCTCCTTTTCAACTCGTTTATGGCTTCAATCCGCTTACACCTCTTGATCTAACTCCTTTACCTTTGAGTGAACATGTAAACATGGATGGAAAGACGAAAGCCAAATTGGTGAAACAAATGCATGAGAAGGCAAAACAAAACATCGAGCGTAAGACCGAGCTATACCGCAACCATGCCAACAAAGGATGACACAAGAAAACATTTGAACCCGGTGATCTCGTTTGGATATATTTACGTAAGGAGAAGATCCTCGAAGAACAGAAGTCTAAACTTTTGCCAAGAGTTGATGGACCATTCACGGTTTTGGAAAAGATCAATGACAACTCTTACAAAATTGATCTCCAAGGTAAGTACTCCGTTAGTTCTAGCTTCAATATTGCTGATATCATACCTACAAAAGTGTGCGTTCTTTAGGGAGATTATATCAAGTGGTATCTGAGCACTTGATACGATCTACCAAAGGAACGCACACTCTTGTAGGTATGGAAATGGATAGATCCTTGAATGAACAAGGCGTGAGAAAGAATGGCTATGTCGAGAGTTATGATCGGCTCTCGGTAAACCTAATCCGAAGGCTTAACCACTTAAGGAACGAATGACTCTTCGGCTAACCACCTTGAAGTCGACGAGATTGCAAGGCTAACCACCTTACGTGGACTATATAGTGAGAGAATGAAGATAAAAAGCCATAAATCGATGCATGGAAAATAACAAGTCAAATTAATTCATAAGACTAAGACTATTGAATCTTGACTAACAATCATGCATGGTGTGAACACCCTCTTGAGCTTCCACGTTAATGAATCTTCTCTTGGCCTTCCACATTCATGATCTCTTTAGCATGCAAATTCCATGCAAATTATTCTTGATATGTTTCTTGATGTTGGATCGTAAAGGGGCAAGCATAAGTGTTGCCTCGTTAAAACCTTTACTTGGAAAACCCATTTGGACAAAATCGAGTACAAGAAAAAGAGTACAACAACTTATACTTAACGCCCAACCTCAAGAAAATATCGTAACCGAAATTGAAGTAAAGACGTTGTGCATAAGTTGATCTTCTTCCTTGATCCGAACGTCTCTAAGTAACTCCTAAACAGCTCCGACAAGCATCCTTGTCTTGGACCGCGTCACGGGATATTCAGGTATGATCAAAGCATGCTCGTCCATGATCGCAGCCATATTCTGGACTCATCACATCTTCGTGGCCCTCCATAATCTCCTCTTTGTCATCGATCGGATCAGGATATTCGTCAGGGTCATCACGTGGGTTATCGTCAGCTTTCCTTCATAACTGCATCTTCTTATTCCGGACCAGGATCACTGCGGACAGTGACTTCGCATCCGAGAAAACCACGACTCATTCCGGGTTCCGAAGTGGAAGGGCATTCTGGTGCCAAAGTGGACGGGCACCGGATCGGATCCTGTATGTCCTGAGGTTCTGATGTCATCGGCTTCGGGTCCAGAGCCGATGTCGTATTTGGCTAATGTAATCGAAGTCATGACTGATGGAGCCGAACTCGTGACTGAAGGAGCCGAAGTCGTGACTGAAGGAGCTGAAGTGGTGACTGATGGAGTAGAAGTCAATGTCGTTTTTGCCAAAATAGCCTTCGTGTTTCCCTTCGTGCGTCTGGCTGTCTAGGATAGAGTTACTACATTTACGGTCTCGGCCGTCTTGATGCTGGGATGTTAATTGAACTCGACTGGTATGACCCATTTCAAATCTGGATCCGAAGTCGAAGCAAGAACTGCTAACGCATCAGCCGAAGTGTTCTCGCCCCGAGGGACTCTCGTCAAGGTGAATTTTTTAAATTGTCCAGCCAAATCCTTCACAATCTGTAAGTATAACCCCATGCGATCTTCCTTTACCGCATACTCACCGCTGAACTGATTTACGACGAGCTGGGAATCACAAAACGCATGTATGTTTTCGATCTTCAATCCCAAGGCTAACCTCATTCCAGCAATGAGAGCTTCATATTCTGCTTCGTTATTTGACGCATGAAAATCTAAGCAAAAAGACTGCTCCAGTAGCTCTCCAGTCTGAGATGCCATTCTTATTCCCACACCTGAACCATTTTTTGATGATGATCCGTCGACGTGTAACTTCCAAATTGGTTTAGGTTCGTCTTCTTCAGGACCTTCGTCCGAGGTCTTAATAAGGAAGTCCGCTAGAACTTGAGACTTTTTACAAGTCCAGCCTCGGTATTCGATGTCGTATTCACTAAGTTTGACGGCCCACTTCGCCAATCTTCCTGATTGGCTCGGACTATGAAGGACTGACCTCAAGGGAAAAGTGCTGAAAATTAAGATTGGGTGTGACTGGAAGTAAGGTCTTAATTTCCTGGCGCACATGACCACAGCTAGTGCTAACTTCTCCATTAGCGGGTACCTTATCTCCGCAGCGGCTAAACTCTTCCTGACGAAAAAAATTGGCTTTTGCTCTCCCATTTCTTCCCGAATAATCACTCCGCTAACGGCCACTGAAGAGACCGCAATGTACAGGAAAAGTGGCTCGCCATCTACTGGTTTTGCAAGTATCGGTGGACTTGCCAAGTATTCCTTTAATTCCTTGAATGCTGTCTCACACTTCTCGTTCCAATTGAAGTTCTTCATCCCCCGCAAAGTATCATAAAATGGCAAACACCTATCGGTTGAGCGTGAAATGAAACGGTTAAGTGCTGCAACTCTTCCAGTCAACCGTTGCACCTCTCGTTTAGTTTTCAGAGAAGCCATATTCTTTAGTGCATTTATTTGCTTTGGATTTGCCTCAATGCCACGACGAGTGACTAAGTAACCAAGGAATTCTCCAGATGTTACCGCAAACCTACACTTTGTCGGATTCAGTTTCATATTGTGCAAGTTTAGCCGCTCAAAACATTTCCGCAGATGCTCGACGTGATCTTCTTTGCTCAACGACTTCACTAACATATCATCAATATACACCTCCATTATTTTTCCCAGTTAGTTAGCGAACATCCTGTTGACCAGTCGATGATATGTGGCTCCCGCGTTTTTTAGCCCGAGTGGCATTACTTTGTAGCACTAGATTCCTCTGTCCGTGATGAAAGCTGTCTTGTCTTGATCTTCGGGGTTCATAAGAATTTGGTTGTATCCCGAAAAGGTGTCCACGAATGACAGTACCTCATTGCCGGCTGTTGCTTCGACCAGGCGATCAATATGAGGTAAAGGAAAAATATCCTTTGGGCATGCTTTGTTCAGATCCGTGAAATCCACGCAAATGCGCCATTTTCCGTTCTTTTTCTTGACTACGACGAGATTCGCTAACCAATCCAGATACTTGACTTCTCTGATTGAGCCAACCCTTAGAAGCGTGTCTACTTCGTCGTTAACCGCTTTCGCCCTTTCCGGTCCGAGTTTCCTTCTCTTCTGCTTGACTAGTTTGAAGCTTGGATCAACGTTTAACTCATGGCTTGTCACACTGATATCCATACCCGGCATATATTCGGCAGCCCATGCGAAAGTACTGACGTTCTCCTTAAGGCACGAGACAAGTTGCTTCTTGATGTCTTCGATTAGTGTGGAACCGATCTCTATGCACCGCTCCGGGTGTTCATCGTCTATGCAGACCGTAATAACGGGGTCACAGAGTGGTCTGCTTTCTTTTGCACGACCCTCCGTTATCTATAATTGCTATAATAGTTTGCTAAGCCCTTTCACCGGCTCTCTATCCGTCTTCATCTTCTTTTGTGATATGATCATGGACGAGCATGATTTGGACGAGGAAACTTTGATCATACCCGAAGGTCCCGTGACGCGGTCCAAGACAAGGATGCTTGCTGGAGCTGTTCAGGAGTTACTTAGAGATGTTCGGATCAAGGAAGAAGATCAACTTATGCACAACGCTGTTACCTCAATTTCGGCTACGATATTTTCTTGAGGTTGGACGTTAAGTATAAGTTGTTGTACTCTTTTTCCTGTACTCGGTTTTGTCCCAATGGGTTTTCCGAGTAGAGGTTTTAACGAGGCAACACTTATACTTACCCTTTACAATCCAACATCATGAAACATATCAAGAATAATTTGCATGGAATTTGCATGCTAAAGAGATTCATGAACGTGGAAGGCCAAGAGATGATTCATGAACGTGGAAGGCCAAGAGGGTGTTCACACCATGCATTATTTTCCATGCATCAATTTAGGACTTTTCATCTTCATCCTCTCACTATATAAACCATGTAAACTCTTTGAGAATAATCATTCACTTTTTATCAATCTTTTCTAAAAGAAGTTTCTCTCTTGTTCTTTTGTGAACTTTCGATGTCTTGGTGGTTAGCCAACGAAATCAAACCGGTCATAGGGTGGTTAGCTCTTTGATCACAACCGATCACTAGGTGGTTAGCCTTGCGATCTCGTCGACTTCAAGGTGGTTAGCCGAAGAGTCCTTCGATCCCTAGGTGGTTAGCCTTCAGATTAGCTTTACCGAGAGCCGATCATCACTCTCGACGAAGCCATTCCCCTTCACGCCTTGTTCATTCAAGGATCTATCCGTTCCAATACCTACAAGAGTGTGCGTTCCTTTGGGAGATCGTATCATTTTGCTTTGACACTTGACCCGTTACTGGTTTCCTGAGTTTATGCTCTGTCAGAAAGCACATTCGGGATTCCTTCTGACTTCCCCGAATGGTTTTCACTCCGCCTGGTGTTGGGAACTTGACGCAAAGATGATAGGTCGATGCAACTGCCCTCATCGAATTCAGCCAAAGAGTCCCCAATATCATATTGTAGATAGCAGGGTGATCTGAGACAGAGAACTCAACATTTTTCGTTACTCCTCCAGCTTGAACAGGTAGTGTGATCAATCCCATTGTCATTGTCGTGTCTCCAGAAAAATTTGTTACCGGTTTCTGGAATGGTTTGACCGCGGCTAAGTCGATGTCCATTTGCTTGAGTATTTCCTTGAATATTATGTCCATCGTACTTCAAGTGTCAATCAGCACCCGAGCTACGTCACAGTTGGCCACGACTATTTCGACCATGAGAGGATCATCATGAGGTTTATCAATCCCAATCCCAAATGAGAGGACATCGTTTTTAACAGTAGACGGAATCTGGAGGTTCATACTAACGTCAGCTCGCCTTTGGAAGGCTTTAATGAAGGAAACAATGTCTGCCCAGTAACGTGACCCACCCATAATCATGTTAATGCGCCTTCGCGGTTCTGGTGGTGGGGCTTCGCTCTCTTGCCTCTGACGCTTCTGACCTTCTTTGTCAGCTGGGCCGATTCCATCATTGTTAACATCCATGGCGAAATCATCAATGCTAACTTTTCCTCCAAGCTCTCCTACTGCCAGTTTTACAGCGAGTTTTAAACCTAGAACCCGGCAATTTGTGGTTGAGTGCCCAAAGACGCGATGGTGTTCACAATACACTCCTTCGTCGTAAGTACTCTCATTTCTTACCCAGGTGTTCCAAGGGTCTTGGCCATGGCCACGACCACGCACCTGACCTCTTTCTCGTGAGTTACCCTGTCCTTGACCTCGTCCAGCGCATTCTACCTAAAAACTATGTGCTCCTTTGAATCCTCCTTCATGCTGGACAAAACCGGGCGTGTGATTGCCTTTTTTGGTATTCTGATGCTGTTGAGCTTGCGGTTGCTAATTTGTTTGCTTTTGTTTTCCATGTCTTTCGGTGCACAATGTGGTCTCGTCCTCTTGATTGATGAACCCGGAAGCCCGGTGCAAGGCATCTTCTATTGTCGAGGGAGTGTTCACGGTCATCTCCTTCTTGAAATCCGAGGTGTACCAGAGTGCCTTTTTCAGGGCGAGTAGGGCGGCCTTGTCGCTAACGTGCTCCACTTTAGACATAAAAGTTTTGAATCTTCTGATGAAACTCCGAAGTGTCTCGTTCTGTCCTTGCGACATTGTCCATAAGTCCGCATCGGAAACCCCAAGATCTATGAATATGGAGTAGTGTTTCAGGAATGCTGCGGTTAGCTGACCAAAGTTGTCAATGGAATTCCGATCGAGTATGGAAAACCACTGAAGGGCAGGTCCCTTCAAGTGTTCAACGAATAACAGCACTTTCTGGCGTCTCTCTCGCCTTCCCAGAAATTAGCGCGACCCATTGCAATTGCGAACAATGTGATGTGGTCCTTTGGATCACTATTCCCTTCGTAGATCGGGATCTTAATCTTTCTGGGATCTGTAATTTTCACTTCGGTGATACGGAATGTGAACGGAGTAGTTTGCGCTTCTTCCAAAACGCGGTCGATTTCCGGCGCCTTGATAATGGCTCTGTGCATCTGTGACTGAACAACTTTCAAGTTGGCAGCCGTTCAATCCATCTCTGCCCGAAGTGCGATCATCTCATCTCTCTTGGCCTGGATCGTGGCTCTTCGTTCACTTTCGAATCGAGTTTGTTGCACCAGAAGACGACCCTCTTCTTCCTCGATCTTGTCCTCAAACTGTCGTTGCTCATTGCGGGTTGGGGTTGTATTGTCGACGTTACGATCTTCTGCTGGATTTTTTGCATCCAGATCTATCACAAGTTCTGATTCGGTTTCGTCCCGGGCGCCAGCTCTTTGAACCTCAGGGTTTTGCTCACCGGTCATGGTTGTAGGGCGTGTCGGAGGTATCCCGATTTGTGTTCTCTGCGGTGTTGTAAATTCGAGGGGAATTGGTCGTACCGGTCTCCTCGGTCAATCTTAGCTCGACCCCCCAGCTTGGTTCTGGTTGGCAGCCGGTAGGGTTTCTAGTCGGGCGTTGGCGGTTGCGTGTTGCTTATCGTGATCTTCGATCCTCTTCACCAACGTTTCAAGCATCGCCTTGATCTGGGTCATGGCTTCGGGCATCGTGTCTACGGTTACTGGTGGTGACTGCTGCTTCTCTCCTCCCCCGGTAGTACCTGCAGAGTTTGTTTCTTCACTAGACATCTTCTTTTGTATCGGATTGGCGGTGGTTTTTCGTGTCAGAAATTTCAAGAGTCCCCTTAGTCAGCGCCAAATTGTGGGAGTTGGAACCCGCACAATCAAAATTTGTAGAGACTTTTGTAGGGAACAGAAATTCTAGGGTTAAACCAACGCAATCAAAGCTAACTTCAATGAATGTAAAGAAAATTTCAGAACTCGTTCTATTGCTGTTCATAAAGCTTTTGAGTACCAGTCTTTGTGAATTGATTTTCGGATCCCCCTTTTCAAGGGTTATGCATATGTATATATAATAATCTAAGTCGGCCTAGCTATTCCTAAACAATAATAGAAATCTTCTCCTCCTTCTCCCGATTTCCATTCTTCCGGAATTGCTTATGTTGCTCCCTTGTTGGGCCTCGTTACAGCCCCCTTCAGCCTAACATCACTCTGGTCTACTTTGCCTCCGTTATGGTACTGGTCGACATCGTCCCACCAATCGACTGTGATGCTTGATGCTTCGGAGTCATGACTTCGGTACCACGCACCTCGCGGCATCGGTTCCATGACGTCCCGTGGTCAAGGATCGACATCGGCTCTTCCGAAGCAATGACATCGGTACCACTTCGTGTCACTACTTCGGTCCAATGATGTGCCGAACTCGGAACCACTCACGACCGACTTCAGAACCACTCATGACCGACTTTGGTTCTACTTGCATCACGGTACGCGATCCTCTGTTCGCGGTAAGTGATCCTCGTGTCGCGGTATCAGATTAACTTCGGCGCCAAATGCACTGCGGTACACGATCATCCTCGGTGCCTTAGGTTGCGGTAGGCCAAAATCTCGTGTCGCGATGTGCACGACATTGGCTAGCAATGCTGTGGAGGCCAAAACCAACACAACTAGATTTGTTAGGGTTTCGAGGAAGTAGAGATTTCTAGGGTTAGCTAGGTTGCAAGAGATGAATAAGAGCTTGGTTTATTGCTATGTAAGATTTTGTGTACAAGATTGCGAATACCCTCTCAAGGGTTTTATAACATCTATATATATTATCTCTAAGGCGGCTAAGCATTCCTAAGTCTTCGCGGATTCCTTTCCTGCTAAGGTCGGTTGCATCGCAGTGGGCCTCGCGTCTGGACCGGGCTTTGGACTGTCCTTGTGTCACCAGGCTGCTGGGCCGAGAATGTGATCGGCCCGTCGAGGGTCCAAGGACGTGGTCGGATGTGCGAGGCTCCGAGGCCGTGCTCGGCTAGAAGAAGCGAAGCCGTGCTCGGCTAGACGAAGCGAAGCCGTGCTCGGTTCCGAGGAGAGATCGTGCTCGGCTCCGAGGAGAGGCCGTGGTCGGCTCCGAGGCTGTAGTCTCGCGCCTTGCCCCGATGCTTCCTGCTTCGCCTAGACTCTTTGCACGATTACGTACTTTAATTTGCGGGGAGACTTAGGTGCTATTCCGCCTTGTTCATCGAAAATCCGGAGGGTCGCTTTTTCAGTTGTCTGTCTTTGAATGTTAATGTTGAGCGGGTGAAAACCGACCCCAACAAATGCGCTGTGCACGACGGTCGTTCGTAATCCACCGCGGTTTCCATACTTAGCCATTTTGGGATTGTTATCTTTCCAGGAGGAGATTCGACCCCAACAGTAATAACCTGACATAGTTTAGTATATTAGGATGCAAAACGTAGAAGGTTTCTAAACTTAATTGATATTTATCCCTTTACTTTTATTGCTTTTTAATTTACTTCCATAAAACCCCAAAATTAAATAATATATTTACTTATCTTAATTCGCATCATATAGATTTGTAGCGTGATCATCACTTAGTCTTTAGTGGAACGATCCCTAAGTACTACAATTGTCTTAACTGTGCACTTGCAGTTTCCTAATGTTATAAATTTAAAACCTAATTGCATAAACCCTACATAGAAGTTTTATGCACATCATCCACCAGAGTTAAATCATGTTTACAAGCCTAAAATACCATTCCAAAGTGCCTTGAAAAAGCCAAAGAAGGAGAAGGAACAAGCAAAGCTAAAAGAGCTTGTAAGTCAACTCACTGTACGGTTACCTTTTGTTTATGCTTGTATGATCGTCCCAGCTTTGAGGAAGTATATGAAAAGCATTCTAACCAGCAATATAAGCGTAGATGAAGGTGTGATATTGATCACTCAAGGTTGTAGTACAAGACTTCAAGACAAAGGATTTCAAAAATTAGAAGATCCGGGTAGTTTTGTGCTTCCATGTGAGATTGGAGGTTCCATTTTTGAGCACTGTCTATGTGATTTGGGATCAAGCGTTAACTTGATGCCAAACAAAGTATCTAAATGCCTCGGTATTACCAACTTCAAGCTTACAAAAATCCAGCTAGTGTTTGTAGATCGTTCGGTGAAACGCCCGATTGGCATTATAGTCGACCAACAATTTATTATTGGAGATTGTTGCATTGCCGCAGATTTTGTTGTATTGTAGTTAGATCAAGAGCCTCGAGATCCTATAATACTTGGACGTCCTTTCTTACCAACCGCAGGAGCTATGATTGACGTTAAAGGAGGAAAGTTCAAGCTGAACCTAGGAGATCTTATACTAAATTTTGAAGTCGACGAAGCTCTACAAAGACCGATGATAGATGGAAGTGCTTTTTGGGTGAATTAATTGAATGAAGCATCAGGTGAAATTTTTGAAGAACTTGTGGTGAGTTTTGGGCCACATATCTCGTGGGCCTTGAGTCAATATCAAGCCTATATATGATGTCTCCTCTATCAGCCCAATTTAGACCCAACGTAAATTCAATTGTTGCAAGGAAAGCAGATTCGTGGTATATATATATCAGAAGGACATAACCCTAAGGGGAGAAGTCGACAGAAGGATCTCCAGAGCTTCATAGTTTTCTCCAGCTTTTAACTGTAATAGAAAGATAACAAGTGATTAGGACATTACTTGTAACAAAACTTCTATTGGAATAAAAGTTCTCCTTTGACAGATTATAAGTTGGTGTTCTTATTGAATTTTAAGTTTAGATTCTCAAGGTTAGAAATAGGCTTATTTCTCTACAAGTGGTATCAGAGCATTCCAGGTGCGAGTGCAGAGAATCTAGGTTTATAGATATAAGAAAACTAATCTGTTAAGATGGATCCTACACCGGGTAGGTTTGAGATGGAGAAGTTTGATGGATCGGGTGATTTTGGATTATGGAAATTCAAATTACTTGGGCAATTGGAGATCCAGGGGCTGTTAGCAGTTTTGAGTGAGGATTGGACATCCTTGACTACAAAAGAAGTGTTAAAAGAAGGTGAAACACAGCTAGCAGTAAGAGAAACGAAAATTGATCCTAAGAAAGCGGAAAAAGATCTAAGGACTAGAAATCTTATTGCGACTTGTCTCAGCGATAGAATCCTAAGGAAGGTAATGAAGGAAACCACAGCACTAGGCATGTGGAAGGCTCTGGAAAAGGAATACCAGACTCGTTCATTACCTAATCGTATCTACTTGAAACAAAGGTTTGCAAGTTTCAAGATGGAGGAAAGCAAATCAATAGAGGAGAATGTAGATACCTTCTTAAAATTGATTGCTGATTTGGCCAGCTTAAAGGTCGAAATCTCTGAGGAAGACCAAGCTATACAGCTTCTCTCAAGTCTTCCTCCTCCCTTTGAGCCATTGGTACACACCCTGAAATATGGGACAGGAAAAGAGACCATTACTGTGGATGAAGTCACAAGTGCTGCATACGACAAGGAGATGGAATTGAAACAAAAAGGAAAACTGCATAAAGGACAATCTGGTTCGGACAGCTTGTTTGTTGGTTCTAGGGGAAGGTCAGACAAGAGAAACAACTACAGAGGAAGGTCTAAAAGTAGAGGAAGATCAAAGTCTAAGCCCATATTTGATGCAGCAAATAAAGGAGCATGTTTCATATGTGGAAAAGAGGGACATTGGAAGAGAGAGTGTCCGGAGAAGGGAAAGAGAAAACCTGAATCTGCAAATGTGGTTCTGGAAGTGCCACAGCCTATGGTTTTGACTGTTTGCACAGCTGCGTCCAATGGTGAATGGATCCTTGATTCTGGATGTACTTTCCACATGACTCCAGATAAAAACCAGCTGTTTGACCTGGAAGAGTTCGATGGAACTAAGGTCAGAATGGCTAACAAAACCATCAGTCAAATTAAGGGAATGGGAAAAATCAGAATTATCAATCCAGACAAATCAGAGGTTATATTATGCGATGTGAGATATATGCCTGATTTTGATAAAAGTTTGATTTCTGTAGGCATGCTTGACAAAAACGGCAGTAAGTATGAAGGTGGTAATGGAATGCAGCATTATTACAAAGATGGTAAGAAGGTTTTCTCTGGAAAATATGAAAACGGTCTATACTACTTACAAGCTACAGTAGTTGGAGCAGAAGCTAATGCAGTAAATGAGGATGCAAACATGACTGATATATGGCCCTCTAGGCTGGGACATATGAGTTCTAAGAATATGGGAATTCTTAGCAAGCAAGGATATATATCAGACCTTAAGGGAAAAGAACTTAGCTTCTGCGATAGTTGTGTGTTAGGGAAGTCTCACAAGCAGCCTTTTCCAGCTGCTAAACATACAACTACAGAGATTCTGGAGTATGTACACTCAGATCTTTGGGGCTCTCCTGCAAACCCTCCAAGTCTCGGTGGTTGTAGGTATTTTGTGAGCTTTATAGACGATTTCTCTAAGAAGGTATGGGTCTACTTTCTGAAATCCAAAGATGAAGCATTTGGTAAGTTTAAGGAATGGAAAACAGCAGTAGAAACGCAGACAAGCAAGAAGATTAAGTGTCTAAGGACAGATAACGGGTTAGAATTCTGCAATAATCAGTTTGACAGTCTATGCAAGGAATCAGGCATTAAACGACATAGAACATGCACTTACACACCTCAACAGAATGGTGTAGCAGAACGATTGAACAGGACAATCATGGACAAGGTAAGATGTATGTTAGCTGAGACTGGATTAGAGAAAGAGTTCTGGGCAGAAGCTACATCTACAGCTGTATACTTAATAAATCGAACTCCAAATTCATCTATTGAGTTTAAGCTACCAGAAGAAGTATGGACAGGTACAAAAACGGATTTAAAACACCTTAAAAGGTTTGGGTGTTGATAGCTCTAAAGTTTTACCCTAGAAACAATCCCTGCAAGTGCACAGAATTGCAGTTATAGCATAAAGGGTTATCGTATCCCAAGAGACTTATAGTTGCACTACTAAATTCAGTTTCGAATTATGCTAAGTGAATTAAAATAAATGACTAACAAAAAGAGAAAGCAAATCGTTTTTATGAGATTTAAATTCAAGAGACAAAGAGTTAGGTTTTCGGGAAATTCGCAGGATAATCGAAATTGCAGACAAATTAGAATGCTAAGGAATTAATAGAACCGTTCTCGAACATGAAATCAATGATAAAGCTAACCAACTTCCGTTGTGAAAACTATCTAAGTCTAACTTATTAAATTCCAAATTCCTTTGTAAATTCTCTAAGTTAAACCAGCATTAAAAATCAGATTCAATTGTTCACAAATTCTCTAAACCAAATTCCTTTGTGAATAGACAATTTGCTCATCTAAGACTAGTTCCAGTTGTTAATAACACTTCCGTGTCTATTAAAGCAACCTAGTGTTTCCAATTTCAGTTGGCCATTCCTAAAATCAGAGTTAAAACAGTCTAGATGAAGAACCAAAGGATAAACCCTAGCAATTCTAACAAATCTAGCAATTCCTCATAATCCCTAGAAAATCCCTAAACCTAACAAGCAAACTACTCAGACATAGATAATGAAATCATGATGAAAGAATAGAATTGCATAAAAGATAGAGATAGAGATAAAGTAGGGTTCGAAAACTCTGTAGAAATCTCTCCCAAAAACTCTGTGAAAATCTCTCTCCAAGCTCTCTCTAAAAATCTCTTCGTTCCTCATAAAAATCATCTAAAACCCTATTTAAATACATAAATCACGTGATGGGCTTCTGTTGGGCTTGATGGGCTTTTTGGACAAAAGAAAAGGAAATTCTTGAACATAGACATCTTCTAGCCAGATCAACATGTCTTCACTAAAACCTTCATAACTTTCGATCGCACCGTTGGAATTGCCTCAAACTTCTTCCAGATGAAAGCTAACTCTCTGCTCTAGCTTGTGTCAAAATATCAGCTCGATCCAACGGTGGAAAGCTCTTCAACGAGGGCCAAACTTCTGACTGTTCGGAACTGTTCTTCTCTTCGCATTCAGACATGTGTGTCGCGAGACACATAGAGTTGTGTCGCGCGACACAGCTCTTCAAAAACGTGTTCTTCCTCTTTCTTCTTGGCTCTTCGTTTCGCTTCACTTGCCTTTGCTCCATAATGCTCCATTTAGCTCCAAATCCACTCAACACGTACAAATACCTGAAAAGACTCAAAAGAATACTAGAAACACCAAAAAGACTCGATAAAACAATGGATATCATGGTTGAAAACCAGTAAAAACCATGATATGTCAAGTGAAAGATGTTTGAAAACGTAGAAACTTACCTTTCCTTGGTGTACTGAACTGACCCTTCTAATTAGTGAACCACATAGTGCAGAACCAACCAAAACCAGACCACTATGTACTTCTCCGTAGACATTCGCAGCGTTCCAAACTCATCCACAACTTCACAGCATAATCCACTAGTCTTCATTGCTTGGTCTCAATGATCTCAAAGCCAAGGTCCTTCTAGACTCATTCCCATACGATACCATGACAATCAACCCTACACACTTGGTATTTTTCCTCTCCCCCAGACTTATTTGATTCTCTATTCCTCTTTTTTTTTTATATTCTATGATTGTTGAGACTCAAGCAGTGCATATTTCACTAGTGTTGTTCCTTGTTAGGACACAGGGTCGTGACTCACTACTGTTGTTCCTTGTGAGGAGACAGGGTCGTGAGATTGCTCGTCCTCTACATCCGTTCTAAGGGACTTAGACTACTGCTTTTGAGCTCTGGGTGATCACCTTTTGAGTACAGACTCACTGGATTTTATTCCTCATCTTATAATCAAGAGCTATCATTTCTCCCCAATCCTAACACAAATGATTTTTGTTTTTTTTCTCTTAAGTGAATAGAGGGAGAGGAGTACCATTATAAACAACAGGGGTTGCACTTGTCAGATACGAATGAGGAGTCAAACCCTATGGACATCAATCACAAAGAGATCCGTGCAGTAGCTCTGACTTGGCGGATTATACCGGAAGTAACAGACGTCTCCAGTCAACTGATCAGCCTTAGGATTTCCCATTAGTCTGACTCTGAAATCGTTCCTGAAAGAATGGTCACACAACCAAAAGAGACAGTCCAACAAACCAAGAGAAGGGTCGTTTCAAACTGTTTTGACTCAAAAAACAAAAAATTTGACTCAAAATAACCAAAACAAAAAGAAACACGTTAGTAGTTTCCCTCCCCCAGACTTAACCAACACTGTCCCCAGTGTTGTTAAACCAAGGGAGAAAGGAAGAAAAAGAAAAGAAATCAAAACACCAAAAATATAAGTAGACTTACCAGTGGGTTGCCTCCCACTAAGCGCTTGCTTTAAGTCATTAGCTTGACTATGGATGCCGTTTAGGCGTGAGGTGGATCTTTGAGGGGCTTTGGATCTCCCTCATCCATTGAGAAGCTTGCTCCAGACTTCCAAAGAACAGCACCAGGAAGGAGCTTCATGGTGTTTTCAACCATCCATTGGATAACTTCTTCTCCTTTCTCCCTTATCTCCTCGGGTATGATGATCTTGAATTTGGAGAAAGGCTTTGAAGTCCTTTTGCGATTCATCTTGCGGGTAGTCGAAACTCCATCAGATTGCAGAGAAGGTGAAGTCAAAGGAGAAATACCCGGGATCCTCTTATTGTCATCTCC
The DNA here is from genome assembly GCA_964056655.1 of Arabis hirsuta. Lineage (NCBI taxonomy): Eukaryota > Viridiplantae > Streptophyta > Magnoliopsida > Brassicales > Brassicaceae > Arabis > Arabis hirsuta. Next base: position 30,194,683 of record OZ053303.1, read on the forward strand.
AAGTTCTAAGCTTGGCTTCCCTCCATTAGTAACACTCATACAAGAAGACCCTTTGACATGGACGGCGGGGTAGAAGACATCTTTGTTGATCTTGGATAATGAAATCCGCTCATTCGGAAAGTCCACAACCGCACCCACTGTGGCAAGAAAAGCTTGCCCAAGAATCAATGGGTCATTGTTGTCCTCCTTCATCTCCATCACATGGAAGTCTGTAGGAACCAGACAATCTCCTACTTGAAGCATTAGGTCTGGAATGAAACCCTTGGAGCTTGTAGAAAAGGAGTTTGCAAGCCTGAGAGATGCCCTAGGATGTTCCAATTCCAAAATCCCTAGCTTATTCGCCACAGCCATAGATATGACGTTCACATTAGCACCTGTATCACAGAGAGAATCCTTCAGTTCTATACCATTGACTAAGCACGGAACAACAAACCTCCCTGGACTTGCTAGTTTAGCCAACTTCCTCAACGACGGTTGAGCAGGTTCCTCTGGAATCATGTCTTGCATTGCTGAATAGACTTCTTCTTTAAGCACTGCATGAAACTGCTCAGGACTCAAGTTCTGGCTAGCCATCTTCTTCACACACCTTCTGACCACAGGAGAAATCATCTTAGCATCAATCAATGGAGATCTAATAAGATTATCCATGAGAGCCTTGCATCTAGCATCCTCTAGCTCTTGTTCAGACATCTCCGAGGGCTTAGGATAAGGCACCTTAGGCTTGTAGATACGCTCCTCTGCACCAACCGAAGGTTTTGAAGGATGAACACCCGTCTGGGCAGTGTGTCGCGCGACACAAGAGGATGTGTCGCGCGACACAAGCTCTTCTAAGCCCGTATCGCGATTTTTGCAGTGTGTCGCGCGATACACTCTCTCTGTGTCGTGCGACACAGGCTCTGCAGGCTCCAAGTTTTCTTCGACATCTTCGAATCCTTCCTCATCTAGGTCCTTTTCCAAAGCTTGGAACACCTCTTCTTCACCCCCCAACGAGATCGCATTGACGAATTGTCTTGGGTTGGGGTCAGTCTTTCCTGGAAGGAACCCCTCCTGTCTCTTGACCGACTGAGCTGTTTGAGCAACTTGGGTGTCCAACTTCTTCATATGTGCGCTGAGCTGCTCATACTTCCCATTCAAATCCGAGTACACCGCATCAATCTTAGTGTTGAGGTCCACTGTCATCTTCTCTTGACCCTCAAGAAGCCTCTCCAACATTGATTCAACTCTGCTTGATTCTGGAGACTTCGGTGGTGGTGATTGATAAGGTGAGTTCCCATAAGACCTGGTGAACCCACTGTTCTGAGCTGGCTGCTGGAACGAGTTAGTGAAGCCCTGGTTGCTCTGGCCATACTGATATTTCTGTCCCTGATAACCTCCTCCGATGTAGTTGATATCCCTAGCTCCATCATCCTCAATGGCCTCAACCTCTGCAGCAAAGTGGACAGCTCTCTTGTTCTTCCCCAACAAGAGGTCCAGCTTAGCTTGCACCTCTGCTAGCTGGCTGCTCTCTAGATTTCCATTCTGCTTCTGCCTGTCATAGTCTGACATCTTAGTACTGTTGCTCGAAGCTAAGTTTTTTATGAGAATCAGCGCATCCTGTGGACTCCTTGTCATGAAGTTCCCATTGCTTGCAGAATCCAGCGACATCTGATATCTCCAATCGACTCCTCTGAAAAACGTGCTAAGCAACTGAGCATCACTGAACCCGTGGTGTGGACAATCTCTCTGATATGACTGAAAACGAATCCAAGCCTCCTTGAATGACTCTGAAGGCCCTTGAGAAAAGGTAGAAATTCTGGTTCTCAGCTCCTCGGACCTCGCATCATCATAGAAGTGGTTCAAGAAGGCGTTCTTCGTCTCTTCCCAAGTTGTCAGAGATCCTGGAGGAAGTTGCTTCAACCACCTAGCTGCTTCTCCTGCAAGAGAGTATGGGAAGAGCTTGCAGAACAGATAATCATTGCTAACCCCATTAGCCTTGATGCCACCAACTAGATCCTCCACCATCTCAATATGATCCATGGGGTGTTCATTGGAGAGTCCATGAAACTGATGTTGCCCCACTAGAGTGTAGTACTGAGGTGAGATCTGAAAATCTGCCCTCTGGAAAGGAGGAGGTCTGATCGCGGATCTGTTGGCATAGAATTGATCTGGTCTGTTGTAGTCAGCAAGTGTTCTGGCTACTTCAACCTCACCCAGTTGGCGCTGCACCATCTGATGCTCAGGCAGCTCAGGCTGCTCAATAACCACGTTCCCATCGGCGTCAAGTTTCTGACCCTGCGCATTGCGTCTGTTCCCCTCTAAGTCCAAGAACAAACCAGCTTCATCCCGAATAAGCACTATCGGATTAACCATGGCGACTGGTTTATTCGCTGCTCTGATCTTGCGTTCGAACTTCCCGATCTCTGGATTAAGCTCTACTAGCTTTTGATCTGTGTTGCTCCTGGTTTTGCGATTAGGCATACACCTGAAACACACAAGAAAAAGAACAAGTGAAAGTTAGTAACGAAAGCTAAAAATAAAAACCTAGACAAAATTCTAATGCTGAAAATATATAGGCAACAATTAAGTCCCCGGCAACGGCGCCAAAAACTTGATAGCTCTAAAGTTTTACCCTAGAAACAATCCCTGCAAGTGCACAGAATTGCAGTTATAGCATAAAGGGTTATCGTATCCCAAGAGACTTATAGTTGCACTACTAAATTCAGTTTCGAATTATGCTAAGTGAATTAAAATAAATGACTAACAAAAAGAGAAAGAAAATCGTTTTTATGAGATTTAAATTCAAGAGACAAAGAGTTAGGTTTTCGGGAAATTCGCAGGATAATCGAAATTGCAGACAAATTAGAATGCTAAGGAATTAATAGAACCGTTCTCGAACATGAAATCAATGATAAAACTAACCAACTTCCGTTGTGAAAACTATCTAAGTCTAACTTATTAAATTCCAAATTCCTTTGTAAATTCTCTAAGTTAAACCAGCATTAAAAATCAGATTCAATTGTTCACAAATTCTCTAAACCAAATTCCTTTGTGAATAGACAATTTGCTCATCTAAGACTAGTTCCAGTTGTTAATAACACTTCCGTGTCTATTAAAACAACCTAGTGTTTCCAATTTCAGTTGGCCATTCCTAAAATCAGAGTTAAAACAGTCTAGATGAAGAACCAAAGGATAAACCCTAGCAATTCTAACAAATCTAGCAATTCCTCATAATCCCTAGAAAATCCCTAAACCTAACAAGCAAACTACTCAGACATAGATAATGAAATCATGATGAAAGAATAGAATTGCATAAAAGATAGAGATAGAGATAAAGTAGGGTTCGAAAACTCTGTAGAAATCTCTCCCAAAAACTCTGTGAAAATCTCTCTCCAAGCTCTCTCTAAAAATCTCTTCGTTCCTCATAAAAATCATCTAAAACCCTATTTAAATACATAAATCACGTGATGGGCTTCTGTTGGGCTTGATGGGCTTTTTGGACAAAAGAAAAGGAAATTCTTGAACATAGACATCTTCTAGCCAGATCAACATGTCTTCACTAAAACCTTCATAACTTTCGATCGCACCGTTGGAATTGCCTCAAACTTCTTCCAGATGAAAGCTAACTCTCTGCTCTAGCTTGTGTCAAAATATCAGCTCGATCTAACGGTGGAAAGCTCTTCAACGAGGGCCAAACTTCTGACTGTTCGGAACTGTTCTTCTCTTCGCATTCAGACATGTGTGTCGCGAGACACATAGAGTTGTGTCGCGCGACACAGCTCTTCAAAAACGTGTTCTTCCTCTTTCTTCTTGGCTCTTCGTTTCGCTTCACTTGCCTTTGCTCCATAATGCTCCATTTAGCTCCAAATCCACTCAACACGTACAAATACCTGAAAAGACTCAAAAGAATACTAGAAACACCAAAAAGACTCGATAAAACAATGGATATCATGGTTGAAAACCAGTAAAAACCATGATATGTCAGGTGTTCAGCTTTTGTTCATGTGGTACAAGACAAGACAAGTCCTAGGGCTGTTAAGGGTTACTTCATGGGCTATCCTTTTGGGATAAAAGGATACAGGATCTGGTTGGATGATGAAGGAAGGTGCATTACAAGTAGGAATGTGGTGTTTAACGAAATGGAGCTCTATAAACACACATTAAATAATCCTAAAGAATCCGGTTCAGAGGTTGCAAACTCAGGATCTGATACTAAGGGAAAACAAAAGAAGAAGGTTTCTTTTAGTGCACAATTGATCAGAGGCCCTACACCTACTGCTACAGTAACTGACGAAAGTACTGTTCAAGGTGGAGTAAGTGACAATGAAGAAAACTCAGAGGAATCTGAATCTGGTACAGACTTGGTAGAAAATTCAGAAGCTGAAGACGCTGGTTCGGACTATTATCCATCAGATTCTGACAGTGAAGATTCGATCAATGATGGAGAGACGAACATTGGTCAAGGTGTATTAGCTCGAGACAGAATGAGGAGACGAGATGTAAAACGTCCATCCAGATATGAAGATGGTAGCTACATTGCTTATGCTCTTGCGATTGCTGAAGATATAAATGTGATGGAGCCAAAAACGTTTTCGGAAGCAATGAGAGGAAAGGAGAAAAAATTATGGAATGGTGCAACTGATGAAGAGATGGATTCTCTAATCAAAAATCAGACTTGGGTTCTGATTGATAGACCATTAGATCAAAAGACAGTGGGCTGTAAATGGATATTCAGGTTGAAACCAGGCATCCCGGGGGTTGAGGATAAAAGGCACAAGGCCAGGTTGGTTGCTCAGGGTTTTTCCCAAAAGGAAGGGATTGACTACAATGAGATTTTCTCTCCAGTAGTAAAACATGTATCCATACGGATAATGTTATCTATTATGGTTAATTTGGACTGGGAATTGGAGCAATTAGATGTAAAAACTGCCTTCTTACATGGAGACTTAGATGAAAGAATTCTAATGGAACAGCCTGAAGGATACATCAAAAGGGGTGATGAACATAAAGTGTGTCTTCTGAAAAAGTCTCTTTATGGATTGAAACAGTCTCCAAGACAGTGGAATAAGAGATTTGACACTTTTATGAAGAAGGAAAAATTTATCAGAAACAGTAAGGATATTTGTGTATACATGAGAAATGTGAACTCACCCAAAGCTATTTATCTACTTCTCTATGTAGATGATATGCTTATTGCATCAGGTAACAAGGATGAGATTAGACGCGTGAAGGAAAGCTTAAAAAAGGAATTTGAGATGAAGGATCTAGGAAAAGCTTCTCGTATTCTAGGAATGGATATCATCAGAGACAGAGAGAAAGGAGTTCTCATACTGTCACAGGAAAGCTATATAGAGAAAGTATTAAAGGTTTTTGGAATGATCGATTCAAAACCTGTTACTACACCTATAGCTACTCACTTTAAGCACAAGAGCTTAAGTGATACAAAAAGAGAAGAGGAGGCTAGATTCATGGACGAAATTCCTTATGCTAGTGCAGTTGGAAGCCTAATGTATGCTATGATTGGTTCAAGGCCAGATTTGGGTTTTGCAGTTGGTGTGATTAGTAGGTTTATGTCAGCTCCAGGAAGAAAGCATTGGGAAGTTGTTAAGTGGGTTTTAAGGTATCTTAAAGGTACTTTAAAAACTAGACTTACATTCACTAAACATAACAATTTTAGTGTTGAAGGTTTTAGTGATTCAGATTATGCTACTGATCTTGACAAGAGAAGATCAGTAACTGGATATGTGTTTAAGGTTTGGGGAAACACAGTAAGTTGGCGTTCTACATTGCAATCAGTTGTTGCGTTATCAACCACAGAAGCAGAATACATGGCCTTATCTACAGCAGCTAAAGAGGCTATATGGATGCAAGATTTTTGTGATGAATTAGGGTTTAAAGGCAAGTGTGTTACTATTCATTGTGATTCTCAAAGTGCTATAGCTCTAGCTAAGAATGCAGTACATCATGAAAGGACAAAGCATGTTGCAACCAAATGGCATCACATCAGAGATTCCCTAGAACTAGGTACCATCAACCTAGCGAAAATTCACACTAGCAAAAATCCAGCAGATTTCTTAACAAAAGCCTTACCTGGACCAAAGTTTGGCTTGTGTTGTGATCTGCTTAATATAGCTTGAAGTTAGCTACAGCTCCAGGTAACTCAACATCATCATAAGACTCGCAAACAGAAGAGAAAACGAAATGGGTTCGTTTGATTCGTTAAAAGTAAAATTATGGTGATATGGTAAGGATGAAAGGACGAGTTACCTGTTGATGCTAAGAGGAAGAGCCGAGTGCAGAAGTCACTGGTTCAAGGTGGAGTCGACCTGCAAATCAGAAATTGAAGAAGTTAATTTCTTTGATTGTTGGTCGATAAAAGGCGAGAGGTCAAAGGGAGAACTAAGAGAAGGGTTATGTTTACTTGAAGGAAGAATCAAAGCAGATGAGCCCGAGTTGTTGAAATCAGAAGAGGAAGAAATGGTTTTTCTTAAAGTCGCTTATCCAAGGGATTAGAGAAGCAGAGTGAAAAGGGTCAGTGTTTCCAATGGTTTCGGATTAGAGAAGCAGAAAGGTCTAATCTGTTGAAACAAAGGGATGAATGGAAGAGTGATGAGCTTACCAGAATGGAGAAAAATCGAAGCTATGACTGGAGGGTTCGGCTGGAGAAGAGACTCGGCGAAGCTGCTGCTGCGAGAATCGGCGGCTCCGGAGAAGAGGAAGACGCCGGAACTTCAGGCGACGAGTGAGCAGTCGCGAGCAGGAGTGAGCAGTCGCGAGTAGTAGCAAGCAGGATTGACGGCTCCGGCAAAGAGGAGCCGCAGAGAAGAGAAACCGTCAAGACCTAAGCCGGATAAAGCCAGAGAAAGAGACGGCGGCGATTCATCTGCATCGAGGAGAAGAGATGCTCGGGCTCGGCGGTGGTTTTCTTTGAAGAAGCTAAGGAAAATGTCGAGACTGCAAAAGGATTAGGGCTAGTGTTGTTGGGCCCAAAAAGGTGGAGTTTGTGGTGAGTTTTGGGCCACATATCTCGTGGGCCTTGAGTCAATATCAAGCCTATATATGATGTCTCCTCTATCAGCCCAATTTAGACCCAACGTAAATTCAATTGTTGCAAGGAAAGCAGATTCGTGGTATATATATATATCAGAAGGACATAACCCTAAGGGGAGAAGTCGACAGAAGGATCTCCAGAGCTTCATAGTTTTCTCCAGCTTTTAACTGTAATAGAAAGATAACAAGTGATTAGGACATTACTTGTAACAAAACTTCTATTGGAATAAAAGTTCTCCTTTGACAGATTATAAGTTGGTGTTCTTATTGAATTTTAAGTTTAGATTCTCAAGGTTAGAAATAGGCTTATTTCTCTACAGAACTACTTGTCAATGATCCTTTGGAGATAGCTTTGACGAAAATAGAAGGAGAAGATGGATACTTAGACAGAGAGACTTGTGAGTATACCAAAATACTCGATTCAGCGAGTACAGACGATAAGCTAGAAACTCACTTTGCATCGGATGAGGACATCAATGAAGCCGCACCACCTAATACCTTTCCTAAAGGACTACAAGATCCTTAGAGTGAGTTAAAAGCCCCTAAGGTCAAACTTAAGGAGCTCCCCGTTGGGCTAAGGTACGTATATCTTGGAGAAAATCAAACTTATCCTTTGATTGTTAATTCTAATTTGAGTGATGTCGAGTAAGACTTACTTCTTTGTGAGTTGAGAAAGCACAGGAAAGCTCTAGGATATTCTCTTGGTGAAATCACGGGAATATCTACGGATTTATGTATGCATAGGATCATACTAGAAGATAAGTCTGCATCCTCCATAGAACATCAAAAGAGATTGAACTCAAATCTCAAGGATGTTGTAAAAAAGGAGATTATAAAACATCTAGAAGTAGGGATTATTTATGCTATTTTGGATAGCATGTGGGTAAGTCCAGCCCATGCAGTCCCCAAAAAGGGATGATTACCGGTCATCGATGGTGAAAAATAAAAACGATGAGCTAATCCCTACTAGGATGATTACCGGTCATCGAATGTGTAAAGGTTACCAGAAGCTTAATGCAGCGACTCAAAAGGATAACTTCCCTTTTCCCTCTATAGACCAAATGCTTGAACATCTTGATAATCATCCTTACTATTGCTTTCTAGATGGATATTCAGAGTTTTTTCCAGATTCCGATTCATCCTGATGACCAAGAGAAGACTACGTTCATATGCCCCTATGGTACCTTTGCTTACCGAAGAATGCCATTTGGACTGTGTAATGCCCCAACCACGTTCCATAGATGCATGATGGCGATCTTCACAGACCTAATAGAATATATAATGGAGGTATTTATGGACGATTTTTCTATTTATGGCTCTTCCTTCGAAGCTTGTTTGTCAAATCTTGGCAGGGTTTTACAACAATGCGAAGATAAACATCTGGTTTTGAATTGGGAGAAGTGTTACTTCATGGTGAGAGATGGTTAGTTTACAACCTCCATCAAACGTTAAGGGTGTACGGAGTTTTCTAGGGCACACCGGTTTCTATAGAAGATTCATCAAAGATTTCTCCAATATTGCTTGACCTCTTACAAGACTACTGTGTAAAGACACTAACTTCGAATTCGGCGAAGATTGTCTCATTGCTTTCAACAAGATCAAGGAGGCACTTATAAGCGCTTTGGTTGTACAATCACCGGATTGGGGAATTCCATTTGAGATCATGTGTGACGCAAGTGACTATGCAGTTGGAGTTATGCTAGGTCAAAACAAGGACAACAAGATGAATGTTATCTACTATGCCAGTAGGACTCTTGATGAAGCATAATGCAACTATGCAACGATGAAAAAGAAGCTACTTGCCATAGCTTTTGCCTTCGAGAAATTTTGATCTTACTTGGTTGGTTCAAAAGTGATCGTTCATACTAACCACGCTGCTCTCAAGTACCTTTAAGCAAAGAAATATGCAAAGCCACGACCCATACGGTGGATACTCTTACTCCGAGAGTTTGACACAGAGATTCGACACAAGAAAGGTGTAGACAATGGAGTGGCAGATCATCTTTCTCGAATGAGGGTCGATGAATCAGTACTAATGCATGATTGTTTAGCAGAAGAGAATATTTACACTATGAATGCTATACCTTGTAGCAACATAAGAACTCCCTCTCATTGATTTAAGAAGAAGGTCATTTTTGGGGCACCTTGGTATCAACATATTGCCAATTACTTGCCGGCGATATTGAACCCCCTGATTTCTTTGGGTACAAGAAGAAGAAATTTCTTAAGGATGTTAGATTATATTTTTAGGACGAGCCATATCTGTACAAGAAGTGCCTAGATGGTTTATTTCGAAAGTGTGTTCCGGAAGAAGAAATTGCGAGGATTTTACATGGATGTCATGGATCAGCCTATGTAGGACATTTTGCAACTTTTAAGACTGGCTCCAAAGTCTTACAAGGTAGATTTTTTGGTGGCCTACAATGTTTAGAGATGCCCAAGCTTTCATATCAAAGTGTGATGCTTGCCAAAGAACGGGTAATATAAGTAGGAGGAATGGATGCTACAAAATTTCATTCTAGAAGTCGAAGTTTTTGATGTTTGGGGAATCGCTTTCATTGGTCTTTTTCCCATGTCTTTTGGTGACCAATGCATTTTTGTCGCAGTTGATTACATGTCTAAATGGGTTGAGGCTATTGCATCACCAACCAATGATGCTAATGCCATGATCAAGATGTCCAAGTCTATCATTTTTCCACGCTTTGGAGTACCGAGGGTAGTAATAAGCAATGGAGAAACTCACTTTATTAACAAAGCATTCGATAGTTTTTAGAAGAAATATGGAGTCAAGCAAAAAGTAGCTACTGCCTATTACCCTCAAACAAGTGGACAAGTTGTGATATCTAATCGAAAAAATCAAGGCAATCTTACAGAAGACCACGGGCAAAACAAGAAAGGTTTGGTCGGAAAAGTTAGATGATGCTCTTTGGGCATATAGAACGGCTTTTAAAACACCATTGGGAACAACTCCTTTCCACATAGTGTATGGTAAAGCTTGCCATCTTCCAAAGGAGCTTGAATACAAAGCTGCGTGGACAGTAAAAGAATTGGATTTCAACCTTAAGACAGCCGCCGAAAGACGATTGATCCAATTGAACGAGTTAAAAGAAATTCGCCACTTGGCATACCAGAATACCAAGATCTACAAGGAAAAGACCAAAGCTTACCATGACAAGAAGATTATACAAAAGATGCTCGAACCTAATGATAAGGTTCTTCTTTTCAATTCTCGGTTAAAACTTTTTCCAGATAAGCTTTGTTCTAGATGGTCTGGTCATTTCAAAATCAAGGAAGTTAAGCCATATGGAGCCGTAATCCTTTGGGATAATCGCGGGAACAAATTCACTATCAATGGGCAACATCTAAAGCCTTATCTTGTGGACACCAACCAAGGCAAGAATGTATCTATTCTGGGAGACAACCCACATTTTTATTTTTATTTAAGCTTTAAATAGTTTTTTAAAAAAAAAATTTGGTTTTTCTAAGTTTATTTTATGATAATATATTTTGATTTTATTTTACAGGTTTAAAAAAAAAAAAACTACAATCAGCCGGCCCCGGACATCGGACCCGACCGATGCCTGAATAACGGACGGGAGTATCGAGCTGTGTCCTTGATCGATATCGCGTCCTACGAGACAAGTCAAACAGTACCGGTTGCGTGTATCGGTTGGAAAACCCGACCAGTATTCGCGTGCTTTTGCCTCAGCCCGCATCTCGCCTTTCCCACATCCTTCTCGCGACACGATGCCTTGTCTTTCGTCCATACACCGGACGCCATTACCAGGTCACGTACGTGACCGGTATTTGAGTACCATATCCTACAACACGACCCATAGTCTCGTCTGTCCCGCGCCCCACTCGTGTCGTGACACGAGCATCCACAATCATGTATGTCCCATGAGCCTGATACCGGTTCCGCGTATTGGCCAACACGTCCGACCGGTATTGTGGCAATGATGCCGCAAATCTTCCCGCGGCCCGCTCCTCAACCGTTCACCTTGTGTCACGACCATACCGCATCCACCAACTGAACTAGCTCTACCCGCTTATCACAATCATCCAACTCTTGACCCGCGGACCAAATGGCTCGCCAATGGACCCCACCACCGAACCATCCACCTAACCATGGTCCATAAAAAGGTCCTTTTCCTCTTTTATTTATTCAATCTTCAAGACTTTTTGTCTAAAACCGGTAACTTCGTTCTATACTCTGACTTTACTATTTTCAATTTTATTTTTATTTCCAGCATTACTCCCTTAATTTGATTTCCTTTACACCGGGGATGCTGTAAGTTAAGTCTGGGGGATTGTTGTTTACTAACACTTTTGTTCATGATTGATTTTTATATTTTTAAAAGAGTTTTTCAAAAATTATTTTCTAAAAACGTTTTATTGAGTCAAAATAAGTTGGGAATTATGACACTTTTCTAGGAACTAATGCTTTGATTTCAAAGGCCAAGTAACCATTGTTACAGGGTTTGTTCATGGCAATCGATTCAGAAACCTCATGATTGAACTTCCGTCTAGAAGATTTCTACTTGCAATTTATTTGATGGATATAATTTTGACTCTATATGTTGGACTACTAATATGGTTTTGCTGATTTCTTATTAAGGATGTTAGATCAAGGAAACGAATCACACATTCATGACATCTTATCCCCTTTTACCATTCTTTATTGTCATGAATGGCCAACTCATCTTTAGCTGTTACCCTACCTAAAACCCTTTACCTCTTTTCGGACCTCATGTCTTCCCTTTTCAGTTTCATACTTGCAGATATATGTAAAAACATCGGAGAGAAAAGGATCGATGCAATTTCCCAATTACTAGAAATGCCATGATTTGGTAAAAAATGGTGGAGTAGAAAGAACAATTTCCAAAGAGCTTGGCTGTTTCCTTGGATGCATAATACATGGTAATATTTCGTGACTATACTTGACTCGTATCAAATAGATACCGTTTTCCCCCTTTGAAAGAATGCCATGATACAAAAGAAGAGACAAGTAGAAGAGATTGCAAGTGATTCCTGGAGAAAGATCTAAGTTTGGGGAAAAGACGCGCAGAAAGTGGTTGGAAAATTGTGGACATCAATAGGTCCATTCTCTCTTGCGATTTGCATAATATCTTGCACCGGAGTGTATGGTAACCCTAAACACTTTTAGCCTCACCACAAAAATTAGCCTTCCCTATTACCTAGCGCGTCTATCTAGAATAATGTTTTTGATGAGGAATTGTTATTAACCGAATAGAGTAGAAAAAGTCAAATAGTGGAAGTTGAGATTTTTGCAGGGACAGAGATTTGGAGTATGGAAAATGTTGCGAAAATCATGGTGGAGGAAGATGAAAGCGCCTATGGGCTGATCTTGTTTTCACGTGGATTAAATCTTCCGATTTCAAGGCAATCATCCAAAGGATATGTGAGTTTTCATATTTTCAAACCTCTTTTCAATTCTTGAATTTTTCTTCATGACAAGAAAGGTTTAAGTTTTGGGGAGTTGATATTTTCCATATTTTACCTATTTTGACTATCTATTTTACTATGTTTTCTATGCATTTATCTACGGTACTACGCCTTTAGAGATAGTTTTCCTCGTATTTGTAGTTTTAGAGTCTTAACAGGAAAATCAAGGAAAAAGGAGCAAAAAGAGCTAAAAAGGTGTAAACCAAGCTAAAACAACTTTCACAAGCCAAAGAAACCATGAAGACCCAAGAATTCACAAGAAACTACATTCTACCAAATTGGACAAAACGTATACAACCAGAAGTTCAACAGTGAATAGAGGAGCAAATCAATTTGTAATTGGATAAAAATTGGTGGTCAGATAGAACTTTGAGTTATCTTCAAAATGAATTTTGAATAATATCATTTGGAGCTCTGCGAAGGAATATACAACCGAATTACTAAGCATATGTCAAACTGTCTCAAAGCTGAAGCGAGTCCAATTTCGGGACAAATACAGGCCTGCACCGTGGACCGATATTCCAGCCAATGTCAGCACATGAGAGAGGTCATTTAACTCCCAGTACCGGTCACGACTTTGGACCTATACCCGTGACCAATGTTGGAGCAGTTTTGACGTAAAACACCGTTTTGTCCTAAACTAAGCCCTAAGAAGACCCTAAGCCTATATATACTTCTTTTTAGCCTCTTGTTAGGTGTGTGCCGAAATATTTAGTGTATTTTTATCATAAGGAGCAGCCACCACGAGTTCTCTTGGTGTTCTTCATTAGATTTGGATTCTAGAGAAATCCGGTGGATGATCTCGCTTTGTACCTCGATATAGAGAAGAATCCTCTTACCTTTACACTTTAATTCAAGTTTATCTAGTATGAATTCATCATCTATCTTATGTTTTTCATGCACCATGTTGGAGTAGTTTTATTTTTTAGGTTGTAAGAAGACCAAAGATTTATGGATTGTTAACTTTTATCGAATGAATTAGGGATAATCTATTAAGTTCTTCATCTATATTTGCTCGTAATGCTGATTGCTTTTCGGATCAACTAGCATCTGATTTTAGATTGATATACTCTCCAAAAGCTTGTTATATTGTCTGAACTATTATTTGATGAGCTAGGCGTCTTAATAATTCGAAAGGTTAGTTAAGGAGTTTGGTGAACAATTGAATCTTGAACTTACTGCGTGTTTTCTTCTTGTAATAACCTGCGATAGTTTAGTCTATTAGGAAGTTAAAACATAGTAATCTGAGCCACGACAGTGGGAGGATTATACATCTGTGATTTGAGTTCTAGAACACATCTTTCTAAAAGGTCCCTAAAATTTGATATGTTACCCGCCTAACGTTTGTTTACCTTGAATTCTTTTCTCTTTACTTAGTTATTTTTGTGCCTTATTTTCTTTAAAAAACAAAACCATATTTATTTGTTTTAGTTTGATTTGATTCCTATAAGTTTGTAGTCCAATTACAAGGTCCCTGTGGATTAGATCCCTAAATACTACCATGATTGATGTGCACTTGTAGTTATATTTACGGGTTAAGACTTTGACCCACATAAAGTTTTTGGCGCTGTTGCCGGGGACCTTTGATATTTTGTCTACAAGATTTGGACTAAAATCTAGTCTAAAATATTTTTCTTTTACTTTGCTAATTTAGTTTTAGTTTTTCTTTGTTTTTGACTGTTTCAAGGGGATTGTTCGAGCAAGTATGGCGAGTCTAGTTTATAACCAGCAGCCACGACAAACTCATCAACCATTTGGAGAAGCCTAATTCGGACACCAAGCTCTCGAGAGAATCTAAGACCAACCGTTTGGGTTAGAGCAAGGTTTTGACGAATTTCATCATGATTTTGAAACGGAATGGCTAGCGCCTAACCATGAGACCATGGGAGACACCCACTCATCATCAACACTTCTCATGGACCGAAACTCAATCCACCTCGGACAACAAGACGTGGACTTTGAGATTAAACCTCGCGTTATCTCCCTTGTGAAGGAATCTCAATACTACGGTCTTCCACAAGAAAATCCGTTGGATAATATTGATTCCTTTGAGGATCTATGCGGAGCGATTAACACCAATGGAGCCCTTTTCGACCACCTTAGATGTCGTCTCTTCTCTTTCTTTGTAGCGGGGGATGCGTTTCGATGGATGAAATCACTTGCACCTCAATCGATAACATCATGGATAGATTACAAGCAAGCTTTCTAATATATCATGGTTTTTACCCATTTTTGAAAGATTACCTTGCTATTTTATTACATTCGCACACTTTACTTAGCATAATTTAAATTCATTAGTTGATTGTGTTATTTGATTCCTTGTGGATTCGACCCCTAAGTACTATTACGATCTCTTAATTTGAGAGAGTAGCTCAGGGTAAATTTGAGCGTATCAAATTTTGGCGCCGCTACCGGGGAATCGATTTAACCAATCATTTTTGATACTACAATTTTGTCGAAGTTTTTTATTTTTAATTCTTTACTTACTTGTCGTTTTCTCTTTGTCTTGTGTGTTTCAGGTTTATGTCTAATTGCGTTATCCGAAACAATCAGAACAAAAAACTAGTTGATCTCAACCTTGAGATTGGAAAGTTAGAATGAGCCAACTGACCAGCGAGAAAGGCAGCCAGCATGAATCTGTTAGTTCTCATTAGAGGTGAAGATAGGTTTCTTCAGGATACTGAGGGTCGCAGATGCAATGTTCAATGTCAGAGGATTGATGAGAATATGGTTGTGATTTTAGAGGAGCCAGCTGGGCGTGGGCGCACTCTGGGAGAGTATAACAGCCCTGACGAGTTCTATGCCAACAGGGCAGCAATTCATCTTCCTGCTTTCCCGATGAATGATTTTGAGGTGAAGCGTGCTTACTTCTCACTTGTTGCTCAGCACCCGTTCCATGGTCTTTCCTCTAAGCACCTCATGGAGGTTTGAGGACTTAGCATCTAGCATTAAGGCTAATGGAGTTTCCAACGATTACCTCTACTGCAAGCTTTTCCCCTATTCTCTTAGTGGAGAAGCAACTTACTTGCTGAAACAGTTGGAGCCGGGATCATTGACTACTTTGGAGGACACCAAGAATGTTTCCTCAACAACTTCTTTGATAAGGCAAGATCCGAGGATCTAACGACTAAGATCTCTACTTTCAAGCAGGGATCGAGTGAGGCTTTTAAGACATCCTGGGTGAGGTTCAAGGCCTACCAGAGAGATTGTCCTCATCATGGGTTCAGTGATGTTCAGTTGTTGGGTATCTTCTTCAGAGGTATTGATTGGAGGTATCAGATAGCTCTATATTCTGCGAGCAATGGAACTTCAACAACAGATATCCAGAGGATGCCTTGGTACTTATTGATAACTTGGCTTCTAGCAATAGTACCAACAACGCAAACTTCAAGAGGAAAAAGCTTGGTGGTAACATGGATGAAAGCCAAATTGCTGAGGTTAAGGCTAAGCTGGATTTTGTACACAACCTTCTAGTGGGAGAGAAGTCTGTTCAATTTGCTGCATAAGTAGAGACTTTCGAGCCTGCAGAAAAGGATGTTAACTACATCAATGGAGCTGGTTATCAGGGTCAGATGTTTGGAAATCAGCAAGGGTATCATAAGAATGATTATGAGAAACCGTTTCAGAGCAGCAACTACGCTAGGAACCATGGTTCTTCATCTTATCAGTCACCTCCTGTTCAATCTTTGGACAACGAGATGAAATCTATGCCGGAGTAGATTTTAGAGGGTCAACAGAAGATAACATTGAGTTTCAATGGGAAGCTAGATGCCATGTACACATATCTGAATGGTAAAATTGGGGCCCTCAATCTCCATGTGAAGAAGCTAGACACCCAAGTTGCTCAAACTACGGAGAATGTTAGAAGGCAAGAGGGATTTCTCCCAGCCAAGACGGAAACAAACCCGAGACTACACGTCAATGCCATCATATTGGAGAGTGAAAAAGAGGTTGAAGGAGACAAGATTGATGTTATAAACTCTGTGTCGATCGACACAAAGCCCGTGTATCGATCGACACAGATCAAAAATCACAACACGGGAAAATACGTAGTCGCTGTTGCGTCGACCAAGGTCGACACAGGGTCGACACAGACCCTATGTGTCAATCGATGCGAGTACTAAACGAGTCCAGACGCGTTGAAACTTTCAGTAACTGTAGAAGAAAAAATCTACAAGCCCAAAATTCCATACCTACGGGCTATTAGTGTCAAAACATCAGAGGGAAAAGGGGGACATACTCAATCGTCATTGGGAAAGTTACCTAAGATACCGAATCCAGGGAATAAGACAGGAATTATGACACTTTTATAGGATTGACGTTTTGATTTCGAAGACTATGTCACCATTGTTGCAGGGTTTAATCATGACAATCGATTCGGAAACCTATTGATGGAGCTTCCGTCCAAGAAATTTTTACTAGCAACTTTTTGATGGATATGATTTTGACTCTTTATTTGGACTAATAATATGATTTTTGATCCCTTCTTATTAAGAATGTTAGATCAAGGAAACGAATCACACATTCATGATATCTTATCCTCTTTTACCACTTATTGTTGTCATGAATGGCCAGCTCACCTTTAGTTGGTATCCAACCTACAACCTTTTACCTTCTTTCAGACCTTATGCATTCTCTTTTAGTTTCATACTCGCAGATATATGCAAAAACGTCGGAGAAAAAAAAATCGACACAATTTTCCAATCATTAGAGATGCGACGATTTTGTAAAGAATAGAGGAGTACAAAGAACGAATTACAAAGAGTTTGGCTGTTCTTTGGATGCTTATAACATGGTAACATTTTGTGCCTATATTTGACTTATATCAAAGAGATACCGTTTTCCCCCTTTCAAAAGAAAAAAACAATAAGAAAATAAATAAAAAGAAATAAAAGAAAAAGAAAAAAAAGTAGAAAAAGAAAGAAAATCTAAGGGAAAAGAAAACGGTTGTCTAAGAGTCTTATGGCCAAAGAATACAAAAGGAATGTCATGATATAAAAGAAGAGACGAGTAAAAGAGATTTCAAATGATTCCCAGAGAAAAATCTAAGTCTGGGGAGAAAGACATGAAGAAGTGGTTGGAAAATTGTGGAAATCAATAGGTTCATAATCTCTTGGGATTTTGCATAATATCTCACACCCGGAGTCTGTGCTAACCCTAAACACTTTTAACCTCACCACTAAAATCAGCCTTTCCCAATACCTAGCCCATCTTTCTTGAATGATGTTCTTGATGAGAAGTTTTCATTAAGTCTAAGACAGTAGAAAGAGTCAATTGATTTGAAGTTGAGATTTTTGTATGGACATAGATTTAGAGTATGAACATGTTGCGAATTCGTGATGGAAGAAGATGACAACGTCTATGAGCTAATCTTGTTTCATGTGGATTACAGGTTTATAATTTAATGCAATGATCCAAATGATATGTGAGTTCCTCCGAATTTCAAAACTCTTCTCAATTCTTGACGATTGTTTGCTTGAGAACAAACAAATGATAAGTCTGGAGGAGTTGATATACCCTATATTTTACCACTTTTACTATATATTTTACTATGGTTTTTATATATATTAATAAAGCTTTTGGACCAAAAGAGGTAGTTTTCTCGTATATATAGATTTTAAGGTCTTAATAGGTTTTATCATCAAAAGGATGTAAAATGGAGCAAAAGGAGTGTCATATATGATGCAGCTACTCATCCAAGTCAAAGGAACCAAGCCAAGTCATTTTATCTTGAAGATAATGGACATTCTCAAACTGGACAAAATTGAGACTTTAATGAAACTTGGTGTGAAGATAGCCCTTTGAGTAAGCTTTCCAATGGAGTTGGAATTGCATCAATTGGAGCTGTACTTGGAAGACACACCCGAAACACTGAGGACATGTCAAACTGCCTTTGAAGTTACAATTCTCCCCCACTAACTCGGATTTGACCTCGAATCACGCGAATTTGTCTCGCTAAGGTCAATACCCCAGCCTAAAACCCGACTAGATTCACCCGGGAACATCAACGATGCAACGCTCCCTGGTCCAGATTAGGGCTGCCCGATTGATCACCTAACAATCAAACAAGAACTTGTACGACCAACGACGCTACATATGCTACCAGGTTGTCCGAACATAGTTCTAAACATCAGCAAAAACCTTAAACTTGACATCCACTTCCACTCTCCTGACCCTCGGTCAGCACCACTCGAGATCACACCGGATCCCTGAACTCTACCAGGCTCATACTAGCCCTATTGCACCGTCTCACTATGGCTGCAATCCCGACCCAACCTGGTTAGCACCACCTGTAATACACTCCCGATCCCTGAAGTTCATCCACTCTCATGCTTACAACCACATTACAGATATTATTGCTCATGCTCATATCTATATAAAACACCCTACTCTCAGGATCGTCACCTTTTGAGCTCTCGAAGTATATCATACCTCACCACCTTCAGGACCGCCGTCCATCCAGCTCTCGATATGCTCCAGCCCCTCTCACTCTCAGGACACACAGTCTGTTAAGCTCGGCTGCAGAGGAATCACACATCCCCTGGAGAGGCTTCGGCCCCTCAAAGTATATGCAAGGGAACCACTTTCCCCCGGAGAGAACATCATTATCCCCTCAAGTATACCCAGGAGAACCACTATCCCCTGGGGCAATCACTCTGTAACATGCATCTTAGGCACCTGTCGACTGAAATCACTTCTCGTGGTCATCCGAAACAACCCAATCACCAGGGTGTTTTGCAGAGTCCCTGGAAAAGACGATTCTAAGTCACATAAAACCTCTTTTCCACACTCTCCCTAGGAAATAGACAAGTTCTAACGCGCATAGAGCTTACATTTCCAGCCACTCCTAGAACATGTACAATCTCATTTCCAGCCACTCCTGGAACATTAGCGATCTCATTTCCAGCCACTCCTGGAACATAAACGATCTCATTTCTAGCCATTCCTAGAACATGAACAAGTTCACTTCTAGCCACTCTTAGAACATGAACAAATATCATTTCCAGCCACTCCTGGAACATAAGCAAACTCTAAGCCGCGTAAAACTTCTATTCCTAGCCGTCCTAGCCGATAAGCAATCTCTAACTCACATAGAACTTCTATCGCTATACCTCCACATGACCTACCAATCATCATAAACCATGACATCATTAGTCATCTCATAAGAACACACGTCTTAACCACACATTTAATAAGGCAAACTCATCTTATTAAATCTCAAAATGCATACTCGTTACATCCACAATTAAATACAATATCACAAACATAGCATCATGCTAATACAGACTCTGAAAACAAAAAAAAGAACTCAAGCCACCGCTTGCTTCTCGAACCACTTCGAGAACTTCCTCTTCATCGACACTTTTGGTTCCCAAGTCTCCTCCTCAATACCGTCACAGTCCCATACGACTCTCACCAACGGTATACTCTTCCAGCGGAGCACCTTGACCCTCCTCTCGAGAATCCTCACAGGCCTTGCCGCCAACGTCATGTTAGGCTGAAGATCCTCCGGAATCCTAGCCAACACCACCTCAGACTCATGCAGACACTTCCGCAGCATCGAAACATGGAATACCTTGTGAAAAGCCTTCATACTCTAAAGGTAACTCCAACCGATAAGCCACCAGTCCGACCCGCTCCACAACTTTTAACGGACCCACAAATCTCGGACTCAGCTTATTCTCTGAAATTGATCTCTTAGGACCACTCAACAAAGCTACCTTGATATAAACCATATCTCCCAGCTCAAACTCCAGCTCCTTCCGTCTCCTATCGGCGTAACTCTTCTACCAATCCTGAGTCTCCCTCATGTTCAGCCTTAAGACACAGATCTTCTCCATCGTCTCCTGAACAAAATCTGCACCAAACATGCTCCTCTCCCCCACTTGAGTCCAGCATAATGGTGTCCTACACGGCCTCCCACACAGAGCCTCATATGGAGTCATCCCAATACTCGCGTGGTAACTGTTGTTATACGAAAACTCAACCAGATTCAGATGATCCGCCCAATGACCACCATAATCCAGCACACACATCCTCAGCAAATCCTCCAAAGTCTGGATCGTACGCTCAGACTGCCCGTCCGTTTGAGGATGATACGCCATGCTCATATGCACCTTAGTGTCCATCTCTGCTTGAAATGCCCTCAAGAACTCTGAGGTAAATCTCGGATCCCGGTCTGACACAATACCCGCTAGCACCCCGTGCAGCCTCACAATCTCCCACATATATTTCCTAGCCAAAACTGCCACTCCATCATTCTTCTTGATGGCCAGAAAATATGCTGACTTGGTCAGACGATCCACAATAACCCAAATCGCATCAAAAATCCATGACACCGGTAACCCCATCACGAAATCCAAGGTAATCATATCCCACTTCCACTCCGGAATAGGCAAACTATGCAACATACCACTCGGAACTTGATGCTCAGCCTTCACCAGCTGACACACGTTGCACGCTGCAACCCAGCTAGCTACATCCCTCCTCATCCTGACCCAGTGATAATACCGTTTCAGGTCACGGTACATCTTGGTCGCTCTCGAATGAATCGATAGCATGCTCGAATAAGCCTCATTCAGGATCTCCTGCCTCAGATCCTCATCCTGAGGTACACAAACCCGCCCGTTCACATGTATCATCCCACTCGCTGAGACCACATACTCTGAACCGGCCGCCTGAGAAACATCAATCAAACCCTGATCCTCCTCCTGAGCAATTCGAATCCTGCTCAATAAGTCTGCCTGGTTAGCTGCCTCTAACCCAACGACTCCTGTGAGATCACACACAACCTCAAAGTACTGATCTCGCTCAATAAGGCCTCCATATCCCACTCCTGATCTGAAGCAACCCTCTTCCGACTCAATGCATCTGCAACCAGGTTAGCCTTACCCAGATGGTACCCAATCTCCAGGTCGTAGTCTGCGACTAACTCCATCCAGCGCCTCTGCCTCTGGTTCAGCTCCGGCTGAGTGAAGAAATACTTCAGACTCTTGTGGTCTGTGAATACCTGCACCTTCCCGCCATACAGATAAGACCTCCAAATCTTAAGTGCAAAAAACAACGCAGCCAACTCTAGATCATGGGTAGGGTAATTGCACTCATGCTTCATTAACTGCCTCGAAGCATACGCAATAACCTTCCCCTGCTGCATCAACAAACATCCCAAACCCACTCCTGAAGCATCTGTATACACCACATACGGCTCACCCGGCTCGGGTAACGCCAAGACCGGTGTACTAGTCAGCATCTCCTTCAGCTTCCTAAAACTCTCCTCGCAAGCTGAAGACCATATAAACGGAACATCCTTCCCTGTCAGCTTCGTCATCGACTGCGCCATACTCGCAAGCCCCTTGACGAACCTTCCGTAATAACCCGCCAACCCAAGAAAACTCGTGATCTCGGTGGCACTCCTCGGTCTAGGCCAGCCTCTGATAGCCTTAATTTTAGCCGAATCTACAGAAACTCCCTCTGCAGACACAACATGGCCCAGAAAGCTCATCTCTCACTCCAGAAACTGCACTTACTCAACTTCGCGTACAGATTCTGGTCCCGCAGCTTCTCCAGAACCAACCTCAAATGCACCTCGTGCTCCTCCGGACTCCTCGAATACACCAGAATATCATCTATGAAGATGATCACGAACACATCCAGATACTCCTGGAACACTCTGATACTAAGGTCCCTGCACAGCTCCCAGGTGCCAAAGAACCTTAACACTTATCACAGAACATGCAATTTCCAAAATAGACAGGATTCAACACTCGAATCCCGCGACTCGTCACTCCTAGGACAACTCCCAAGATTGTGATCCATGCTCCCACACCCAAAACATCACAGACCACCCTGAACCCTCTGACACGGTTCCAAAGTGCTCTCCCACTTCCTCTTCTGTCCTTGCGCAAGCTTGCCGCCCTTGCTCAGACCTACCTGTTGATGCGACGTCCTCTGCTATTAAACCGGCGGACTAACCACCACAGCCGGCTCCCTCAGATCATCCTCCATCGCAGCAGCTGTCTCAACCAGCTCCGCTCCCGTGGCCAACTTATTCGCTCTACAGCGAGTCCTCAAATCATGTCTAAATCCCCTCAGGAACCTCTTCCCCTGGGCCTGCTCGTCCTCCATGCCTCTACCAGCATGCACCAGGAGTCGATTGAACTCCAAATCGAACTCCCTCACAGTCTGATCTTCCTGAGCCAGGTCCAGAAACCTCGACTCCAACCGCTCCACCGCCTCCTACGGGAAATACATGGCATTGAACTCTGCCACAAAATCTTTCCAGGCCTTACCCGCCTTAGCTCTCCTAGCCATAACACCTCTCCACCAGAGATGCACTTCACCATACAGTTAATGCTCTGCCAGGTCTACTCGGTACAGAGAGGAACTACTCATCCCCTCGAGAGAACTACTCATCTCTCAGTTAAGTACTTGGTAACTACTCATACCCAAGTGAAATACAATACCGTCCACTACGGTCTTAACGACCTAACCCTCCCCCTGGTCAGGACCACTATAGATCAACTCACATGATATCTGAGGTCTACATCTAGTCCTATGCCCATATCCACGTATCAGACATTGATTACTATCAACTCAAAACTCATAACCACACCACTCTCACTCTCAGGATCACATCCTTTGAGATATCAGTATACAGGGGAAATCCTCATCCCTTCTAGAGAAGTACTCATCTCGTAGTATTACTAAGGGAAATCCTCATCTCTCAGCAACACTAAGGGAAATCCTCATCCCACCTGGAGAAACCCTCATCTCCCACTAAGTTATTCGGGAAAATCCTCATTCCCTAGAGAAATTAATTCTTAACGCCCATAGCATCACTGACTAGAACTACATCACTTGGTCTCTAAATATAAGGAATACGCATCTTTTGCATATGCTCCATCATCCTAAGATAAGATGGAAGCTCATCCACAACCGCAACCGTCGGCTACATCCCAGCCTCACCTGGCTGAACACCAGCCACACCTGGCTGTACTCCAGGAGCCTGACCCGGAGCCGCTACCCCAGCTGGTAACCGCTCCAGAATTAACTATAGCAAACCCGCCACACGGTCATCTCGGTCTTGGGCCACACCTACGAGAGCACCCCCACCCAGGCCCCCTGCACCATCAGCTACCTCAGGACCCACACTGGCCCCACCAGCCCTTACGCTGGCACCCGTAGTAGTCTCACCCACAAACCTCTCCTGAAACGCCTGCGAGTCTGCCACCTGCTCCTGCGTGGTCTCCTGGGCCACACTCGCGGCATCAGACTCAACCTGCAGTCCTCGCCCGCGCCCAACACAACCACCTCAGCCTCCACGTCCCCCACGACCTCTGCCTCTAGCACCTCTAGCCATCACTCTGCCCTAACCAACAGAAAGTCATAAAACACTTACCGTGGAATCTCATTGAAGGCTCGGAAGAGATGATCTAGGACACCATACCCACACAACAATCAATCAATTATCACCATAAGGGCTCTGATTCAAAACTGAAACGACCCGACCCAAAAATTTAAAATTTTTCCCTTCAGATTATTATCATCACAGATAATAATCCTCAATTGGGCCAATACAACATACGAAAAACATAAAACAATTAAACCAATTCAATCAATTCAATAATCTCATACTTATTAAATCTAACCGGTTCAATTCAACAATCCAAACAATAACTAATAACCAATAACCAATAAACCAATTAACTACAACTCAGAATTCACTAGGAACCTAGCAATTCTACAACAGCACAAAGCCATACGAGACCCTAGATCATATCTCATTCCTGGCAATGATTCCACGATCACGTTTTCTCTTTATCTGCAACACATGGCAAAAAGAGTTGCGTGAGTAATATCACAAATACTCGGCGACGCGGTCATCCCGTCTACGGGTTATTTAAGTATAGACATAACAATTAATACAATACCAGGATGAGCACACAAGCAAACAAAAAGAACAACCAACACGAACCAGTACAGGGACTATGTGTCGATCGACATAATCACTAGTTGTCGATCGATATGACTCTGCCCGTGTCGATCGACACACCACCCTGGTGTCGATCGACACCACAACCCAGAAACGAGCCTATCCTCTCGTGGCTCGAATCTGTCGCGATTCGTCAAGTCACCTGCACAATTCCAACCACAAAACACACGAAACACCAAGAAAATGCATTCCATCAATCCCTATGCCCACACAAACCCACGATCATGCACTCACCTCGAAGAATCGAAATGAGAATGGAACCAACGGTTACAAAAAGACTTGTACACGACAACCACTGGTCCAAAACCAAAACGGATGACTGTTCTAGAAAATAGACAGATACAGCTACGCGTCGGTATGTGGATCGCCTCTAGAATCCTTCGGGTTCCATCGGAAATCAACCCCGAAGCTGACAGATCGCAGACAACTAATCTGCACAGACCTAACGAGTTCAAACAGCCATAACTCGATAAATAATCAACGAAATAACGAACCGTTTTTACCTATATCAAGAGCAGAGATCAAAGAACTTACATTAAGTTTCACACCGATCCGACATGATTTACCCAGCCGTTCGTCCCCTCCAAAACACGAACAACACTTGTTCTCAACCCTCAAGAACACTCACACGAAAAAATCACTTGATTCTCCCTCAAAACTCTTATGATTCTTATTTTCTCTCGTTTTTGATCCCCAAAAATGGCCACAGCCACCACTGTTCACATTTTATATCAACCCTAGGGTTCCCTAAACCGGCCCACCAAATTGGGTAATTGGAACCAAACCGTTCGGTCCAATTCAACTCATGTCGATCGACACACACCACCTGTGTCGATCAACACCTGTCCAAAAATCTGACTTCACACAAGTCAAAAATACCCGTGTTGATCGACAAACACACTTGTGTCGACCGACACACCCAAACAAAATCCACTTTTTGGTTCACGGGCGTTACATGCACTACATGCAATTTCGCTAAATCCAAATGCCAAGGCCAAGGTATGTACACTTCTTTGCCGATTCCTAGTGCACCATGGACCGACATCTCGATGGACTTCTTCTTAAGATTACCATGGACTAGGAAAGGTAGCGACTCGGACTTTGTTGTAGTTGAAAGATTTTCTAAGATGGGCCATTTCATACCTTGCCGTAAAACCGATGATGCCTCTAACATTGCCGACTTATTCTTTAGGGAGATTGTCCGATTTTATGGATTGCCTAGGACCATAGTCTTGGACTGGGATACAAAGTTTCTCAATTATTTTTGAAAGACCATATGGTCTAAGCTAGGAACTAAGCTTTGTTTCTCTAGTACTTGCCATCCGCAAACCGATGGTCAAACCGAGGTGGTTAATAGGACTTTAGGGACACTCTTAAGAACCGTGATCAAAAAGAATCTTAGGTTGTGGGAGGATTGTTTACCTCATGTAGAGTTTGCATATAATCATGCCGTGCATTCTACTACCTGCTTTTCTCCTTTTCAACTCGTTTATGGCTTCAATCCGCTTACACCTCTTGATCTAACTCCTTTACCTTTGAGTGAACATGTAAACATGGATGGAAAGATGAAAGCCGAATTGGTGAAACAAATGCATGAGAAGGCAAAACAAAACATCGAGCATAAGACCGAGCTATACCGCAACCATGCCAATAAAGGATAACACAAGAAAACATTTGAACACGGTGATCTCGTTTGGATATATTTACGCAAGGAGAAGATCCTCGAAGAACGGAAGTCTAAACTTTTGCCAAGAGTTGATGGACCATTCACGGTTTTGGAAAAGATCAATGACAACTCTTACAAAATTGATCTCCAAGGTAAGTACTCCGTTAGCTCTAGCTTCAATATTGCTGATATCATACCTACAAGAGTGTGCGTTCTTTAGGAAGATCGTATCAAGTGGTATCAGAGCACTTGATACGATCTACCAAAGGAACGCACACTCTTGTAGGTATGGAAATGGATGGATCCTTGAATGAACAAGGCGTGAGAAGGAATGGCTATGTCAGAGTTATGATTGGCTCTCGGTAAACCTAATCCGAAGGCTAACCACTTAAGGAACGAATAACTCTTCGGCTAACCACCTTGAAGTCGACCAGATTGCAAGGCTAACCACCTACTGATCGGTTGTGATCAAAGAGCTAACCACCCAATGATCAGTTTGATTTCGTTGGCTACCCACCAAGAGATCGAAAGTTCACAAAAGAACAATAGAGAAACTTCTTTTAGAAAATATTGATAAAAAGTGAATGATTATTCTCAAAGAGTTTACGTGGTTTATATAGTGAGAGAATGAAGATAAAAAGCCATAAATCGATGCATGGAAAATAACAAGTCAAATTAATTCATAAGACTAAGACTATTGAATCTTGACTAATAATAATGCATGGTGTGAACACCCTCTTGGCCTTCCACGTTAATGAATCTTCTCTTGGCCTTCCACATTCATGAATCTCTTTAGCATGCAAATTCCATGCAAATTATTCTTGATATGTTTCTTGATGTTGGATCGTAAAGGGGCAAGCATAAGTGTTGCCTCGTTAAAACCTTTACTTGGAAAACCCATTTGGACAAAACCGAGTACAGGAAAAAGAGTACAATAACTTATACTTAACGCCCAACCTCAAGAAAATATCGTAACCGAAATTGAAGTAAAGACGTTGTGCATAAGTTGATCTTCTTCCTTGATCCGAACGTCTCTAAGTAACTCCTAAACAGCTCCGACAAGCATCCTTGTCTTGGACCACGTCACGGGACCTTCGGGTATGATCAAAGCATGCTCGTCCATGATCGCAGCCATATTCTGGACTCATCACATCTTCGTGGCCCTCCATAATCTCCTCTTTGTCATCGGTCGGATCAGGATATTCGTCAGGGTCATCACGTGGGTTATCGTCAGCTTTCCTTCATAACTGCATCTTCTTATTCTGGACCGGGATCACTGCGGACAGTGACTTCGCATCCGGGAAAACCACGACTCGTTTCGGACGAAGTGGACGGGCTACCGACCAGAACATTGGTTTTACCAACATCGGATCCTATATGTCTTGAGGTTCTGATGTCGTCGGCTTTGGGTCCAGAGCCGATGTCATCTTTGGCTAATGGAACCGAAGTCATGACTGATGGAGCCGAACTCGTGACTGAAGGAGCCGAAGTCGTGACTGAAGAAGCTGAAGTCGTGACTGATGGAGCCGAAGTCGATGTCGTTTTTGCCAAAACAGCCTTCGTGTTTCCCTTCGTGCGTCTGGCTGTCTAGGATATAGTTACTACATTTACGGTCTCGGCCGTCTTGATGCTGGGATGTTAAATGAACTCGACTGGTATGACCCATTTCAAATCTGGATCCGAAGTCGAAGCAAGAACTGCTAACGCATCAGCCGAAGTGTTCTCGCCCCGAGGGACTCTCGTCAGGGTGCATTTTTTAAATTGTCCAGCCAAATCCTTCACAATCTGTAAGTATAACCCTATGCGATCTTCCTTTACCGCATACACGCCGCTGAACTGATTTACGACGAGCTGAGAATCATAAAACGCATGTATGTTTTTGATCTTCAATCCCAAGGCTAACCTCATTCCAGCAATGAGAGCTTCATATTCTGCTTCGTTATTTCACGCATGAAAATCTAAGCGAAAAGACTGCTCCAGTAGCTCTCCAGTCGGAGATGCCATTCTTATTCCCACTCCTGAACTGTTTTTTTATGATGATCCGTCGACGTGTAGCTTCCAAATCGGTTTAGGTTCGTCTTCTTTAGGACCTTCGTCCGAGGTCTTAATAAGAAAGTCCGCTAGAACTTGAGACTTTTTACAAGTCCGGACTCGGTATTCGATGTCGTATTCACTAAGTTCGACGGCCCACTTTGCCAATCTTCCTGATTGGCTTGGACTATGTCAGGAAGATTGACAGCCCACTTCGCCAATCTTCCTGACAGCTAGTGCTAACTTCTCCATTAGCGGGTACCTTATCTCCGCAGCGGCTAAACTCTTCCTGACGAAAAAAATTGGCTTCTGCTCTCCCATTTCTTCCCGAATAATCACTCCGCTAACGGCCACTGAAGAGACCGCAATGTACAGGAAAAGTGGCTCGCCATCTACTGGTTTTGCAAGTATCGGTGGACTTGCCAAGTATTCCTTTAATTCCTTGAATGCTGTCTCACACTTCTCGTTCCAATAGAAGTCCTTCATCCCCCGCAAAGTATCATAAAATGGCAAACACCTATCGGTTGAGCGTGAAATGAAACGGTTAAGCGCTGCAACTCTTCCAGTCAACCGTTGCACCTCTCGTTTAGTTTTCAGAGAAGCCATATTCTTTAGTGCATTTATTTGCTTCGGATTTCCCTTAATGCCACGACGAGTGACTAAGTAACCAAGGAATTCTCAAGATGTTACCGCAAACCTACACTTTGTCGGATTCAGTTTCATATTGTGCAAGTTTAGCCGCTCAAAACATTCCTGCAGATGCTCGACGTGATCTTCTTTGCTCAACGACTTCACTAACATATCATCAATATACACCTCCATTATTTTTCCCAGTTGGTTAGCGAACATCCTGTTGACCAGTCGATGATATGTGGCTCCCGCGTTTTTTAGCCCGAGTGGCATTACTTTGTAGCAGTAGATTCCTCTGTCCGTGATGAAAGCTGTCTTGTCTTGATCTTCGGGGTTCATAAGAATTTGGTTGTATCCCAAAAAGGTGTCCATGAATGACAGTACCTCATTGCCGGCTGTTGCTTCGACCAGGCGATCAATATGAGGTAAAGGAAAACTATCCTTTGGGCATGCTTTGTTCAGATCCGTGAAATCCACGCAAATGCGCCATTTTCTGTTTTTTTCTTGACTACGACGGGATTCGCTAACCAATCTGGATACTTGACTTCTCTGATTGAGCCAACCTTTAGAAGCCTGTCTACTTCGTCGTTAACCGCTTTCGCCCTTTCCGGTCAGAGTTTCCTTCTCTTTTGCTTGACTAGTTTGAAGCTTGGATCAACGTTTAAATCGTGGCTTGTCACACTGATATCCATACCCGGCATATATTCGGCAGCCCACGCGAAAGTACTGATGTTCTCCTTAAGACACGAGACAAGTTCCTTCTTGATGTCTTCGATTAGTGTGGAACTGATCTCTATGCACCGCTCCGGGTGTTCATCGTCTATGCAGACCGTGATAACGGGGTCACAAAGTGGTCTGCTTTCTTTTCTCCGTTATCTGTAATTGCTATAATAGTTTGCTCAGCCCTTTCACCGGCTCTCTATCCGTCTTCATCTTCTTTTGCTTTGACACTTGATCCGTTACTGGTTTCCTGAGTTTATGCTCTGTCAGAAAGCACATTCGGGATTCCTTCTGACTTTCCCGAATGGTTTTCACTCCGCCTGGTGTTGGGAACATGACGCAAAGATGATAGGTCGAAGCAACTGCCCTCATCGAATTCACCCAAGGAGTCCCCAATATCATATTGTAGATAGCAGGGTGATCTGAGACAGAGAACTCAACATTTTTCCTTACTCCTCCAGCTTGAACAGGTAATGTAATCAATCCCATTATCATTGTCGTTTCTCCAGAAAAATTTGTTACCGGTTTCAGGAATGGTTTGACCGCGGCTAAGTCGATGTCCATTTGCTTGAGTGTTTCCTTGAATATTATGTCCATCATACTTCCAGTGTCAATCAGCACCCGAGCTACGTCACAGTTGGCCACGACTATTTCGACCATGAGAGGATCATCATGAGGTTTATCAATCCCAATCCCAAACGAGAGGACATCGTTTTTAACAGTAGATGGGATCTGGAGGTTCATACTAACATCAGCTCGCCTTTGGAAGGCTTTGATGAAGGAAACAGTGTCTGCACAGTAACGTGACCCACCCATAATCATGTTAATGCGCCTTCGCGGTTCTGGTGGTGGGGCTTCGCTCTCTTGCCTCTGACGCTTCTGACCTTCTTTGTCAGCTGGGCCGATTCCATCATTGTTAACATCCATGGCGAAATCATCAATGCTAACGTTTCCTCCAAGCTCTCCTACTGCCAATTTTACAGCGAGTTTTAAACCTAGAACCTGGCAATTTGCGGTTGAGTGCCCAAAGACACGATGGTGTTCACAATACACTCCTTCGTCGTAAGTACTCTCCTTCCTTACCCAGGTGTTCCAAGGCTCTTGGCCATGGCCACGACCACGCACCTGACCTCTTCCTCGTGAGTTACCCTGTCCTTGACCTCGTCCAGCGCATTCTACCTAAAAACTATGTGCTCATTTGAATCCTCCTTCATGCTGGACAAAACCGGGCGTGTGGTTGCCTTTTTGGTATTCTGATGCTGTTGAGCTTGCGGTTGCTAATTTGTTTGCTTTGGTTTTCCATGTCTTTCGGCGCACAACGTGGTCTCCTCCTCTTGATTGATGAACCCGGAAGCCTGGTGCAAGGCATCTTCTATTGTCGAGGGAGTGTTCACGGTCATCTCCTTCTTGAAATCCGAGGTGTACCAGAGTGCCTTTTTCAGGGCGAGTATGGCGGCCTTGTCGCTAACGTGCTCCACTTTAGACATAACGGTTTTGAATCTTCTGATGAAACTCCGAAGTGTCTCGTTCTGTCCTTGCGACATTGTTTATAAGTCCGCATCGGAAACCCCAAGATCTATGAATATGGAGTAGTGTTTCAGGAATGCTGCGGTTAGCTGACCAAAGTTGTCAATGGAATTCCAATTGAGTCTGGAAAACCACTGAAGGGCAGGTCCCTTCAAGTGTTCAACGAATAACAGGCACTTTTTGGCGTCTCTCTTGCCTTCCCGGAAATTAGCGCGGCCCATTGCAATTACGAACAACGTAATGTGGTCATTTGGGTCACTATTCCCTTCGTAGATCGGGATCTTAATCTTTCCAGGATCTGTAATTTTCACTTCGGTGATACGGAATGTGAACGGAGTAGTTTCCGCTTCCTCCAAAATGCGGTCGATTTCCGGCGCCTTGATAATGGCCCTGTGCATCTGTGACTGAACAACTTTCAAGTTGGCAGCCGTTCAATCCATCTCTGCCCGAAGTGCAATCATCTCATCTTTTTTGGCCCAGACCGCGGCTCTTCGTTCACTTTCGAATCGAGTTTGTTGCACCAGAAGACGACCCTCTTCTTCCTCGATCTCATCCTCAAACTGTCGTTGCTCGTTGCGGGTTGGGGTTGTATTGTCGGCGTTACGATCTTCCGCTGGATTTTCCGCATCCAGATCTATCACAGGTTCTGATTCGGTTTCGTCCCGGGCGCCAGCTCTTTGAACCTCAGGGTTTTGCTCACTGGTCATGGTTATAGGGCGTGTCGGAGGTATCCCGGTTTGTGTTCTCTGCGGTGTTGTAAATTCGAGGGGAATTTGTCGTACCGGTCTCCTCGATCGATCTTAGCCCGACCCCCCAGCTTGGCTTTGGTTGGCAGCCGGTAGGGTTTCTAGTCGGGCGTTGGCGGTTGCGTGTTGCTTATCGTGATCTTCGATCCTCTTCACCAACGTTTCAAGCATCGCCTTGATCTGGGTCATGGCTTCGGGCATCGTGTCTACGGTTACTGGTGGTGACTGTTGCTTCTCTCCTCCCCCGGTAGTACCTTCAGAGTTTGTTTCTTCACTAGACATCTTCTTTCGTATCGGATTGGCGGTGGTTTTTCGTGTCAGAAATTTCAAGAGTCCCCTTAGTCAGCACCAAATTGTGGGAGTTGGAACCCGCACAATCAAAATTTGTAGAGACTTTTGTAGAGAACAGAAATTCTAGGGTTAAACCAACGTAATCAAAGCTAACTTCAATGAATGTAAAGAGAATTTCAGAACTCGTTCTATTGCTGTTCAGAAAGCTTTTGAGTACCAGTCTTTGTGAATTGATTTTCGGATCCCCCTTTTCAAGGGTTATGCATATGTATATATAATAATCTAAGTAGGCCTAGCTATTCCTAAACAATAATGGAAATCTTCTCCTCCTTCCCCCGATTTCCATTCTTCCGGAATTGCTTATGTTGCTCCCTTGTTGGGCCTCGTTACAGCCCACTTCGGCCTAACATCACTCTGGTCTACTTTGCCTCCGTTATGGTACTGGTCGACATCGTCCCACCAATCGACTGTGATGCTTGATGCTTCGGAGTCATGACTTCGGTACCACGCACCTCGCGGCATCGGTTCCACGACGTCCCGTGGTCAAGGATCGACATCGGCTCTTCCGAAGCAATGACATCGGTACCACTTCGTGTCACGACTTCGGTCCAATGATGTGCCAAACTTGGAACCACTCACGACCGACTTTAGAACCACTCACGACCAACTTCGGTTCTACTTGCATCACGGTACGCGATCCTCTGTTCGCGGTAAGCGATCCTCGTATCGTGGTATCGGATTGACTTCGGCGCCAAATGCACTGCGGTACACGATCATCCTCGGCGCCTTAGGTTGCGGTAGGCTGCAATCTCGTGTCGCGATGTGCACAACATTGGCTAGCAATGCTGTGGAGGCCAAAACCAACACAACTAGATTTGTTAGGGTTTCGAGGAACTAGAGATTTCTAGGGTTAGCTAAGGTTGCAAGAGATGAATAAGAGCTTGGTTTATTGCTGTGTAAGATTTTGTGTACAAGATTGCGAATACCCTCTCAAGGGTTTTACAACATCTATATATATTATCTCTAAGGCGGCTAAGCATTCCTAAGTCTTCGCGAATTCCTTTCCTGCTAAGGTCGGTTGCATCGCAATGGGCCTCGCGTCTGGACCGGGCTTTGGACTGTCCATGTGTCACCAGGCTGCTGGGCCGAGAATGTGATCGGCCCGTCGAGGGTCCGAGGACGTGGTCGGATGTGCGAGGCTCTGAGGCCGTGCTCCGCTAGAAGAAGCGAAGCCGTGCTCGGCTAGACGAAGCGAAGCCGTGCTCGGCTAGACGAAGCGAAGCCGTGCTCGGCTTCGAGGAGAGATTGTGCTTGGCTCCGAGGAGAGGCCGTGGTCGGCTCCGAGGCTGCAGTCTCGCGCCTTGCCCCGATGCTTCCTGCTTCGCCTAGACTCTTTGCACGATTACGTACTTTACTTTGCGGGGAGACTTAGGTGCTATTCCGCCTTGTTCATCGAAAATTCGGAGGGTCGCTTTTTCAGTTGTCTGTCTTTGAATGTTAATGTTGAGCGGGTGAAAACCGACCCCAACAAATGCGCTATGCACGACGGTCGTTCGTAATCCACCGCGGTTTCCATACTTAGCCATTTTGGGATTGTTGTCTTTCCAGGAGGAGATTCTACCCCAACAGTAATAACCTGACATAGTTGAGTCTATTAGGATACAAAACGTAGAAGGTTTCTAATCTTAATTGATATTTATCCCTTTACTTTTATTGCTTTCTAATTTACTACCATAAAACCCCAAAATTAAATAATATATTTACTTATCTTAATTCGCATCATATAGATTTGTAGCGTGATCATCACTTAGTCCTTAGTGGAACGATCCCTAAGTACTAGTGTAACACCCGTGAACGAGTATATAAGGCGTGAGGGACGAGTTCCTCAGTCTTCTTGGCCGTTTTCTGAGAGTAAAGGGATTGAGAGAGTGAGTTGAGAGGATTGAGAAGTTTTCAAGGAATTCTTGTGGATTCTCCTTGTTTTCTCGAATCTAGATTGGGTGATTCGTGGGAGAGGCTTGGGGGAACCGTTTGTGGCGGTTTTGGTCCGAATCAGGGGCTGTGTGGCTGGGATTCTCGGAGTTTTTCCTTGTTCTTCATCATTCTTCTCCTTCTTCCTTCGAATCTAAGGTGAGTGCGTGACCATAGGTCCTTAGGTTGAGGAATGGATGAGATGCGTTTGTTTGTTGGTTGTTCTTGGTGTTTTGGTTGATTGATTTCGCAGAGATTGAATTGGAATGTGGAGTTTCGGCCATGAGTGGCTCGAACCCTTCGAGCAGCAGGTGCTCTGTCGATCGACATGAGTGGTTCTGTCGATCGACACGTGTAGCACTGTGTCGTGCGACACCATGGTTGCGTTACGAGCGACACATATAGTCTGTCGATCGACACCTAGAGGTTGTGTCGATCGACACTGACCCTGCTGGTGGCGTGTCGAGGGACACATACAGTCTGTCGATCGACACCTAGTGGTTGTGTCGATCGACACTGATTCTGCTATGTGGTTTGGTTGTTGTTTGCTTGTCTTGCATCGTTGTGTGATAACCCTGGTATTTCATGTGTTTCTCTATCTAAGTAATTGGCCTGTAGATGGGAGGACCGTCTCACTGGGTATTTATGATAATACTCACGCAACTCTTTTAACCATGTGTTGCAGGTAAAGAAAAGATGTGATCGTGGGAATCAAGGCGAGGAAGAGGAGATGATCTAGAGTCTCGCTTGAGTGATGTTGTTATAGAATTGCTAGGGTGATAGTAATTCTCGAATTGTGGAACCTGTAGAACTTATTGAATGATTAAGTTTCTGGTTTATTGAATTGAGATTGATTATTGGTTAATTGTCTTGTGTTGATTTCCATTGGTTGTGGTTGTGGCTTGATTGGGTATTGAGGATAATCATTTATGGGAATGGTAATCTGATCCAATGTATAAAAAAAAAAAAGGGTCGGGTTGTTTCATTTTGGTATCAGAGCCCTTACGGTTATAGGGCGGGAGAACTTAGTAATTTCATGTATGGCTGATTGCGTGGAATATAACTAATTGATTATGTGAGTCAGTCAATTGATTGTTGTTTGGGTTTGGAGTCCTGGATCATCTTCTCCGAGCCTTCAATGAGATTCCACGGTATGTGTGTTTTGTGACCTTTCTGTTTTTTTTCTAATGTGGTAGTCTGCTGTTGTAAGTGCAGCGTGAGATGGCTAGAGGTGTTAGAGGCAGAGGTCGTGGTACCCATGGTGGCAGAGGGCGTGGCCGTGTGCGTGGCCGGGGGTTAGCTGATGTGAGTGTGTGAGTTGAGGGCACACAGGAGCATGCTGCAGCGTCGCAGATGCCTCAGGGGTCAGTGAGCGTGGATACCGCGAGTGCCAGTGTGGCCAGTGGCGTGCAAGCTCCGGGAGGGGGTGCTAGCGCAGGTGGTGGAGCTCAGGGCCGGGAGGATCAGTTGGCGGGCTTGCTGCAGATGATCTTGGAGAGGTTGCCAGTAGGGGCGCCGGCTCCGGGTCAGGCTCCAGTGGTGCAGCCAGGTGTGGCTGGTGGTGAGCCGGTAGCGGTTCAGGTTTGGCCGGTAGGGGCTGGTGGGCAGCCAGGTGTGGCGGCTGCGGAGGATCTCCCATTCTATCTGAGGATGTTGGAGCAGATGCAGAGGATTGGTACCGGGTTCTTCTCGGGCGGTGCCAAGCCTGAGGATGCTGATATGTGGAGGTGTAGGCTGGAGGGTAACTTCTAGTCGCTGAGGTGTCCAGGGGGATACAGGGTGGACCTTGCGGTTCACTTTTTGGATGGTGACGCGCATCTCTGGTGGAGAGGCATGGCGAGTAGGAGGGCTCAGGCTAGTATGAGCTGGGCAGATTTCTTGGCAGAGTTTAATGCCAAGTATTTCCCGTAGGAGGCGATGGACCGGATGGAGACTCAGTTTCTGCAGTTGACGCAGGATGAGCGGTCAGTGCGGGAGTATGATGAGGTTTTTGGGAGATTGTTGGTTCACGCTGGTCGAGAGTTTGGGAGCGAGGAGGCTTAGATCAGGAGGTTCATGCATGGACTTCGACCAGTGCTGAGGACACGGTGCAGGCCGTGTAAGTATGCCACGAGGGCGGATTTGGTGGAGACTGCGGCTCAGATCGAGGAGGATTTGAGAGCTGAGCAGGCGGTGGTGGTGAGTCTACCGGTGCAGCAGCAGCAGAGGAGGTCACAGCCTCAGCAGTCAGGTGCGAGCAGGGGCGGCAGGCCGGCTCAGGGGCAGAAGAGGAAGTGGGAGGGCACTTCCGGGTCAGGGCAGAGGAGCCGTGGTGGTTCAGGGTGCTTCGAGTGTGGGAGCTTGGATCATCGTGTGGCTAGCTGTCCGAGGAAGGCGGCGGTCAGCGCGCCTAGCGCACCTATTGCACCTAAGGTGTGCTACCATTGTGGAGAGGCGGGGCACATTAAGCCCAGGTGCCCTAAGCTTCAGATGGCGGTAGCGATTGTGCAGCCAGTGCAAGAGGTGGCGAGGGATGTGTAGCCGTTGTGTCAGTTGACGGCTCCGCGGGCTTACACTTTGGTGGAGACAGGAGGCACTAGCGCCAGGCCGATCACAGGTACCTTTTTATTCCTAACTTTGTGAATTCTGTTGTGTAGTGGTTGTCATCGTTTTGGAATTGTGTATCTGTGATAATACTTTAGGACTCTTGGGCACATGAATTGTGTAGGGACCTTAGTAGTAGGCGGGTGTGAGACTCATGTCCTGTTTGATTCCGGATATTCGAATAGCTTCATTACACCGGAGTGCGCGGAGAGCAGCGGGATCGAGAGTGATTCCGGGGAGCAGCCAGGAGTAGTGCGAGTGGCTGGAGGGAGGACCTTGGCAACTTTCGGGCGGGCGCGTGGAGTAGACATTCTGGTGGCTGGGGAGTTGATGCCAGCAGATCTTGTCATCAGTCCAGTGGAGCTGTATGATGTGATTCTGGGGATGGACTGGTTGGAGCGGTACAGGGTCCATCTGGATTGCCATCGGGGATGAGTGGTGTTTGAGCGAGAGGCTGGGAGGTTGGATTATCAGGGTATACGGCCGACTTCCGGGAGTTTGGTGGTTTCTGCGATTCAGGCCGAGCAGATGATTGAGAAGGGCTGCGAGGCGTATTTGTTGACAATTGTGATGCCAGAGTCTGTTGGGGAGGTTGCAGTGGCAGATATTTGGGTTGTTCGGGATTTCCGGGATGTGTTCCAGTCGTTGCAAGGGTTACCGCCGTCACGGTCTGATCCTTTCACGATTGAGTTGGAGCTTGGGACGACGCCGATATCTAAGGCACCATACAGGATGGCTCCAGCAGAGATGGCAGAGCTGAAGAAGCAGCTGGATGATTTGCTGGGTAAAGGTTTCATCCGACCGAGTAGTTCACCGTGGGGAGCGCTGGTGTTGTTCGTGAAGAAGAAGGATGGTAGTTTTCGGTTATGCATCGATTATCGGGGCCTTAACCGAGTTACTGTGAAGAACAGGTATCCTCTGCCGCGGATTGATGAGTTGTTGGATCAGTTGCGGGGGGCTACTTGGTTCTCCAAGATCGATTTGGCTTCGGGATACCATCAGATTCCGATAGATGAGGCCGATGTGCGGAAGACGACTTTCAGGACGAGGTATGGACATTATGAGTTCGTGGTGATGCCGTTTGGGTTGACGAATGCGCCAGCGGCATTCATGAGGCTGATGAACGGGGTGTTTCAGGAGTATTTGGATGAGTTCGTTATTATCTTTATCGACGACATCCTGGTGTATTGGAGGACTCCTGAGGAACACGAGGCTCATCTGAGGTTGGTTCTGGAGAAGCTGCGAGAACAGAAGTTGTACGCGAAGCTCAGTAAGTGCAGTTTCTGGCAGCGGGAGATGGGTTTTCTGGGGCATGTCATGTCTGCGGAAGGAGTTTTAGTAGATCCCGCTAAGATCGAGGCCATCAGGGATTGGCCGAGGCCGAGGAATGCGACGGAGATCAGGAGTTTCCTTGATTTAGCTGGGTATTATCGGAGGTTTGTCAAGGGTTTTGCGGGTATGGCGCAGGCGATGACGAGGTTGACTGGGAAGGATGTTCCGTTTGCTTGGTCTGCAGCGTGTGAGGAGAGCTTCGGGAAGCTGAAGGAGATGCTGACTATTACACCGGTGTTGGCGTTGCCTGATCCGGGTGAGCCATATGTGGTGTATACGGATACATCTGGTACGGGTCTGGGTTGTGTTCTGATGCAGCAGGGGAAGGTGATTGCTTATGCTTCGAGGCAGTTGAGGAAGCACGAGTGCAATTACCCTACTCATGATTTGCAGTTAGCTGCAGTGATCTTCGCCCTAAAGATTTGGCGTTCTTATCTTTACGGTGGGAAGGTCTAGGTGTTCACAGACCACAAGAGTCTGAAGTACTTCTTCACTCAGCCAGAGCTGAACTTGCGACAGAGGCGCTGGATGGAGTTGGTAGTTGATTACAATTTGGAGATCGAGTACCATCCGGGTAAGGCTAACCTGGTTGCAGATGCGTTGAGTAGGAAGAGGGTTGCTTCGGACCAGGAGCGTGATATGGAGGAGTTGGTGAGTGAGTTGGGCACATTGAGGTTGTGTGTTATCTCACAGGAGCCGTTGGGGTTAGAGGCAGCTAACCAGGCAGATTTGTTGAGCAGGATTCATGAGGCTCAGGAGAAGGATCTGAGTTTGGTCGATGCTTCTCAAGTTGCAGGTTCTGAGTATCAGGTCTCTGGGAACGGGACAATATTGTTGAGAGGTCGGGTATGTGTACCCAACGATGAGAGTCTCAGGCAGGAGATTCTGAGGGAGGCTCATTCGAGCATACTGTCGATTCATCCGGGAGCGACCAAGATGTACCGGGATCTGAAGAGGTACTACCATTGGGTCGGAATGAAGAGGGAGATAGCGAGTTGGGTTGCAGCGTGCAACGTGTGTCAGCTGGTGAAAGCTGAGCATCAGGTTCCGAGCAGTTTGTTGCAGAGCTTACCCATTCCAAAGTGGAAGTGGGATATGATTACCATGGATTTTGTGACAGGACTACCGGTTTCGCGAACGTATGATGCGATCTGGGTTATTGTGGACCGTCTGACTAAGTCCGCACATTTTCTTTCCATCAAGAAGACCGATGGAGCTGCGGTGTTGGCTAGGAAATATGTGCGAGAGATTGTGAGGCTGCATGGGGTGCCAGCTAGTATAGTGTCAGACCGAGATCCGAGATTTGCTTCAGAGTTCTGGGGAGCATTTCAGGCTGAGATGGGCACGAAGGTGCATATGAGTACAGCATATCATCCTCAGACAGATGGGCAGTCGGAGAGGACGATTCAGACGTTGGAGGATTTACTGAGGATGTGTGTGCTGGACTATGGTGGTCATTGGGCGGATCATCTGAACTTGGTAGAGTTTGCTTATAACAACAGCTACCAGGCGAGTATCGGTATGGCTCCTTACGAGGCGTTGTATGGGAGGCCGTGCAGGACACCATTATGCTGGACTCAAGTGGGGGAGAGGAGCATGTTTGGTGCGAATTTTGTTCAGGAGACGGCGGAGAAGCTCCGTATCTTGAAGCTGAACATGAGGGAAGCACAGGATCGGCAGAAGAGTTATGCCGATAAGAGGAGGAAAGAGTTGGAGTTTGAGGTGGGAGATATGGTGTATCTCAAGGAAGCTATGTTGAGGGGTCCTAACAGATCGATTTCTGAGAATAAGCTAATTCCGAGGTTTATGGGACCGTTCAGAGTGGTTGAACGGGTCGGACCGGTAGCTTATAGACTGGAGTTACCTCAGAGTATGAAGGCTTTTCACAAAGTCTTCCATGTGTCGATGCTGCGGAAGTGTCTGCATGAGTCTGAGGAGGTGTTGGCTAGGATTCCGGAGGATCTTCAGCCCAACATGACGTTGGCGGCGAGGCCTGTGAGGATTCTCGAGAGGAGAGTCAAGGTGCTGCGCCGGAAGAGGATACCGTTGGTGATAGTCGTGTGGGACTGTGACGGTATTGAGGAGGAGACTTGGGAGCCAGAGGCAAAGATGAAGACTAAGTTCTTGAAGTGGTTCGAAAAGCAAGCGGAGGCTTGAGGAGTCTTTCTTTTCTTTGGTTTTGTCTTTTTGTTGTGGTAGCATGTGGCTACATTTGTTGTATTTTCGTTTTGTTGTAACGACTTTACATTTTTTGATGATTAATAAGATGCGGTATTCTTATTATTCTTGTGTTTCATAAGATGTGGTTCCTTATGATGGGTTATAGGATGTGAGTTCCTATAGGATGACCAGTATGGTCATGTGTGTGGTTGCCTGGCGGCATGGGAGTTCTATGGGAGTTAGAACTTGCCCGTGGCTGGGACCTCTAGAAGCGGCGAGCCTTGGGTGGTCAGGTTGCGTCCGTTTGCTAGGGGGGCTGGCTGGGGAATGGAAGGTCTCATGCGGTATTGGGATCTGTCTATTCTCTAGAGGAGTCGGGAAGAAGGTTTTATGCGGTATTAGGACTTGTTTGTCCCGGGACTTCAGAGAGCACGGGTTACTCAGAGAGCACGGGTTACTCAGAGAGCACGGGTTGCTCAGGGAGCACGGGTTGCTCGGAGAGCACGGGTTGCTCAGAGAGGACACGGGTTGTCCCAAGGAACACGGGTTGTTCCAGGAACACGGGTTGTTCCACATGACCGCGTACAGGTCATGGATGATATTCCAGTACGGAATGTCATGTGAGCCGGGTGAAGGAATCCGGGTCAATAGGTACTTGTAGTTACGTTACAGAAGATGTCCGAGCATGCTCGAGGGAACAGAGATTCTCTCCGGGGGACCAGTACGGACCTCTTGTATATATCTCGGGGGACGGAGATCTCCCCAGGGGGCATTTGGTGTCACCTGCTCGTGGAGCGTTGGACGGACTGTGTGTTCTGAAGACGTGTCAGCGAGGAGCAGACCAGCCTGACGGGTGGCCGCCCGGAAGGTGATTGGATGTTATACACCCCGATCTGGGAGTGACGACTCCGGGAGTGCAGGGTGTATATATATATTGAGTATTGGGACAGTATGTTCTGTGATGTGGCTACATGTATGAGACTGGATGACCTTCAGGAATCAGCATGGATCTCAGGTTGTGCTGGTCGGGTTGGGCCAGGGGTTGGTTGTGTTTGGGTCTAGTCTAGGGTGGCTACTTGCGTTCGGAATCTCGGTTCGGACGACTCTAGAATTTATGTAGCGTCTTGGTCGTGCATGTTCTTGTTTTATAGTTGCACGATCAATTGGTCTTTAGAAGAAATATGGAGTCAAGCAAAAAGTAGCTACTGCCTATTACCCTCAAACAAGTGGACAAGTTGTGATATCTAATCGGAAAAAATCAAGGCAATCTTACAGAAGACCACGGGCAAAACAAGAAAGGATTGGTCGGAAAAGTTAGATGATGCTCTTTGGGCATATAGAACGGCTTTTAAAACACCATTGGGAACAACTCCTTTCCACATAGTGTATGGTAAAGCTTGCCATCTTCCAATGGAGCTTGAATACAAAGCTGCGTGGACAGTAAAAGAATTGGATTTCAACCTTAAGACAGCCGCCGAAAGACGATTGATCCAATTGAACGAGTTAAAAGAAATTCGCCACTTGGCATACGAGAATACCAAGATCTACAAGGAAAAGACCAAAGCTTACCATGACAAGAAGATTATACAAAAGACGCTCGAACCTAATGATAAGGTTCTTCTTTTCAATTCTCGGTTAAAACTTTTTCCAGATAAGCTTTGTTCTAGATGGTCTGGTCCTTTCAAAATCAAGGAAGTTAAGCCATATGGAGCCGTAATCGCTTGAACGAATTCACTATCAATGGGCAACATCTAAAGCCTTATCTTGTGGACACCAACCAAGGCAAGAACGTATCTATTCTGGGAGACAACCCACATTTTTATTTTTATTTATGCTTTAAATAGTTTTAAAAAAAAAAAATTTGGTTTTTCTAAGTTTATT
Source organism: Arabis hirsuta (assembly GCA_964056655.1). Classification (NCBI taxonomy): domain Eukaryota; kingdom Viridiplantae; phylum Streptophyta; class Magnoliopsida; order Brassicales; family Brassicaceae; genus Arabis; species Arabis hirsuta. The sequence goes on from OZ053303.1 coordinate 30,236,705, forward strand.
TTATGATAATATGTTTTGATTTTATTTTACAGGTTTAAAAAAAAAAAACTACCATCAGCCGGCACCGGACATCGGACCCGACCGATGCTTGAATAACGGACGGGAGTATCGAGCTGCGTCCTTGACCGATATCGCGTCCATCGCGTCCTACGAGACAAGTCAAACAGTACCGGTCGCGTGTATCGGTTGGAAAACCTGACCAGTATTCGCGTGCTTTTGCTTCGTCCCGCATCTCGCCTTTCCCACATCCTTCTCGCGACACGATGCCTCGTCTTTTGTCCATACACCGAACGCCATTACCAGGTCACGTACGTGACCGGTATATGAGTACCATATCCTACAACACGACCCATAGTCTCGTCTGTCCCGCGCCCCATTCGTGTCGTGACACGAGCATCCACAATCATGTATGTCCCATGAGCCTGACAACGGTTCCGCGTATTAGCCAACACGCCCGACCGGTATTGTGGCAATGATGCCGCAAATCTTCCCGCGGCCCGCTCCTCAACCGTTCACCTTGTGTCAGGACCATACCGCATCCACCAACTGAACTAGCTCTACCCGCTTATCACAATCATCCAACTCTTGACCCGCGGACCAAATGGCTCGCCAATGGACCCCACCACCAAACCATCCACCTAACCATGGTCCATAAAAAGGACATTTTCCTCTTTTATTTATTCAATCTTCAAGACTTTTTGTCTAAAACCGGTAACTTCGTTCTATACTCTTACTTTACTTTTTTCAATTTTATTTTTATTTCCAACATTACTCCCTTAATTTGATTTCCTTTACAACGGGGATGCTGTAAGTTAAGTCTGGGGGATTGTTGTTTACTAACACTTTTGTTCATGATTGATTTTTATATTTTTAAAAGAGTTTTTCAAAAATTAATTTCTAAAAACGTTTTATTGAGTCAAAATAAATTGGGAATTATGACACTTTTCTAGGAACTAATGCTTTGATTTCAAAGGCCAAGTAACCATTGTTACAAGGTTTGTTCATGGCTCGATTCAGAAAGCTCATGATTGAACTTCCGTCCAGAAGATTTCTACTTGCAATTTATTTGATGGATACAATTTTGACTCTATATGTTGGACTACTAATATGGTTTTGGTGATTTCTTATTAAGGATGTTAGATCAAGGAAACGAATCACACATTCATGACATCTTATCCCCTTTTACCATTCTTTATTGTCATGAATGGCCAGCTCATCTTTAGCTGTTACCGTACCTAAAACCCTTTACCTCTTTTCGGACCTCATGTCTTCCCTTTTCAGTTTCATACTTGCAGATATCTGCAAAAACATCGGAGAGAAAAGGATCGATGAAATTCCTTAATTACTAGAAATGCGACGATTTGGTAAAAAATGGTGGAGTAGAAAAAACAATTTCCAAAGAGCTTGGCTGTTTCCTTGGATGCATAATACATGGTAATATTTTGTGACTATACTTGACTCGTATCAAATAGATACCGTTTTCCCTCTTTGAAAGAATGCCATGATACAAAAGAAGAGACGAGTAGAAGAGATTGCAAGTGATTCCCGGAGAAAGATCTAAGTTTGGGGAAAAGACGCGCAGAAAGTGGTTGGAAAATTGTGGACATCAATAGGTCCATTCTCTCTTGCGATTTGCATAATATCTCACACCGGAGTGTATGGTAACCCTAAACACTTTTAGCCTCACCACGAAAATTAGCCGTCTATCAGAAATAATGTTTTTGATGAGGAATTGTTACTAACCGAATAGAGTAGAAAAAGTCAAATAGTGGAAGTTGAGATTTTTGCAGGGACAGAGATTTGGAGTATGGAAAATGTTGCGAAAATCATGGTGGAAGAAGATGAAAGCGCCTATGGGCTGATCTTGTTTTCACGTGGATTAAATGTTCCGATTTCAAGGCAATCATCCAAAGGATATGTGAGTTTTCATATTTTCAAACCTCCTTTCTATTCTTGAATTTTGCTTCATGACAAGAAAGGTTTAAGTTTTGGGGAGTTGATATTTTCCATATTTTACCTATTTTGACTATCTATTTTACTATGTTTTCTATGCATTTAGCTACGGTACTACGCCTTTAGAGATAGTTTTCCTCGTATTTGTAGTTTTAGAGTCTTAACAGGGAAATCAAGGAAAAAGGAGCAAAAAGAGCTAAAAAGGTGTAAACCAAGCTAAAACAACTTTCACAAGCCAAAGACACCATGAAGACCCAAGAATTCACAAGAAACCACATTCTACCAAATTGGACAAAACGTATACACCAGAAGTTCAGCAGTGAATGGAGGAGCAAATCAATTTGTAATTGGATAAAAATTGATGGTCAGATAGACCTTTGAGTTATCTTCAAAACGAATTTTGAATAATATCATTTGGAGCTCTGCGAAGGAATATACAACCGAATTACTAAGCATATGTCAAACTGTCTCAAAGCTGAAGCGAGTCCAATTTCGGGACATATACATGCCTGCACCATGGACCGATATTCCAGCCAATGTCAGCACACGAGAGAGGTCATTTAACTCCCAGTACCGGTCACGACTTTGGACCTATACCCGTGATCAATGTTGGAGCAGTTTTAACGTAAAACACCGTTTTGTCCTAAACTAAGCCCTAAGAAGACCCTAAGCCTATATATACTTCTTTTTAGCCTCTTGTTAGGTGTGTGCCGAAATATTTAGTGTATTTTTATCATAAGGAGCAGCCACCACGAGTTCTCTTGGTGTTCTTCATTAGATTTTGATTCTAGAGAAATCCGGTGGATGATCTCGCTTTGTACCTCGATATAGAGAAGAATCCTCTTACCTTTACACTTTAATTCAAGTTTATCTAGTATCAATTCATCATCTATCTTATGTTTTTCATGCACCATGTTGGAGTAGTTTTATTTTTTAGGTTGTAAGAAGACCAAAGATTTATGGATTGTTAACTTTTATCGAATGAATTAGGGATAATCTATTAAGTTCTTCATCTATATTTGCTCGTAATGCTGATTGCTTTTCGGATCAACTAGCATCTGACTTTAGATTGATATACTCTCCAAAAGCTTGTTATATTGTCTGAACTATTATTTGATGAGCTAGGCGTCTTAATAATTCGAAAGGTTAGTTAAGGAGTTTGGTGAACAATTGAATCTTGAACTTACTGCGTGTTTTCTTCTTGTAATAACCTGCGATAGTTTAGTCTATTAGGAAGTTAAAACATAGTAATCTGAGCCACGACAGTGGGAGGATTATACATCCGTGATTTGAGTTCTAGAACACATCTTTCTAAAAGGTCCCTAAAATTTGATATGTTACCCGCCTAACGTTTGTTTACCTTGAATTCTTTTCTCTTTACTTAGTTATTTTTGTGCCTTATTCTCTTTAAAAACCAAAACCATATTTATTTGTTTTAGTTTGATTTGATTCCTATAAGTTTGTAGTACAATTACAAGGTCCCTGTGGATTAGATCCCTAAATACTACCATGATTGATGTGCACTTGTAGTTATATTTACGGGTTAAGACTTTGACCCACATCAAGTTTTTGGCGCTGTTGCCGGGGACCTTTGATATTTTGTCTACAAGCTTTGGACTAAAATCTAGTCTAAAATATTTTTCATTTACTTTGCTAATTTAGTTTTAGTTTTTCTTTGTTTTTGATTGTTTCAAGGGGATTGTTCGAGCAAGTATGGCGAGTCTAGTTTATAACCAGCAGCCACGACAAACTCATCAACCATTAGGAGAAGCCTAATTCGGACACCAAGCTCTTGAGAGAATCTAAGACCAACCGTTTGGGTTAGAGCAAGGTTTTAACGAATTTCATCATGATTTTGAAACGGAATGGCTAGCGCCTAACCATGAGACCATGGGAGACACCCACTCATCATCAACACTTCTCATGGACCGAAACTCAATCCACCTCGGACAACAAGACGTGGACTTTGAGATTAAACCTCGCGTTATCTCCCTTGTGAAGGAAGCTCAATACTACGGTCTTCCACAAGAAAATCCGTTGGATAATATTGATTCCTTTGAGGATCTATGCGGAGCGATTAACACCAATGGAGCCCTTTTCGACCACCTTAGATGTCGTCTCTTCTCTTTCTTTGTAGCGGGGGATACGTTTCGATGGATGAAATCGCTTGCACCTCAATCGATAACATCATGGATAGATTACAAGCAAGCTTTCTAATATATCATGGTTTTTACCCATTTTTGAAAGATTACCTTGCTATTTTATTACATTCGCACACTTTACTTAGCATAATTTGAATTCATTAGTTGATTGTGTTATTTGATTCTTTGTGGATTCGACCCCTAAGTACTACTACGATCTCTTAATTTGAGAGAGTAGCTCAGGGTAAATTTGAGCATATCAAATTTTGGCGCCGCTACCGGGGAATCGATTTAACCAATCATTTTTGATACTACAATTTTGTCGAAGTTTTTTATTTTTAATTCTTTACTTACTTGTCCTTTTCTCTTTGTCTTGTGTGTTTCAGGTTTATGTCTAATCGCGTTATCCGAAACAATCAGTACAAAAAACTAGTTGATCTCAACCTTGAGATTGGAAAGTTAGAATGAGCCAACTGAGTAGCGAGAAAGGCAGCCAGCATGAATCTGTTAGTTCTCATTAGAGGTGAAGATGGGTTTCTTCAGGATACTGAGGGTCGCAGATGCAATGCTCAATGTCAGAGGATTGATGAGAATATGGTTGTGATTTTAGAGGAGCCAGCTGGGCGTGGGCGCACTCTGGGAGAGTATAACAGGCCTGACGAGTTCTATGCCAACAGGGCAGCAATTCATCTTTCTGCTTTCCCGATGAATGATTTTGAGGTGAAGCGTGCTTACTTCTCACTTGTTGCTCAGCACCCATTCCATGGTCTTTCCTCTAAGCACCTCATGGAGGTTTGAGGACTTAGCATCTAGCATTAAGGCTAATGGAGTTTCCAACGATTACCTCTACTGCAAGCTTTTCCCCTATTCTCTTAGTGGAGAAGCAACTTACTTGCTGAAACAGTTGGAGCCGGGATCATTGACTACTTGGGAGGACACCAAGAATGTTTCCTCAACAACTTCTTTGATGAGGCAAGATCCGAGGATCTAACGACTAAGATCTCTACTTTCAATCAGGGATCGAGTGAGGCTTTTAAGACTTCCTGGGTGAGGTTCAAAGCCTACCAGAGAGATTGTCCTCATCATGGGTTTAGTGATGTTCAGTTGTTGGGTATCTTCTTCAAAGGTATTGATTGGAGGTATCAGATGGCTCTATATTCTGCGAGCAATGGGAACTTCAACAACAGATATCCAGAGGATGCCTTGGTACTTATTGATAACTTGGCTTCTAGCAATAGTACCAACAACGCAAACTTCAAGAGGAAAAAGCTTGGTGGTAACATGGATGAAAGCCAAATTGCTGAGATTAAGGCTAAGCTGGATTTTGTACACAACCTTCTAGTGGGGAAGAATTATGTTCAATTTGCTGCAGAAGTAGAGACTTTCGAGCCTGCAGAAAAGGATGCTTGGAAATCATCCTGCAGAAGTACATCAATGGAGCTGGTATCAGGGTCAAATGTTTGGAAATCAGCAAGGGTATCATAAGAATGATTACAAGAAACCATTTCAGAGTAGTAACTACGCTAGGAACCATGGTTCTTCATCTTATCAGTCACCTCCTGTTCAATCTTTGGACAACGAGATGAAATCTATGTCGGAGTAGATTTTAGAGGGTCAACAGAAGATAACATTGAGTTTCAATGAGAAGCTAGATGCCATGTACACATATCTGAATGGTAAAATTGGGGCCCTCCATCTCCATGTAAAGAAGCTAGACACCCAAGTTGCTCAAACTAGGGAGAATGTTAGAAGGCAAGAGGGATTTCTCCCAGCCAAGACGGAAACAAACCCGAGACTACACGTCAATGCCATCATATTGGAGAGTGAAAAAGAGGTTGAAGGAGACAAGATTGATGTTACAAACTCTATGTCGATCGACACAAAGCCCGTGTATCGATCGACACAAAGCCCGTGTATCGATCGACACAGATCAAAAATCTCAACACGGGAAAATACGTAGTCGCTGTTGCGTCGACCAAGGTCGACACAGGGTCGACAAAGACGTGTCGATCGACACAGACCCTATGTGTCAATCGATGCAAGTACTAAACGAATCCAGACGCGTTGAAACTTTCAGTAACTTCAAGAGGAAAAAGCTTGGTGGTAACATGGATGAAAGCCAAATTGCTGAGGTTAAGGCTAAGCTGGATTTTGTACACAACCTTCTAGTGGGGAAGAAGTCTGTTCAATTTGTTGCAGAAGTATAGACTTTCGAGCCTGCAGAAAAAGATGTCAACTACATCAATGGAGCTGGTATCAGGGTCAGATGTTTGGAAATCTACAAGCCCAAAATTCCATACCTACGGGCTATTAGTGTCAAAACATCAGAGGTAAAAGGGGGACATACTCAACCGTCATTGAGAAATTTACCTAAGATACGGAATCCAGGGAATAAGACAGGAATCAATGGAGCCTGCAGAAGTACATCAATGGAGCTGGTATCAGGGTAAAATGTTTATAAATCAGCAAGGGTATCATAAGAATGATTACGAGAAACCATTTCAGAGCAGTAACTACGCTAGGAACCATGGTTCTTCATCTTACCAGTCACCTCCTGTTCAATCTTTGGACAACGAGATGAAATCTATGTCGGAGTAGATTTTAGAGGGTCAACAGAAGATAACATTGAGTTTCAATGGGAAGCTAGATGCCATGTACACATATCTGAATGGTAAAATTGGGGCCCTCAATCTCCATGTGAAGAAGCTAGACACCCAAGTTGCTCAAACTACGGAGAATGTTAGAACGCAAGAGGGATTTCTCCCAGCCAAGACGGAAACAAACCCGAGACTACACGTCAATGCCATCATATTGGAGAGTGAAAAAGAGGTTGAAGGAGACAAGATTGATGTTACAGACTCTATGTCGATCGACACAAAGCCCGTGTATCGATCGACACAAAGCCCGTGTATCGATCGACACAGATCAAAAATCTCAACACGGGAAAATATGTAGTCGCTGTTGCGTCGACCAAGGTCGACACAGGGTCGACAAAGACGTGTCGATCGACACAGACCCTATGTGTCAATCGATGCAAGTACTAAACAAGTCCAGACGCGTTGAAACTTTCAGTAACTTCAAGAGGAAAAAGCTTGGTGGTAACATGGATGAAAGCCAAATTGCTGAGGTTAAGGCTAAGCTGGATTTTGTACACAACCTTCTAGTGGGGAAGAAGTCTGTTCAATTTGCTGCAGAAGTAGAGACTTTCGAGCCTGCAGAAAAAGATGTCAACTACATCAATGGAGCTGGTATCAGGGTCAGATGTTTGGAAATCAGCAAGGGTATCATAAGAATGATTACGAGAAACCATTTCAGAGCAGTAACTACGCTAGGAACCATGGTTCTTCATCTTATCAGTCACCTCCTGTTCAATCTTTGGACAACGAGATGAAATCTATGTCGGAGTAGATTTTAGAGGGTCAACAGAAGATAACATTGAGTTTCAATGGGAAGCTAGATGCCATGTACACATATCTGAATGGTAAAATTGGGGCCCTCAATCTCCATGTGAAGAAGCTAGACACCCAAGTTGCTCAAACTACGGAGAATGTTAGAACGCAAGAGGGATTTCTCCCAGCCAAGACGGAAACAAACCCGAGACTACACGTCAATGCCATCATATTGGAGAGTGAAAAAGAGGTTGAAGGAGACAAGATTGATGTTACAGACTCTATGTCGATCGACACAAAGCCCGTGTATCGATCGACACAAAGCCCGTGTATCGATCGACACAGATCAAAAATCTCAACACGGGAAAATACGTAGTCGCTGTTGCGTCGACCAAGGTCGACACAGGGTCGACAAAGACGTGTCGATCGACACAGACCCTATGTGTCAATCGATGCAAGTACTAAACGAATCCAGACGCGTTGAAACTTTCAGTAACTTCAAGAGGAAAAAGCTTGGTGGTAACATGGATGAAAGCCAAATTGCTGAGGTTAAGGCTAAGCTGGATTTTGTACACAACCTTCTAGTGGGGAAGAAGTCTGTTCAATTTGTTGCAGAAGTAGAGACTTTCGAGCGTGCAGAAAAAGATGTCAACTACATCAATGGAGCTGGTATCAGGGTCAGATGTTTGGAAATCTACAAGCCCAAAATTCCATACCTACGGGCTATTAGTGTCAAAACATCAGAGGTAAAAGGGGGACATACTCAACCGTCATTGAGAAATTTACCTAAGATACGGAATCCAGGGAATAAGACAGGAATCAATGGAGCCTGCAGAAGTACATCAATGGAGCTGGTATCAGGGTCAAATGTTTAGAAATCAGCAAGGGTATCATAAGAATGATTACGAGAAACCATTTCAGAGCAGTAACTACGCTAGGAACCATGGTTCTTCATCTTACCAGTCACCTCCTGTTCAATCTTTGGACAACGAGATGAAATCTATGTCGGAGTAGATTTTAGAGGGTCAACAGAAGATAACATTGAGTTTCAATGGGACGCTAGATGCCATGTACACATATCTGAATGGTAAAATTGGGGCCCTCAATCTCCATGTGAAGAAGCTAGACACCCAAGTTGCTCAAACTACGGAGAATGTTAGAACGCAAGAGGGATTTCTCCCAGCCAAGACGGAAACAAACCCGAGACTACACGTCAATGCCATCATATTGGAGAGTGAAAAAGAGGTTGAAGGAGACAAGATTGATGTTACAGACTCTATGTCGATCGACACAAAGCCCGTGTATCGATCGACACAAAGCCCGTGTATCGATCGACACAGATCAAAAATCTCAACACGGGAAAATACGTAGTCGCTGTTGCGTCGACCAAGGTCGACACAGGGTCGACAAAGACGTGTCGATCGACACAGACCCTATGTGTCAATCGATGCAAGTACTAAACGAGTCCAGACGCGTTGAAACTTTCAGTAACTTCAAGAGGAAAAAGCTTGGTGGTAACATGGATGAAAGCCAAATTGCTGAGGTTAAGGCTAAGCTGGATTTTGTACACAACCTTCTAGTGGGGAAGAAGTCTGTTCAATTTGCTGCAGAAGTAGAGACTTTCGAGCCTGCAGAAAAAGATGTCAACTACATCAATGGAGCTGGTATCAGGGTCAGATGTTTGGAAATCAGCAAGGGTATCATAAGAATGATTACGAGAAACCATTTCAGAGCAGTAACTACGCTAGGAACCATGGTTCTTCATCTTATCAGTCACCTCCTGTTCAATCTTTGGACAACGAGATGAAATCTATGTCGGAGTAGATTTTAGAGGGTCAACAGAAGATAACATTGAGTTTCAATGGGAAGCTAGATGCCATGTACACATATCTGAATGGTAAAATTGGGGCCCTCAATCTCCATGTGAAGAAGCTAGACACCCAAGTTGCTCAAACTACGGAGAATGTTAGAAGGCAAGAGGGATTTCTCCCAGCCAAGACGGAAACAAACCCAAGACTACACGTCAATGCCATCATATTGGAGAGTGAAAAAGAGGTTGAAGGAGACAAGATTGATGTTACAGACTCTATGTCGATCGACACAAAGCCCGTGTATCGATCGACACAAAGCCCGTGTATCGATCGACACAGATCAAAAATCTCAACACGAGAAAATACGTAGTCGCTGTTGCGTCGACCAAGGTCGACACAGGGTCGACACAGACGTGTCGATCGACACAGACCCTATGTGTCAATCGATGCAAGTACTAAACGAGTCCAGACGCGTTGAAACTTTCAGCAACTGTAGAAGAAAAAATCTACAAGCCCAAAATTCCATACCTACGGGCTATTAGTGTCAAAACATCAGAGGGAAAAGGGGGACATACTCAACCGTCATTGAGAAATTTACCTAAGATACGGAATCCAGGGAATAAGACAGGAATTATGACACTTTTCTAGGATTGACGTTTTGATTTCGAAGACTATGTCACCATTAGTGCAGGGTTTAATCAGGACAATCGATTTGGAAACCTATTGATGGAGCTTCCGTCCAAGAAATTTTTACTTGAAACTTTTTGATGGATATGATTTTGACTCTTTATTTGGACTACTAATATAATTTTTGATCCCTTCTTATTAAGAATGTTAGATCAAGGAAACGAATCACACATTCATGATATCTTATCCTCTTTTACCACTAATTGTTGTCATGAATGGCCAGCTCACCTTTAGTTGGTACCTAACCTACAACCCTTTACCTTCTTTCAGACCTTATGCATTCTCTTTTAGTTTCATACTCGCAGATATATGCAAAAACGTCGGAGAAAAAAAAATCGACACAATTTTCCAATCATTAGAGATGCGACGATTTTGTAAAGAATAGAGGAGTACAAAGAACGAATTACAAAGAGTTTGGCTGTTCTTTGGATGCTTAAAACATGGTAACATTTTGTGCCTATATTTGACTTATATCAAAGAGATACCGTTTTCCCCCTTTCAAAAGAAAAAAACAATAAGAAAATAAATAAAAATAAATAAAAGAAAAAGAAAAAAAAGTAGAAAAAAGAAAGAAAATCTAAGAGAAAAGAAAACGGTTGTCTAAGAGTCTTATGGCCAAAGAATACGAAAGGAATGTCATGATATAAAAGAAGAGACGAGTAAAAGAGATTTCAAATGATTCCCGGAGAAAAATCTAAGTCTGGGGGAGAAAGACATGAAGAAGTGGTTGGAAAATTGTGAAAATTAATAGGTTCATAATCTCTTGGGATTTTGCATAATATCTCACACCCGGAGTCTGTGCTAACCCTAAACACTTTTAACTTCACCACTAAAATCAGCCTTTCCCAATACCTAGCCCATCTTTCTTAAATGATGTTCTTGATGAGAAGTTTTCATTAAGTCTAAGACAGTAGAAAGAGTCAATTGATTTGAAGTTGAGATTTTTGTATGGACATACATTTAGAGTATGAACATGTTGCGAATTCGTGATGGAAGAAGATGACAACGTCTATGAGCTAATCTTGTTTCATGTGGATTACAGGTTTATAATTTAATGCAATGATCCAAATGATATGTGAGTTCCTCCGAATTTCAAACCTCTTCTCAATTCTTGACGATTGTTTGCTTGAGAACAAACAAATGATAAGTCTGGGGGAGTTGATATACCCTATATTTTACCACTTTTACTATATATTTTACTATGGTTTTTATATATATTAATAAAGCTTTTGGACCAAAAGAGGTAGTTTTCTCGTATATATAGATTTTAAGGTCTTAATAGGTTTTATCATCAAAAGGATGTAAAATGGAGCAAAAGGAGTGTCATATATGATGCAGCTACTCATCCAAGTCAAAGGAACCAAGCCAAGTCATTTTATCTTGAAGATAATGGACATTCTCAAACTGGACAAAATGGAGACTTTAATGAAACTTGGTGTGAAGATTGCCCTTTGAGTAAGCTTTCCAATGGAGTTGGAATTACATCAATTGGAGCTGTACTTGGAAGACACACCCGAAACACTAAGGACATGTCAAACTGCCTTTGAAGTGAAGTGAGTGCAGAATGGAGTCAAACACTGGGCCGCCCATGGGCCAATGATCCAGACCTTTGCCAACCTTCTAGAAGTGCCATAGAAGCCTCCAATATCGATCACGCAAGCCGACCGATATTTTGACCAATATTGCCTTAGTTTCCACCAAAAAGACGTTTTTACCCAAAGAATACCCAGCCGACTTAAGCCTCCTTAAACCCCTATACAAACTTTCTTTTAGCCTCTCTAGGAACTCAAGCAGCCGGCCATAACAGTCTAAATCAATATCTAAACATGTATTTCGTTTTTCTCTTGTTTCTAATGCATATTTGATTCTAGAAGCCTTTAAGGATAGATTGACTTTGCCCTATTGCAAAGATATGAGGTCTAACTCCTTACGTTTAGATAGATCAACGATTTATACTATGTCTATGTGCTTTACTCTTGGTGCTACGTGTTGCAAAACATGTTAGAGTATTAGCTTTGATTTGATTTCTATGCACTTTCTTAATTCTATGTATTTACATACTTAATCGTTTAGAGTTTTATTCTAGAATTGATTCTTCATCTTTATTTATACTCAAAGCACGAATTGGCTTAACTACCCAAGGACTGATCTTAGGTTGATATACTCTCCAAAAGCTTATTATATCTCCGGACCTAGTATTCGATGAGCTAGGCATCTTAACAATTCGATAGGTTAGTTAAAGCATGTTTTCACCTTGAAATGACATGCGATAGTTGAGTCTATTAGGGTGTAAAAAGTAGAAGGTTAGTTATGTCACGATAGTGGGATGATCTTACCTTAGTAACATGAGTTCTAGAACAACTAGTTTTAAAATCCTAAATCGATTGATTGCGTTTTGGATATGTTTTGTGAATTGCTTGAATTCTAATCTTAATTGATATCTATCCCTTTACTTTTATTGCTTTGTTATTTTCTCCCATAAAACCCAAAAACCAAATAATATATTTACTTAGCTTAATTCACATCATATAGATTTGTAGCGCGATCATCACTTAGTCCTAAGTGGAACGATCCCTAAGTATTACAATTGTCTTAACTGTGCACTTGCTGTTTCCTAGGTTTATAAATTTAAAACCTAATTGCATAAACCCTACATAGAAGTTTTATGCACATCATCCACCAGAGTTAAATCATGTTTACAAGCCTAAAATACCATTCCCAAGTGTTTAAGAGCTTGTAAGTCAACTCACCGTATGGTTTCCTTTTGTTGATGCTTGTATGATCATCCCAGCTTTGAGGAAGTATATGAAAAGGTTTCTAACCAGCAATATAAGCTTAGAGGAAGGTGTGATATTGATCACTCAAGAGTGTAGTACAAGACTTCAAGACAAAGGATTTCAAAAATTAGAATATCCGGGTAGTTTTGTGCTTCCATGTGAGATTAAAGGTTCCATTTTTTAGTGCTTCTATGTGATTTGGGATCAAGCGTTAACTTAATGCCATACACAGTAGCTAAACGCCTTAGTATTACCAACTTCAAGCCTACAAAAATCTAGCTAGTGTTTGCGGATCGTTCGGTGAAACGCCCGATTGGCATTATAATCGACCAACAAGTAATTATTGGAGATTGTTGCATTCCGGCATATTTTGTCATATTGGAGTTAGATCAAGAGCCTTGAGATCCTAAACTCCTTGGACGTCCTTTCTTAGCAACCGTTGGAGCTATGATTGACGTTAAAGGAGAAAAGTTCAAGCTGAACCAAGGAGATCTTATACTAAATTTTGAAGTCGACGAAGCTCTACAAAGACCAACGATAAATGGAACTGCTTTTTGGGTGGATCAATTGAGTGAAGCATCAGGTGAAATGTTTGAATAACTCATTGTCAATGATCCTTTTGAGATATCTTTGACAAAAATAGAAGGAGAAGATGGATACTTAGACGGAGAGACTTGTGAGTATACCAAAATACTCGATTTAGCGAGTATATACAATAAGCTAGTAACTCACTTTGCATCAGATGAGGACATCAATGAAGCCGCACCACCTAAGATCTTTCCTAAATGACTACAAGATCCTTGGAGTTAGTTAAAAGCCCCTAAGGTTGAACTTAAGGAGCTCCCCGTTGGGCTAATATACGAATATCTTCGAGAAAATTAAACTTATCCTGTGATTGTTAATTCTAATTTGTGTGATGTCGAGTCAGACTTACTTCTTTGTGAGTTGAGAAAGTACAGGAAAGCTCTAGGATATTCTCTTGGTGACATCACGGGAATATGATCGGATTTATGTATGCATAGGATCATAATAGAAGATAAGTCTGCATCCTCCATAGAACATCAAAGGAGATTTAACCCAAATCTCAAGGATATTGTAAAAAAAGAGATTATAAAACTTCTAGAAGCATGGATTATTTATGCTATTTCGGATAGCACGTGGGTAAGTCCAGTTCATGTAGTCCCCAAAAAGGGAGGAGTACCGGTGGTGAAAAATGAAAACGATGAGCTAATCCTTACTAGGACGATTACTTGTCATCGAATGTGTATCGATTACCGGAAGCTTAATACAGCGACTCGAAAGGATCTCTTCCCTCTTCCATTTATAGACCAAATGCTTGAACGTCTTGCTAATCATCCTTACTATTCCTTTCTAGATGGATATTCAGGGTTTTTTCCAAATTATGATTCATGTTGATGACCAAGAGAAGACTGTGTAATGCCCCAACCACGTTCCAGAGATGCATGATGGCGATCTTCATAGACCTAATAGAAGATATAATGAAGGTATTTATAGATGATTTTTCTATTTATGGCTCTTCTTTCGAAGCTTGTTTGTCAAATCTTGGAAGGGTTTTACAACGATGCGAAGATAAACATCTGGTTTTGAATTGGGAGAAGTGTTATTTCATGGTGAGAGATTGGATTATCCTTGGGCATAGAATATCCGAGAAAGGAATCAAAGTTGATAAAGCCAAGATAGAAATGATGGTTAGTTTACAATCTCCATCAAACGTTAAGGGTGTACGGAGTTTTCTAGGACACGGCGGTTGCTATAGAAGATTCATCAAAGATTTCTCCAAGATTGCTCGACCTCTTACAAGACTACTGTGTAAAGACACTAACTTCTAATTTGGCGAAGATTATATCATTGCTTTCAACAAGATCAAGGAGGCACTTATAAGCGCTCCGGTTGTACAATCACTGGATTGGGGAATTCCATTTGAGATCATGTGTGAAGCAAGTGACTATGCAGTTGGAGCCGTGCTAGGTCAAGACAAGGACAAGAAGATGAATGTTATCTACTATGCCAGTATGACTCTTGACGAAGCACAATGCAACTATGCAATGATGGAAAAGAAAGGTGTAGACAATGGAGTGGCAGATCATCTTTCTCGAATTAGGGTCGATGAATCAGTACTAATGAATGATTGTTTAGCAGAAGAAAATATTTACACTATGAACGCTATACCTTGTAACAACATAAGAACTCCCTCTCGTCGAGTTAAGAAGAAGGTCATTTTCGGGGCACCTTGGTATCAACATATTGCCAATTACATGCCGGCGATATTGAACACCCTTAATTCTTTGGGTACAAGAAGAAGAATTTTCTTAAAGACGTTAGATTATATTTTTAGGACGAGCGATATATCTCCAAGAAGTACCAAGATGGTTTATTTCAAAAGTGTGTCACGGATCAGCCTATGCAGGACATTTTGCAACTTTTAAGACTATCTCAAAAGTCTTACAAGCTGGATTTTGGTGGCCTACAATGTTTGGAGATGACCAAGCTTTCATATCAAAGTGTGATGCTTGCCAAAGAATGGGTAATATACGCAGGAGGAATGGATGCCACAAAATTTCATTCTAGAAGTCAAAGTTTTTGATGTTTGGGGAATCGATTTCATGGGTCCTTTTCCCATGTCTTTTGGTGATAAATACATTTTTGTGGCAGTTGATTACGTGTCTAAATGGGTTGAGGCAATTGCAACACCACCCAACGATGCTAATGGCGTGATCAAGATGTTCAAGTCTATCATTTTTCCACGCTTTGGAGTACCGAGGGTAGTAATAAGCGATGGAGGAACTCACTTTATTAACAAAGCATTCGATAGTCTTTTGAAGAAATATGGAATCAAGCATATTACCCTCAAACAAGTGGACAAGTTGTGGTATCTAATAGAGAAATCAAGGCAATCTTATAGAAGACCATGGGGAAA
Organism: Arabis hirsuta; assembly: GCA_964056655.1. Classification (NCBI taxonomy): domain Eukaryota; kingdom Viridiplantae; phylum Streptophyta; class Magnoliopsida; order Brassicales; family Brassicaceae; genus Arabis; species Arabis hirsuta. Next base: position 30,252,401 of record OZ053303.1, read on the forward strand.
ACAAGAAAGGATTGGTCGGAAAAGTTAGATGATGCTCTTTGGGCATATAGAACGGCTTTTAAAACACCATTGGGAACAACTCCTTTCCACATAGTGTATGGTAAAGCTTACCATCTTCTGATGGTGCTTGAATACAAAGCTGCGTGGACAGTAAAAGAATTGAAAATACAAAGCTGCATGGACACTAAAAAAATTGAATTTCAACCTTAAGACAGCCGCCGAAAGACTATTGATCCAATTGAACAAGTTAGAAGAAATTTGCCACTGGGCATACGAGAGTACCAAGATCTACAAGGAAAAGACCAAGGCTTACCATGATAAGAAGATTATACCAAAGAAGCTCAAACCTAATGATAAGGTCCTTCTTTTCAATTCTCGGTTAAAACTTTTTCCAGGTAAGCTCGTTCTAGATGGTCCGGTCCTTTCACAATCAAGGAAGTTAAGCCATACGGAGCCGTAATCCTTTGGGATAATCGCAGAAACGAATTCACTATCAATGGACAATGACTAAAGCCTAATATTGTGGACAACAACAAAGGAAAGAACGTATTTATTGCCTTGGGTGAACAACCCGACATCTAAAATTAAAAAGGAGTCTTGCTAAAGACTTTAAACAAGCGTTTTGTGGGACGCAACCCACATTTTTATTTTTATTTATACTTTAAATAGTTTTTTAAAAAAATTATTCTTTTTTGGTTTTTCTAAGTTTATTTTATGCTTATATATCTTAATTTTATTTTACAGGATTTAAAAAAAAAATTACCGTAGGCGAGTACATCTTCGAGTACCAGACATCGGACCCGACCGATGCGGAATGGTTTTTTACCGGGGAAGAAATCGTCTGAATAATGGAAGGGAGTATCAAGCCACGTCCTTGACCGATATCGCGTCCATCGCGCCCCACGAGATAAGTCGAACAGTACCGGTCGTGTGTATCAGTTGGAAAACCCGACCAGTATTCGCGTGCTTTTGCCCCGTCCCGCATCTCGCCTGTCCCACGTCCTTCTCGTGACACGATGCTTTGTCCCGCGTCCATACACCATACATCATTACCAGGTCACGTACGTATTCGAGTACCATATCCCGCAACACGACCCGCAGTCTCGTCTGTCCCGCGCCCCACTTGTGTCGTGACACTAGCATCCACTGTCATGTACGTCCCATGAGCCCGATACTGGTCTAGCGTATCGGCCAACATGCCCGACTGGTATTGCGGCAATGATGCCGAAAATCTTCCCGCGGCCTGCTCCTCGACCGTTCACCTCGTGTCATGACCATACCATATCCACCAACCGAACTTATCCTCTTTTACCACTCTTTGTTGTCATGAATGGCCAACTCATCTTTAGCTGGTACCCTACCTAAAACCCTTTACCTCTTTTCAAACCTCATGCCTTCTCTTTTCTATTTCATACTTGCAGATATCTGCAAAAACGTCAGAGAGAAAAGGATCGACGCAATTTTCCAATTACTTGAAATGCGACAATTTTGTAAAGAATGGTGCAGTAGAAAGAACAATTTCCAAAGAGCTTGGCCGTTTCCTTGGGTGCTTAATACATGGTAATATTTTGCGTCTGTACTTGACTCGTATCAAATAGATACCATTTTCCCCCTTTGAAAGAAAAAAAATCGAAAAGAAAATAAAAGGAAGTGGAAGGAAAACGGTTGTTTAAGAGTTTTAAGGCCCAAAATAATATCCATGGAATGCCATGATACAAAAGAAGAGACGAGTAGAAGAGATTGCAAGTGATTCCCGGAGAAAGATCTAAGTCTAGGGGAAAATGACGCGAAGAAAGTGGTTGGGAAATTGTGGACATTAATAGGTCCATTTTCTCTTGCGATTTTGCATAATATCTCGCATCGAAGTCTTTGGTAACCCTAAACACTTTTAGCCTCCCCACTAAAAATCAGCCTTCCCTATTACCTAGCGCCGTGTACCTAGAATAATGTTTTTGATGAGGAATTGTTACTAACCGAATAGAGTAGAAAAAGTCAAATAGTGGAAGTTGAGATTTTTGCAAGGACAAAGATTTAGAGTATGGAAAAGGTTGCAAAAATCATGGTGGAAGAAGATGAAAACGTCCATGGGCTGATCTTGTTTTCACGTGGATTAAATGTTTCGATTTCAAGGTAATCATCCAAAGGATCTGTGAGTTTTCGTACTTTTAAACCTCTTTTCTATTCTTGAATTTTGCTTCAGGACAAGTAAGGTTTAAGTCTGGAGGAGTTGATATGTTCCATATTTTACCTATTTTATTATCTATTTTACTATGTTTTCTATGCATTTATCTACGGTATTACGCCTTTAGAGGTAGTTTTCTTCGTATTTGTAGTTTTAAAGTATTAAAATCAAGGAAAAAGAGCAAAAATAGCTAGAAAGAGGTGTAAACCAAGCAACAACAATTTTCACAAGCCAAAGACACCATCAAGACCCAAGAATTCATAAGAAACAACATTCTACCAAATTGGGTAGAACGTATACACCAGAAGTTCAGCAGTGAACGGAGAAGCATTTCAATTTTTAATTGGATAAAATTTGGTGGTCTGACAGACCTTTGAGTTATCTTCACAACGAAGTTTGAATCATATAATTTGGAGATCTTCGTAGGAATATACAACCAAATTACTAAGCACATGTCAAACTGCCTTAAAGCTGAAGCTAGTCCAATTTCGGGCCAAATACCGGCCTGCACCGTGGACCGATATTCCAGCCGATGTTAGCACACAAGAGAGGTCATTTAACTCCCAGTACCGGTCACGACTTTGGACCGATACCCGTGACCAACGTTGGAGTAGTTTTGACGTAAATCATCGTTTTGTCCTAAACTAAGCCCTAAGAAGACCCTAAGCCCATATATACTTGTTTTTAGCCTCTTGTTAGGTGTTTACCGATATATTTAGAGTAGTTTTATCATAAGGAGCAGCCACCACGATTTCTCTTGGTATTCTTCATTAGATTTGAATTCTAGAGCAATCCGGTGGATGATCTCGCTTTGTACCTCGATATAGAGAAGAATCCTCTTACCTTTACTATTTAATTCAAGTTTTATTTTTTAGGTTGCAGGAAGACCAAAGAGTTCATTAATTGTTAACTTCTATCGAATGAATTAGGGATAATCTACTAAGTTCTTCATCTTTATTTGCTCATAATGCTGATTGCTTTTCTGATCAACTAGCATCTGATTTTAGATTGATATACTCTCCAAAAGCTTGTTATATTGTTTGAACTAGTATTTGATGAGGTAGGCGTCTTAACAATTCGAAAGGTTAGTTAAAGAGTTTGGTGAATAATTGAATCTTGAACTTATTGCGTGTTTTTTTCTTGCAATAACCTGCAATAGTTGAGTCTATTAGGAAGTTAAAACATAGTAATCTAAGCCACGACAATGGGAGGATTATAAATCCGTGATTTGAGTTCTAGAACACGTCTCTCCAAAAGGTCCCTAAAATTCGATATGTTGTTTAATGATTCATGAATCTTTGCTATTAACCTACCCGCCTAACTTTCGTTTTCCTTGAATTCTATTCTCTTTACTTAGTTATTTTTGTATCTTATTCTCTTTAAAAACCAAAACCATATCTTTTGTTTTTGCTTGATTTGATTCCTATTAGTTTGTAGTACAATTACAAGGTCCCTGTGGATTCGATCTCTAAATACTACCGTGATTGTTGTGCACTTGTAGTTATATTTACGGGTTAAAACTTTGACCCACATCAAGTATTTGGCACCGTTGCCGGGGACCTTTCATATTTTGTCTACAAGCTTTGGACTAAAATCTAGTCTAAAATAGTTTTCTTTTACTTTGCTAATTTGTTTTTCTTTGTTTTTGATTGTTTCAAGGGGATTGTTCGAGCAAGTATTGTGAGTCTTGTTCATAACCAACAGCCACGACAACCTCATCAACCATTTGGAGAACCCAATTTGGATACCAAGCTCTCGAGAGAATCCAAGACCAACCGTTTCGGTTAGAGCAAGGTTTTGACGAATTTCATCATGATTTCGACATGGAACAGCTGGCGCCTAACCATGAGACCATGGGAGACACCCACTCATCATCAACACTTCTCATGGACCGAAACCCAATCCACCTCGCACAACAAGATGTGGACATTGAGATTAAACCACGCGTTATCTCCCTTGTGAAGCAAGCTCAATACTATGGTCTTCCACAAGAAAATTTGTTGGATAATATTGATTCCTTTGAGGATCTATGCGGAGCGATTAACACCAATGGAGCCCCTTTCGACCGCCTTAGATGTCGTCTCTTCTTTTTCTTTGTAGAGGGGGATGCGTTTCGATGGATGAAATGACTTGCACCTCAATCGATAACATCATGGAGAGATTACAAGCAAGCTTTCCTTGACAAGTTCTTCACCAAGAAGAAGTTAAGTGCATTAAAGAACAAGATTTCGGGTTTCCGACAAGGTCCTATTGAACTTTATCTTGAATGTTTGGAATGCTACAAGGAGTATGTAAGAGATTGCCCACAACATGGTTTTGCGGAAGCTAAATTTTGGAATATTTTCTATCAAGGAGTTAATAGAGAACACAAGCGATTTCTTGACATTTGCAGTAGAGGGAACTTCATTCAACAATCCGCGAGTAAAGTGAAGATTTTAATAGACAACTTAGCCGCAAGTGATAGCATGATTCAACCAAGCTTTGATGAAACCGTTAAAGCAATCAACATCGATCCTACAAAACTTAAGGAGATCATGGTGATGGTTTCTCAAATTCTCAAGAATACGTGGCAATTTAAGACACATGAAGTAGTGAAAGCCCCTCATGAAGACCTTAATCAAGATTGCATTGGAGATTTTTTGGCATGTGACCTAAAGGAAGTAAGCTACATAGGCGCACGATTCCAAAATCTTGGAACTTGGTATCACGACCCTCATTACGGTATGCTCATCAAAATGTGCCTCAAGAGACCTATACCCAACCTAAATAACAGTTTGCTAGTGGATTTCAACGCACGCATGAGACTAGTTTTCAAGGCGTTGAACCAAAAGAAATTTCGGAAGAAGATTTCGAACCTTTGATTAATGGATTTCACTATGAGCTCGAAGAATTCAGAAGAGAGATTCATACCTGATTTTAATTATTTATCATTAAGGAGTTAGATCGGGGAAACGAATCACACATTAATGACATCTTATCCTCTTTACCACTCTTTGTTTCATGAATGGCCAGCTCATCTTTAGTTGGTACTCTACCTAAAACCCTTTACCTCTTTTGAGACCTCATCCTTTCTCTTTTCAGTTTCATACTTTAAGATATGTGCAAAAACGTCGGAGAGAAAATGATCGACGCAATTTTCCAATTACTAGAGATGCGACGATCTAGTAAAGAATAGTTGACTAGAAAGAACAATTTCCAAAGAGTTTGGCCATTTCCTTGGATGCTTAATACATTTTAATATTTTATGCCTATACTTGACTCGTATCAAATAGATACCGTTTTCATCTTAAAAAAAAAAGAAGTGAAAGGAAAACGGTTGTATAAGAGTTTTAAGGCCCAAAATAATATCCAAGGAATGCCATGATACAAAAGGAGAGACGAGTAGAAGAGATTGCAAGTGATCCCCGAAGAAAGATCTAAGTTTGGGGAAAAGATGCGCCGAAAGTGGTTGGGAAATTATGGATATCAACAGGTCCATTCTCTCTTGCGATTTTGTATAATATCTCGCACCCGGAGTTGATAGTAACCCTAAACACTTTTAACCTCACCATATATATTAGCCTTTTTCAAAATCCTAGCGCCGTCTACCCCGAATGATTCCCTTGATGAGAAATTCACCTATACCTTAACGAATGTAAAGAGTCAAATGAAGTGCAGTTTAGATTTTTGCAGGATTGTAATTAAAACATGGAGTAGGCTGTGAAGGATGGCGTATGCTGAACATACCCTTTGATTGATCATGTAACATACGGTATTAGTATCAGCGTTATTTTCAAATGGTTTTTCTAAGTTCAAATTATTTTCAAACCTCTTTTCTATACTTGGATTTTGCTTGAGGACAAGAAAGGTTTAAGTCTAGGGGAGTTAATATGTCCTATATTTTACCATTTTACTATATTTTCTATGCATTTATCTACGGTTTTATACCTTTAAATTTATTTTTCTCGTATTTGTAGTTTTAGAATCTTAACAGGGAAATCAAGGAAAAATGAGCAAATAGAGCCAAAGTAGGTGTAAACCAAGCCACATAAACTTTCATAAGCCAAAAATACCATCAAGAACCAAGACGTCACAAGAAACAACATTCTACCAAATTGGACAGAACGTAAACGCCAGAAGTTCAGCAGTGAACGGAGGATCAAATCGATTTGTAATTAGACAAAACTTGGTGGGCAGATAGATATTTGAGTCAGATTTACAATAAAATTTGAATCATCTCAATTGGAGCTATGAGAAGGACGATACACTGGATTTACCAAAGATACGTCAAGTTGCCTCAGAAACGAAGCAAGTGGAGAATCAACCAAAACACCGGACCGCCTCATGGACCGATATTCCAGGACGATGCTAGCAAAAATCAAGTTAATTTGGACCAAATACTGGTCGTGTCTTTGGGCCGACACTCCCAACCAACCTTGGGAGAGTTTTGATGTAAAAAGACCGATTTATCCTAAAGAAGACCCTAGAAGACCCTAAGCCTATATATACTTGTTTTAAGCCTTTTGTTAGGGATATGCCAAAACAATAGAGTATTTTATCATATAAGAGCAGCTACCACGAGTTCTCTTGGTGTTCTTCGTTAGATTTGGATTTTAGAGCAATCTGGTGGATGATCTCGCTTTGTACCTCGATATAGAGAAGAATCCTCTTACTCTTACTCTTTAATTCAAGTTTATTTATCATGAATTCATCATCTATCTCTGGTTTTTCGTGCATTATGTCCGAAAGGAGATGTTGATGAGTACACCAGTGTTAGCATTACCCAAGCCGGGTGAGCCTTACATGGTGCATACAGATGCTTTGGAAGTTAGTCTAGGTTGTGTACTGATGCAGCAGGGAAAGGTTATTGCGTATGCTTCAAGGGAGTTGAGGAAGCACGAGTGCAACTACCCTACCCGTAACTTGGCTGTGGTGATTTTCGCTTTAAAGATTTAGAGATCTTATCTTTTTGGCAGAAAGGTGCAGGTGTTCACCAACCATAAGAGTCTGAAGTACTTCTTTGCTCAGGCAGAGCTGAACCAGAGACAGAGGTGGTGGATGAAGTTGGTAGCAGATTATGATCTGGAGATTTGGTACCATCAGGGTAAGGCTAACCTGGTTGCAGATGCGTTGAGTACGAAGAGGGTTGCTTCGGCTTAGGAGCAGGAAATGGAGACATTAGCGAGTGAGATTGGTAGTTTGAGGTTGTGCGTTATCTAATAGGAGCTATTGGGGTTAGAGGCAGCTAACCAAGCAGATTTGCTGAGCAGGATTCGAGTAGCTCAGGAGAGGGATCATGGTTTGATTTATGCTTCTAAGGTGGCAAGTTCAGAGTATTTGGTCTCCGAATGGGACAATATTTGTGAACGGGCATGTTTTAATACCTAAGGATGAGGATATGAGGCAGGAGGTTCAGAGAGAGGCTCATACAAGCGTGTTGTCGATTCATCCAAGAGGGACCAAGATGTATCGTGATCTGAAGCAGTATTATCGCTGGGTCGGGATAAAGAGGGATGTCACTAACTTGGTTGCAGCGTGTATCATGTTCGAGTTAGTGAAGGCTGAGCATCAGGTTCCGAGCGGGTCGTTGCAAAGTTTGCCCATTCCTAAGTGGAAGTGGGACATGATCACTAAGGACTTTGTGATTGGGTTGTCGGTTTCACAGACGTACGATGCTATTTGGGTGATTGTGGATCATCTGACCAAGTTATCATATTTTCTTGCTATCAAAAAGACCGACGGAACGGCGGTGTTGGCTAAGAAATATGTGCGGGAGATAGTGAGGCTGCACGGGGTGCCAACGATTATTATTTGAGACAGGGATCCCAGGTTTACCTTGGAGTTCTGGAGGGCATTACAGGCTGAGTTGGGCACTAAGGTGCATATGAGCACATCTTATTATCCTCAGATGGAGGGACAATCTGTGAGGACGATTCATACATTGGAGGACTTACTCAGGATGTGTGTGCTGGATTATGGTGGTCATTGGACGGATCACCTGAACCTGGTAGATTTTGCGTACAACAATAGCTACCAGGCGAGTATTGGGATGGCTCCATATATGGCTCTGTATGGGAGGCCATGTCGTACACCATTATGTTGGACTTAAGTGGGGGAGAGGAACATGTTTGGTGCGGATGTTGTTTAGCAGACGACGGAGAAGATCCGTGTCGTGAGGCTGAACATAAGAGAGGCTCAGGATCGGCAGAAGAGTTATGCCGATAAGAGGAGGAAACAACTAGAGTTTAAGTTGGGAGATTTGTTGTATCTCAAGGCAGCGATGTTGAGGGGTCCTAACAGATCCATTTTAGAGAATAAGCTAAGTCTTAGGTTTATGGGTCCGTTCAAGGTTTTGGAACGGGTTGGACCAGTAGCTTATCAGTTGGAGTTACCTCAGAGTATGAAGGCTTTTGATATATCATGGTTTTTACCCGTTTTTAACCATGATATAAGTCTTTTTGGTGTTTTCCTATTGTTATATAGTCTTTGTAGGTTAATGATCGATGGAGCTTAGTGGGATCTTTTGGGAGTATTTGGAGCATCAAGGAAAGAAGAGCCTAAGTAATCAAGTTGGTGTCGATATTTCTGAGTTGTGTCGATCGACACACATGTCTGGCACGAGAAGATTACAAGTTTTGAGGAAATTCCGGGTTTGTCCAAAAAGCCCAGAAGTTTACGGAAAAGTCCAGTCTGAATTTTAGACATTATATATAGTTTTTCTTTAGGTTTTCATGTTTTGATCTAGTTTATAATTGAGCCATGTTGATTGGAGAAATTTGGAGAGCTTTTAGGAGAGATTTTGAGATTTCAGACTTTCAGATTTCGAACCTTTGTATCTGTAACACACGTGAACCAAAAAGTGGATTTTGGTTGGGTGTGTCGATCGACACTTTTGGGTATGTGGATCGACACGAGTGTTTTAGACTTATAAGAAGTCGGGTTCTAGTTGTTGTGTAGATCAACAAGAGTTGGAAATGGACCGACAGGTTCGGTTTAATTACCTGGTTTGGTAGGCAGGTTTAGGGAAACCCTTGGATTGTATTTAAGCAGAACAGGTGAGTTCTGGTCGTTCTGGCCACGTTTTTTGGAGGAGATATCAGAGATTTGGTTGAGAAAATCTGAGTTTTGGGTGTTCCTGAGTGTTTGGGGAGATTTTTGGTTGTTCTTGAGCGTGGGAGGCTTGAATTTGCCTGTGTACGGATTCAGGAGCATGTGGGGCTCGTGTTCAGCTCGATTGTTTTGGATTTTTGGATTGGTGGCTGTCTTCACCATGTTCTTTGCGTTCTTCGTGAAACCTCATCTTTTTTCTTCCTGAATCGAGGTGGGTGCGTGATCGTAGGTTCGTATAGGCATAAGGATTAGATGGAATGTGATTGTTTATGTTGTTTGGATTGGATTCTGTGTTTTTGGTGCTTGGATTCGTGCAGGGATTCGACATATCGCTCTGGAATTTGAGCCATGAGAGGATAGGCTCATTTTCCGGGTTCTACGATATCGTGTCGATCGACACCAAGGTTGTGTGTCGATCGACACGGGGGCAGTTTATCGATCGACACCTAGTGGTTGTGTCGATCGACACGGGACTGTCTGTTGATCGACACATGTGGTTGCGTCGATTGATACATGGCTGCTGTCCTGGTTTGTGTTGGTTGTTTCGTGTATGCTTGATTGTATGCTCATCCTGGTATTTTATCTCTTGTTTATGTCTGTATGTAAATAACCTGTAGACGGAACGACCGCGTCGCTGAGTATTTGTGATAATACTCACGCAACTCTTTTTGCCATGTGTTGCAGATAAAGGGAAAATATGATCGTGGAATGTTGAAATGTTGACTTGTTATGGTTTGAACTGGATTAGTAATTTAATAAAGTATGGGATTTATTGAATTAGAATTTGTTGTTGATTGATTGTTATTGTTTTCCACGTTATTTATCTTGTTGACCCATTGAGAATTATTATCTGTGATGATAACAATCTGAAGGGAATTTTTTTAAAAATTCAGGGTTGGGTTGTTTCGTTTTAGTACCGGAGCCCTTATGGTTCTAGGGCGGGTGATTGATTGACTGATTATGTGAATAGTTGATTGATTGATGTGTGGGTATGGAGTCCTAGATCATTTCTTTCGAGCCTTCAATGAGATTTCATGGTATGTGATATTTGACTTTATGTTGTTTTTCTAGTACTTTGTTTTCTGCTGGTGAGTGTAGAGTGATGGCTAGAAGTGCTAGAGGCAAAGGTCGTGGGGCCCGTGGAGGCCGAGGTGGTCATGGTGGGCGCGGGCTAGGACTGCAGAGTGAGTCTGATACCGCGAGTGTGGCACAAGAGACCACGCAGGAGCAGGTGACGGACTAGCAGGCGTTTCAGGAGGGGTCTGTGGGTGAGACTGCTACAAGTGCCAGTGTAAGGGCTGGTGGGGCTAGTGTGGGTCCCGAGGTAGCTGGTGATACAGGGGGCCCAGGTGGGGGTGTTCTTGTAGGTGTGGCCCAAGACCGAGATGATCGCTTGGCGGGTTTGCTGCAGTTGATTCTGGAGCGGTTACCTGATGGGGTACCGGCTCCGAGTTAGTATCCGGGTGTTCAACCAGGTGGAGCTGGTGTGCAGCCAGTAATGGCTGGGGTTCAGTCAGGTGTAGCTCGTGTGAAGCCGGGTGTGGCGGTTGTAGAGGAGCTTCCATCTTACCTGAGGATGATGAAGTAGATGCAGAGGATTGGCACCGGTTTTTTCTCAGGTAGTGCCAAGCCTGAGGAGGCTGATGAGTGGCGGCGGAGGTTGGAGAAGAACTTTTGCTCTATCATGTGTTTAAAGAGATACCAAGTCGATTTGGCGGTTCACTATCTGGATGGTGTCGCGCATCTCTGGTGGAGAGGTGTAAAAGCCGGGCGAGCGTAGGCCGAGATGGTTTGGGAGGGTTTCTTGGCTGAATTCAATGCCAAGTATTTCCCGCAGGAGGCGGTGGATAGGATGGAATCGAGGTTTCTGAACCTGGCTCAAGGAGATCAGACTGTGAGAGAGTTTGATTTGGAGTTCAATTGACTCCTCGTACATGCTGGTAGAGGAATGGAAAGCGAGCTGGCCCAGGTGAGGAGGTTCCTCGGGGGACTTCGAGCTGAGTTGAGGACTCGCTACAGGGCGAGCAGGTTCGCCATAAGGGCAGAGTTGGTGGAGGTTGCTGTTGCGATTGAGGAGGATCTCGGGGAGCAGGTTATGGTGGTTAGTTTACTGGTGCAGCAATAGCAACCAAGGAGATCTCAGCAGCAGTCGGGTTCGAGCAGGGGCGGTAAGCCTGCGTAGGGTCAGAAGTGGAAGTGGGAGAGCACTTCCGGGGCTAGGCAGGGTGGACAGAGTGGTTTAGGATGCTACAGGTGTGGTAGCATGGGCCACAAGGTGGCGGACTGTTTGAAACGGAGAGAGGATCGGGCGGCTCAGGTGTGCTATCAATGCAGAGAGTCGGGGTATATTAAGCCCAAGTGTCCGAAGTTGCAGCAGATGGCAATAGCGGCAGTTCAGCCATTGGCGGTGCAGCCCTTGGCTTAGATTGCAGCGGTGCCATGGATTTTCACTTCGGCAGAGGTGGGCGGTTCTAGTGCCAGACCGATCACAGGTATTATTTCAGACTTGACTTTTTTATTTAATTCTGGTGGTGTTTGAATTTAGTCTCTTGGAATTGTGTGTCTGCGCTAGAGTGTCGGGTCTTAAAGCACATGGGATTTGTGCATGGACCTTAGTTGTGGGCAGATATGAGTCCCATGTGTTATTTGATTTGGGAGCTACGAATAGCTACATTACTCCAGAGTGTGTGGAGGGCAGCGGGATCCGGAGTGATTCCGGAGAGCAACTGGGAGTGGTGAGGGTTGCTGGTGGCAGGATGTTGGCTACTTTTGGGCGGGCTCGTGGTGTGGATGTTCTGGTGGCGGGAGAGTTGATGCCAGCAGATCTGGTCATTAGTCCGATTTAGTTGTATGATGTTATCCTGGGTATGGATTGGTTGGATCGGTACATGGTTTATTTGGATTGTCATCGAGGATGTATTGTGTTCGAGCGGGAGTCGGGAAGGTTGGTGTATCAGGGTGTGAGACTGATTTCCGGGAGTCTTATGATTTCAGCGATACAGGCCGAGCAGTTGATTGAGAAGGGCTGTGAGGCATATCTAGCGAAGATAGTGATGCCAGAGACTGCTGGAGGGGTTGCAGTTAGAGATATTCGGGTTGTTCGAGATTTCCAGGACGTGTTCCAGTCGTTATTGGGATTGCCACCGTCGTGGTCGGATCCATTTACAATTGAGTTGGAACCCGGGACGACTCCTGTATCCAAGGCGCTTTACCGTATGGCTCCTACAGAGATGGCAAAGCTGAAGAAGCAGCTGGATGATCTGTTGGGTAAGGGTTTCATCCGGCCTAATGTTTCACCGTGGGGAGCGCCGGTGTTGTTCGTGAAGAAGAAGGACGCGAGTTTTCGGTTGTGCATTAATTACCAGAGACTTAACCGAGTCACTATGAAGAACATGTATCCACTACCGCGCATTGATGAGTTATTGGATCAGTTGCGAGGGGCTACATGGTTCTCCAATGACTTGGCTTTGGGATACCATCAGATTTTGATTGATGAGGCGGACATTAGGAAGACGGCCTTTTGGACGAGGTACATGCATTATGAGTTTGTGGTGATGCCGTTTGGGTTTACGAATGCACTAGCAGCGTTCATGCGGTTGACGAACGGGGTATTCCAGGAGTATTTGGATGTGTTCGTGATTATCTTCATAGATGATATCCTGGTGTATTCGAGGAGTCCGGAGGAGCACGAGGTGCATTTGCGGTTGGTTCTGGAGAAGCTGCGGGAACAGAACCTGTACGCGAAGTTGAGTAAGTGCAGTTTCTGGCAGCAAGAGACGAGTTTCCTTGGCCATGTGGTGTCTGCAGAAGGAGTTTATGTTGATCTGGCTAAGAATTAGGCTATCAGAGGTTGGCCTAGACTGAGGAATGCCACTGAGATCAGAAGTTTTCTTGGGTTGGTGGGTTATTACCAAAGGTTTCTCAAGGGGTTTGCGAGTATGGCACAGTCTGACTGGGAAAGATGTTCCCTTTGTGTAGTGTTCAGCTTGCGAGGGGAGTTTCGAGAAGCTGAAGAAGATGCTGATGAGTACACCTGTTCTGGCGTTACCCGAGCCGGGTGAGCGTTATGTGGTGTATATAGACGCTTCAGGAGTTGGTCTGGGATGTGTACTGATGCAGCAGGGGAAGGTTATTGTGTATGCTTCGAGGTAGTTGAGGAAGGATGAGTGCAATTACCCTACCAATGACTTGGAGTTGGCTGCGGTGATTTTTGCACTTAAGATTTGGAGGTCTTATATGTATGGCGGGAAAGTGCAGGTATTAACAGACCACAAGAGTCTGAAGTATTTCTTCACTTAGCCAGAGCTGAACTAGAGACAGAGGTGCTGACTGGAGTTAGTTGCGGACTATGACCTGGAGATTGGGTACCATCCGGGTAAGGCTAATCTGGTTGCAGATGCGTTAAATCGAAAGAGGGTAGCTTCAGATCAGGAGCGAGATATGGAGGCTCTGGTGAGCGAGATCAGTACGTCGAGGTTATGCGTGATTTCACAGGAGCCGTTGGGGTTAGAGGCAGCTAACCAGGCAGATTTATTAAGCAGGATTCGAGTTGCTCAGGAGAAGGATCAGGGTTTGATTGATGCTTTTAAGGTAGCCGGTTCAGAGTATGTGGTCTCAGCGAGTGGGATGATACTGGTGAACGGGCGGGTTTGTGTACCCAAGGATGAGGATCTGAGGCAGGAGATTCTAAGGGAGGCTAATTCGAGCATGTTGTCGATTCATCCGAGAGCGACCAAGATGTATCGCGACCTGAAGCGATATTATCACTGAGTCGGGATGAAGAGAGATGTAGCTAACTGGGTTGCAGCATGCAACATATGTCAGTTGGTGAAGGCTGAGCATCAAGTTCCGAGTGGTATATTGCAGAGTTTGCCTATTTTGGAGTGGAAGTAGGATATGATTACCATGGACTTCGTGACAGGGTTGCCAGTGTCTCGGACGCATGATGCGATTTGGGTGATTGTGGATCGTTTGACCAAGTCAGCACATTTTTCTCGCCATCAGGAAGACCGACGGAGCGGCGGTGTTGGCTAGGAAGTATGTGTGTGAGATAGTGAGGTTGTACGGGATGCCAGCGAGTATTGTGTCAGATAGGGATCCGAAGTTTACTTTAGAGTTCTCGAGGTCATTTCAGGCTGAGATGGGCACTAAGGTGCATATGAGCACAGCGTATCATCCTCAGACGGATAAGCAGTCTAAGAGGACGATTCAGACATTGGAGGACGTGTTGGGGATGTGTGTGCTGGATTATGGTGGTCATTGGGCGGATCATCTGAACTTGGTAGAGTTTGCATATAACAACAGCTATCAGGTGAGTATTGGGATGGCTCCATATGAGGCTTTGTATGGGAGGCCATGCCGTACACCATTATGTTGGACTTAAGTGGGGGAGAGGAGCATGTTTGGTGCGGATGTTGTTTAGGAGACGACGAAGAAGATCCGTGTCGTGAGGCTGAACATAAGAGAGTCTAAGGATCGACAGAAGAGTTATGCCGATAAGAGGAGGAAACCGGTTGGTCCGATTCTAACCCGTGTCAATCAACACACACCACCTATGTCGATCGACACACCCAACCAAAATCCACTTTTTGGTTCATGGGCGTTACAATTCTCCCCCACTAACACAGATTCGACCTCGAATCACGCGACTCCGTCTCACTAAGGTTAGCAATTCCACTTAAACCCGACCAGATTCACCCGAGAACATCAACGATGGAACGCCCCTGGTCTGGATTAGTACAACCCGATTAATCGCCCAACAATCAAACAAGAACATGCACGACCAACCGTTGTCAAAGAATTGGACCAAATTATCGCACAGAAATCAAACAAGAACATGTACGATCAACGGTGCTACATATGTGACCAGGGTTGTCCGAACCATGGTTCTAAACGTTAGCAAAAACCCTAGACTCGACATATTCATCTACTCTCCTGACTCTCTGTCAACACCACTCGAGATCATACCTGATCCCCGAGCTGTACTAGGCTCATACTAGCTACATTGCACCATCTCACCATGGCTGCAATCATAACCCAACCCGGTCAGCACCACCTGAGATCCACTCCCGATCCCCGAAGTTCATACAGTCTCATGCTTAAAACCACATTACAGACTCTATTGCTCAACCATAGGATCGTCACCATTTGAGCTCTTGATGTATATCATACCACCCCACCTTCAGGACCGTCGTTCATCCAGCTCTCGGTATGCTCCAGCCCCGTCCACTCTCAGAACACACAGTCCATCAGGCTATCGGCTGCAAAGGAATCACACATCCCCTGGAGAGAACCTCACTGTCCCCTCAAGTATACCCAGGAGACCCACTATCCCCTGGGGCAATAACTCTGTAACATGCATCTTAGGCACCTGTCACCGAAATCACCTCTCATGGTCATTCGAAACAACTCCATCACCAGGGTATTTCCACGGAGTCCCTGGAAAAGACAGTCCAAACTCACATAAGACTTCTATTCCAGACTCCTCCTAGGAAATAGGCAGGCTCTAACTCACATAAAACCCCTATTTCCCAGCACCATCCAGGGAATAAGCAAGGTCTAATGCACATAGAAGCTCCATCCCCAAACAATCCTCCTAGAACATGGACAACCCTAACTCACATAGAACTTCCATTTCTAGCCTCCCTAGCCGATAGACAAATTCCAACTCCCATGGAACTCCATCGCTAGACCTCCACATGACCTACCAGTCACCATAATCTATGACATCACCAATCATACCAACACATGACCCACCAGTCAACTCATAAGAATTCACATCTTATAACACATTTAATAAAAAAAACTAATCTTATTAAATCTCAAAAATGTATAATCGTTACCACAACATCAAAATGAAAATACATACATCCCATAGCCACATGCTATAGCAGGCTCTAAAAACCAAAAAGACCCTCAAGACATTGCTTGCATCTCGAACCACTTCGTCTTCATCATCGCTTCTGGTTCCCAAGTCTCCTCCTCAACACCGTCACAGTCCCACACGACTCTCACCAACGGTATACTTTTCTGACATAGCACCTTGACTCTGTTCTTGAGAATCCTCACAGGTCTCACCACCAACGTCATTTTGGGCTGAAGATCCTCTAGAATCCTAGCCAACACCTCCTCAGACTCATGCAGACACTTCTGCAGAATCAAAACATAGAAGACTTTGTGAAAAGCCATCATACTCTGAGGTAACTCCAAACGATAAGCTACCAGTCCGATTCGCTCCACAACCTTGAACGGATCCATAAACCTCGGATTTAGCTTATTCTCCGAAATGGATCTGTTAGAACCCCTCAACATAGCTGCATAGAGATACACCAAATCTCCCAGCTCAAACTCCATTTCTTTCCGTCTCCTATCAGCGTAACTATTCTGCCGATCCTGAGCCTCTTTCATGTTCACTCTCAAGACATGGATCTTCTCCGTCGTTTCCTGAACGAAGTCTGCACCAAACATGCTCCTCTCCCCCACCTTAGTCAGGCATAATGGTGTCCTACACGACCTCCCATATGGAGTCATCCCAATACTCGCCTGATAGCTGTTGTTATACGCAAACTCTACCAGGTTCAGATGATCCGCCCAATGACACATCCTCAACAGGTCCTCCAAGGCCTGAATCGTCCTCTGAGACTGCCCATATGTTTGAGGATGATACGCTGTGCTCATATGCACCTTAGTGCCCATCTCAGCCTGAAATGCCCTCCAGAACTCTGAAGCAGACCTCGGATCTCAGTCTGACACATACTTCCTAGCCAACACTGACGCTCCATCAGTCTTCTTGATGGCCAGAAAATGTGCTGACTTCATCAAACGATCCATGATAACCCAAATCACATCATATGTTCGTGACACTGGCAGCCTTGTCACGAAATCAATGGTAATCATATCACACTTTCACTCCAGGATAGGCAAACTCTGTGATGTGCCATAAAGCTACTATGTAGGGTTTATGCAATTAGGTATTTAAATTTATAACCCTAGGGAACTGCAAGTGCACAGTTAAGACAATTGTAGTACTTAGGGATCGTTCCGCTGAGGACTAAGTGATGAATGCACTACAAACCTATATGATTCGGATTAAGCTAAGGGAAAATATTATTTGGTTTTAGGGTTTTATGGAAGCAAATAACAAAGCAATAAAATAAAGGGATAGATATCAATTAAGATTAGAAATCAAGTTCACAAAACATGTGCAAAACACAAGCAATCGATTTAGGATTTTAAGACTAGTTATTCTAGAACTCATATCGCTAAGGTAAGGTCATCCCACTATCGTGATGTAACTAACCATCTACGTTTTGCACCCTAATAGACTCAACTATCGCAGGTCATTACAAGGTGAAAACATGCTTTATGGTCAAGATTGATTGTTCACTAAACTCCTTAACTAACCTATCGAATTGTTAAGGTTTCTAGCTCATCGAATACTAGGTCCGGAGATATAACAAGCTTTTGGAGAGTATATCAACCTAAGATCACTCCCTGGGTAGCTAGGCCAGTTTGTGCTTTGAATATAAATAAAGATGAAGAATCAATTTTAGAGTAAATCTCTAAACGATTAAATACGTAAAAGCATAAAATTAAGAAAGTGCATAGAAATCAAATCAAAGCTAATACTCTAACATGTTTTGCAACACGTAGCAGCAAGAGTAAAGCACATAGACAGTATAATTCATTGATCTATCTAAACGTAAGGAATTAGATCTCATCTCTTTGCAATAGGGCAAAGATCAATCTATCCTTAAAGGCTTCTAGAATCAAATAAACATGAAGAACAAGAGAAAAATGAAATACATTATTTAGGTATTGATTTAGGCTGTTAAGGCCGGCTGCTTGAGTACCTATAGAGGCTAAAAGCAAGTATATATAGGGGTTTAAGGAGACTTAAGTCGGCTAGGATTTCTTCGAGCAAATACGTCTTTTTGGTAGAAACTGAGGCAATTTCGGACACGATAACGGTTTGGTTACGTGACCGGTATTGGAAGCTTCCATGACTCTTCTAGAAGGTCGGCAAAAGGTCTGAATATCGGCCCATGGGCTGCCGCAGTGCCTGGGTCCATTTTACACTAAATTCACTTCGAAGGTAGTTTGACATGTCCTCAGTGATTCAGGTGTGTATTCTAAAGTACAACTCCAATTGATGAAATTATAACTCCGTTGGAAATCTAACTCAAAGGGCTATCTCCATATAAAGTGTCATTAAATTCCCAACTGATTTGATCCTCCGTTCTTTAGCGAACTTCTGGCATATATGTTCTATCTAGTAGGAGAATGTGCATTATCTTCAAGATAAAGTGACTTGGATTGGTTCCTTTGACTTGGATAAGTAGCTGCATCATAGATGACACTCGTTTTGCTCCATTTTACATAATTTTGATGATAAGACCTGTTAAGACCTTAAAACCTACATATACGAGAAAACTACCTCTTTTGGTCCAAAAGCTTTATAAATATATATAAAAACCATACTAAAATAGATAGAAAAAGTGGTAAAATATAGGGTATATCAACTCCCCCATACTTATCTTTTGCTTGCCCTGAAGCAAACAATAGTCAAGAATTGAGAAGAGGTCTGAAATTTGGAGGAACTCACATATCCTTTGGATCGTTGCATCAAATTCTAAACCTGTAATCCACATGAAACAAGATTAGCTCATAGACGTTGTCATCTTTTTCCATCATGAATTCGCAACATAGCCACACTCTAAATCTCTGTCCCTGCAAAAATCTCAACTTCAACTCAATTGACTCTTTCTACTCTCTTAGACTTAATAAAAATTTCTCATCAAGAACATCATTCAAGGAAGATGGGCTAGGTATTGGGAAAGGCTGATTTTAGTGGTGAGGTTAAAAGTGTTTAGGGTTATCAGAGACTCCGGGTGCGAGATATTATGCAAAATCGCAAGAGAGAATGGACCTGTTGATGTCCACAATTTCTCAACCACTTCTTCACGTATTTCTCCCCCAGACTTAGATTTTTCTCCGAGAATAACTTGAAATCTCTTCTACTCGTCTCTTCTTTTGTATCATGACATTCCTTGGGTATTCTTTGGCCATTAGACTCTGAGAATTACCGTTTTCCTTTCCCTTAGATTTTATTTCTTTTTTTTTTTTTTTTTTTTTTTTTTTTTTCTTTTCCAAAAGGGGAAAACGGTATCTCTTTGATATAAATCAAGTATAGGGACGAATTGATTCCATGTTTTACGCATCCAAGGAATGGCCAAGCTCTTTGAAAATCGATCTTTGTACTCCACCATTCTTTACCAAATCGTTGCATCTCTTAGTGATTGGAAAATTGTGTCGATCCTTTTCTCTCCGACGTTTTTGTACATATCTGCAAGTATGAAACTAAAAGAGAATGCATGAGATCTGAAAAAAGGTAAAGGGGTTTAGGTAGGGTACCAACTAAAGATGAGCTGGCCATTCATGACAACAAAGAGTGGTAAAAGAGGATAAGATGTCATGAATGTGTGATTCGTTTCTTTGATCTAACATCCTTAATAAGAAAAAATCAAAAACCATATTAGTAGTCCAAATAGAGAGTCAAAATCATATCCATCAAATGGTTGCAAGTAGAAATTTTCTAGACGGAAGCTCCATCATGAGGTTTCTGAATCGATTGTCATCATCAGACCCTGCAACAATCGTTACATAGTCTTTGAAATCAAAACGTCAATCCTAGAAAAGTGTCATAATTCCTATCTTATTATTTTTATGAAAAACGATTTTTTTTATTATTATTATTTTTGTTTCATTTTTTTAAATAAATTTTGAAAAATCCATTGAAAACATAAAAACCAAACACTAACAAACGTGTTAGTAACAACAATCCCCCCAGACTTAACTTACACCGTCCCCGGTTTAAATCAAATTAAGGGAGTAATGATGAAAATTTATTTGAAAGAAGAATTAAAAAGATAGAGAATAGAATGATAGTACCGGTGAACTGTAGATATTTCCGGCAAAAATCTTAGGTTGTCGTGATCAATCTTAGATTTTCGTTGTTTTTGAGCAGTGGGTATCCCGTAATAATCAAAACCATGCTTTGTATCTCTATTGTCTCCTCTTTTTTTATCACATTTCATTTGGATGGTGGATAATGCGTAAGACGACTGAATTGTGCGTCCGCAATGAAATCTCTGGAAAATCCTATTTAGGAGCAACATATCCTTGCAAAAACACTTGTTAAATTCATCCTGGATCGAAGTCCTCAATACAATTGTATTGAATTCCAAGACCAAGGGAAGGAAAAATAGATATTAAACAAAAAGAAATCAAAATAATGAATCCAAATTGTTAAAAACTATCAATCTAGGTGAAATCAATGAATGAATATGTTAAGATGTGAAAATTATATTTAAAACCATTTAAATCTAACCAATATTGAAATTCTATTCCGAAATTCATGAATTAAATAATTGTTAGTTAAATAATCATGAAATATGCAAAAATAAATTGGTTCTTTAAAAATTATGTGTGACAAATGGTTTGAAAATAATTAAAAGAGTGAAAAAGGAAAAATTAACCTCTTTTGACCAAACGGTTAGGAGGTCGGCTCGGTGGTTCGAAGCGGTGGTTCGGTGGTCCATGGCTCGTGACTCCAGTGGTGTGGTGGTTGATGGTGACGCGGTTTGATCAATTCTGGTCTAGGTGTCGGGTGGCTAGTCGCGGTCAAGGATGGTTCGAGACGTGGCTCGGGTCCAAGGCGATTCACGGCACGAGATGGTGGTCGGTGGAGTTGGAGTCACGGGTCAAGACAGTACCGGTTGTGGTACCGGTTGGCGGTGTCGACCGTTATCGGGTGGGATGGTGCGGGTCGCGGCGTGTTACGGTTCGGGAGGGGATGGATCAGGGTCGAGTACCAGTCGGGATATCGGTCGGGTCAGTTGACCGATATCAGGATGCATCGTGTCGCAGGATGTGGGTCGAGGGATGAAGGGACGGGACAGGTCGAGACACAGCAAGGATCGGGACGGGACACGGGATGGTGTTGCGGGAAGGGTCACGTACCGGTCCAAATACCGGTACAAATGCCAGTCGGTACCGCGGTATCGTGTCGCGATGTGATCGAGAGGCAAGATTAGGTGGGATGGTCGTGTCACGGGAAGATGGATCGCGTAACGGGCTGAGTACCGGCCGGGTGTGTTGGCCGATACGCGGGACCGGTATCGGGACACATGGGACGCGGGATGGATGCCTCGTATCGCGGGACGGATGCGTCATGTCGCGGTAAGGGTGCAAGATGGACGAGACGCGGGTCGATGATCGTGTTGCAATAAGGGTGCGGGATGAACACCGGACCGATTATCGGTCGGTGGAACCGTCCGTTGTTTGGAGACGCGGGTCATGCGGAACGAGGCAAAACGTGTCGAGTACAGGTCGCGATTTACGACAGGCACGTGTGACCGGTACTGGGTCACTCGTGTCTCAGCATGATCGGGATGCAATACCAGTCGCAGACGCAGGTCGATATCGTGTCCGGTATGGCCTCGTGTCGCGGTAAGGCCGTCGTGTCGCGGTCCACGCGATTTTTCGTCGAGCTTTTTCTTCGTCTATATACATCGGATTTGAGATCTGAAAAATGCTACGGATTCATGAGAACGAGATCTTTCCAATGGTGTGAATATTGTTGCCTGGTTCGTGGTGTCTTGAACTGTGGAAACACTTGAAGTTGCGGCTTCGTAACCTTTCTGGACGGTCTTGTTCAATCGGTCATAACTTGCTTACCGTAATAGCAAATCATGATCTGCTTTTTCCTATATCTTCATAAGACTGTCTCCTTCGTGTATACCAAATTTCAAAAACGTCCAGGCTGATATTGAGCTCCATTCATTTCATGAATAGAACAAGTCATATTCGATCTCTTCTTCATCGTTTTTCTCAAAAACACATTTGTTGCATTTTAAAAACTTTTTGTAAAATCCTGAAAAATTCATAGATAGATAAAATAATGAATAAAAATATTTAGAAAAATCAAATCAAATCCAAAAACTTAGAATAATCAAATAAATAAAATCAAAAACATAGATATGGGTTGCCTCCCATAAAGCGCTTGTTTTAAGTCGGATAGCTCGACTCCTTGGGTTTTTAGGGTGGTGGAAGGTCTTCTAAAGGCTTGAGGTTGCCTTTAGCATGTAAATGAGGTCTCCTTAGGTCGTGTTCTCCATCTTCATCGAATTGGTTGGGCTCATTGATCAACACTTCTCTTTTCTCCGACAGAAGTTCTCGAGTTTGTTTTCTTGAGGGTTTGAGTGGAGATGGTAGTGGTACTGTGGTGATGGTGGCAGACGGATGTGATGAGTATGAGGGCGACTTTCTCCTCCATAAGCTTCCCAAGGACGATACAAGTTTGAATCATATCATTTTTTGTGAGAAAGTGGCGGTTGATGGAATTCATAAGGCATGGGGATGTAATCTTCAACTTCTTCATGAGGGTAAGGGTTCGCCATTCTCTTTCGATTGTGATGCTCCATTGAAGAATCTCTGAAACACACAAAGATTAAAAACCAAAAACAAAAACAAAAAATTAGAAAAATCAAAAAGAAAAAACAAACTTAGACTTAATCGTTATAAAAAAATTTGCAGGCAATCAAACAAAAAGTCCCCGGCAACAGCGCCAAAAAACTTGATGTGCGATAAAGCTACTATGTAGGGTTTATGCAATTAGGTCATTAAATTTATAACCCTATGGAACTGCAAGTGCACAGTTAAGACAATTGTAGTACTTAGGGATCGTTCCGCTGAGGACTAAGTGATGAATGCACTACAAACCTATATAATTCAGATTAAGCTAAGGGAAAATATTATTTGGTTTTAGGGTTTTATGGAAGCAAATAACAAAACAATAAAATAAAGGGATAGATATCAAATAATATTAGAAATCAAGCAATTTACAAAACATATGCAAAACACAAGCAATCGATTTTGGATTT
Organism: Arabis hirsuta; assembly: GCA_964056655.1. NCBI lineage: Eukaryota > Viridiplantae > Streptophyta > Magnoliopsida > Brassicales > Brassicaceae > Arabis > Arabis hirsuta. The sequence continues at coordinate 30,275,615 of OZ053303.1, forward strand.
TAAGACTAGTTGTTCTAGAACTCATATCACTAAGGGAAGATCATCCCACTATCGTGATGTAACTAACCATCTACGTTTTGCACCCTAATAGACTCAACTATCGTAGGTTATTACAAGGTGAAAACATGCTTTATGGTCAAGATTGATTGTTCACTAAACTCTTTAACTAACCTATCAAATTGTTAAGGTTTCTAGCTCATCGAATACTAGGTCCGGAGATATAACAAGCTTTTGGAGAGTATATCAACCTAAGATCACTCCCTGAGTAGCTAGGCCAGTTCGTGTTTTGAGTATAAATAAAGATGAAGAATCAATTCTAGAATAAATCTCTAAAAGATTAAATATGTAATAGTATTAAGAAAGTGCATAGAAATCAAATCAAAGCTAATACTCTAACATGTTTTGCAACACATAGCAGCAAGAGTAAAGCACATAGACAGTATAATTCGTTGATCTATCTAAGCGTAAGGAATTAGATCTCATCTCTTTGCAATAGGGCAAAGATCAATCAATCCTTAAATGATTCTAGAATCAAATAAACATGAAGAACAAGAGAAAAATGAAATACATTGTTTAAGTATTGATTTAGGCTGTTAAGGCCGGCTGCTTGAGTTCCTAGAGAGGCTAAAAGCAAGTATATATAGGGGTTTAAGGAGGCTTAAGTTGGCTAAAGTTTCTTCGAGCAAATACGTATTTTTGGTAGAAACTAAGGCAATTTCGGACACGATAATGGTTGGGTTGCGTGACCGGTATTGGAAGCTTCCATGACTATTCTAGAATGTCGGCAAAACGTCTGGATATCGGCCCATGGGCTGGCCCGGTGCTTGGCTCCATTTTGCATTAACTTCACTTCGAAGGCAGCTTGACATGTCTTCAGTGTTTTGGGTGTATCTTCTAAAGTACATATCCAATTGATGAAATTCCAACTCCATTGGAAAGCTAACTCAATGTCTATCTCTATACCAAGATTCATTAAATTCCCAACTCATTTGATCCTCCTTTCTTCAGTGAACTTCTGGCGTATATGTTATGTCCAGTAGGAGAATGTGCATTATCTTGAAGATAAAGTGACTTGGCTTGGTTCCTTTGACGTGGATAAGTAGCTGCATCATAGATGACACTCTTTTTGCTCCATTTTACATCCTTTTGATGATAAAACCTGTTAAGACCTTAAAATCTACATATACGAGAAAACTACCTCTTTTGGTCCAAAAGCTTTATTAATATATATAAAAACCATACTAAAATAGACAGAAAAAGTGGTAAAATATAGGGTATATCACTCTGTAACATACCACTCGGAACGTGATGATGTGCCTTCACCAACTGACACACGTTGCACACTGCAACAAAGTTTCACTACATCCCTCATCATCCAGACCCAATGATAATACCGCCTCAGGTCACGATTCATCTTGGTCGCTCCCGGATGAATCGATAACATGCTCGAATGAGCCTCCCTTAGGATCTCCTGCCTCAGATTCTCATCCTTGGGTACACAAACCCGCCCATTCACCAATATCATCCCACTCACTAAGACCACATACTCTTAACTGGCCACCTTAGAAGCATCAAACAACCCTGATCCTTCTCCTGAGCAACTCGAATCCTCCATGGTTAGCTGCCTCTAACCATAACGGCTCCTGTGAAATCACGCATAACCTCAACATACTGATCTCGCTCACCAGAGCCTCCATATCCTGCTCCTGATCTGAAGCCACCCTCTTCCGACTCAACGCATTTGCAACCATATTAGCCTTACCCGGATGGTACCCGATCTCCTGATCGTAATCCGCTACTAACTCCATCCAGCGCCTCTGTTTCTGGTTCAGCTCTGGCTGAGTGAAGAAATACTTCAGACTCTTGTGGTCTGTCAACACTTGCACCTTCCCACTGTACAGATAAGACCTCCAGATCTTAAGAGCAAAAAATCACCGCAGCCAATTCCAAATCGTGGGTAGGTTAGTTGCACTCATGCTTCCTCAGCTGCCTCGAAGCATACGCAATCACCTTTCCCTACTGTATTAGTACACATCCCAGACCAAGTCCCGAAGCATCTGTATACACCATGTAAGGCTCACCGGGCTAAGGTAACGCCAACACCAGTGTACTCGTCAACATCTCCTTCAGATTCCCGAAACTCTCCTCGCAAGCTGAAGTCCACACAAAGGAACATCCTTTCCTGTCAACTTCGTCATCGACAGCGCCATACTCGTAAATTCCTTGACGAACCTCTGATAATAATCTACCAACTCCAGAAAACTCCTGATCTCGGTGGCACTCTTCGGTCTAGGACATACTCTGATAGCCTCAATCTTAGCCGGATCCACAGAAACTCCCTCTACAAACACCACATGGCCAAGAAAGCTCATCTCTCGCTCCTAGAAACTACACTTACTTAACTTCGAATACAGCTTATACTCCCGCAACTTCTCTTGAACCAACCTCAAATGCACCTCGTGCTCTTCAGGACTCTTCGAATACACAAGGATATCATCGATAAAGACAAAAATGTCCAAATAATCCTGGAACACCCCGTTTATCAACCGCATGAACACTGCTGGCGCATTCGTCAACCCGAACGGCATCACCACAAACTCATCATGCCCATACCTCGTCCTGAAAGCCATTTTCTGAATATCCGCCTCATCAATCAAAATCTGATGGTAAACCAAAGCCAAGTCGATCTTAGAGAACCAAGTAGCCCCTCACAACTGATCCAACAACTCATCAATGCGTGGCAAAGGATACATGTTCTTCACAGTGACTCGGTTAAGCCACCGGTAATCGATGCATAATCGGAAACTCCCATCCATCTTCTTCACGAACAGTACTGGCGCTCCCCACGGTGAAACACTAGGCGGGGTGAAACCCTTACCCAACAGATCATCCAGCTGCTTCTTCAGCTCTGCCATCTCTGCCGGAGCCATACGGTAAGGTGTCTTGGATATCCGAGCCATCCCGGGTTCCAACTCAATCGTAAATGGATCTGACCGCGATGGTGGCAATCCTAACAATGAATGAAACAGATCTTGGAAATCCTAAACAACCCGAATATCCCCAACTGCAACCTCTCCAACAGTCTCTGGCATCATTATCGTCGCCAGATACGCCTCACAGCCCTTCTCAATCAACTGCTCGGCCTGTATCGCTGAAATCATAAGACTCCTGGAATTCGGTCTTACACCCTAAAACACCAACCTTCCCAACTCCTGCTCGAACATAACCCGTCCTTGATGACAATCCAGATGGACCCTGTATCGATCCAACCAATCCATCCCGAGAATGACATCATACAGCTCCACCGGACTGATGACCAGATCTGCTGGCATCAACTCTCCCACCACCAGCACATATACACCATAAGCACGCCGAAAAGTAGCTAACGTCCTACCGCCAGGAACCTTAATTACTCTCGGCTGCTCTCCGGAATTGCTCCAGATCCTGCTGCCCTCCGCACAGTCCAGAGTAATGAAGCTATTCGTAGCTCCCGAATCGAGTAACACGTGAGACTCACAATCCCCCACAACTAAGGTCCCTGCATAAATCTCATGTGCTTTCAGACCCGACACTCTAGCGCAGACACACAATTCCAAACAGACTAAATTCAAAAACCAACAAGAATTTAAAAGAACAAGTCTGAAATTACCTGTGATCGGTCTGGTGCTAGAACCGCTCGCCTCTGTCGAAGTGAAAACCCGTGGCACCGCTACAATCTGAGCCAAGGGCTGGACCGCCAATGGCTGCACTGCCGCTACCGTCATCTATTGTAGCTTCGGACACTTGGGCTTTATATGCCCCGGCTCCCTGTAGTGGTAGCACACCTGAGCTCTCTGTAGTGGTAGCTCCCGAATCTCAGTCCTCTTCGGACAACTGGCCACCTTGTGATACATGCTTCCACAATCGAAGCATCCCGGACCACTCTATCCTCTCCCACTCGACCCTGAAGTGCTCTCCCACTTCCTCTTCTGACCCTGAGCAGCCTTGCCGCCCCTGCCCAAACCCGACTGCTGCTGAGATCTCCTAGCCTGCTACTGCTGCACTGGTGGACTAACCACCACAACCTGCTCCCTGAGATCCTCCTCAATCGCAGCAGCGGTCTCCACTAACTCCGCCCTCGTGGTGAACTTATTCACCCTGCAGCGAGTCCTCAAATTAGCACAAAGTCTCCCTAGGAACTTCCTTACCTGGGCCTACTCACCCTCCATGCCCCTACCAGCATATACCAGGAGTCGACTGAACTCCAAATCGAACTCCCTCACAGTCCGACCTCCGTGAGTCAGGTTCAGAAACCCCGACTCCATCTGGTCCACCGCCTCCTGCGGGAAATACTTGCCATTGAACTCAGCCAATAAATCTTCCCAAGCCATCTCGGCCTACACCCTCCCGGCCTCAATGCCTCTCCACCAGAGATGCGCGTCCCCATCGAGATAGTGAACCGCCAGATCAACCCGGTATCCCTCCGGACACCTGATTAAGCGAAAGTTACGCACCAACCTTCGTCGCCACTCATCGACCTCCTTAGGCTTGGCACTACCCGAGAAAAACACAGTGTCAATCCTCTGTATCTGCTCCATCATCCTTAGGTAGGATGGAAGCTCATCTGCAACCGTCACCACTGGCTGCACACCAGCCACACCTGGCTGAACACCAGCAACTCACGGCTGACCACCAACCACTACTGGCTGGACATCAGCCACACCTGGCTAAACTCCCAGAGCCTGACTCGGAGCTGGCACCCTACCTGGTAACCCCTCCAGAATCATCTGTAGCAAACTCGCCAGACGATCATCTCGGTCATGGACCACACCTGCGGGAGCACCCCCACCTGGGCCTGCTGCACCACCAACTACACCGAGACCCACACTAACCCCATCAGCCCTCATGCTAAGACTCATAGAAGCCTCGCCCACATACCCCTCCTGAAACGCCTGAGAGTCTGCCACCTGCTCATGCGTGGTCTCCTAGGCCACACTCGCGGCAACTGACTCACTCTCGAGTCCACGCCCACCACGACCACATCTGCCTCCACGGCCCCCGCGACCTCTGCTTCTAGCCATCACTCTGCACTCACCAGCGGACTACTTAGTACTAGAAAAACAAAAAGTCATAGACACATACCGTGGAATCTCATTGACGGCTCGGAAGAGATGTTCTAGGACTTCATATCCACACAACAATCAATCAATTAACTTACATAATCAATCAATTACACCCACCCTAGAACCATAAGGGCTCTGAAACCAAAATGAAACGACCCGACCCAAAAAATTTAAAAAAAAATTCCCTCCAGATTATTATCATCACAGATAATAATCCTCAATGGGCTAATACAAGCAATGCGGAAATCAAATAAACAACCAACAAATTCCAATTCAATAAATCTCATACTTTATTAATTTATTAAACCAGTTTAAACCGTAAACCATTCAACAAAACAACGAGTTCTAGAATTACTAACAACCTAGCAATTCCATAAAGCAATAACACATAAAGGAGTCCCTAAATCATCTCTCCTTCCTGGCTATGATTTCACCATCACATTTTTTCATTACCTCCAACACATGGCAAAAAGAGTTGCGTGAGTATTATTATAAATACTCAGCTACGCGGTCATCCCGTCTACAGTCTATTTATACACATGCATAAACAATAGATACAATACTAGGATGAGCATACACAAGCATTCACGAAACAATCAAACACGAACCCGATAAGGAGAAATTGTATACTTTGAGTATTGAAGAACTTTGTGATATTTTGGGACTTGAGTGTCATGAGAGGATCAAGTTCAGTGGTAGTGAAGCTCGTTATGATGAATGGTCGAAGCATGGAAGCGATAGACTAAAACCGAAAGTTCTAAGGCATCGAAGATTACACATCCAACGATTCGTTATGTCTACTATCTACTTTCTAAATTCATTTTCAGTACAAACGAGTATGGAGTGGTGAAATAAAAGGAGTTTTACATGCTAATATCACCATTTGTGGAGAACCACGAGAAGGTGAACCTCGCCTCACTTTTAGCTCGTCGAATGGTACAAGTCAAGAATGATGCCGTTAATGAGAAGATGCCAAAGGGAGCATCAAGTGATTTTGGTGGAAAAATCACGGCAATACTACATGCTTGTGGTGTTGATTTTCGCCTTGAGATCCCTTTGATGGTTGAAAGCAAGCTTGATCTACATGCCCTTCAAAGGAAGCATTTTATTTGTGGATGGTACGAGCAATCTACAAAATTTGAGTACCTTTTCACTCCACCATATGAAGAAGAGAACAAGTGTGTTCTCCTCCCACATGCGGCAATCCCAGCCTTGAGTATGGGTAAGACTTACTTTGACCCCACTCGTTCCACATGGTTTTATCGTTGTCCCGGATGCCCTCTTGTTGGAATTTTGCTTTACTATCAATCGAAAGCAACGATGGCACGAAAAGAGAGGTCTAGAGGACTATAAGGAGGTGGTATTTACCAGCCTTCCACATCTCATATGACACCCCATGAGCCTCAATTTCTAGCCGCTACACATGTCGGTTTTGATGAATGGCTCTGCACAAGATTTGAGGAAGAAAAGGAAAAGAGAGTAGCTCTTGAAGCTAAGGTTTCTAGGGAAAGATGATTTCTAAGCTTGTAAAAGCGGTCAAGAAATTAGTCCCACATCTCTTTAGGCGCTCCTCTAGAAGCTCAACCGTATCAACAACTAGCGATGATTTTTGTAGTATTTCGCTCATCTCTACGTTTGAGCACGATGAGGATGTCGATGCTGATGTTTCTAGCCATCACAACACACGAGCCAATGATGACAACACCAATGCCCAGTACGAATAACACTCACTAGTCCAGGCAACAACTTCGGACGAGACGAAGATCGTCAACTACGAGTCTGATGGAGAACATTTTCACGCGCTAGTTCCGGATTCACCAGAGACTATGTCACCCTTCTTTAGAGCTAGGTGTATCGACTTTTATCTATCATTATCTTATTTTTATTTTTATTTTATTGAGTCATCTCACCCTTATGTGACTATTCACTCCGGGACGGTGTGAAGTAACTCTGGGGGATTTATCGTACTAACGTCATTTTTCTATTTTCTTATGTTTTGGGTCATTTTAATGATTTTCTTTTAGTCTTTTATCGAGTAAAAAACCTATGTTTCGAACTATGATATTTTCAGGAATTTATGCGTAGATTTTTTGATCTAATGACCATTGTCACATGGTTTGTCCAGGATAGACGATTCAGAAACCTTCATAACTGGAACTCGCCTCATATAATTTGTCTTGCATAAGTTTTGATGAATCCGATTTTGACTCTATTTATTTGACTACTAACCTGATTTTAATTATTTCTCATAAGGAATTAGATCGGGGAAACAAATCACACATTCATAACATCTTATCCTCTTTTACCACTCTTTGTTGTCATGAATGGCCAGCTTATCTTTAGTTGGTACCCTACCTAAAACCCTTTACGTCTTTTCAGACCTCATGCCTTTTCTTTCAAGTTTCATACTTGCAGATATGTGTAAAAACGTCAGAGAGAAAATGATCGACATAATTTTCCAATCACTAGAGATGCGACAATTTGGTAAAGAAGGTTGGAGTACAAAGAATGAATTTCAAAGAGCTTGGCTGTTTCCTTGGATGCTTAATAAATGGTAATATTTTATGCCTATACTTGACTCATATCAAATAGATACCGTTTTCCCCCATTGAAAAAAATGAAAAGAAAATAAAGGAAGGGAAACGAAAATGGTTGTCTAAGAGTTTTATGGCCAAAAGAATACCCAAAGAATGCCATGATACAAAAGAAGAGACGAGTAGAAGAGATTTCAAGTGATTTCCGGAGAAAAATCTAAGTCTGGGGAAAAAGACGCGAAGAAAGTGGTTGGGAAATTGTGGATATCAACAGGTCCATTCTCCCTTGCAATTTTGCATAATATTTCACACCCGGAGTCTATGGTAACCATAAACACTTTTAACCTCACCATATATATTAGCCTTTTTAAAAATTCTAGCGTCCTCTACCCCGAATAATTCCTTGATGAGAAATTCACCTATACCTAAATGAATGTATAGAGCCAAATGAAGTGCAATTGAGATTTTTGCATGATTGTAACTAAAACATGGAGTAGGCTGCGAAGGTTATAGATGGCGTATGATGAAGATACCCTTTGATTGATCATATTAGTATCAACATTATTTTCAAAAGTTTTTTCTAAGTTCAAATTATTTTCAAACCTTTTTTCTATACTTATATTTTGCTTGTGGACAAGCAAGGTTTAAGTCTGGGGGAGTTGATATGTCCCATATTTTATCTATTTTACTACCTATATGATTATGTATAAAGATGAAGAATCAATTATAGAATAAAACTCTAAACGATTAAGTATGTAAAGACATAGAATTAAGAAAGTGTAAAGAAATAAAATCAAAACTAATACTCTAACATGTTTTGCAACATGTAGCAGCATGAGTAAAGCACATGGACATAGTATAAATCGTTGATCTATCTAAGCGTAAGGAGTTAGATCTCATCTCTTCGCAATAGGGCAAAGTCAATCTATCCATAAAGGCTTCTATAATCAAATTTGCATTACGAAAAAGAGAAAAACAAAATACATGTTTAGGTATTCATAAAGTGCCGTACCAGAGAATGTGGTACCTGCCCATAACATATAGGCTACAAAGGTTATACCATTCAGACTGAACAGCTGCATCAATGAGGTGGCATGCGAAACATTCAACTATTGAAATAGAAGTTCATCATCCTTCTGATGCAAAACCTTGGAAACACTTCAAATCGGTACACTCTAATTTTGCTAAAGAGAAGCGCAATGTTTATCTTGGCCTATGTACAGATGGTTTAGTCCGTTCGGTATGTCTGACAGACAATATTCTTTGTGACAGGTTATACTGACATCTTATAACCTTCTGCCTAATATGTGCATGCAGAGGTAATTTCTGTTTTTGAGTATTTTAGTCCCTGGTCCGAAGCATCCAAGAAGATCTATTGATGTGTTTTTACAGCCGCTGATTCACGAATTAAACATGTCTCATGGGGTTCGTACATTTGATTACTCTAGGAAAAATAATTTTACCATGCGAGTTGTGCTTATGTAGACGATAAGCGATTTTCCAGCGTACGAAATGTTATATGGTTAGACAACACATGGTAGGTTATCATGTTCGTATTGCCAAAATGAAACAAATGCCTTCCAACTAAAAAATGGTAGAAAATCTTGTTGGTTTGATTGTCACCGAAGGTTTATCCCTATGAACCATCCGTACCGGGGGAACAAGAGATTGTTCACAAAGGCCAAACGTGTATGTATTCCCCCACCTCCATATCTTTCAGGAGAGCAAATTGAAGGTCAACTTGATTATTAGGGAGCTCAGGACACAGCAAAACATGGTGGTAACTGGCTTAATATTCCGACCAATCTCCCAGATGTATACCTTGAAGAACATAATTGGCATAAGAAAAGCATTTTCTGGGATCTACCGTACTGGAAGTATCATCTATTGCGCCACAATCTTGATGTCATACACATTGAGAAAAACTTTTTCGATAACATCATGCACACTAACTTAAACGTTGCAGGCAGGTCTAAAGACAACTTGAAGTCTAGATTAGATTTGCCTCTTATATGCTCTAAAGTTGAGTTACATCTCACGAGAGATGGGAGAGCTCCAGTGCCTATCTTTAGATTGTCAAGCGAAGGAAAATCAACATTCACCAAAGTTAAGTTCCCAAATGGATACGTGTCAAAACTCTCTAAGTCTGTGGAGCAAGGGAAAAAAATTTACGGTATGAAGAGTCATGATTGTCATGTGTTTATGCAGAGATTATTGCCCTTCGCCTTTGTAGATCTTTTGCCAATGACGTGCATGAATCACTTGCATATATATTTTCTATGATGATATATAAATATCTAAACAAATGATGTGTGGAAAATTACATTTCTTTTTTGGTTGATATTGGACTTTGGGTTTAGGTGTTGGAGTATTTTTTTGAGATCTGTGTGTGCGAACTTTGACTCAGGATGAAATTCAACAACTAAATAATAATATCGCAAGATTTCTGTGCACCTTAAAGAAGATATTCCCTCCATCTTTCTTTGATGTGACGGAATATATTCGTGTCCCGGGTCAAGTATAGGCACGAAATATTACCATGTATTAATCATCCAAGGAAACGGCCAAGCTTTTTGAAAATTGTTCTTTATACTCTACCCTTTTTTACCAAATCATCGTATCTCTAGTAATTAGAAAATTGCGTCGATCCTTTTATCTCCGACGTTTTTGCACATATCTGGAAGTATGAAACTAAAAAGAGAAGGCATGAGGTCTGAAAAGACGTAAAGGGTTTTAGGTAGGGTACCAACTATAAATGAGTTGGCCATTCCTGATAACAAAGAGTGGTAAAAGAGGATAAAATGTCATGAGTGTGTGATTTGTTTCCCAGACCTAACTTATTAATGAGAAATAATTAAAATCAGATTAGTAGTCAAATAAATAGAGTCAAAATTGGATTCATCAAAACTTATGCGAGACAAATTATATGGGGCGAGTTCCAGTCATGAAGGTTTCTGAAAAAAATATCTTGGATAAACCCTGTGACAATGGTCATTAGATCATAAAAACTACGTATGAATTCCAGAAAATATCATAGTTCGAAACATAGGGTTTTCGACTCAATAAAAGACTCAAAGAAAATCAATAAAATGACTCAAAACATAAGAAAATAGAAAAAAGACGTTAGTACGATAAATCTCACCAGCCTTAACTTAATCTGTCCCCAGTGTAAATAGTCACATAAGGGTGAGATGACTCAATAAAAATGAAAATAATAAAAGAATAGATAAAAGTCGATACACCTGGCTCAAAAGACTGGTGACATAGACTCTGGTCAATCCACAAATACCACGTGAATGTGATCTCCATCGGACTCGTAGTTGACTATCTGTGTCTCGTCTGAAGCAGTTACCTGGACTAATGAGTGATGTCCTTACTGGGCATTGGTGGTCTCATCAAGGGCACGTGTGTTGGGATGACTAGAAACATCATCATCAACATCCTCATCATGCTCAAATGTAGAGATAAGTAAAAGTCTACCAAAATCGTTGCTACTTAATGTGGCGGTTGTGCTTCTAGAGGAGCGCCTAAAGAGATGTGGGATTGATTTCTTGACAGCTTTTACAAGCTTAGAAATCATCTTTCCTTGCCTAGAAACCTTAGCTTCAAGAGCTATTCTCTTCTCCTTTTCTTCCTCAAAGCTAGTGTGTAGCCATTCATTAAAACCGGCTTGTGTAGCGGCTGGAAATTGGTGCTCTTGGGGTGGCATGTGAGATGTGGAAGGCTGGAAAATACCTCCTCCTTGTGGTTCTCTAGACCTCTCCTTTCGTGCCATCCTTGCCTTGGATTGATAGTAGAGCAAAACCCCAACAAGAGGACATACGGGACAATGGTAAAACCATGTCAAACGAGTGGGGGTGAAAGTATGTCTTACCCTCACTCGAGGCTGGGATTTCCTCATGTGGGAGTTGAACACACTTGTTCTCTTCTTCGTATGGTAGAGTGAAAAGGTACCCATAATTTGTAGATTGCTCGTACCATCCACAAAGATAAAGCTTCCTTTGAAGGGCATGTAGATCAAGCTTGCTTTCAACCATCAAAGGGACTTTGAGGTGAAAATCAACACCACACGCATGTAGTATGGCCGTGATTGTTCCACCAAAATCACTCGATGCTCCCTTTGGTATTTTGTCCTTAACGGCATCATGCTTTATTTGTACCATTCTACGAGCTAAAAGTGAAGCAAGGTTCACATTCTCGGGATTATCCACAAACGGTGATATTAGCATGTAAAACTCTTCTTGTTTCACCACTCCATACTCGTTTCTACTGAAAATGAGTTGAGAAAGTAGGTTGTAGACATAACGGATCGTCAGATGTTTAATTTTCGGTACCTTAGAACTTCTGGGTTTTAGTCTATCACTTCCAATCTTCGACCATTCATCATAATGAGCTTCACTACCACTGAACTTGATCCTCTCATGACACTCAAATCCCAAAATATCACAAAGTTCTTCAATACTCAAAGTATAGGATTTATCATTAACCATAAAAGTGAGAATTCCTTCCTTTGCTATGGACATCTTTGTCTTAGTGTAAGACAATGTTACCATGTCTAGGGTGAGAGATATTTACAAGCTTCGATAGGCCCATTGCTTCAAGATACCATTCAACATGCTTTCAAAAACCGAGTAAATCGAGTATCTCGAAATCAATACCAAGAGTTGGAAGCATAGCAAACTGTTGTAGACCAGCCATGTAGTCCACGTTAGCATTCATTTCGGGTCCAACATGCGTCATTATAACACTCTGTGCTTGAGTTACAACCTGTTGACTTAGCTTGCGATTTTCTCTTTTTCTTCTTAGGAGGCGATACGTGAGGTATTGTTTGTGTCACCTCCACAAAATGCATTGGTATTTGAGTGGCTTCATCCTCCTCATCTCTTAGTCGGTAACCAAGTTCTTCTTCATTCTCCACCAAAATATCCTTTTCATGTTTCTTTGATGAGTTTTTTGATCTAGTTTTAGAACGTGTAGGACAAGGGACTTGAGCTTCATGATCTTGGTTGATCACGTTTTGCTTCTTTGGTTTATGTCCTTGCTTAGACTTCCTTGGAACAATCTCATCCTCCATTGAAGTTCCTACATAAGAAAAATCTCGAAAAAGCATGTTACGGTCTTGAAAATCTCAATTTTCAAAAGAATTGCTTCCAATATGAAACTGAGTCAAAATAAAGCATAGCAAGACATTAGAAATATGTAAGAATGATAACCACAGATAAAATAATTTTTCTCTAATTAAATCATAATTTTCGGATTTAATATTAATCTTATGTGAAAAACAGTAAAATTTTGCAATTAAGTATCTAATGAGTCAAAATTCATACCAATCCTATGTATATATGATAAACCCATAATAAGAGATGCATTAACTAACCATGAATTACCCAAATTCGTTTATTATAATGACCTCACAAATTCATATTTGTGAAAAAGTAATTAAGGGTGGTAAACATGTAATTAACCCATCAATAACGTTTATATGTTGTCTAACCAAGTATTCCAATATTGATTTTCCAACAACCTAGGCAATTAATGTTAAATCTATGAAAATTTTAAAATATGCATAAACTTGGAATTTAGACAAAAAGAGGGTTCAGAGAGAAATTACCTTGGTTTTAGTGAAATTTGTGATTAGGGATTGAATTCCTAATGAAAAACTAAACAAATTTTAGTGAATTGAGATAAAACCCCAAAATTGGATTTTTAGGGTTCAAGAACACTTTTGAGAGAGAAAGAGATGAAGTTGTATTTGCAAATGACAAAAGATGTTTGTAAAACCTTTTAAAATAAGATTTTGTGATTTTTTGGTTTAATTCTGGTTAAAATCGGTTTGAAACCGGTTAAAATCAGTTTGAAACCGGTGTAGAAAACTTACTCGGGTCGAATCGGTCGAATACCGGTTGGTTTAACCGACCGAAATCGTGACCGAAACTTACCTCGGTCATAGGTTGTGACGTGTCGTGTCGTGGGTCGAGCTTCATCATGTCGTGGTAAAGATTTTCATCGTGTCGCGGGAAGTTCTGGGTCATGTCACGGTAAAGATTTGCATGTCGCGGTACAAGGCTAAAACACGCGAATACCAGTCGAGTTGTCCGACCGACACTTGCAATCGGTACAGGGCGACGTGCATCACGGTAAGAACTTGGCCCGATGTTCCGATTCGGTACTGGACCTGTGTCACGGTAAGAACTTGTGTTACGAGAAGAACTTCATTTAGGTTGCGGTAAGGTCTTCGTGTCGTGGTAAGGATCGGGGCATCGCGTCCCGAATACCGGTCGGGGTAACTGACCGATACACGCGACCGATGCAGGGCCTTCGTGTCGCTGGACGGTTTTCACGTGATACCGGTCGAGAATGTTGCCCTATACGTTCGACCGGTATCGTGCCACGGTAAGATTTTTTTTTTAATGAATCCTGAAAAAATCAAAATAAAATAGAATAGTGTAAAATAAACTTATGAAAACCAAAATTAAATATTCAAAAACTATTTAAAGCATAAATAAAAATAAAAATGTGGGTTGCCTCCCACAAAGCGCTTGTTTAAAGTCAATTAGCTCGACGCCTTTGAAGTTCTTAGACTTCCGGTGGATCCCCTGAAGGAATGGTTGTTCCTTTAGCTTCACTAAGCTTTGATATTTCGGCTTCTATGATGACTCCAAGTGAATCCCCATTGCATTATTTGACAACTAGTGTATCTTGATTGTGTCTTTGTTGATCTTGTCTTCTCTTGGGACGAGGATCTTTATCACCATATTATCAAAGATGAACTTCTCCTTTTCTTTGTTCTCATTCTTAGCATCATCCATAAGTGTCAAAGTTGTGTTGACTCGCAATTAAGTCGCGCACATTGGGACACGAAAGCCGTGTACCGCAATGCAAGTCAGGCCGATGTCGCGGGACGGACTGAGGTCGCGGACCGGCCGAAGTCATAGAACGGATTGAGGTCGTGGACCGGTGTCGACATTCCGATACCGGTGTCGACGAACTGATGTCGACAAGCAATAGTTCTAATGTCATGTTAACGATTCCGAAGTGGGAATGGACCGACGTCATCTTGATGAAACAGAGTTGGGCCGAAGTGGTAAAGGATAAGGCCCACGGATGAACAACCAACTCAAGTATTCCTAAGAAGAATGGGGATTGAAAAAGGAAAAGGGAAATTTCCATTATCGTTTAGGAGCGGATTAACGGACTTAGACTAGTATATATACTCATGTACATCCTTTGAGAAAAGGATCTGAAAATGAATTTACAAAGACTTGTACTCTAAAGCTTTCTGAACAGCAATAGAACGAGTTCTCAAATCCTCTTTACATTCATTGAAGTTAGCTTGATTGCGTTGGTTTTAATCCTAGAATTTATATTCCCTACAAAAGTCTCTACAAATTTTGATTGTGCGGGTTCCGACACCCACAATTTGGCGCCGTCTATGGGGACTCTTAAAATTTCTGACACGAAAAACCACCGCCAATCCGATACGAAGGAAGATGTCTAGTGAAGAAACAAACTCCGCGGGTACTACAGGGGGAGGAGAGAAGCAGCAGTCACCACCAGTAACCGTAGACACGATGCCCGAAGCCATGACCCAGATCAAGGCGATGCTTGAAACGTTGGTGAAGAGGATCAAAGATTACGATAAGCAACACGAAACCGCCAACGCTAGACTAGAAACTCTAGTGGCTGCCAACCAGAACCAAGCTGGGAGGTCGGGCCAAGATCGACCGAGGAGACCAGTACGACCAATTGCCCTCGAATTTACGACACCGCAGAGAACACCAACGGGGATACCTCCGACACGCCCTACAACCATGACCGGTGAGCAAAACCCTGAGGTTCAAAGAACTGGCTCCCGGGACGAAACCGAATCAGAACCTGTGATAGATCTAGACGCGGAAAATCCAGTGCAAGATCGTAACCTCCAGATCCTGTCTACTGTTAAAAATGATGTCATTACCTTTGAAGAAAATGAGACGGTTGGGATTGATGGTCGAAACCTCCAGATCCTCTCGTGGTCGAAATAGTCGTGGCCAACTGTGACGTAGATCGGGTGCTGATTGACACTGGAAGTACGATGGACATAATATTCAAGGAAACACTCAAGCGAATGGACATTGACTTAGCCGCGGTCAAACCGTTCCCGAAACTGGTAACAAATTTTTCTGGAAAAACGATAATGACAATGGGATTGATCACACTATCTGTTCAAGCCGGAGGAGTAACGAAAAACGTTGAGTTCTCTGTCTCAGATCACCATGCTATCTACAATATGATATTGGGAACTCTTTGGCTGAATTCGATGAGGGCAGTTGCATCGACCTATCATCTTTGCGTCAAGTTCCCAACACCAGGCGGAGTGAAAACAATTCAGGGAAGTCAGAAGGAATCCCAAATGTGCTTTTTGACGGAGCATAAACTCAGGAAACCAATAACGGATCAAGTGTCGAAGCCAAAGAAGATGAAGACAAATAGAGAGCCGGTGAAAGGGCTCAGCAAACTATTATAGCAATTACAGATAACGAAGGGTCGCGCAAAAGAAAATAGACCACTTTGTGACCCCGTTATCACGATTTGCATAGACGATGAACACCCGGAGCGATGCGTTGAGATCGGTTCCACACTAAGCGAAGACATCAAGGAGGAACTTGTCTCTTGCCTTAAGGAGAATGTCAGTATTTTCGCGTGGGCTACCGAAGATATGCCAGGTATCGATATCAGTGTGACAAGCCATGAGTTAAACGTGGATCCAAGCTTCAAACCAGTCAAGCAGAAGAGAAGAAAACTCGGACCTGAAAGGGCAAAAGCGGTTAATGACGAAGTAGACATGCTTTTCCGAGTTGGCTCAATCAGAGAAGTCAAGTATCCGGATTGGTTGGCGAATCCTGTCGTAGTCAAGAAGAAGAACGGAAAATGGCGCGCTTGCGTGAATTTCACGGATCTGAACAAAGCGTGCCCAAAGGATAGTTTTCCTTTGCCTCATATTGATCGCCTAGTCGAAGCAACAACCGGCAATGAGCTACTGTCATTCATGGATGCCTTTTCGGGATACAACCAAATTTTTATGAACCCCGAAGATCAAGACAAGACAGCTTTCATCACGGACAGAGGAATCTACTGCTACAAAGTAATGCCATTCGGGCTAAAAAACGCGGGAGCCACATATCAGCGACTGGTCAACAGGATGTTCGCTAACCAACTGGGAAAAATAATGGAGGTGTACATTGATGATATATTAGTGAAGTCGTTGAGAAAAAAGATCACGTCGAGCATTTGCGGGAATGTTTTGTGTAGCTGAACTTGCACAATATGAAACTGAATCCGACAAAGTGTAGGTTTGCAGTAACATCTAGAGAATTCCTTGGTTACTTAGTCACTCGCCGTGGCATTGAGGCAAATCCGAAGCAGATAGACGCACTCAAGAATATGGCTTCTCCGAGAACTAAACGAGAGGTGCAACTGTTGACCAGAAGAGTTACAGCGCTTAACCATTTCATTTCACGATCAACCGATATGTGTTTGCCGTTTTATGATACTTTGAGGGGGAAGAAGGACTTCAATTGGAACGAGAAGTGTGAGACAGCATTCAAGGAATGAAAGGAATACTTGGCATGTCCACCGATACTTGCAAAACCAGTCAATGGCGAGCCACTATTCTTATACATTGCGGTCTCTTCAGTGGTCGTTAGCGGAGTGATTGTCCAAGAAGAAATGGGAGAGCAGAAGCCAATTTTTTACGTCAGCAAGAGTTTAGTCGCTGATGAGATAATGTACCCGTTAATGGAAAAGTTAGCACTAGCTGTGGTCATGTGCGCAAGAAAGTTAAGACCTTACTTCCAGTCACACCCTATCGTAATTCTCAGCACTTTTCCCTTGAGGTCAATCCTTCATACTCCAAGCCAATCAGGAAGATTGGTGAAGTGGGCCGTTGAACTTAGTGAATACGACATTGAATACCGAGGCCAGACTTGTAAAAAGTCTCAGGTTCTAGCGGACTTCCTTATTGACACGTCGGATGAGGGTCCCAAAGAAGACAAACCAAAGCCGACTTGGAAGCTCCATGTCGATGGATCATCATAAAAAAACGGTTCAAGAGTGGGAATAAGGATGGCATCACCGACTGGAGAGCTTCTAGAGTAGTCTTTTCGATTAGGTTTTCACGTGTCAAATAACGAAGCAGAATATGAATCTCTCATTGCTGTAATGAGGTTAGCCTTGGGATTGAAGATCGAAAACATACATGCGTTTTGTGATTCCCAGCTTGTCGTAAATCAGTTCAGCGGCGAGTATGCGGTAAAGGAAGCTCGCATGGGATTATATTTATAGATTGTGAAGGATTTGGCTGGACAGTTTAAAGAATTTACCCTGACAAGAATCCCTCGGGGCGAGAACACTTCGGCTAATGCGTTAGTAGTTCTTGCTTCGACATCGGATCCGGATTTGAGACGGATCATACCAGTCGAGTTCATTGAACATCCCAGCATCAGGATAACCGAGACCGTGAACGTAGTAACTCGGTCCCAGGCAACCAAGCTTACGAAGGGTAGCACAAAGAAGGTTCTGGCAAAGACGACATCGACTTTGGTTCCATCGGCCACGTCGACTTCGGTTCCATCAGCCAAAGACGACAGCAGCTCATCTGGACACGCGGGATCCGATGTCGGCAAAACCGACACTCCCGTTGGTAGAACGTCCACTTCGGCGCTGGAATGCCCTTCCACTTTGGAACCCGGAACGAGTCATGTTTTTCGCGGATCCGAAGTCACTGTCCGCAGTGATCCCGGTCCGGGACAAGAAGATGCAGTTATGGCGGAAGCCGAGAATGATCCGACTGATAGTCTACGCGATGACCCTGACGAATATCCTGATCCGACCGCTGACGAAGAGGAGATTATGGAGGGCCACGACGATGTGATTAGTCCAGAATATGACTGCGACAAGCCATGGCTTGGTGACGTTCGCAGTTACATCTATGATGGAGAACAACCTTCTGGCAAATGGGCAGCCCGTAAGCTCAAGGCTCAAGCTGCACGATATGTCCTGTTAGATGGAGAAGTTTTCAAGTGGTGTTTCTCTGGACCGTTGCTAAAATATGTTGTAGGCAAGGCAACTCGGAAGATCATGGAAGAAGTTCATGGCGGGTCTTGCGAAAACCATTCCGGAGGACGAGCATTAACAATGAAGATCAAACGACATGGGTATTATTGGCCAACAATGATAAGGGATTGCGAATTATTTTCAGCTAAATGCTAGCAATGCCAACGTCACGCCCCGAAGATTCATCAGCCTACAGAGATGCTTTCATCGATCACCTCACCTTATCCGTTTATGCATTGGTCAATGGACATCGTTGGTCTGCTCCACCCATCCCGGCAAAAACGTTTCATGCTGGTCTTAACCGATTACTTTTCTAAATGGGTGGAGGCAGAGGCATATGCGTCCATCAAGGATGCCCAAGTAGAAAGTTTTATATGGCGGAATATCATATGTCGTCATGGCGTGCCTTATGAAATCGTCACTGACAACGGATCGCAGTTCATCTCTGTTCGGTTTGGGGCGTTCTATGATAAATGGAAGATTAGGCTAAGCAAGTCAACGCCGAGGTATCCTCAAGGAAACGGACAGGCCGAGGCAGCCAATAAATCGATCCTTAAAGGGCTGAAAAAACGGCTCAAGGCGAAGAAGGAGAGATGGGCTGACGAGTTGGAAGGAGTGCTATGGTCGCACCGTACCACACCAGGACGAGCAACACGTGAAACCCCATTTGCCTTAGTATACGGAACCGAGTGCATTATCCCACAAGAAGGGCAATTTCCGTGTGTGCGACGAAGACTTCTGCCAGAGCAGGAAGGATTAAATCATCTTCTGATGCTTGATACATTGGATCTTGTCAACGAGAAACGTGACCAAGCACTTATTCGGATTCAGAACTATCAAAACGCTGCAGCAAGGTACTATAACTCAAAGGTTAAAATTCGCAGATTCCAAGAAGGAGAATTGGTGTTGCGGGAGGTCTTTCAGAATACAGCGGATCTAAACGTTGGCAAACTTGGTGCTAACTGGGAAGGACCTTACCGATTCACTGAAGTAGTCAAACCCGGAGTCTACAAATTAGCCAACACGGCTGGCGATCTAGTTCCGCGTTCGTGGAACGCTCGACATTTGAAGAAATACTATCACTAAGTCATTTCTAAACAAACTACGAGGCGGCTTGATCCCTGCAAAGGGTACGTAGGCAGCCCGTCTTCGGATGGGTTCAGCTACCCCCTTCCCTAAAAAGGGGGAGTGGGGGTATGTATACTCGTATACTCCCCACCTCTCAATACTTGAACATCCATCACGGATCAACCAAGTCAATACTTGAACATCCATCACGGATCAACCAAGTCAATATTTGAACATCCGTAACGGATCAACCAAATCAAAGCGAAACACTTAAACTCGATCGTTGCTGATGGCCACAATAACATTTTGATCTGACTATCACATCCCAAATGGGATATTAAGCGCGCAACGACCATTGACGGAGAAAGTCCAGTTCATGGAAACCAGCTTGTAAACCAAAAATGATCGTCATAAACCCAACATATGAAACATTGGTCATAATCTGATTGCAGCCGGAGCGGATATCATAGCATCCCCGAAAAGCCAAGTTCAATCATTGAAAACAAACACAACAGACGAAACGTTGGTCGAAAATCGGAACATACTCATATTGCTGAAAGCAAGGAACAACATCTTACAAAAAAGAAAAACCAAAGTACAGAGAATATAGAGGCAAAGAACCGCTCAAGGAAAGTCGACTAAAAGGCAGCGCCTTCAGCATCATACTCGTATTCCTCGACCTCGGTTCTACCTCCACCAACGTCATAATCGGCACCAACTTCATTCCCGTCATTTTTTATATGCTCAAATTTAACCCTGAGCTACTCTCTCAAATTAAGAGATCCTCGTAGTACTTAGGGATCGAATCCACTGGGAAAAGAATTACACAATCAATCTAAGTATTCGAATTATGCTAAGCTAAGTAATATAAATGTAATGCGAGAATCAAAACAAAACAAGCAAAAGATGGCGATAAGTTCTTGTTATCAATGAGACAAAAAGCTAGGCGATGGGTAATTCTTCGGGTATGAATCAAAATCAAGGATAAACTACTGTCAGGGTTTGATTAGGCACCGTTCTAGAACTCAAACACGAAGGAAAACGCAATCAACTTCCGTTGCAGAGACTATCTATGACTAGAAACCTAAATTCCAAATTCCTTTGCAAATCTAGAGAATCAAGTCAAGCATTAACATTCAGGTTCAATTGTTCACAAAATCCCTAAGCCAAATTCCTTTGCGAATAGGTGATTTTGCTCATCTAAGATTAGTTCCAGTTGATAATAACACTTCCGCGTCTATTAAACAACCTAGGGTTTCCAATTTTAGTTGGCCAGTCCTAAAATCAGAGTTAAAACAATCTAGATGAAGAACCAAAAGATGAACCCTAACAAATCTATAATCCTAACAATTTCTCATCAAACCCTAGAATTCCCCACAACCTAACAAGCAAACTACTCAGACATAGATGATGAAATCATTCTCATATATGAATAGAATTGTATAAATAAAATAGAGTTAGAGATACAGAGGGTTTGTATGCTGAAGATCTGTGAAATCTCTCTGAAAAGCTCCCTAAGCAATCTCTCTCAAGGTCTCAATGAAAAAGAAGATGTTAACATAAAAACCTAGTTAAAACTATATATATAGGTGTCAAAAACGGAATGGGCCTTCTGTATAAACTTCTGGGCTTTTTGGGCAAAAAAGGAAATTCTTCAAGATTGACATCTTCAAGCCAGACCGACATGTCTTCACTAAAACCTTCATAACTTTCGATCCAACCGTTGGAATTGCCTCAAATATCTTTCAGATGAAATCTAACTCACTTTTCTAGCTTGTGTCAAAATTTCAACTCGATCCGTCGGTGGAAAGGGCTTCAACGAGTGCCAAACTTCTGACTGTTCGAAACTGTTCTTCTCGTCAAACTCGTATCGATCGACAGAGGTTAGTCATGTCGATCGACATAGACCTCCCTGGAATTTCTTCTTGTGTTTGGAAGCCCCGTGTCAATCGACAGGGGTAGGTAGTGTCGATCGACACTGACTCTTCTGTTCGACTCCGACTTGATCTCTTCAGCTCTTCTTACCTTGATGCTCCAAAACTCTCCAAAAGCTTCCATTAAGCTCCAATCGTCCTTTAACCTACAAAGACTCAAAAAGACTCGAAAATACCAAAAAGACTCTATAAAAAGTATTTATATCATGGTTGAAAATTGGTAAAAACCATGATATATCAGTAGCCATAACCTTCAGTACCATCGTGCTCACCTCCGAACCCCGCGCTAATAGTATGGGAATCATGCGGGTCAAGCAAACACACACCGGAAGGACCCCAGTTGGACCTAGAGGGGAAGAGAACACCAATCTCTGCTGCTTGATTTTCCAACGGATTGGAGTCAAAGGCGGGAACCTCATCATAAGAAAAAGGAGAGACAACCAACCCCTGTTGGATCTCAGCAAACAGCGCAGTGTCCTCCTTGTCCCCGCCAACAAATTCCTCCCTCCATTCGGAAATTTGCACGGATTCGGATTCCAAAGTAGGAGCATCGTCATTTCGGAGCTTCCGGATGAGCTCGAGATTTGCGTCAACTTGAGCTAGGTCATTCATCTTGTCTACCGACTTCCCAAGAGCCTTGAACTTCTCTTTGGTCTTCTCTATCTTCGACTTGAATTTGCTCATCAAGGAACGCACGATCTTCTTCGTGGCGGTTTTAACCTTAGAGTCGGTAGAGCTTTTTTCCGACATAAGCTGGCTCTTGAGCAACTCGATTTCATAATCTTTTTGGGCACCCGAATCACGCAATTCGTTACGAATCTTTTCCAGTGACTCCATGTTGGCTTCTAACGCCTTTCCCCGAGACACTTCGGCTTCCCACTTAGCTTGAGCTTCTTTGGCCGCCTGCTCGATCCTCTCAGCCTCCCGCCTGGCGTGGCGATCATATTTGCGTGCCAGCCTAGTAACAGAATCGACGAACTGGGGAAGATGACAAGTATAGATTAAAAACAGTAGTAAATATTTTAGGCAGTCATAAGAAGAAAGGATCACCTTGTTTCCTTCGAGCGACGACCTATCCTTGAATGAACCTTCTTTTGTAGGGGCTGAGAGGGCTTCTTGTTCCGCAATCTCAGGCATCATCAGGCCGCCTTGTGAAGCTTTAGTCGTATATTGCATTGCTCCTTTTCCCTTCACTGCGGCAGACAAGGTACGTTTTCAAAGAATCAAATTTTGCCTTATTACGGGTTCATTCACTTCGGCAGCATCACGGGTCGGAGCTTGGGAGACTGCAGAAAAGGATCGGCGTCCGCCTCTAGTTCCAGCGGCAGACTCAGAACGACGCCCCGGATAATTCCCAGCCGAAGACTCAGAACGATGTCTGGGACAGGGGGCATCAGCGACATCGATCTTCATGTTCTGAACACCGCCTTCAGACTCACCTGCTAAACGGCGTGCCTCGGCTTCCTTCCTTTCACGAAATGATGGCTTCTATTCCATGGTTGATTGTGATGAACTACTTGATAAGGCAGAACCGACGATGTAACGGGCTCGAGCATCTTCGATCCGTTTAAGAGAAAAATCTTCTTGCTAATTGCAATTCTTGGACGCAAGTAACTCTGCTAACGTGAGAAAATCTAGTGGAACCTTCGGAAATGGATTGATAACTGCGAAAACAACAAAAAGAAGAAGCGAGTTAGATAACGTCCAATGGATCAACAAAAACAAAGACACGATGCTTCAGTTATCGGGACGTAAAAGAAATGGTCAATCCAGTGGCTATCTTTACTAGGGAAGGCACTGATGATTGAACGGTTTATTTTAGCCGAAACCGAGTAAACGAGTTTCTCTTTAGGACGAGATACTCGAACGTCCAGCCAGTTCAAAAGATGGAAGACAGTGACCTCTTCGCCACATTCAATGCTTCTCACAAAAATGCCCATCAAATGATGGAGACCACATGGACTTATCTGAGCTAAAGCAAGCTGATACATCCATAAGAACTTGAGAATGACTTCCAGAATCGAAAAGAAGTACAAGCACCAGTTGAAACAACTCTTGTACATAGTGAACCAACCCGAGGGGGGATCCCAGGCTCGATCCGAAGACGAGGGGAGTATCATGTCAATCTCCTCCGAAATATTGAACTTATGCCTCAACTTATGGAGAGACTCTTCAGTACATAGTGCGGAGTCCGGAGGATCAGGAATGGTACGTTTAACTTTTGACCTAGGGGCCTTACGTCTTGGTGGCCTCGGAGCATATCTCTCATTCGCCGCAGCCTGTCTAGCCATCTCCGCCAAAGAAACCGCAAAATGATCTTCGAGTTTTGCTCTCCTAAGATTCATAGTATACACATCATGAAGATCATCTATACCACTACCTCGGTTATTTTCCACCTCGACTTCGGACACAGAAACGCCTCCACTTCGGCACCTAATTTGATCCGACTTCGACACACGGTCAGCCCCTTCCCGATCGGCAATCGGTCCAGCCTCAGCACGCACGACCCACGTATAGATTGGATTTAGCCCGTGTTCCGGTCGACCAAGGCTCGCGCGTACTCGACTTCGGCCCGGAAGATCTGCAACACTCGACTTAGGCCCACGGAACACTCGACTTTGGTTCGTGAAAACCCCGGACTGATCCCACTTCGGCCCGCGGAATGCTCGACTTCAGTTCGTGAAGTCCGCGGCCTGAACCGAGTTCGGCTTGCGGAACAGCCGACTTCAGCCCGTGCAACGGTCGACTTCGGGCTGCAACGCCTACGCGTACCAACTGCGTCCCGAGCGACTTCGTCCCGAATCCTGATCGCCTTCGGTCCGTGATACCTCGGAGTTCAACCCACGTCCCAGTTACCTCTGGTACAGATGGCCCGAGGTCGGCAACACAAAAAAAAAACACAAATGGAAGAGCTAGAGAGAGAGAAGAAGATGTTACCTTCTAGAGAGAAAAAGTGGAGAAGTGAAGAGTGAGGGAAGAATGAAGAAGGAGTGGAGTATTTATAGAGAGGATGAGTTTACTATTTCTTGGGAAACATCCGGTAGCAGCAGAAGCGTCAGAAAAACCAGTAGTGTTATGTCCAGAAAACACTAGGGTAATTAAGCGGACAAAAGCAAAAGGACTCTTCATGGGGCCCAGCAATCAATGGTCAAAGACATTAACTTAATTAAACGATATCTTACAACTGTTAACTGCCTGATCAGCTCAAATCGCTTAGCCACTATTTTCATAGTACCGAGCTGGGGGCAAACTGTTGGGGTCGAATCTCTCCCTGAAAAAAAAACAGTCGCAGAATGGTTAAGTATGGAAACCGTGTTGACTCGCAAATAAGTCGTGCAAATTGGGACACGAAAGCCGCGTACCGCAATGCAAGTCAGGCGAAAGTCGCGGGACGGACTGAGGTCGCGGACCGGCCAAAGTCGCGGGACGGATTGAGGTCGCGGACTGGCCGAAGTCGCAGACCGGCCGAAGTCATGGAATGGATTGAGATCGCAAACCGGCCGAAGTCGCGGACCGGCCGAAGTCACGGTCTGACCGAAGTCGCGGTCCGACTGAAGTCGCGGTCCGGCCAAAGTCGCGGACCGGCTAAAGTCGCGAACTGGCCGATATCGCGGGACAGGCCGAAGTTGCGGACTGACCGAAGTCGCGGACCGGCCGAAGTCGCGGGACAGACTGAGGTCGCAGACCGGTGTCGATATTCTGATACCGGTGTCGACGAACCGATGTCGACGAGCAGCAGTTCTAATGTCATGTTAACGATTTCGAAGTGGGAATGGACCGACGTCATCTTGATGAAACAGAGTTGGGCCGAAGTGGTAAAGGATAAGGCCCACAGATGAACAACCAACTCAAGTATTGAAGAATGGGGATTGAAAAAGGAAAAGGGAAATTTCCATTATCGGTTAGGAGTGGATTAAAGGATCTGAAAATCAATTTACAAAGACTTGTACTCTAAAGCTTTCTGAACAGCAATAGAACGAGTTCTCAAATCCTCTTTACATTCATTGAAGTTAGCTTTGATTCCGTTGGTTTTAATCCTAGAATTTCTGTTCCATACAAAAGTCTCTACAAATTTTGATTGTGCGGGTTCCGACACCCACAGGGTCCGTGGGTGAGGATGCTACGAGTGATAGCGTGAGGACTGATGGGGCTGGTGGTACGACGGGCCCAGGTGGGGGTGCTTCCGTAGGTGTGGCCCAGGACCAAGATGATCGCTGGGCGGGTTTGCTGTAGTTGATTGTGGAGCGGTTACCAGGTGGGGCGCCAGCTCTGGGTCAGGCTCAGGGAGTTCAGCCAGGTGTGGCTGGTGTGCAGCCAGTAGTGGCTGGTGGTCAGTCGGGAGTGGCTGGTGTGCAACCGGGTGTGGCGGTTGCAGAGGAGCTTCCATTCTACCTGAGGATGATGGAGCAGATGCAGAAGAATTGACACAGGGTTTTTTTCGGGTGGTGCCAAGCCTGAGGAGACCGACGAGTAGTGGCTGAGGTTGGAGCGTAACTTTAACTCTATCAGGTGTCCAGAGGGATACCGGGTTGATCTGGCGATTCACCATCTGGATGGTGACGCACATCTCTGGTGGAGAGGTGTTGAGTCCAGGAGAGTGCATGCCGAGATGGTCTGGGAGGATTTCTTGGTTTAATTTAATGCCAAGTATTTCCCACAGGAGGTGGTGGATCGGTTGGAGTCGAGGTTTCTAGACCTGGCTTAGGGGGATCGAAGAGAGTTTGATTTGGAGTTCAGTCGGCTTCTGGTACATGCAGGCAGAGACATGGAGGGCGAGCTGGCCTAGGTGAGGTTCCTAAGGAGACTTCGCACTGATTTGAGGACTCGCTGTAGGGCGAGTAAGTTTGCCACGAGGGCGGAGCTGGTGGAGACGGCTATTGCAATAGAGGAGGACCTCAAGGAGCAGGTTATGGTGGTTAGTCCACTGGTGCAGCAATAGAGTAGGTCGTAACAACAGGTGGGGTCGAGAACGGGTGGCAAGTCTGCGCAGGGTCAGAAGAGGAAGTGGGAGAGCACTTCGGGCTAGAGTCAAAGAGGGTAGGGTGGTCCGGATGCTTTGGGTGCGGGAGCTTTGTCTGTTTGGAAATATTGTGATTCTGTGCTAGAGTTTAGGGTTCTTAAAGCACATGGGATTTGTGCTATGAATAGCTTCATTACTCCGGAGTGTGCAGAAGGCAGCGGGATCCGGAGCGATTCTAGTGAGCAGCCGGGAGTGGTTAAAGTTTCAGGAGATAAGTCATTAACTACTTTTGGGCAAGCTCAAGGAGTAGGTGTTCTGGTGCCAGGAGAGTTGATGTCTGCAGACTTGATCATTAGTCCGGTGGAGCTGTACGATGTCATCCTCGGTATAGATTGGCTGGATCAGTACAGGGTCCATCTGGATTGCCATCGAGGGCTGGTTGTGTTTGAGCGAGAGGCAGGAAGGTTGGTGTATCAGGGTGTGATACCAACTTCCGAGAGTCTCGTGATTTCAGCAATACAGGCCAAGCAGTTAATTGAGAAGGGCTGTGAGGCGTATCTAGCGATGATAGTGATGCCGGAGACTATTGGAGAGGTTGCAGTTAGGGATATTCGGGTTGTTTGGGATTTCCATGACGTTTTCCAGTCAGATCCATTTACGATTAAGTTGTGATGTGGCTCAAAGTTTAAACCACTAAATATAACTGCAAGTACACAGCAATCACGGTAGTATTTAGGGATCGAATCCACAGGGACCTCGTAATTGTATTACAAACTTTTTAGGAATCAAATCAAGCTAAAACAAGAAATATGGTTTTGGTTTATAGGAATGTAAATTAAGGCATGAAAATAACTAAGTGAAGAGATTAGAATTCAAGGTAAACAAACGTTAGGCAAGTAGATCAATTGCAGAGATTCATGGATCATTAAACAACATATCGAATTATGGGGACCTTTTAGAAAGATGTGTTCTAGAACTCAAATCATGGATGTATAATCCTCCCACTGTCGTGGCTCAGATTACTATGTTTTAACTTCCTAATAGACTCAACTATCGCAGGTTATTACAAGAAGAAAACACGCAGTAAGTTAAAGATTCAATTGTTCACTAAACTCCTTAACTAAACTTTCGAATTGTTAAGATGCCTAGCTCATCAAATACTAGTTCAGACAATATAACAAGCTTTTGGAGAGTATATCAATCTAAAATCAGATGCTAGTTGATCAGAAAATCAATCATGCATTAAGAGAAAATAATGATGAAGAACGTAATAGATTATCCCTAATTCATTCGATAGAAGTTAACAATTCATTAACTCTTTGATCTTTCTACAACCTAACAAATAAATCTACTCAAACATGGTGCACGAAAGACACAAGATAGATGATGAATTCATAGTAGATAAACTTGAATTAAAGAGTAAAGGTAAGAGGATTCTTCTCTATATCGAGATACAAAGCGAGATCATCCACCAGATTGTTCTAGAATCCAAATCTAAAGAAGAACACCAAGAGAACTCGTGGTGGCTGCTCCTTCTGATGAAACTACTCTAAATATTTTGGCATACTTCTAACAAGAGGCTAAAAACAAGTATATATAGGCTTAGGGTCTTCCTAGGGTTTAGTTTAGGTCAAAACGGACTTTTTATGTCAAAACTGAGGCAATACCGGTCACGGGTACCGGTCCAATTTCATGACCGGTACTGGGGGTTAAATGTCCTCTCTTGTGTGTAGAAAATGGCTGGAATATCGGTCCATGGTGCAGACCGGTATTTGGCCCGAAATTGAACTCGCTTCAGCTCAAGGCAGTTCGACATGTGCTTAGTAATTCGGGTGTATCGTTCTCCTCACAGCTCCAAATGATATGATTCAAACTTGATTGTAAATCTGACTCAAAGATCTAGCTTCACACCAAGATTCATTAAATTCCAAATCGATTTGATACTCCGTTCACTGCTGAACTTCTGGCGTATACGTTCTGTCCAATTTGGTAGAATGTTGTATCTTGTGAATTCTTGGTTCTTGATTGTGTCTTTGAGTTATGAAAGTTGTTGTAGCTTGGTTTACACCTCTTTTGGCCTTTTTAGCTCCATTTTGCTTGATTTCCCTATTAAGACTCTAAAACTACAAATACGAGATATATCGTAGATAAATGTATAGAAAATATATTAAAATATATAGTAAAATAGGTAAAATATGAGATATATCAACTTGGAACCTAGAACGACTCCTGTATCCAAGGCGCCTTACCGTATGGCTCCAGCAGAGATGGCAGAGCTGAAGAAGCAGCTGGATGATCTGTTGGGGAAGGGTTTCATACGGCCTAGTGTTTCACCGAGGGGAACGCCGGTGTTTTTTGTGAAGAAGAAGGATGGGAGTTTTCGGTTGTGCATTGATTATCGAGGACTTAACCGAGTCACTGTAAAGAACAGTTATCCTCTGTCGCGCATTGATGAGTTGTTGGATCAGTTGCGAGGGGCTACTTGGTTCTCCAAGATTGACTTGGCGTTGGGTTACCATCAGATCTTGATTGATGAGGCGAATGTTAGGAAGATGGCTTTCAAGATGAGATACGAGCATTATGTGTTTATGGTGATGTTGTTCGGTTTGACGAATGCGCCAGCAGCGTTCATGCGGTTGATGAACGGGGTGATCCAAGAGTATCTGAACGTGTTTATGATCATCTTCATTGATGATATCCTGGTGTATTCAAGGAGTCCTAAAGAGCACGAGGTGCATTTGAGGATAGTTCTGGAGAAGTTGCTGGAGCAGAAGCTGTACGCAAAGTTGTGTAAGTGGAGTTTCTAGCAGCATGAGATGAGTTTCCTTGGCCATGTGGTGTCTGCAGACGGAGTTTCTGTAGATCCGGCTAAGATTGAGGTTATCAGGGATTGGACTAGACCGATGAATGCCACCGAGATCAGGAGATTTCTTTGGTTGGCGGGTTATTATCAGAGGTTTGTCAAGGGATGTTCCTTTTGTGTGCTCTTCAGCTTGCGAGGAGAGTTTTGGGAAGCTGAATGAGATGCTGACTTGTACACCGGTGTTGTCGTTACCCAAGCCAGGTGATCCTTATGTGGTGAATACAAATGCTTCGGGAGTTGGTTTGGGATGTGTATTGATGCAGCAGGGAAAGGTTATTACGTATGATTCGAGGCAGTTGAGCAAGCACGAGTGCAACTACCCTACCTATGACTTGGAGTTTGCTGCGGTGATTTTTGCCCGTAAGATTTGGACCACAAGAGTCTGAAGTATTTATGGCGGAACGGTGTAGGTTTTCATAGACCACAAGAGTCTGAAGTATTTCTTCACCCAACCAGAGCTGAACCAGAGACAGAGGCGTTGGATGTAGTTGGTAGCAGACTATGACCTGGAGATTGGGTACCATCCGAGTAAGGCTAATCTGGTTGCAGATGCGTTGAGTCGGAAGAGGGTTGCTTCGACTCAGGAGCAGGATATGGAGGCTTTGGTGAGCGAGATCAGTACATTGAGGTTATGTGTTATCTCACAAGAGCCGTTGGGGTTAGAGGCAGCTAACCAGGCAGATTTGTTGAGCAAGATTAGAGTTGCTCAGGAGAAGGATCAGGGTTTTATAGATGCTTCTACGGTAGTAGGTTCAGAGTATATGGTCTCGACGAATGGGACGATACTGGTCAACAGACGGGTTTGTGTACCCAAAGATGAGGATCTGAGGCAGGAGATCCTGAGGGAGGCTCATTCGAGCATGTTGTCGATTCATCCGGGAGCGACCAAGATGTATCGTGACCTGAAACCGTATTATCACTGGGTCGGGATAAAGAGAGATGTAGCTAACTGGGTTGCAGCGTGCAACGTGTGTCAGTTGGTGAAGGATGAGCATCATGTTCCAACTGGTATGTTCAGAGTTTGCCTATTTCGTAGTGGAAGTGGGATATGATTACCATGTATTTTATGACGGGGTTGCCAGTGTCACCGAAGCACATTTTCTTACCATCAAAAAGACCGATGGAGCGGCGGTGTTGGCTAAGAAATATGTGTGGAGATTGTGAGGCTGCACGGGGTGCCAGCGAGTATTGTGTCAGACAGGGATCCGAGGTTTATTTCACAGTTCTGGATGGCATAGCAGGCTGAGATGTGCACTAAGGTGCATATGAGCACATCGTATCATCCTCAGACGGATGGGCAGTCTAAGCGGACGATTCAGACTTTGGAGGACTTGTTGAGGATGTGTGTACTGGATTATGGTGGTCATTGGGCGGATCATCTGAACATGGTTGAGTTTGCGTACAACAACAGTTACCAGACGAGTATCGGGATGACTCCATGTGAGGCTCTGTATAGGAGGCCATGTCGAACACCATTATGCTGGACTCAAGTGGGGGAGATGAGCGTGTTTGGTGTTGATTTTGTTCAGGAGACGATGGAGAAGATCCATGTCTTGAGGCTGAATATGAGAGAGGCTCAGGATCGGTAGAAGAGTTATGCTGAAAGGAGACGGAAGGAGCTGGAGTTTGAGCTGGGAGATCTGTTGTATCTTAAGGCAACTATGTTGAGGAGTCCTAACTGATCCATTTTGGAGAATAAGCTAAGTCTGAGGTTCATTGGTCTGTTTAAGGTGGTGGAGCGGGTCGGACCGGTAGCTTATCGATTTGAGTTGCCTCAGAGTATGAGAGCCTTTCATAAGGTCTTTCATGTGTCGATGTAGCGGAAGTGTCTACATGTGTCTGAGGAGGTGTTGGCTAGGATTCTAGAGGATCTTAAGCCCAACATGACGTTGGCAGTAAGGCCTGTGAGGATTCTTGAGAGGAGAGTCAAGGTGCTGCGCCGGAAGAGGATATCGTTGGTGAGAGTCATGTGGGACTATAACGGCATTGAGGAGAAGACTTGGGAACTAGAAGCGAGGATGAAGACGAAGTTCTCGAAGTGGTTCGAGAAGCAAGTTGTGGCTTGAAAGTCTTTTCTGGTTTTCAGAGTCTATATTAGCATGTGGCTATGAGATGTTATATATTTTTCGTTTTGTTGTTGTAACGACTATACATTTTGAGATTTAATAAGATGAGTTTTCCTTATTAAATGTGTGTAAGACGTGTGTTCTTATAGTATGACTGGTGGAATGTTGCGTTGAGATGACTGGTAGATCATGTGGATGGTCTAGCAATAGAGTTCTATGGGAGGTAAAACTTGTCTATTGGCTAGGGAGGCTAGAAATGGAAGTTCTATGTGAGTTAGGGCTGTCCATGTTCTAGGAGGATTATCTAGGGATAGAGGTTCTATGTGAGTTAGGACTTGTTATTCCCTTGATGGTGCAGGGAAATAGAGGTTTTATGTGAGTTAGAGCCTGTCAATTTCCTAGGGGAGTCTGGAATAGAAGTCTTATGTGAGTTTGGATTATCTTTTCCAGGGACTCTGTGGGATCACCCTGTGATTGGGTTATTCCGGATAACCACGAGAGGTGATTTTGGTCGACAGGTCCTTGTGATGCACGTTACGGCATGAATGCTCCAGGGGATAGTGGTTCTCCTGGATATACTTGAGGGGACAGTGAGGTTGTCTCCGGGGGAAAATGGTTCCCTTGCATATACTTTAAGGGGCCGAAGCCTCTCCAAAGAATGTGTGATTCCTCTACAGCCGATAGCTTGACAGATTGTGTGTCTTGAGAGTGGGAGGGGCTGGAGCATACCGAGAGCTGGATGGACGGTGGTCTTGAAGGTGGGGTGGTATGATATACATCGAGAGCTCAAAGGGTGATGATCCTGAGAGCTGGGTGGTGTATATAGATATGAGTTTGAGTAATAGAGTTTGTAGTGTGATCGTAAGTATAAAACTAGATAAACTTCGGAGATCGGGAGTGGATCTCAGGTGGTGCTGAACGGGTTGGGGTCAGGATTGCAGCCGTGGTGAGAGGGTGCAATGTGGCTAGCATGAGACTACTGAAGCTCGGAGATCAGGTGTGATCTCGAGTGGTGCTGACCGAGGGTCAAGATTGTGTATGTGGACGTTGAGTCTAAGGTTTTTACTTACGTTTGGAACCTCAGTTTGGACAACCTTGGTAGCATAGGTAGCGACGTGGTCGTGCATGTTCTTGTTTGATTATTGCGCGATTATTTGGTCCAATTTTGGGTCAACTGTTGGTCGTGCATGTTCTTGTTTGATTGTTGTGCGATCAATCGGGCAGCCCTAATCCGGATCAGGGAGCGTCGCATCGTTGATGTTTCCGGGTGAATCTTGATGGGTTTTAGATGGGAGTGTTAACTTTAGTAGGACGGGGTCGTGTGATTCGAGGTCGAATCCGTGTTAGTGGGGGAGAATTGTAACGTCCGTGAACCAAAAAGTGGATTTTTGGTTTGGCGTCGATCGACACAAGGTGTGTTTGTCGATCTACACGTGTGTTTTTGACTTAGGAGAAGTCGTGTTCTGGGTGTTGTGTCGATCGACACCGGTGGTGTGTGTCGATCGACACAGGGTTAAATTGAACCGACAGGTTCGGTTTTTGATAGTGCGGTTTGGCGATTGGTTTAGGGAACCCTAGGGTTCCAGTGTAAAAGTGTGAACAATCGCGTTTTCTCGCTTTTTAGCCAAAAATCAGAAGAAACAGAGAGGAAATCAGAATCAAAGAGATTGAGAATCGTTGCCTTGGCTGATTTCGGGTATGTGAGGATAAAATCAGAGGCTGTTCGTGTGTTATTCGTGTGTTCTTCGTGTTCATCCTCTTTTCAATCCTTTTTCGAGGTGAGTGCGTGACCGTATGTTTATCTGGGTAAAGGATTAGATGGAATATGATTGATTGTGGTTGTTCGGATTGGATTTCGTGTGTTTGTGGATGGAATCGTGTAGGAGGTTGATGGATCGCATTAGAAGATAGGCTCATTCTCTGTTCTGCGATGTCGTATCGATCGACACCATGGTGGTGTGTCAATCGACACAAGTGCAGTATGTTGATCGACACAACCACTAGGTGTCGATCGACACATTGCTCCTGGATTGGTTCCTTGTTTGATTGTTCGTGTATGCTTGTTGTTGATCATCCTGGTATTGTATCTCTTTCTTATGCCTGTGTGTATAACATTTTGACGGGATGACCGCCTTGCTGAGTATTTTTGATAATACTCACGCAACTCTTTTTGCCATGTGTTGTAGGTAAAGAGAAAATGTGATCGTGGAATCATGGCCGGGAAGAGGAGATGATCTAGTGTATCAGTTTCGTGGCTTTGAGTTAGAATTGGTAGGATGTAGTAATTCTGGAACTCTGTTTTATTGTTATTCGAATGGAATTGGATTGAATTGGTTATTGTTGTTAGATATTGATTATTGGAATTAATGGATTTGTTGAATGATTGGTTTAAATGTTTTAGTCGTTTGTTATTCCGCATTGCTTATTGATATATCATGGTTTTTACCTATTTTCAACCATGATATAAATACTTTTTATAGAGTCTTTATGGTATTTTCGAGTCTTTTTGAGTCTTTGTAGGTTAAAGGACGATTGGAGCTTAATGGAAGCTTTTGGAGCGTTTTGGAGCATCAAGGAAAGAAGAGCTGAAGATATCAAGTGGGAGTCGAACAGAAGAGTCTGTGTCGATCGACACTACCTACCCCTGTCGATCGACACGGGGCTTCCAAACACAAGAAGAAATTCCAGAGAGGTCTATGTCGATCAACATGACTAACCTCTGTCGATCGACACGAGTTTGACGAGAAGAACAGTTTCAAACAGTCAGAAGTTTGGCACTCGTTGAAGCTCTTCCCACCGACGGATCGAGCTAGAGAAGTGAGTTAGCTTTCATCTGAAAGAAATTTGAGGCAATTCCAACGGTTGGATCGAAAGTTATGAAGGTTTTAGTGAAGACATGTCGGTCTGGCTTAAAGATGTCAATCTTCAAGAATTTCCTTTTTTGCCCAAAAAGCCCAGAAGTTTATACAGAAGGCCCATTCCGTTTTTGACACCTATATATATAGTTTTACCTAGGTTTTTATGTTTAGATCTTGGATTTTATTGAGACTTGAGAGAGGAGAGTTTTCCAGAGAGATTTCCGAGTTTCTCAGATTTTCAGCATAAAACCCTCTGTATCTCTAACTCTATCTTTTATGCAATTTATATCATTCATAATGATTACTGCATCTATGTCTGAGTAGTTTGCTTGTTAGGTTGTGGGTAATTCTAGGGTTTTGATGAGAAATTGTTAGGACTGAAAATCTGTTAGGGTTTATCTTCTGGTTCTTCATCTAGATTGTTTCCAATGCTAGATCTAGCCTGTACACCTAGAATCTAGATCTTAGGTTGTTTAATAGACACGAAAGTGTTATTAATAACTTGAACTAGTCTTAGATGAGCAGAATTGCCTCTTCGCAAAGAAATTTGGTTTAGGAATTCTGTGAGCAATTAAACTTGAACTATAAAGCTTGATTTAATTCTCTAGGTTCGCAAAGAAATTTGGGATTTAGGAATCTAATCATAGATAGTCTCTGCAACGACAGTTGATTGATTTTACATTAGTGTTTATGTTCGAGAACGGTGCTTAACAAAACCCTAGCGTTTTTTATCTCTGTGTCGATCGACAGGGATACCTGTGTCGATCGACACGACTAAATTTCGACTCATACCTGAAGAATTACCCATCACCTAGCTTTTGTCTCTTTGATTTCCTAGATCATTTATCATTATTTACTTATTTGCTATTTTATTTCATTCACACATTCTTGCTTAGCCTAATTCAAACTCTTTAATTGATTGTGTGATTCTTTTCCCTGTGGATTCGATCCCTAAGTACTACATCGATCTCTTAATTTGAGAGAGTAGCTCAGGGTAAATTTGAGCATATCACTTATGTTTGGCCCATTGAGGATTATTATCTGTGATGATAATAATTTGAAAGGAAAAATTTTAAAATTTTTGGGTCGGGTTGTTTCACTCATCTTGTGCATACTCCATAGTTTTGATTTTCGTGTGCCTTGTAACAATAAGCAAACAAAACAAAGTCGTATAAACTTGGGCACAAAGAAAAACATTTGGTAGTAATTGCGAAGAACACAAATAAGGTAAATAATTTTTTTAAATGAAATTTATGGTTTTGAATTATAAATAAATGGAAACAATAAACAAAAACAATTTTTAATTCGTTTAAAAAAAATTATGTTTGAGAAAACATATATTCAGTAAACATAGCAACACAATTTTTATGGCTTTTCTCTCTTAGAAACGAAATTAAAATTGAAACAAAAGCAACTTTTTTTTTCTTCTAGTTTATGAAAGGAATTAAACAGAACCAAGCGAAAACAAACAGCAAAACAATTTTGATGGTTTTTTTTATTAATAAAAATGAAACAACAAAAAAGGAAATTGAAAAAGATAAGGTTGGATGAACACAGCCTGAATTGAATAGGAGCTTTGAGCTTTGAGCTCTTATACCAAATGATATAAGATTGGAATCACTCCAACTTATGATCACTCTAGGATCAAGAGATTCCAAGCTTATCACGCGGAAGGTGGAACAAAGGTAGTGATGGAGGTGTGCAAGCGATTGACTCTCTCAATCCGTGGCGAATCAAGGTTGTTTGAGTCCCACAAACAATCTCAAATCTATGAATCTATAGATTAGAAGTTTCTCGCACACTTAGAACCTAAAGAAAAAATAACTCAAAGAGACTTGGTCTCTGAAAGAAAATGAAATGCTTTTTATTAAACTATGATCAAGGGTCCTTTACAATGAACAATGAACTGAGCTTATATAGGCTCGAAATACAACTTCCCTAAAGTCTAAAACAAGGAAAAAGTCTCAGAATTGAATAAAAACTGGTTGTTGTAGTATTTAAGGGGGAAAACGCCAAAATAGGAAGATGTGATGTCACCTTTGTATTTTCGGATGGTTTTGGGGAAAACACTTAAATAGGAAGATGTGATGTTGCCTAGTCTCCAAAGATGCGCTTACAATCTCCCAAACTCGGAAGGTTCCAAATAAGGTAGGTCGAGAATGATCTGGTTTAGAAATTGAATAACTTTCAAACCAAAATCGATCTTATCATGAATCCAATTAATCATGGTTCGATGGTGGGTCAAGAATTCAGAACAACTCATTTCGTAGCTTGATTCCCCTCTAGTTTAGTCGTAATCCTCCAATGAGTGCGCATAGGTCCAATTCGGATATTTATGGAAACACCCAACCTAAAAATGACATACCTCCTTCATATTAACATATATTGGGATGAATCAAGTTCGAGGTTATTCTCTGATGAGTTAAGTTTCTAGAAATTGTTGTTTTGTCTTTTAACTTCTTCTGGTTTGTCTTGTAGACTCCATGGGATAAACCTATTTCCTGATTGAGTTCAATAGGCCTTGTGCATTCGGTTTGATTGTTCAGATATTGGTCTAATGAGCTCATCAGCGGCAAAGTAGTGTATTGACTAATTGGTTAAGTTGATTGGTTCTTGACCGTGTCATGGATCCAACCAATACGTCCAAAGAAATAGAGTCCAAAGGATCTTCCTCGGCTTCGAGCTGCTCCTCGGCTACGAGCGGTTCCTTAGTTCCTTGTCCCGAACCTTCATGTCCTGAGCTAGCCATGATCTCATCATCCTCTCCCACTTTAAAAGGATGTGACCTCAAATCTGCATAATCTGCACAAAAAGGAATAAGATCAGAATTATTGAAGTTATTGCTTACTTTGTACTTACCTTGGAGATCGAGTTGATAAGCATTATCGGTGATTATTCTGGTTAGCTTGAATGGACCATCGATTCTTGTCTTCCATTTGTACTTTATTACAGTGGGAACTTGTTCTTTTCTCAAGTGTATCCATATTTTTTTTTCAACCTCAAAGATCATCCTAAAATGAACAATGGGTTTCTTGTCATTCGTCAAAACAATGCCAATTCCAGTCCTCGCAAAGAAATTAGATGAGAGAACTTCTAAATCTGGTGGCTCCTCTTTTGTACTTGCAATGTTGTCAACACCTTTGGAAAAGAGCAAGTGTATTATCACAGTCATGGAGTCACTATAAACAAATAAACAAGTCTTTTTCGGACCCAAGATTTATCCTTATCATGTTCCTCTTTTACAAGCATCTTAAGACAAGAATTTTGTTCCGAACATTCTTTGAATAAATCTAAACTTTTCTCAATGATTTCTGGATAAAATAAGCTCATACTCACATCTCTTAAATCATGAGAAACAATTCGATTAAAAGAATTACTTACTTGGATAAGCCCTTTAGTGTGTCAGATGCTTATAATTATCACGGTAAATGGAAGTGATGTTGGATCCGGTTTGACAAATGTGATAACTGAGTTGGTTTGCTCTTGGAATGGTGTGTTTTGAATGGCCGCATCATTTTCTCTCCCTTGAAAAGGTATTGACTTCAAACGGTACAATCTAGGGCTTTAATTGGTGGTGAAGCATCTGATGGATTCTCATTGGTCACAATAGTGTTTTCAGCTTTAGGTAATTGATTGTGGAGAAGAACTGCTTCAACTTGAGTGAATTCTCCTAATTCATGTTTTGTTGCTTCTTTAGGCGATTCACGAATTTGAACTTGTTGTGGTAAATCTGGTTGCTCTTTCTTCTTCTAGATGTTGTTGGTGACATCCTTACTTTCTTTATTGGTTGGAACACAGGTCATGAGCTTTGAATTTGATCCAAGCGATGGATTTAGGCTTTGCTTGTGAACCACGACTTTAATGACCTTCCTTTGTTGACATGTTGACTTAGCCTCCAGTTTCTCATTAAGGACGTACTTTGGCACTTTCTTTGGTTGTGGCCTGTAAGCTTCTTTTGGCACTAAACCTTTAGTGCTTACTTATTCCTCAGTAGCTCCTTAATTTCTCTCCATGTGATGATTGTTGGCTCTTTGTAGTACCAGCGATCATCAACTTCTTGACACCACCATTTATAAGCATCTCCTTTGAGCTGACCAGTTGCATAAGACACCATTCTGTCCTTGCTGATGCCTTTGTAGTAAAACCAATCTTCCAAGTTTCTTTCCCATTCAAGATAGTTTCTTTTTCCTAAAAACGCATAGAGTTGTAATAACAATTCATAGAGTTGACACCAGCCTATTGTAATAACAAGTAATTACATTTCAATAGTTAGAAAGAAACAATGATGAGCAGATATGATTTATTTTTCCGTCAGAGTACCATATTCTCATCTTTAAACAGAAACAATATCCAATTAGAAAAATAAGCAATTAAACAATCATCAGAGCAAATTTATACCACAAATTCATAATGGCATTATATATATATAGTGTATATATATATCCAATAAGTTTTTATTTACCCAAACACTCCATCATTTAGTATTCTACCATGCAAATGAATGTGCCTTTGTCAAATTTGCTTGTACAGAAATTTCACATTTTGTCATTGTTTATTCTGTATTTCAGAATTAGGTTCAAATGGATTAATCTTTGTATAGATTTATAATTCACATGCCCTAATCGTTCATGCCAAATATTATAAAATTTAGTCAAATAAGTAATTTTTTTCTTTTTCATTTCAACTTTGGAAGTGGTTACATTATTGTTACGGATGACTGTCTCAACACACATTTTGACAAGTCCATCCTGTTCATAACCCTTTCCTATAAAAATACCATGCTAGCTTGTCATACTCGAAGTTGATAGCAAATCCATCCTTGTTCAAAACGGTCCCAGAGATCAGGTTCTTCCTCATGTGTGGCACGTGTTTCACATTTTTCAGAGTGAACTCCTTGCCGATAATCATCATCAACACGATTGTGCCCATGACTTCAAACTTCGGTTTTGACACATTCCCTATCCTGAGTTGAACCCTTGCTCTTCTTCTAGGTGCAAAACATCATCTTATCGATGCATATGTGGGAAGTGGCTCCGGTGTCGTACCACCACGCCTTAGGGTTTCTGTAACACCCGTGTTCAATGGATTAACCACCGCGGGATGAAATGCTCGAAGTGATCAAGCTGTATCTGAGCTAAGAGGGGTAGTTCGATCAACGAGAGATGAAAAATCGAGGTTAAACTGAGCTGGGCAGTTGAATCCGAGCTGGGCGGATTTTTCGGAGTTGCGGTCTGTTTTAGACAAGACGGTTATCATGGTCTGATTCGGATAGGATAGTTATCGTGGTCAGATTCAAACATGGCAGTTGTAGTAGACTGTGGATCGAGCTAGAAATGTGCTAAGGTCTTCTGGCGGGAACATTTATTGAGCCAAAGACGCATTGGATTAATGAAAACATGTGGGAATGGTTATTCCTGTGTTTTGACGAGGAATTGTACGGGAACAGTTATCGGGAAGTTTCTAAGGCGGTTTATCAAAGCTAACTTACCCATTGCCTTTGATTGGACGCGGAGAAAGTAAGGAAAAAAACAGAAAGATTTTCAGAGAGAATACTCGAGAGAATTTGTAAAAGACTCGAGTGTGGGTTACTTCGATCATGACTAGTGTGAAGGAAATCGTGTCTCAGGAAAACTGGGTGTTCAGTAGGACTTCGTGTTTGTGAGATCATCGCGACAAGAGGTGTGATCCACAGTGACTAAGGTTGGAAAGGGTAGGATGGTGGATTGAATCGGGTAGATAGGTCTTTTACGATGTAATAACTTATCTAGCAAACTGATCATTGTAATTGAACCTCACGATTTAATCTAAGTATTGATGTTTATGCTTGAAAAGTCTTGTCTAGATCGAAAATATGTTTAAATCGATAAGTAAAGGAAAATGTTGAAAAATCCACGAGGTTAATCTAAAATGGCCAAGTCTGGCCAAGACAAATCGATCCGGAATCTCACCGCGGTAAGGAAATCCGGGTTAGGGCATTTCAATTTGGTTTCAGAGCGTAGTCGATTTTAGGGCAGTCTTTAGCATAAATGGGTTAGTGGGTAAATCCATCCTTTCAAGTCTGAGGTCTCGCGGTAAGTCTGTGTTTCTTTGTGAAACATGTTTCTGTGTGAAATGTTAAGTTTGTGCTGGGCTAACCTACCTGGTTCTGATCATTGTAGATGGCTAGAGGTAATCGTAGCATGAGAAGGAATTTGAGGGAAACAGGTGAGGACTCTGGTGCTAATCGTAGCAAAGAATAGGGTTGCCGACCATGGGAAAGCCCGGAATGTTGAGAATGTTGTTAATGTGAACGTGGTAGCTATTGCTGGTGCTGCGGTTGGGCTGTTGGGCTCTTGTTGGATTAGAAGCAGTGTTGGGCATGCTGGCTCAAGTCTTGGCAAGATTGCCGGCTACTGCTCCTGCTCAAATGGTACCACCGCCTATTGTGAACATTGAGGAAGTGGTGGAAGATGCGGACATAATGCATGGTCCGAGGATTCCATCTTACTTGAAGGTGATAGATCACATGTAGAAGTTAGGAACTAAGTTCTTTGCTAGAGGATCGAAGCCTATTAAGGCGGATCAGTGGATAAGTCGGATGACATAGAACTTTGACTCAATCCGTTGTCCTGATGCCTACAAGAGAGACATTGCGGTCCACTACTTGGAAGAGGATACGCATATGTGGTGGCAAGGTATCGTGGGAAGGTTTAGGATACGAAATTGCACTTGGTGTCTGTTTTGCGAGGAGTTCTGGTCCAAATACTTTCCACCATAAGCTTTTGACAAGCTTGAGGGTGCCTTCCTGAGGTCGAGTTTAACAGCCTCTAGAAGTATGATGGGTGTGAGCTGAATGAGGAGAGAGTCCAAGTTCGTAGGTTCATGCGTGGATTACGAGTTAAGCTTCGCAATCGTTGTTAGATTCGTAGCTATGCTATTGTTACGTTGTTGGTTGAGAAAGTAGCTCAAAAGGAAGCTAAAATCCTTGAGGAAGCTAAGTTGATGGGTGATGGACTACAAGTCCAGTCCGGGAATGTTGCTTGGAAAACAAGAAGTGGGTCAAGAACACCCCTTCGGGCAAGTTATCTGCGAATCACATTGTGTGTTCAACTTGCGAAAAAATGCATGTTGGGGCATGCCGATCTACTTCTGGTGCATTTCACCATTGTGGTAGCCTGAATCATAAGGTTTGTGATTACTCTGAGGAAGGCCAAAGGGCCAAGAATCCCGGCAAGGATGTTGGAGAACGGTTGTGCTATAACTGCGGTGAAGCTGGGCACTTCAAGAATTAGTGTCCGAAGCTAGCACAACAAGTGGGGAAACGGGAAAGTGATGGACCATTTCAGCTTGCGAAAAGGTAAACCATTATTCCAAGAGTGTACACCATCGCTAATGAGACCTAAGTACATCTCATCCGATCACTGGTAAGCCTTAAAACTTACCTTGTTAATTATTTTCCTTGGTGAAAAGAATTGCTTGATGTGTGCTAGCTTAGGGTTCTTAGCATTTAGAATGAATGTTGTAGGGACCGTGATCATGGTGGTGTGGCAACCCATGTTCTGTTTGATTCCCGTGCTTCGCATTGCTTTGCAGAACCGGAAATGATTGGAAATAGTGAGTTCCTAAGGGAACTAGGCGATAACTTTGGGTTAGTCCAAGCAGCCAAGTCATGTTTACCCTTGGAATGGTCTGAAACATCTTTGTGATGATCGGTGACATGAACATTAGAGCCGACTTGAGAATTTGTCAAGTGAAATCTTATGATGTGATAATGGGCATTGATTGGCTCGAGAAATACAAGACACATCTAGACTATCACCGGGGATGAGTCTGATTCGAGACTGATAAGGGAAAACTATAGTATTATGGTGTTAGACCGATGCATGGTAGCTAGATTGTATGGGTAATTCATGCAGAATAGATGTTAGAGAAGGGTTGTGAAGTGTATATGGTCACGATCAGTACTATGGAAGTTTGACCAGACGAGAACCTTAAAGATATCCCGATGGTAAAGGACTTTGAGGATGT
Organism: Arabis hirsuta; assembly: GCA_964056655.1. Classification (NCBI taxonomy): domain Eukaryota; kingdom Viridiplantae; phylum Streptophyta; class Magnoliopsida; order Brassicales; family Brassicaceae; genus Arabis; species Arabis hirsuta. The sequence continues at coordinate 30,318,101 of OZ053303.1, forward strand.
CTTCCAAGTGTTAACTGGCCTATCACCAGCTCGTTCTGATCCGTTTATAATCAAGCTCGAGCCTAGAACCGCTCTGATATATAAGGCTCCCTACCGAATGGCTCCGGCAGAGATGGCCGAGCTGAAGAAACAGTAATGTGAATTGATGGAAATGGTTGCCGACTATGATTTGGATATAGCTTACCATCCAGGTAAGGCTAACTTGGTGGCGGATGCCTTAAGCCGTAAGAGGGTTGCGGTGGATTCTGAGAAAGACATAGAAATGCTGGTCCATATGGTTGGGATTTTGTGATTGAATGCTTTGAGCGACGGAGTGGAACCATTGGGTCTTGGCCGACTTGTTGACAAGGGTTTGGTTGGCTCAAGGGTCGGATGAGAATCTGAAGAAAGCAAAAGAGAATGATCAGGTCGAATATAAGATTTCGAGGAATTGAACGATCGTAGTGAATGGGCGAGTGTGCATTCTGAATGACAAGGAACTGCTGGAAGAAATTCTCAGGGAAGCATATCAGTCCAAGATCTCAATTCACCCCGGATCCAATAAGATGTACCGAGACATGAAGCGGTACTATCATTTGGTCGAAATAAAGCGAGATGTAGCTAAGTGGGTAGCTGAGTGTCTGATCTGCCAGATGGTTCAGGCAAAACATCAAGTTCCGAGTGGGTTGTTGCAGAGTTTGCCAATTCCATAATGGAAATGGGACATGATCACGATGGATTTCGTGACTGGTTGCCGTGTGTGGATCACAAGGACGCGGTCTGGGTGATTGTGGATAGGTTAACTAAGTCTGCACTCATTGTGCCATCAACAAGAAGGATAATGCGGCGGTGTTGGCTAAACTCTATGTTAAGGAAATCGTGAAGTTACATGGAGTGTAGGTGACTATTGTGTCCGACCGGGACTTGAGATTTAACTCAACCTTTTGGAAGACGATGCAAAAATCGATGGGGACTAAGGTCCATATGAGTACTGCCTACCATCCACAAACTGATGGGCGGTCGAAGAGGATAATCCGAACACTTGAGAACTTGTTGCGAGCGTGTGTTCTAGATTAGGGTGGAGAATGGCACCAATATATGGACTTTGTGAAATTCTCAAACAATAATAGCTATAATGCTAGTATTAGAATGTCACCTTATGAAGCTTTGTATGGACGGCCTTGTAGACTCTGTTGTGTTTGACCCAAGTGGGGGAACGGAGTATCTTTGGCCAAGATTTTATGGAAGAAACCACGGAAATGATTAGGTTCCTAAGGCTTAAGATGAAAGAAGCTCAAGATAGGTAGAAAACTTATGCAGATAAGTGTCGCAAAGTGTTGAAATTTAAAGTTGGAGATATGGTTTATCTCAAGACAATCACGTATAAGGGTTAAGAGCGGGCAACGAAGAATGCTAAGTTGGGCCCAAGGTACATGGGACTATTTAGGATTATGAAACAATTCGGTCCGGTGGCCTACAAGTTGGGATTGCCACCAAAGATGAAAGCCTTCCACAAAGTGTATCACGTTTCCCTGCTAAGGAAATGTATTAAGGATGGTGAAAACGTGATGACTGAACCACCTTTGGATCTGCGTGAGAATTTGACTATCGAAGAAAGATCAGTTCGAATCTTAGATAGGAAAGTGAAGTCGAAGGGAAGAAAGAAAGTAAAAATGATCGAAGTCGTTTGGGATTGTGATGGGGATGAAGAGAAAACTTGGGAACCAGAAGAAAGAATGAAATTTGAGTTCCATAAGTAGTTTGATAAGCTTAAAGAAAATGCGAGTAAAGAAAAGGAGATTCGGGGACGAATCTCAAGCTAGTGGGGGTGGATTATAACACCCGTCATCTGCGGAATGACCATCTCAGGATGAAATGCTCGAAGTGATCGAGTTGTATCTTAGCCAAGAGGGGCAGAGCTGGGCAGTTGAATCCGAGCTAGTCAGATATTTTGGAGTCCCGGTCTGTTTTTAGATAAGACAATTACTGTGGTCGGATTCGGACCGGACAGTTACCATGGTTGGATTCGGACATAGCAGTTATGGTAGACTGCGGATCGAGCTAGAAATATGCTAAGGGCTTATGGCGGGAACGGTTATTGAGCCAAAGATGCGTAGTTTTAATGAAAACACGTGAGAATGGTTATTCTTGGGTTTTGACGCGGAATTATATGGGAACGGTTACTGGGCAGTTTCTGAGGCTGTTTATCCAGGCTAACTTACCCATTGCCTTTGATTGGACGGCGGAGAAAGAAAGGAAAAAGACTTAGAAAGATTTTTAGAGTGAATACTCGAGAGAATTCATGAAAGACTCGAATGTGGTTTACTTTGATCGTGACTGACGTGAAGGCGATTGTGTCTCTGGAAAACTGGGTGATCGGTAAGACTTCTTATTCGTGGGATGATCGCGACAAGATGTGTCAGAACTGGAATGGGACAAGCAATCATCGAACCAAAGAGACTAAGGTAAGTGTGTGACTGTGGGCCTAAGTCTAAGGTCATTTTCTTTCTTAGCTTCATCGAGTCTTATCTGTTAGGGTGATTCCCAACTGTTTGTTTATCTGTTTCAGGCAAATGATGATTGATTCCTTTTACCAAGAATCTAGATCAGGCAACATGCTTAGGGACAGCGATGCTCGCTAAGGCTTATCTGGTTGCGGGAAGACTGCTTTGTGACTTGGGATAATTGGGCCGACAAGTGACTGATGCGATGATCATGATTGACTGATGATATTGATTGTTTGATTGCGATATCTATTCTATGGCCTAGTAGGACGGGACAACTGCTCGCATTAAGCAATTATGTTGCTTATGCTTCCCTTGTGGATGTAGGTAAAGAGATTTCCCATGATGGGAATATGAATGTGTGATCCGCAGTAACAAAGACTGGAAAGCGAAGGATGGTTGATTGAATCGGGTAGATAGGTCTTTTACGATGTAATAACTTATATAGCAAACTGATCATTGTAATTGAATTTCAAGATTTAATCTAAGTATTGATGTTTATGCTTAAAAAGTCTTGTCTAGATCGAAAATATGTTTAAATGGCTAAGTAAAGGAAAATGTTGAAAAATCCATGAGGTTAATATGAAATAGCCAAGTCTGGCCGAGACAAACCGATGCGAAACCTCACCGAGGTAAGGAAATTCGTGTTAGGGTGCTTTAATTTCCCTCAACCATGTTAGCTTCCATGACCACTGTGCACATGTCAGCTTCGGTAAGGTGTGCTTTAGCTTTAGCCTTATTGCAACATTCTAGTGCCATATGGCCCTTCTTGTGACAATGGGTGCACTTCCCTGCGAATTTCTTCGGAAAGTCAGCTTCTTGAAAGCTGTAGAGGACTGAGGAGGGAACAACCTTGCATTTTCATTTTCTCTTGTACTCTGCTACATTCACATCATGTGTAAAGTCTTTTGCTTATGATCAAGATAATTCTTAAAATCCACCCAACTAGGAGGGAGGTTCTCGATGAAACAATTCATTGTGAAGATCTCACAAATATTCATTCCTTTATTGGCTATCGTTTGGACGATCATTTGGAGCTCATGGACTTGCTCCATGATGTGCCTATAGTCCACCATTTTGTAGTCCAGAAATTTTGCCATAGCATATTTTCCAGA